>JAAWXA010000015.1:10547204-10586247 GCA_038090715.1 Florisuga fusca | reverse complement strand
TGACAAAGAATAAAATCAAGACATGAGCATTTTTGCATGGCAAAGCTGAAGTACATTTCAGGTTAAACCAATGCCACGAAATGGTAAAGTTTGGTAATGTATATTGAGAAATGCAAACACTGATTTAACCTTGTTCCAGTTAGTGATTCTCTCTATCCTCCCTACTTTCTTTGAAGCTTACAACCTTGCTACTTCAGCTCTGAAATGTTGAAAAGTTAATTATTCCCACTTCATATTTTTCAGCAGTCAAGATTTTCCTATAGTTGATTTTCATTGATAATACAGAGTTTGCATGATAATTTAATAGTGAAGTTTCATCTTGGATACCCAAAAGAGAAAGTCAGAAGCTACTCCAACATGAAGGAGTAGTAGGAAAGTGGAAAGATTTGGTCTATCATGAAATTTGCAACGGCTGAAGAGATAAAAGGAAAAAAAGATGACGAGTGAACAATGGACTTGAGAAATATCTAATGGAGAATGTCTGTGGAGAATATTAGCTTAAGAAAATGAGATTGTATCAAGCCTTTTGGGTAATTGGACCCTCTGTACGCATACTGTAAATTTAAATTTTACTCCTATTCCCAGATAATACAACATAGTTAAGGAAATGTGCTAAGCTGGTGATGGAGTTTTAGTTGCTTATATCCACTATAAGTATACACAATCTTGGAAAGTAGGAATCTCTACCACTTCCACACATGGTCTCAACATTTATAAGAATGGAACAGTCCTTATTAGAGAGCTCTTAGCCAGAAAATAACTAAATCAGTGTAAATATAATACATGACTGAATATTTTTTTAAGGTACTTACTAGAAGTAAAAGCAAGAAAGGAGGAAAAAAAAAAAGCAGAATGAAGAGCAGGAAAAATATTAGGGTCATGTAGATATCTTAACAGTTTCACTTAATTAAAATATCTATCTCTGCTAAATCAGAGAGCATATCCTTATTGTACTGCATTATCCCTGACAGACATAAGAAGATATACCAAAACTAAGCCTAGCTCTGACAGTTCAAAATCAATAATAGAGTCAATAAAGCTTGAGGGTGCATGAAATTATCTGAGTATATTAGTTAAATGTGAATGTACATATGGAAGTGTGTCAGGGAGACAGGGAGAAAATGTGTATGAATAGTTTCACATTAATATATGTGCATGCATAAAGCAGAGAAAATGAGAATTAAGCTGAATTTCAAACAACCAAGATGATCATCAAGCACAAAGGAAAAAAAAATTAACTTATGCCAACCTCAACTAACACATAAATGAGCAACTTAAAGTAACTATGAAAAGACACAACATTGCTATTGCAGTTTCCTGAGGCAAGTAATGTGATTTAGAAGTGCTTACATTCTTTCCATTAATCTTGCTGTGGAAAATGAGGAAAAAGTAAACACACTGTTTTATAGCATTTTGTAGTTAGAGTTAAACTCGGGGAGATTGCAGCTTTCAGTTGCTTAACTTGGTCCCTGAACTTCTGAGTCACCATTCTCACTTTTGTACCAAGACTCAAATTTTCCCTTTCTCTTCTCTACAGACTGCCCTACAGACAGTAAAAAATTTCCACCTCTTCGTTACAAGCTGAATCTCAATCATGTAACACTTCTTCAAGACTACACTGATGTGTCACTGACCACAAAAAACAAACCACGTAGAGAATGGGTGCGGAGCACCTCCAGCTGAACCCCCCACCTCCAGCTGAACCCCCTCTTGTCCCTGAGGAGGTCAGTCTCCAACTCCCATCACTCACAGACATTTTGGCTGCTGTCCCTCTCTTGCAAAGGAAAGGCAGCAAGGCCAGCTGGAAGCTTTTCAGGGTTGGGATCTAGCCTGCTGGCTGGCAATAGGGCACAAACATGTAGGTTATGTTTTGGATGGAGGCATTCTTTAGCCCTTCCATTGGAACATTGATACATGAATGTATTCCAGATTTGTTGGACCACAGAGCAGGAACATGGCTCACTGTATATGAGCAACTGAATTTTCAACTGGGAGAGCAAAATCCAGAATTCTGGTCACTGAGCCAAGACTAAATCTGTGATTTAAATTAAACTGCCACTGGCTCCTTTTATTCCAAAAAAATTACACTGAAAGTAAGTCCTATTTAAATGTCTGCATGGACTTTATATTTGCTGCATGTCTGCTAAAGGGTCTTGTTCATGGCTGTGGCTGCACCTCGATTCTCAAGTGGTGACATTTCCAGAAACTGATAAACAATCACAAACAAGAAGCGGCATCTACTACCCATCACTTTTTCAGATGTGNGGGCAGTAACAACAGTCTACTAAGTCTTAATTCACTCTTTTGGTTCTGTTTCCCCTGCTAACTCAGCTGACAGTAATTGACTACAGAAGGGCTGAAAAATCAGGTGCCACAAACACTGCGGTGAGGTCAGAAGAGAGATTGCAGGGTGTGAGGAAGCTGCTACTCAAAATGTTACGGGCATCATGTAGAGGAGGAGGGTAGATAAGACCATTACTGACATATTAGTGCTCAAAAAATATAGCAATAGAAACTATCATACCGAAAATAAATTCAACTGTCAGGGATGATGGGATGAATAAAGAAACAGCCTTTCTTTTTACCTATAAGTTTTGTGATAACCACAACGGGGGAGGTTAGGAAGGCATTCCTGGGAAAGACATGTTAAGAGATGCACTATTTCTCCCTCCTATTGCCTTCATTTCAGCCAGAATGATAGAAATGAGCTTCAGGAAGTAAATGTGCAGCTTAATTTTGATGAATTAATTACTACCTCAGAGATGGAATGTAGAGGAAGAGTTGGAATAAAACCCTTACCAGGCAAAAATGTACAAACCTCATGATATTTCATAGTTCAGCAACACTTGAAACCTCTTGAATATTTAGATAATCTTTAAAATCTGAAGTGGAATTGATACTTTTAATGAATCAATACAACTAACATGTAATAAATATTTGCATATTTATGGTGAAATTAGTCAACTATACTCCTGAAATCTGTAAAAACCATTAAAGAATGGATATTTGCTGGTTGAGAAACTTGCCATTGTTAAAACACTGAAAGAGGATGATTGAGCAACAAAACAAATATGAAAGTATTCTCTACCTTTTGGCTTTGATCTTAGATAATATAAAGTTTTTTTTCAACTTTCTCCCTTCTCTACTTTCTTCAGCACAAATTATTCCATTTTAAAGACTCCAGTATGTAGTATGGTACTATGACATTTCTATGAAAAGATAAATAAAACTCAAATTATTATAAATGTTGTTGAACCTCACTTTTGTTGTTACAGACACTAAAATAATAATAATATGACAGTTTATATTTAAGCAAGGGTAACAAACTCTGCTAGCTTACAGGAAAAGACAACACATGGATATTCACACTGGGGAAATGAGAAGCTAATGCAGAATAATATTCTAAAAGGAGGTGCTATTGATGCCATCACTATATACTACCATGTCAAACCTGTAATTACACAGAAGTCTCAAAGCCATACATAACTGGGACACAGGTGGTGATTGCACATATGTGGAGAGAAACCTTCCACACTTTAATTCCTGATCTCACAGACTTGAAAAGAATATTGTGTACAAATTTGCCCCCAGAACCGTTTGTAGAATAGAAGTGTAAATGAAAATTTATTCATAATTTCAGAAATTTATTCATAATTTCTGTTAGTATGCATGCATGTCTTGTGGAGTCAGAAATACCTTTTGCTTAGCTACAAGAGAGTAAGAAAAAGAACTTGAGTCAGAGACCACTGTATCCACTGCTTTCAACAGCATTAGTCAGACCTTATATGACATTGCCTTTCCTCCTGTCCTATGGATAAATGATTTATGATCACTAGCACAGTGAATCTTATAAAATATAACTGAAATACCTCACTCTCTTCTCCTTATATCTAGTACAAGTCTTAGGTGCATTGACAAATCATCTTTTTGTTTGTGTGGAGGGATAGAAAAAACAAAATACAAATTCATGTTCAAGACATCATTTGTCTTGAAGAATAGAGGCACATGGAAAAAAGGTGTGTGAGTACTTAAAACTGGTTGTATAGATCTGATACAACATCCATGAAAACTTTATGTTGTCTTCTACAAGCATGAGATTGCTAGTTTGAGTTCGTATATGCAGACTGCCATAGCTGTGGTATCATGAGGAAGAACATCTGAGTGTTAATAGTTTAATTAGCATTAAAAAAGAGTGAAAAACACACATAAGGAGCTCCATAAATTTGCTATAAAACCCATTACTAAATGTTATTTAGCATTTGTTCCTGAGGCTTAGTGTTACACTAAATGAATAGCATTACAGTTTCTATTCAACAGATTCCTGTAGCCATTACACAAAAGATTAAAAGGCACAGTATAACAACAATTGGAAACACATTCAATCACATGTAAAACAAGAAACTGTCTTTAATGACTTTGCTTAGTGCCTTAAGACTATGGTCTTAACTTATTTCTCAGGTTAGTATCAACATATACCAACAGCTGCACGCAAGTGTAAATGCAAATTGAGAATAGTAAACATGGTCAGTCAGACACAGCAAAAAATCCATGACGTGTAATACTCTAACTTGTGAAAGATAACTTGATTAACCATTGACTTCAGTTGTCTGACACTGTACACTTTAGCATCATCCAGGAAATTTTAAAATAAGTAACGTCCAGAGTAAAGGGGAAAGAGTTTTTCTGTATCCACTTTGTGCCCCTTGCTGGTGGTGTTCATTGGTTGTGTGAACGATCAGAGACTTTGCAAAGCTTCAAGAGCATTTGGAGAGATATGGAAAAGAGAAAGCAATAAAAAAAGAATAAAAAGAGAAACCTATGGGTTTCTATGATTCTATATCACTACTTCTCAATTCAGTGATGCAGATGCTGCTCTGGGGCAGCTTCCCAAATACACTTGCCAGAACTGCTGGGGACTCACAGGAAAGCTTCCTCATTCAGTCTGTCTCCCACTGTCTTGCTGCATGCCAGGGATATACCAGCAGATGCTTCTCACTAGAATGTATTCCTGACAAAGCAGATTCCCTGGTGCATTTTCAACTTCAAAGGTACATTAGCTTAATAAAGAAATGCCCTCTGCTCTCTTCAGCATCAGTAACTGCTCCCTCCAGACTAAAACATCAATGGTTTGCAAACTCCACCATAATAACTGATATCGTCTTACAAGAGTTAAATGCTTGAGCTAAAAAGAGCTAAAAAAAAGGCATCGTGATAGGAATATGCATTGTAAGATAACACTTAATTTTAGAGATAGTTTGTACAGAAATCAAATGAAAATGTCGTTATCAATATTTGCTCCAAAAGTAATTTAAATTGCTGTGTGGGAGCTAGGATTCCATTACCAGACAAGACCATCATCATGAACATTGTTCTCACTAAAGGTGATGGTAACATGGGGCTAAATGTATCATTAAACACTTATCTCCTCCCCCAGTATTTCAATCAAATGCAAACCTTTCCAATGAAACTACCTTTCTGAGAATTTCCTGTGATGTTAGGCTGTATTCTTGTGAATGTCTTAGCTTAGGGACATCGTATATAAATTGTGCTGTAGAGCTTAGAAAGTGCTGACATTCCTATGGCACAAACAAAGAAAAATTGATCAGACCTCCAGGGTTCAAAGGGACACTTCAAGTACTGTGTAGAGAGTAAGCAAAGTCTTTAGCCCTTCTGAAAAAAAGACTGAAGTTCTTCCACAGTTCCACAAGTATGATTCCTGTGCATACATTTTATTAAAGAATAATATGTACACTGGTACTGAAAGTCAGAACTTCTGTCCTGAATATAGGTTGGTTGTGATTTCTGATCCACTATCTGCTTTTCACAAGCACAGGTGGAACAGTAATCAAATTACTTTGAGCTTTACACAAGTTTGGAATGTTTACACAACCTTTATTTTATACCATGCTTCACTGCATAAGATTCATTTTTTAGTAACCCTTTAATTTTTTTTTCAGTCTTTTTAATTCCATCTGTACAGATTCATGTCTGCCAGGTATAAACACTATGGAGATCATTAATAAATGTGTGGCATCTCCCACTAGTACAATTTACATAAATTGAGTTAAGGGGACTTTGAGCTAAGGTGTGGGTAATGCTGAAAGCTGAGTTCCTGAGTCAAAATCTCATATGATCTGGCCCATTACATACTACTAATTTAATTTTAGTCCAATTTATTTTTTAAACTAGTTGCCAGAATAATGAAACCCTGGCAAAGTCCATCAATCAATTCAAATTCTGCTCATCCTCAAGCAGACATTCACAATCACACCCAGGAAAATGAAATTCGTTTTTCTAACAGTTCTGATACTTTCATTTTGATCATTGGTGGGGTTATTCTGACGATAGTGTCATAGTTTGCCATACGTTTCTGTCCTTTGGAAATTTTCATTTGAATTTTTCTCACCTTATTTAGGAAAGAGCTCTTAAAACTGCATGTTGTTTAACATTAAGCTCAATAAAGGTATTGGGAGTACCTGAAGTCGTATTTCAAATCTCTAAAAAGCCAAAAAGAAGGTAACTTTTTGTAGGATGGAACAGGATAGATGATGTCAGGCAATCTGAGATGAAATGAAAAACAGGAACCCTGAGGTTATCAATAACCTTCAGATCTCCTCCTTATTTAGACATATTTGATTTTAGGTAGAAGGGAAAGTATTTAGGTCTCCAGAGACCTACATTTAATTAGTTTTTAATCCGTTTCTACACCCAGTGCCTCAGAGGGTGATTTCATCTTTAAATACATCTAATTGGATGTGTTTTAATTGAGAAAGCCTACAACATGCATAATGGAAATACCAGGAGTTAAAGTACGGTTTTATATTTTCATGTGTTTATATTTAATTTAAAATTCCGTAAACAGGGTTTCACTCTTTGCTGAAGTAAATTGGTGAAACCCAATTAACTTCAAAGGGACTGCTCGCAGTGTGCAGCATTTGTGTAAGTCTTGGATGATTAGAGTGTAGGGACATCTGCAAAGCATCATTATAATGTCAACGAAAAGAAAATATTTTGTACTACTGCAACACCTCTGAAAAGTTCAGTTAGATGATGGGAGGGAAGGTGAAATTGCTTTGCTACTCCTTCATTTGAATTAATTACTAGCCTTGAACTGAATTATTAATTTTAAATTAAAATACTAAATTAGGTAAAGAATGTGTATTTATTTGAGCAGAGTACAGAAAATGCATTTGATAAACTGCATCCTGCTAAATCTATACAAAAAAACCTTAAAATTACTTACAGCACTAAATATTTCAAGCAAAACAATACAAATTCCACAATACAAACTTTACTCTCTGGAAATATTTTTGTATTTTAGCTGTACGTTAAATGGTGCATCAAACTTTCAAAATCTGTATGCTAAGGAGACCCTCCAGTGTCACTGCATTTAAAAAATATTTGGAAGATACGGGCCTAAATTAGTACTTTATTAACTACATGACTGTGGTAGATGTATTCTAGCTTCCTAACCACAGACTTTTCTACCTTGGCCATTAGATTAGAAAATTTCTTTAGAATAATTTGAAAGAATTAAAACATTACTGAAAAGTTGTTACTGTTGGTGATTTTGCAAACAAATTTTTAATGAATAGATATACAAATGTTTAAATTTAAAATGTGCTTACTGCAAATACACTAAAAAAAAAAATGAATTAACATTTAAAATTACTCCTTAAAAATATTGTAAGTAAATTATTTTACCATTTTGTAATGCACTCCAACACCCAAAATACTACATTTGCTGTCAAGTCCACTTTTCAGCATTTACAGTGGGCTTTAATCTTTTAAAAATGTCATTTGTATAAGGGAATGGACTGAGTTTGAGGATGTTAACTGGATACAAATGTGCACTTTTGAGTGCAGAGGTGTGTGTCTTTCTGCTGCAACACATTTAGACATTGTGTCAAGAAATGGGATTACTCATCTGCACACCTACCTACTTTTTCATTGTGAGCATCTCTAAGGAATTTGAGTATGAAGTTTTTATACACTCCAGAAATAAATGTTTATACACTCCAGAAATCAACATAATGATGGCACAGTTGATTCAGAGAAAAAAAACCACCAAAGAAAAACCAGGAAGCCTTTCCTTCTCAATTCACTAATCTGTGTTTTTCCAACACGTGTCTCCATGTTCTCTCTTAATGGAAAAGGTTAGGAACCAAGCTAACAGCTGTTCTCTATACATGTATCAGTATTCTTTTCTGTTGAGGAAAACAGATATCTAAAAAACCCTAAATTATAACTGCTTAATCAGCACTTCTATATATCAACATTTTCTGATAAGAAAAATGTTTCTGATAAGAAAATGTTAGTATTGGATTTAAAGCAATCTTCTAAATGGAAAAAGAACAGTTGCTTTTCTATCAGAGACGTGTAATTTTTTAAATTTAATTTCCCAATTTTTATTTGCTTTTCAGATTCTATGCTTTGATTTCTCATTTGTACACACAGTTGTATAACCAAGTTTGGAATAAACTTTAATTCCATGACTGATCTTTGCTGATAAGCTTTGTAAAATGATCTCTTATGTGTTAGTAAGAAGACCAATTATTGACACTTGTAATAACTTTCAGACAAGCCAAGAGAGTAGAGCACAACACAGAAAACCCTGGCAGAGATTCCTGAGGAAGCCTTTATGTCTACACAGGATATGCAGAGATCTATCCAAAAGGTAAATAGCTACTTTAGCATGGTTTTGCATATTTTGTATGGTGTTCTGCAGTCTGTATGGAAAAGCTGAGGTAATTGTCCAAACACTGCAGAAAAGGTACTAAAAATATTTCTGATTCCCTTATGCACAGGAAAACAATAAAAACTAATATGAAAATAAATAAAGCACAAAAATACCACATAGTGACCCTCGGCCAATGCACAATTATTGCCCTAGTTTCCATGGGAAAATTCTTTCCTAAACCACACAGAACTGGGATCCATCTGCTGTTCTGTCAACTCAAAACCTCCACCTAAGCTCTATGAGTTTAGCATGAGTGTGAAAAAATAGTCTAACCATGACAGTTTTGGGTATTAGTGCTAACTGGTTTACAACCTGGAGAAGAGTGCCAACTTGAAAGAATATCCCTGTTCATTAGGAGAATTAGCAGAAAAAAGTATATTGTCTTGTTTGGAAAATAAGTGTCTTCCCAAGAGAAAATCTGCCTAAGTGGAGCTACATTGATGTTTGTAGTCTCTGTGGTATTCTTAAATATACCACAACCTGCAGTACAATATAGCTTCAGCTACTCAAAAGATGCTGTTTCACTAGGAATAGGCAGCTCCAATTTGAGATACTGGCTAGCACAGAGGAATATCAGAGGAAACCCTTACTCATTTCCCTGGAGGAGAATTATGCATTGAAAAATATCTGTGTCAGACAGGAAGAAGTGCAGTTGTTATACACTAGATATGAGTTCACATTAAAACAATGGCAAAAACTTGGGGGAACCAACACAAAAAGGATAAAAGTGGGATCAAGGACAAAACAGTGGCAGCAGCTTTGTGAAGAACATTTTTGGACAGAAGATCATATTCTTAATTATTAGGATTAAAATTGCCCTGGTAACTACAACAACATAAATGAAATAGGAAAAATCTGAAGGAGGATGTGAAACAGTTGCACAAACTACAGTAGTAGTAAAATTAAGATGGTGGATTCTATTGGAATGCATGTGTTCTTCCATTCATAAATATTTTGGAAACCTTTTCAGGGAAACAGGAGAATTTAAATAGCTTGTCACTTCTGTGAAGTTAAACAGAACAGCTGACGGTCTCCAGTTATCCTTTTGCTTCTAAGCACAATTTTATTACATATTTTACAACATATTTATGACTTTATGACATAATGTAAAAATGGATTTAAGTCTGCAGTACATAACACATGGGAGTAGAATCTATTAATATTCTTAGTGCACTGCACAGACATAAGATCACTCATACAGGCATAAATATTCTAGACTTGTGCCCAGTGATACTACACCTTCTTCCTAAAAATGTCTAAATTTTCAGATATTCAGAGCAAATCTATCCAGCTGGTATGACATGGAAGCATACCATTGCTGTACATCTAAATAGTGAGAGTTGTGAATATTTTTAATGACAATTTTCTCCTGGCAAATACCCTTTAATACTACGATTGGATTTCCTAGACTTCTGTGAATGTCACTGAATAAATCAGAACACCAGACCATACTCTCAGAATTCCTGCCACTAAATTAACTGTCAATAGTGAGCAGCAGATACTGCATTGTAGTAAGAGACAGATGGTCAGTTAATCTTAGGTTTTGGGAAAAAAAAATAAAATTACTAAATATCAAAATAAATTAACATGGCAAATCCACACTGTATTAATTCAGACAGATACAAAAATTAAGCTTTAGTCATATTATTCTTGTCCAAATATCTTTACACAAAAACAATTTCCCAGGGAAGAATTGTCTCATGCCAGAATTAAAGTCTTTATACTGCTCCAATAATTGCCAAGTAGGATTGACACTTTAAAGGAAATACTCTTTTAAAATTTGTTCCCTAAACTTTTACTGATATGTTATAAATTATAAAACTAGATTTACTTTCATTTCCAAGAAGATTTGAGAGAAAAAAAATCTTAGTGCTAACACATATAATTATTTTTAAAAACTGAAAACCAAGTAGTGATTTCATGTTTTTTTATATGAAATGAAGTTTCACTTCATGAAAATTTTTATTTAAAAAATTTAAAAATATACAAATGGAAAAAAAGTGTTGAAAAACCGTGACACTGAAATGTGACCTCCCAGACTTTTTTCTCTCTGCTCTAAAATTGCAGATACAGATGTGTGAAACATGCTACTTCATATGAGGCTGCTATAGGATTAGCCCCTCGCAGATTGTTGATTTTTTAAATTAAAATTTCTAATCGTGATTTCTTTTCCTACTCAAAGTTGATGAGATGATAAAAGCAGTATTGTGAATGCAGCTGTGTCAATACAATGTAGTAGATGCTTTTATGAGAGCATGAGTTCCTCCTTCATGTGATAGGAGTAACAATTCTGAAATAAAGATCTATTTTAAAAAGCCTACACATCCGTACTTCAAGTGTTATGCTCCTGTTTGTAGCAGCTACAAATACACACATAGGAATTTATAAAAACAAATATGTAATACAAAAGCTAAGTGCAACCTCTACTTCTTATAGTCCTTTCATTCCCATCCTTTAATAATAACTTATGCTTTATGGTAACCTCCAAAAAGTAGTTTAGAGTGAAGTTAAAATACACCCAACATACACATTTTCTTCCCTAAGCAAAGTTCATAACACCTCAAAACAGGTTAAATACTTCTTAGAAAAAGGTTGGGACACACATCTACCATCCACTAAGGTTACTCCTTTATCTCTGCTGAGACTTTAATACTTGCACCACCACCAAGTACATTAAATGCTTATGTTCAAAGCCAGAAATAGGTTATAGAATAATTTGAGTATTTTCATAGTCCCAAATAAGAAAAAATAAAAAGAGGAAAATTGATGCAAATAGCATGAACAAAGAGTAAATCTCTTACAGATTAATCAGAGAGAAGGATATATTTCACAATGTATTTTGCAGAAAGATTTTCAGGAGAAGCAGTCTTAAACAAACTGGAACAGTCAGGTAAACAAATGGAGACAAATGCAAAAAAATGAACACACACACACACAAGAAAAACCACCACAGGAGAGCCCCACTGTAAGAAGTTGTTGAGAACAACAACAACAAAAAAAGCTGCAACCTATGAATAACACTGAAAAATTTCAAGGTAAAAAGAGTTATCAATCAGTCAAGCATTTTTAGAACAACAGACAGCTTTTACCATGGGAATTACTCCCAAACCACAGGGATCAGCTCATCTGTCTACTAGGAAGAAACCAAGACTTTAACATAATGGACAATTCCATATTAATAACTAGAATTTCACATTTTCATATTAAATGTTTTGCTTGGTATCTTTGGAATATAGATTTGAGTTTGAAAAATCCCGTAAGACATTAAGATATGCACTTGAACATTAATTGAAAAAAATATGATTTTTATTGGTTAAATCAAATGCTAGTGAGACCACAAATCATTAAAAAAACCTCATCTACTTGAGTGTATAACTACAGTAGTTGAAGTGTGAGTTACACTGACAACGTCAGTAGTTCTGACACTGTGTTTCACTGTCATACACATAAACATCAAAGGCTTTCATAATCTTCTGCAATACCTAACAGAAATTATAAAGACCTAAACAAAAGACTGAAAACGTAAGGGTGTAGCTGATATTACAGATGAATCCAAAAAGCTGTCAAGAAATGACAACACAGAATACAATTTCTCAGCTACCTAGGAAGCAAAATAAATTGTTTGAATCTTGCTAAATTTATTGAAATGCTGACACTTAAAATTTGACAGACTAATATGGCTTTATCACATTCTAAAATTGCCTAACATATTTATGTTTCATTACAAAGAATTATTTTTTTTTACTCAGACATTACATCTAAAGGGAAATTTGATCCTGTTTAAATTCAATGAAACTGAATTTAACTAAAATACACTTTCTGTCTCATTCTCACATTTAGAAAAAATACCACCACAGAAGTTTGTTCCCTTTAACTGGAGCCTGAATCCAGACTGCAAAGAGTAAAGTGATCTTGGTTGTGTCCTAGATGATCCTGAATTCAAAACCAGGAGGAATTCAGCTGGCCAGATAAGAAACTCAAGAGCAGAGAAAGGAAAAGTATCTTACAAAGCCCTGATCTAGCAAGACCTGAAGTGTCACTCTTCAAAATTGACGAAAAATACCTGAGTAAGAAAAAAATTCTGAATTTGAGCTAATTGTGCAGCCATCTGAATATTCAGAAATGAACTCAGCAGATAGTAAACATTTGTTTGTTTGTTTGTTTTAAACAGCGAAATAGGAATAGCATTTTGGAGACACACTGAGATCAGGGAGAAGTTTGTAACAACTCTCCACTCATTAATCAGGAGCTTTCTGTGGTGACTTTCGGAGTTAGAAGAGAAACACTTGGCAAAGCAGTAATGAAGGTAATTTTCAGTGCTGAACCAATTCACACTAAAAAAATTATAATTCTGCCCTTTCCTTAATAACTCCAAATGAAAGCAGAACACTGACAAGATTAAACCTGCTGAAATTCTTTACCTTTTCACACATTTTCTTAAATTCTTCCCCTCTTGCTACATAGGCTGACATTCAATCAGTGGCTGCTACAGTCGTGTGTTTATCATACAATGTTGCCAATTCAGCCAGATTTGCATATCAAGTGAAATAGGAGAGATACTTTAATCACTTGTTCTGGTGTGCAAGAGATTAATATTAATTGCAGTGTTCCAAATAACCATGTAGCTTCTTAGTCTTCCCGGTGCTGATTACTTTGTAGCACTTTTGTGTAAGGAGCTTGTTTACATTTATTTACAGTACATGAAACCCTGAAAATGTCTTGTGTGTTTTGAATCTCAAGTCATATGATATATGGAATGTATAAAACATAAAGTTGGAATCTATGTACTGCTAAAACATGCCAGTTAATATACTTTCAGTATAGGCATATCTTATTTAAAGCCTCCATACAAAACAATGTGCAATTCTAGAATTAACAAGCAGTTAAAAAGTTAAAGTATATACACCTAAGAGACAGAACACTAAATACCTTAAATTGACACAAGTTTATAAGCCCTTATTTTTCATTATCATTTCTAAGCCTGAAGACACAAACTAACATCTGGATTTGTAATTGGGTACCATATCTATCTCTCTCTTCCAAAGGAACTATTCTGTCAGGGGGAGAAGGGGGGAAAAGAAGAAGAAAAAAAGAAAAAATAAACCACAACAAAAACAAACAAAGAAAACCCAACAAAAACAACAACAAAAAAACTAGTGCTTTCAGCTCTTTCAAAACCAGTATGCAAATAACATTCTGTTTAAACCAACACAACAGTATAATACTAATTCAGAGTGGATTAATTTCAAAGCAATGACATTTCTACCTTCAATTTTCCAGGACATCAGAAACCATAACAATTAGCATGACAAAAGAAAATGAAGAGTTCTTCTCAGATACTGATCTACAGTCTATCATCAACCAACCAGTGAAAAAAATGCCTTTCCATCTACATTTCCATGATTGTGTAATCAGGGAAAAAACTCCCTATTCTAAACTAAGAAGGCAGAGGAAGTATTACAAGGTGTCATCATTTTAGTCTAATAAAAAGATTATTGAAGTGACACAGGATAAGAGCCTTCAAATATCCCTTCAGCAAAATAGAAGGGGAAAATGCAATCTCTACAACAGATAAAAAAAATAGCAACAATGTTTAAGTTACAGCAATAAAGGTACGAGATAGACATCAGGAAAAGCCTTCTCAAAGTAAATAGACGTAACTAATGGAATATATAGTTTATGAAGTTTGTAGAATTTCTTACACAGATAGTTTTTATAGATAGATTCAGCCACTACCCACAGATATTCATAGGCACACTTGATGATGGCCTGCAGTGGGGGTTCATGTTGCCTGTCTCAGAACTCTATTTGTATTTTTCAACAATATTAATATCACAATAAATAATTCTACTATGCAAACTAAACAGATACTTTAAGTCAATAATACTATATTTTAAAATTTCTATTACTTATAAATATATGTTTGTGTATGTATCTAAATGTAATATGCACATATATATACTTGGAATATACATGGAAATTAGATAGACCCTAAGCAGTTTTACTGAGCTAAATCAATGTCAACCTTGTTGGTCTCCCATAAAACAGCTTTTCTAAGCTAAAGGGTATATGCTGAGCTGCAGCATTGCTAAACTTTCTAATTTTTTTAGACTTCTCAATAGAAATTTTCCTCTTTGCTCTTCATCAGTCACCAATGTCAGGATAATATATTTGCTGACATACATGAAATACCAAACAAAAACCATTCACAGGCATTTGTGTGAATTTTTGTACACTCCTGTCTTCTAGAATTCCCATAGCAATGAAAACAAGAATACTCTTTTATAGCACTAGCACAATAGAATACCCATTTGTTGAGATTACATGTTAAAGATGCAGCATACGACTCATTTAGACTGTTTGAAGCCATAAAAAAATCCATTTGATTAAATTTCTTAATCAATAATGCAACTGCCAGCAACACCTAGCTCAATAGTGTTTAAAGTACTCTGTAAAGGACTTATATTGAGCAGATGAACTGCAACTGTTTCATCAGTGTGAGCTATAGCTATGAGGAAAACACTAAATTCTCTAAGGCACATTTTAATTGTTTGTTGTAAAAGGAGACAGAAAAATATATCTTAAATGGGTATGCCAGTCCAGTATGTCTCCTCAGTTAGAATATGAACTTAGCCTGTATAATCCCACCTTTACTATGAGTTTCTCATCTCTGCATAGTGTTGCTTTTGTAAGTTTGGCAGAGCAGGAGGTGGCAGCTACTTCAATGTGCCCTCATAGAGTTAGTCACTCTAAAAGTCTTAGGTCTGCCTTTTGCTATTTTACCTCAAATTAATTTTAACTTCATTAATTGCACCTCTCTCTCCTAGAGGAAAAACCACACTTATTGTATGTACCTACACCTGTCATATAGATTTAGTTTACAAAACAGCCATCACTATACAAATTAAAGTTAGATTTGAGTTTTTTGTGTGAAATCACCAACAACAGGTGTTTAAACAATCAAGCTTTAACAAAATAATGTCTCAGACAACCCTTCCTCTACAACCAATATAAATATTTGGAAAACTTGGTGGGTGTTCTGACTGCAGCAGAAGATTGTGAGAAGAGAAAGACTGAGAGGGAAACTAGCAAAGATGATGAATATTAGTTTCTGTAAGAAACAATCCCTAAAGATTAGATGCTGCAAGGATAAATTGTCCCTAGAGGGAACAGATGCTAGTTATAGAGAAAGGAGCTATCACTTTCAGATAGCTTAATTTATAAGAGAAACAAACTTCTAGCCTAGAATTATTTATAGAGAGAGATTGCAAGAAATATGTCCATGCTGCTAATAACCTTGAAAGAGAACAAGGAGGTATAATGGTCAGTTATCTATCAAGAGATAATGTGGGATGAAATATATCTTGTTTAAATCAGCAGACAAACTGGCACACACTTGTTATATAAAGATAATTTTAAAAATTGTGATATTTATACCTTTAGAATTGGTAAGATTATCATATTCATTACTGATGACAGTATGCCATTTGTGGAAGTATCTTGCAGTATGTACTAGAACAGTGTCAATGATATCCACAAAAATTACCCCAAATGTACATTTTCAAAGGCTGTTGATCATAAGAAGGTACTCTCCTAGTCAAGGAATCCTGGAGGAAGAAGAGAAGAAAAAAGAGAAAGCAATATGCTGTGTAACAGGCATGATGTTTTAAGTCATACCTCAGCTAAAGGTATTTTTTGCTTTTCAACATGAAACAAACTCCCAGAGGGAGGGAGGAGATGCAGTACACTTAGCAAAGCCAAGAAATTCTCGTAGACCAAAACACTGCTGGCCATATTTTGAAAGTGAGATGATGTCTTTGAATGAGTATATATACCATATATTACACAGAGAGTGTTTCTTAAAAGAAAAAAATTATAATTCTTCAAGTCCTTGGGATAGGATAACACTTGAGGAATCAAGTATCTCAAGCAGGATGGGCAGACGCTGCGTGGCTGGTGACAGCAGTCACCGTTGCAGGCGTCCAGGTGGATCAAGAGAGACTCTGAAGCTTTCAGCTATTGTGGCTGTGTAAAGTCTCTGTATTGGAGCATGAGCTAAGAAGCTTACAAACAACAGTTTCTACTAAACACCTCAGAGCTGGCAATCAGTTATCACAGCTTTTCTTCTCCTCCTCTCACAGAAGCTGAACTCCCATGAGAAATGAGGATAATTTTCCTCCAAGAACCAAGTGCTCCTTTTTTTTTCCACTGCTGACTCAGGCATTCCTGCAACTTTGGAAGATGAGAATGGGTGAACACTTCCAGAGATGGTCATTCTAGGCCAAGCATGTGGAAAATATTTAGAACTTCTCAGAAGAGTGTCATATGGGGAAGCTGGACAAGTTCCAAGATACCATGTCCTGTTAATGCCTTCTTCAGGTGTGGCTCAGGACACTCAGGTGGTGCCAGGAGGAAATGGCACTGGGACAACCTCTGACAGATAAGCCAGTGGCAAACTCGGTGCAGGAAACAAAATGTTTCCTGAGGTCAGTCTCTGTCCCTCAGGTAGGCTTTCTCAGAGGGCAGGGCAGGCTGGCATCTCTCTGGGGCCAGGAGCAGTGAGGGTGCCCCAGGTGGCAGCCCCTGCATCCAGAGCCCATCCCAGACCCGGGTCAGGGCCCATCCCAGATCCATCCAGGAGAGGTCGGGGGGACACTCAGCACAGCCCCGGCCCCAACTCCTCACTGGGCCTGGGATGTCAGCTCAGTGGGACTGGTGATCAGGGCTGAGGGGAACAGGACAGACAGAGGCGGGGCTGAGAGAGAGTCCTGAGGTGGCCAGGGTGTGGGGGCAAGCCCTGGGGGGTGGCACAGGGCTAACATGGGCCACAACAGCCCTGAGGGCCCAGGCACCCAGCACAGAACCCCAGCAGGCACTGAGGAAACTCTGCTCAGCTATGGTTTCCTTCTGGTGCTGTCCTACAAAAAAATTGGGTGGATTCAGCTCCTTAGACTGTTGCCTTTCCAAGCATTTAATTTCTTAAGATATTAAAACTAAAATAATGAGTAGCTGGCAAGTTATTTTAGCATAATTGCCTAAGGTTACTATTGCTTTGTCTGACAAAATTAGCAATAGTTTAACCATTGCTGAAGGGGAAAAGCAGTCAAATTGCAGAAAGCTGCTGGTAGCAAGCTAGTGCATGATAAAAATGTTAAGCCTGAGTTATTTGCTACCCCTGTTTCCCCAATACTGGGGTGAATTCCCTGGTGAATTTTAATACAAAATATAACAGTATCTGTTCATATGAAAATCTAAAGTTTGAAAACACAATATTGTAACATGGATGTCACTGTAGAGGATTCACTGACCTTTAAGTAATAAAAGCACAGCCTTTTACTTTTACAGACTGTGATATTATTATAATTCCATCCTGGTTGGCCACACAGTGTGAGTTATCACATATTTTAACCAGGTCAGCTGTGCTTTGATGAGGATTTTAAAACAACCAGAAAGAAGGTCAGTAGATTACACGTATAGATTAGATGTACAGTAGATTAGATGCATAATATAACAAATTGTGTTCAGGATTTGATAAATCTGAACAGAAAAAAAAAATAAAAATCAAGTACTTTTAAAGGACTTACAAATGCAAAGTGTGAATGTAATGATTGTATTAGAGTCAGAGTGGAAAAGATTTGAGGATTTTTTATTTTTATTTTTTTTTTTAGCTCCTTAAAGTAAGGGATTTTTTTCACTTTGGAGGCCAGATAACTAGATTAAGACATACTACAGATAAAATACCATGCCAGGCAGGCAGTCTCCATCCAGTCATCCCTGCATAGCATGCTCTTGCACAGTGTTAAGAAGCAGCTGCAAATACACGTTAAGAGAATCACAGTGTACAATCTTAAGCATATTAGTGTGCTCTGCATGCTGCATTAGAAAGGCAAAAGTTCAACATTTGATCAGATCAAACATATAATTTACAGTTCCTACTGTTACCACTTGCCACAGTAAAGAGCTCTCTCATAATTAGCCCCCTAAGTGATTAGAAAATTGGAGTAACTTTTAATCTTGAGTCCCATCACACCAGGGCTTGCACTAATAGCTTACTTAGGTTAGCCTAATGTACTGTATCACAGCCCAGTATAACCTCTGTAACCTCTGCAAAACCCTTCTGCAGGTGTGCTGAGGAACACTCTTGTTAACTGATGAAAAATAGCAGAGAAAAAAAAATATATTCTGATACAGAGCAAACTCACGCTCACAAATCTGTTACTTGCATTCCTTACCACACACATTCTGCCTTTGGAGGATGAATTAGTGAAACAAGAGAAACCTCTGA
Organism: Florisuga fusca; assembly: GCA_038090715.1. Taxonomy (NCBI): domain Eukaryota; kingdom Metazoa; phylum Chordata; class Aves; order Apodiformes; family Trochilidae; genus Florisuga; species Florisuga fusca. The sequence goes on along the minus strand of JAAWXA010000015.1, from coordinate 10,567,222 downwards.
AATGCAGCAGATTAGCAACACTCTGTGTATCATTCTAAAATTAATGCATTGCAGTGAACTAAAAGTCTCTTTCTCCTTTCCACATTGGTAGGACCTATGTCACATTCTTCTCTAAATCTTCATACCCAGGCAAAGCCACGCTTTAGATCTGACTGTCTTTCTAATTTAACCTCTCACACCTCAAATGTTTGCCAAGAATATTTTTTTTCTTATATCCTTTATTCTTGACTAGATGCATGCAATATTTCAACCACATTTTTTAGCATGTGACAGTAAATTATACAGAACTGTGCTGCAATGACCAGCTCTTGAATCACATCTCTTATCTCTGCTTCTCTTCACACTTCCATCTTCACATCATGCTTATGATGTGTCATTAAGATCTAAAAAGCCCAGTCTAAATTCCAGTATGCTCTTTAAGGCAAAGTCAGAAATATATTAATGTTTTCCTCAGAATGCCACCTTATCCTTTGAAGGAATCCCTCACCAACATCAACAAAAAATTGTTTGAAAAAATTTTGTTCCCTGTGGTCACTGGAAGAGATCCAAAAATGAACTGAAGGTATAATTACAATACTGAAATATTATTTATTAAATATTTATTATGCCAGTATACCCACATCAGCCTATAGTTTCTTCATGTCACCATTCCTTTCTTCTGTCGTCTCTCATTTTTTACTTTAGAGAACCAAGGAAATGACAACTATATTCACTAATTCTAACTAATAAGCATGATCATCAGACCTTTAGGGAACAAGTTTCTGGACATGAGCATGCAAGAGGGATTTCCAGCAATCCCTGCTTTGGCAAAGCAATTAATAGGAAATAAAAATCTTCTAGTTCATGTGGATTGCTGACTCGCAACTGGAAGGAAAAAAACAGGATTGACAACTTATTTTCCTTATTGTCAGGACACACAAAGTAGATGCAAAACAGTCCTGCACAAAAATTTACTTTTCATGGGACAGGAAGTGTGACCATTGACAAATTTAAACAAATTATTCAAGAAACAAAAACCAACATACAAAGCCTAATTAAAAAATAAACATATTGATCCTAATAGAGTCCATTACTCTATGGATACCAAATGGATACCAAAATATCCATTACTGCCATGATGGAAAGGTATTTATGAATTAAGTTTTTTAAATAATTTCTCTTTGACAATAAACCCAAATGTTGAATGAGGTTGTGGTACTTAGGCTAAAAAAGGTCATTTGTAAAAGGATTAATAAAAGAATTTGTAAAAAGAATTAATAAAAAGTTCAGACATTTAATGAAATATAAAGTTTGATAATTGTCTTCCCCAAAAAATAATCTTAAAGCCATTGCATCTACAAGAAATAAAACTGCTGAAGAAGTCCCTGATTTACTTCATGGTAGACAGAGAAATCCATCAGAACAACATGTCAGCATCACAGAAAATTAATGTACCATATATTAAAGTGAGAGACCACAATATGTTAAAATTATAATTAAATAGCTATGTTTCTAGTAAAATCACAAAAAGACCTATTTTTTATTTTGCAGTTACTGACAGGAAAATACAGTCAGATATGCATTTGAAATAAATTACAAAATAGAGCAATAACTGAAATATATTGTCTATAAATTAGCTTTTCCTCTCTCCAGCACAGAAAAATCAAATAGCTAAATATGAACTCTTTTCATTTAACATTTTCTATGGGGTAGCTTTGAATGGTCCCCACTTAATTGTCTCTTATGTGTGATTTCTACAGCATTTACGGTGTTTGAGTTCAGGGCTATGGAGGTCAGTTCAGAGATCTAATATACTTGTGCAATTAACCCCTAAATGCCTTGAATACAAAAAACTAATTCATTGCAAAGAAAGAATTCCATATCCAAAATCATCTAACCTACTCTGCTCTCACACAGGAAATACTGAATATACCAAGATTAGATTTGTGGAACCATGGAAAACATTTTTCTTGGTTTATGCATTTAAAAAATCCATGTGTATTCTCATATACCTACACACCTTCATCATAGACAAATAATATACAAAAATTAAACATAAGTAGATTTCTACTCACATTTTGCTGTCAGTCACCTGCAAGACTGGTTTGTTCTACTTCTCATCTGTTTTTACTCCCTAAATGGAACATTGAAGAAAATTGTTAATTTTGTAACTCAGAAGTGTAATTCAGCAGAACTGAGACCAAACTAGGTTTCTGTATCCCAGCTTACCTACCACAGACTTTTTTTTTTTTTAACATCAATGCCACAGGAGTTTCAGTATTTAAAAAAAAAATATTATGGCTATAATGACTTGGCTAAATCTGTTCTGACACATGGCAAAACTATTATTGGAAAGAAGGAAAATTCCCTCATACTCTTATTTGCTCACAGGAGAAAGATTAATCCACATGGAAACTGAATTACCAATAAACTGATTTTTAGATTATACAGATGATCATTATAGGTAATGGCCATGACCTTGAATTATAAAATTAAATTATTTCAGTAACTCTCACAATGGTGTCTTGAAATGCCTATAATTAAATTTTGTAGCTTTCTCTTAAATAATAAAGCTGTTCTCATATAAAATAAAATGCTTTTCCACATTCTTCATTATGGCATTCCCTTTAAATAACTTTTTTTTTTTTTTTCAGAAAAAAAGTCACTGCAAGTGTTTAATAGCTTTAAGTCAGTTTTAGCATCAGATTTGCAGTGCAAACACTTGTGAATCCATGTCTGTCTTCTCGTAATAGTCTACAATTTTTGTGAATTACAAATATTTCTGCAAACATCCTAGGCAACACTCTTACTCGTTAGAGTATTCTTTGAATAGAGACAAATAGGTGTACTTGAAAATATGAAGCCATTCCCAGGAAATATTTTTCAATGCTTGTCCATCAACCACTGTCAACCATAATAATTTTAGGAACACAGGAAAGGATCCAAACTCTTGTTATAAATTACCCTTAGTGTTTCCCTCTCTTTCATACAATATGTTTTGAGAGATCAATCTTGTCTTTATTATTGCTTCCTATAACTAGAAACCCTTTAGGCTTGATTCGTGGCTCTTAACTAGTTCTCTCTTCAATCACTGATGACTTTCTCTAATTGAAATGTAGAGTGCTAAATCCCCAGTAAATGTGAACCGACATTACTTCATTGACTTCAGCAGGTCAATATTTAAGTCCAATACTTAAGTATCAGCTCAGTTGTCACTATTAGTGCCAACTAACAGTGATTACAGGGACCATGTGAAAAGGAGAACTCCTCCTTCAAATTATTATCTCATTGTAATGATGTTTGGTTTTGATAAACAAAATTTCTTAACAAGTATTGCAAGAAAATATATACCTGTGAAACTCCAACTTTTTTTTGAAAAACAACATCACTAGTGAAAATTCCATTTGGAGGTTTTCTTTTTCCCTCCACGGGTTTCAGTTTAGGACCAGTGAAACAAGAAATAATAAAATTAATGAACATTATAATATTGAAAAAATATTACTACTATGGCAACATAAGAACTACAGTTTCATTTTTGTTCAATTAACCCATCACTATTATGAACACATTCCTATACAACATCCGGATGCAGAAAAAATATTTGATAAAAAAATGGCCCATGGGTCCATGGTCCATAGGGACCATGTTAAAATATCATGTGTTTCTAGTGAAAAATCATTCTAAAGGAAAAAAAAAAAAACAACACAACAAAGAAACTTCAACATTACCAAAATAGTTTTAATTTAGAAATCTGTTTGTGCTAAGAGCCTCATCTTTCAGAAACGTACATCAGTTGCTTCATTTTTTCAGAAATGTATTTCAGTCACTTTATTTCCTTTTTACATAAAAAAAAAGAAAAAAAAAAAAAAGAAAAAAAAAAAAGATAAAGATGCAGAAGAGTCAAGGTTTCCCTATTTTTATTTTTAGAATCTGCTCAATTTTCCAGATGCAGTCCATTTGTGGACTGTTCCTCTGTGTTTGCACATCAGGTGTAGTGGAGATGATAAAATGCATTGAAAATTTTAGTCACAGCAGGGTATGTTGCTGAGACAAAAATATATTGTGCTCCAGTAATGTAAAAAATGTCACAGAAGAACCTTTAGACATTATTGTATTATTATTATATGTTATATGATTATTATATATTACATGACTTTTCCCTACACAATGGCATTGATCCCACATTGTTTTGATCATAGCATTTAGTTTGAATATGGTAAATTGTTTTTATTAAAGTTTTTGAAAAAGCAAAGCATGATGGATCATTTCCTCATTTCTATGGCTAACTGCTCTGACATGAAGAAGACAATGTAGTTTCTGATTCGAACATCAATCAACTTCAGACCTTCTGACAGAGCAAAGATTAGAGGAAATGGTCTCATGCTCAACTTGAACAAGCTGAGCATGAGTCTTCTAGAGCAGACACAACAAGAAAGACATCTTAGAGAAAGTAGAACTCCCTGTGACAGATATTGAATATCATCACAAGATTCTCTGCTAAGAACAGAGCACTAGAATGTGCCAGGAACACTGATAGCATTTCCTTTTCACAAACCCCCAGCACTGCTGAAACGTTTCATGTCTACATTGAAGCAAGCTAGAAAGATGTTGACAAAAGAATGAAATAGTCTATAGACTGTGCATGAGAAAATTCTACATTTAATGAAGAAATCCTAAATAAAATCAGGAATAAAATGAATAACATTAGCCCTACATTAGGTCTTTAAAAGTTCCACACTACAGATTGTATAACAAGCCATGACACTGGTCTATTTGACCACACAAGAGTCAAGACAACATTAAAGCAAAGACTTTTAATAAATGACATAAAAGGGTAAAAAGCAACAGTCAAAAAAAAAACCCAGACCAAAACCAACCAACCAACCAAACACCAGACAAAAAACCCCCCAAACAAAACCCTAAACAACAAGAAACACCAAAACCCAACAACAACAGCAAAAAATAAAATTCAAAAAGAGAACACACCCTGAAATTTTAAATTATACAAAATATAGGGAATAATTTCAATGTTAAATTCTTTTGTCATTACCTACAGGATTCCATATAACTTTCCTAGTCATATTTTGAAAGAATACACAACACATAAAAGTTCCGTTTCATAAAATTTTACTTGCCATCCACATGTTGGAAATATCTCTCATTAAAACTCGATATAACCTTTTGTTCTCCCCCCTCAGCTACTCAAAATGGAAAATGACACCTGTTGTAACAGCAGGTGATGAAACAATCATACAACAGGAATACCATCTTTCCTAATGATTAGCTATTTACTGCAGATCACTAATGATTCTTAATTCTGGTGGCATAAGGGTAGCACAAAAATGGAAAACACCATGCTCTACATGAAAACCAGTGTTTTGAGTCAGAGATCAAACACCATATTGGAAATAGTTTTCTTATGCATCCTCATTGAACAATTTCTAAATGATGTTAAAAGTTTCTTATTATTTAGAGATTACTTTTACAAATATATGTTTATGAGCTCATACATTTGTGGTAAAATTGCTAATCCACTATTTATTTTAACTGCTAATTCACTATTTATTTTAATTGTTAACAAAATACTTAAAAAGCTTGTATAGATTGTTTTTTGCAGGCACCAGAAGAAAATCTGGCATAGAAATTCTACTTAAAAATTACAGGAGGAGCTTTCTGCACCTTGCACATATGTGTAGCAGTTACCTGTTCACTTCCTCCATAATATATTTTGTTGTCCAGGTTGCAACATCATTTAATATCAAAGCATTAAATATTTTTAATAACTGTTCAGCATTTTTCAGAATTCTTTCTTCAATCTCTTTTCTTTAATTAGAGAAGGTTAGACTTCATTTAACCTTTTAGTTCAGCATAGGAATTCTAAGTTTTCTGTTGGAGATAACATCTTCTCCTTTACGTTACATCTCCTTTGAAATAATCAAAACAAAGTTCTAAGGCTTTTTATAGATATCTGAAAAACACAGCTGTTTTATCAAGAGTGTTCAGATCCTAGCAGCTCCTATTTTACTGCAATTTGCAAATGCTTTCAAAAATTTTGGTCATTCACATTCCATATCTGGAAAGAAGAGAAACACAGAACATGAAGTTCAATGAAAAACTCTACTTGTAAATTTTTTTTTATATAGGTTAAGTAGAATACAAATACAAGAAAACTAAATAAAGCAGTCGCTGGTTTTCATGGAATAGTGAGTGTAAACTCCAAAGGTCTGCAATCTAAATAGATTACTTTTTTCCTGAATTAGTTATGGAAATGTGGTGGTACACCACAACCATACAGCGATAACAACGAACCTTCACCGAGTGTTGCTCTGTGCAGTTTTTATGGTGATAACATTTTTTTAACGTTGCCATTGGAAATGACAAAATGCTTTTAAAGTTCAATGTCACCATTAAGGGCTTAGGATAACATATGGCAACATACTTCTCTGATAGTTCCGACTAGATTTATTGTCCTTTTTTGTTTCCATGAATCCAAAATGTGTTATAACTAAAAAAAAAAAATCATAAAGCATAACCAATAAGTTTGCAACATCATGAAAAAAAAGAAAAAAAAAAATTTAACATGAAAAAAAAAATTAGAAACATTTTCAACTGAGTAAATTAAATTGTAGTCTGCAATAGATATTCATAGCTGCTCATATAGCATATGTTATCTTGGGATAATCAAACTGAATTTTTATATGAATAGATTTAGATGAATAGATTTTAGGCTGAATGTTACTTCAACCTAATTTTCTGTCACTAAGTGTAAAATGCTGGACAATATCATTAGTGCAACTAATTAAGCAGCTAATGTATTGCATAGAGGATTTTGAATAATATCCCCTTAACATGAATTGCATATTAAGTGTCATATCCAGGTCACTTTGAAATACTTGCATCCATCATTACAACACAGCCAAACAGAGACTAAACTAAATCATCCAGTGAGTATCCCACCACTAATTTCCAGTTTCAGACTACTTTGAACTATATACAAATATTCTTTTCAGTTTCTTCTTGAACATGCATCCTATGTGAAAACTTAGAAGCAGATGTGGTACAATTGTTATTCTGAAAAACGTGGCAACGTGGTAACAGTCGTTACTGGGAGAATCCTATTACATACAACAGAGAAATAATACTCTAGGGGAAACCTTTAGCCAGTACTTCAGATTGATTTGAAGGCAAGCAGGTTAGTTGGATAAGTTTCTCAAAATTACTTGAAGGCAGAAAATTGTTTCTCCATCACACTGAATAAATCTATGGTATTTGAAATGTTTACTCCACACCTTTTCTGGAAATCATTGCAAAATATAAGATGTCAAAAAATCACAGAATTTTTAAAAGGTGTGAAGATCAGAGAGGTTAAAGACATGCAAAGTTATAAAGATGCTGACTGGCAGCAGTGTAGGTTGTCAACACCAAAGCAAATATTTCTAAATAACTTTCAAGAAACCATTTAGCAATGACAGTTTAAGCTTTTACAGTTTATGTCGCATTATGAAATTGATGCCTGCTATGTTTGTTACTTCCTGAGACTGCATGAGTAGTAGAGGTGGTGATGAGTTTTCCAGAGTAATCTCTTCCTCCCCAAATGTTTTTCAAGTAGAAAGCATTTCTAACCTGGTAGAAGCTGGTATTATTTGTGACAAATGGCCAGCTTCAAGTAACTTTCTGGTGTGTTTATTTTGATACTTGATTTCTGACCATCCCTACCACCCACAATAAACTCCCATGACCTGATCTGCAGTTATATTTTGAGATTTTCTGGTAAAAATTTTCAGATTCCATTTAGGATAGGTAAAAAATGTTCACATTAAAAAAAAATTCCCCCAAAACTCCATTACAGTCAAATAATTCTACCTTTCTCTTGCCCAACTACTCTGTCATTTATTTCAAGTAAAACAAGATGCGTTCCCACAGCTGCACAAGAGGAAGAGCAATGCAGTGACATGTTGGCATGCTTAATTCTTTAGAGAATTTATGCTTAACACCTAGAGTTGTTTGGCTTATGGAAATGGACTGAGGAAGAAGCTGATTTCAGGCAATTCAATACTGATTCTTAATGATTTCCTTCCATAAATGGCTTTGTATTGTAACCAGATATAGTTCTTTAAACTATAGGGTGTCAGCATTTGGATGTCTTTAGGGGTCTTCAAATGCAAAACTACCAAACTGGATATTTAGCTCTCAGGAGTACATGCAATTTTCCGGTTAATATGCTTCATGGTCTCTGGTTCTGTTTATGCAGCAGTCACTCTTAAATTTACTAGCCATGAAATCCACACCTGATTTAGGAAGGAGTAGCAATGTTTCTGCAGTCCTGCAGACAAGTGTAACGTATTGTTACCGTCTGAATCTGTGCTGATTGCAATAGGTGAAAAGACATAATATTTCTTACTTTTCCTATCTTTCTCTAGAATACTGCCGGAAAATAATTGTTTTTGCTTTTCTTGTCATATTTCAGTAAGATGCAGGACTGAAGATTACTTGATGTGCTGAATCTGGACCTTCCCTACTTAAAGCATACTAAAATTCTAGTGACCAGAATAGCTATCAACCTCCCCTGCATTTAACATTCACATTAGCATACTATGCATTTATGATAAATTGTTAAAATCAGTATTACTGAAAGATCCTTAATTAAACTGTGATCTCGTGATTCCTGTGGTTGCTATGGAAACACAGGCTAAATAAAAAAAATACAAGTGATACTGCATCAGCATTCTTTGTTGCTTTTAATGTAGGTGAATAACTGCTCCACTACAATAACAACTCTGCTTCTGTGTTATTATGATTTATTTCTTAGGAGAAGAGCCTTAGGAATACATTTTATGCCACTTATGCTCTGATCAGACAAAATTCAATAAATCCAGTCATTAATGACAAATACATTCATCCTACGTGATTGAGCTCATGATATTGAATCTGCTATAGTTCTGATGATGGAAGAGTTATAAATAGAGGGGTTTAAATTGCCACAGAATTATCTTTTTTTACATATAAATATTTTAATATAGAAAGATATTAAATGTCAAATATTGTTTTTCTACTTTAAAAAAGCCATTACCTATTCAGTAGTGGAAAAAGTAAGTTAAAGAAAAGCTGTATTTCCAATATGATTCCCATATTCTTGTATATCTCCCTGCAAGGTGTTTGAATGGAAGTATCAGTGCAAGCATCTTATGTAAATTTTTAAAAAATTAATGGCAGTTGAAGTCTTTAAAAAATGGACCACAAATGTATAGAAGTTTGATGACATTTTTGTGTCATACATTGTGCTTTTGACGGCGTGTGACAACTGAACAGTCCACTTCTATCAAAGTGACTTAAAAACAGAGATGAAACCACATCAATACCATGGAATCTGACTCTATTATTTTTCCAGTGAATTATTAAATGGCAGGTTCTGTGACAAGTAGAGAGATATGCACGATATACAGCTTAGTGATGGAGAAACAGTGCAGAGAATAATTGCTGATTGATAGTTATAAATTGCAATTAGCAGCTCACACCAGGACAGGTTGACAATGAGTAATGAAGCTGCAGAATAAAACCCAAAAATGTAGGCTGAGCTCTTTTTTACATACTGGCTTTTCTTAGATTCAAAGAAACACAAATTCCCACCACAGCTATTTTAAGTAAAAATACCATTACACAAATTGTTAGGTAAAACATAGGTCACATTTGCCTCCTAAGCTGTCATCTATGGTTAGCTCTTCTTGAGTTCTAAAAAATCATATGGGTTGTGCTAACATACACGTAGATATGAATGCTGCAGGTTACACTGTCACCAAGCACCAAAAAATATAGAACACAATATGTATAGGTGAGAAAATCACTAACTCCAAACTGTTGCCTGCCCTTTAAGCAGCTGCTGATAGTGATAACGTATTTACCACTCTGGTAGCACCATACACCAGCACAGCTGGCACACAATTTATTATTTTATCACCAACAGTGTTACATATTGGTGACCATGTAATTATGGACAGCTTAGTTTGAGTTTATTGGTTGTGCAGGTTCTTACTCTTCTGCTGGTGCAAGCCAGGTCCAACAAAAATGACTCACAAGAATTAATGAAGTGAAAGATTAAGCATAGACATACTACAAAACTTTGCTTAGAGAGATTTCCGACTTTTCTTAAAGCAGACAATTTATCTTGTTGCTAAAATTAAGACAAAGAATTCTTCTTGCTAAGACAGTTACTATTTTAATTTCTCTACAGATGCCTGAAACGCACAGATATTTTTAAATCTCTTCAATTCTGTAAATTCTACAGCAAGGACACCAGAAAAGCCCTAAGCAGATCTCTTTCAATGCCTGACAACAATTGGAATTGGGATTAATTCTTTCCAGATTAGCATGTTTTGATTGCTCATTTCTTCCCACAGAATGTTAATATAAACAGGAATTTATAGAATCAAGCACAGCAGGGATGCAATTAATATTCTTTACATTAACTTTGGAATGGAGATGGTATTTTCATGGTGCTGTTTGTAAGTTTGCTGTCAGGTCACCAAGGAAACAATAAAGCCACTATTTAAAATTTGCACTTACTTGGAATCAGAATTATGATTTACTCAAACTTTCAAGACAAGTTTGTGCAGTAATCTAGCGTTTATCTCCAGACACTGGTTAGTCAGTATATTTGATTAAACATTTGCATCATTTGAATATCAAGAAAATCTTTAAGTATTTGATCTTAGCTTCAATTTGAACTATTTTGCAGCAAGTAAACCTGCAAAAATTTCTTTAAGAAAAATGCAAGTGCTGTAGAAATTAGAAGCAAAGAATGAAATTTAATTGCTCCTTGTTAACAGTAAATAGAAACTTCACAAAGTTGCAGGGGGACTATGATTTTGAAAAAGTATGATAAATTTTGCTAGTGCCATTATTTGAAAATTTGTGTTCACAGAGAGTCAGAATGCAGAACTTAAATAGATACAGTTATATTTTCTCAAGTTCAGGAACAAAAATACTACAGCTTTCCCTTTTTGCTGACATTTGTCATCTATGTGCTGTGATCAGGTGAGCTTAGACGTAGCTGCTGTGAAACATACCAGGAAATATTATGCACAGCACTTTTTACTTTTTACATTTACAGGTCATTTGCCTCCTTGCTTTTGTGACAACTAGAGGTCGATAACAGTTTGCCCTTCACATGAACTGATCTGATCTTACCAACAAGAATCTGGCTGCAGGCAGTATAGGAATGAGGGGAAGGTGAAGCTTTTACAGCTTTTAAGAACCAACCACCGCCTTGTGAACTGCATAGCAAATGAGTTAATAAATCTTGATACGTGAGACTGCAACAGGAAAGACTACACCTAATTCAAAAATATATGTGAACTAAAGACGTCAGCATATGGTGGATTATGTTACTTTTCAATTAATGACAGTGAGGCAATTACCATTTAAAATATCCCTTATAGGCGTTAAACACATATTATAGTATGCTTAGTCATACTGAGTGCTGCTTTACTATACAAACTGACCAATTTAAATGGAATATTTTCCAGAGCAGGATCATCACTTAGGTCCTGATAAACACTATGATTTAGCAAAAACTGTGAGTATTTTTCTCAGTATACGTATTTTTAGATGCTTGTTAGTATTGCTTAAATGAAATTACAGGTTATTAGGTCAAATGAGATTTTCCTATTCCATCAATTTGCAGTTTATAACTTCTCTCATTTGATTCAGCTACAGTCAATCTAAACTATATTTAAAATGTAAGCAAATGGTTATTCTCTCACTGTGTTTCTGAATTAAGCTTGAAATACACACATCCCATGTTCCACAAGCCCATTCATGTGAAAATATCACATTAGCACAAATGATACTCAAATTGAGAACCTGTCACTGCATTCTACTGACACAGAAGGTGAGTACCATGCAGATTTTGTTCAGCTGGAAGGCTGTACACCAGCTTTAAACAGCAAATTCAGAGAGTTCAGGAATTTAAAATAACCTACATACGTTTCTTACCTAAATTTAGTTAGATTTTCACTTCCAGATTGTTGTAATGGCAATGCCTAAGCTAAGCAAAATGTAAATAGTATCTCTCTACAAACACATTGTTTCAGTTTCCAAGAATCTTCAGGAAAAGTTTCCTCTGTCATCACCAAGCTTGTTTAATGACAAATAAAACACTGCTTTATGATTAAGAATTCCATCATCAAAAACATGGAAAGGTAATCAAACTCCACTTGAAGGAATCACATAGGATTGCTGTGTCACTGAAATCCATCAGGATCTGACCATTCAGTTAAATCCTTTTACTTCTTCTAGTACTGCAGGAAAGGAGGCAACAGACATGGAGACAATGAAATGGATGTTATACAGCACCTTCTAGAAGACACTTTCAAGCAATTTTGGGATCCTTCTTTCTACACAGCTCATTAGCTGAAATTTCTGAGGAAAATATTCTGCTGTGTTTGTAAAGAGAGGATCAAGTGAACTGAATAATTCTGTTCTAGAGAAACTGAACTCCAATGGGAAGTATAGATTTGTATCTTAGGGTGGAAGAAAAAGAACTATTCGGTTCTATAATTCGTAAGACTGAACTTGGAAATGATAAGTAAGTAATTAAAACCATGGGTAGATTTTCCTTTGGCAGGCAAGAAAAGCAGACAGTCCAAAAAGGCCCACTACTGGAAATACTTATCCAGTGCTGATTGTGGACATATACAATACATCTTCAGGAAAATGCAAACAGAAGTTAGTTCATGTTGATCATGAGATATATGGCAGCTTTGTCAATGGGCTTGAAGTCCACTGCCAACAGAGAAATTAAATATTTAAGGAAAAAGGCCTAAACTGCTCTGCCACAGCCAGCTTCAGTAGGAGTAACTTAAATTGATGTTAACAGTGGTTTAGCTGAAAACTCAGGCAAACTCTAAGACATGAATCTGTATCCTCTTTGTGTATAAGAATTCCAACATTTTAGTGCTATCATATTCAGCTGCTCATATTTTTGCTCTGAATAGCAATTGCTTAGTCTCTATAATGCTTTGATTTTTTTATTTTGCATAATCCATTAAAAGGCAATTGTAATGTGTTATGACCCCTTTTTCTTTGACAGAAGAAGAAGAACTTATGAATCTGCCAATATTAGGTAAAACATTTTGTTCCCTCTAATTGCTGTAGAGAAACTGCTCAACAGGCTTCTCATTCTGAATGTATTTTAAGTTCTCACTGACAGGTGACTTCATCAGTGTCACTATAAGGATGTCATTAAAAAAGTAAAAGGAAAGAAAACCAATACTGTCACCATACTGTTGAGTCACTGATTTTCAGAAACTATTAACAGTTCTCCAATCTTACTTTTTCACTCTCACTCTGATAAATAAGCTCCAATTATTCAGAGAAAATTGTCCTGTTCATCTAAAGCTAAGTTTGAATATATTTCCATGTTGAATGAGCTGGACAAAAGAAAGTTTTATGGTCTCAGGTTTTTGTTGTTTTTTGTTTGTTTGTTTGGGGGGTTTTGTTTGTTTCGGTGTTTTGTTGTTGTTGTTGTTGTTTGGTGGGGGGTTTTTTTGTTTGGTTTTTATTTTTGGTTTTTATTTGGAGGGGTTGTTTCTTTGTTGTGGGGTTTTTATCTCAAGGAGTATGATTCTCACAATGAATTGGGAGTGGCGCTTGTTAGTCTGATACGAGAAAAAATTTAGAATCAAGCCATGTGAGCAGACAGGTCTTGGTATTTTGACATGGTAGAGGGAAGCATCTTTTGTCCCACAGATATATGTTTTGGGGTCCAGTATTGCACGTCTTCCTGAAATTGGAGTCCAAACTTCTTTCTCACCTTCAAGACAGTATTTTAATTAAGCAGTCTAATTCCTGACTGCACACACTAGCTTTCAGCACAGTATGTGCACTCTGCAGTTGGTTTAGGAATAACGAGTGTCTGGCAAAAAGAAAGCATGAAATTATCTTTGGTGTCTTGCCCTTTGAAAGCATGTCTAGACACCTGAAGCACACAACTGACAGCTTTATCAAAAGTTGAGAATTTCCCCTCATTCAATTATCAGAATTTCAGTCTGTCCCTGCTGGGCAGATAAAAAGTGGCATCACGGAAATTAAGCCAGGCACTCATTTCTTTTGATGGTATATTCTTTAATGTCTGTCAATATATTAAATTCTCAAGAGGGATAGAAATCATCTTTGAGGAAGGTACTAGGATGTACTTTACATCCACTGCTTGCTTTCATCTCTTGTTAAGTTTTTTCATGATCGAAGGGTGGTATTTTGCATTCATTTCTTGCTAGAATGACAACAAGAATGAATTCCTCAAATTTAGCTATGAATTTATTCATGAGAAGACCCTGTATCAGCCTCAGCTCCCCAGCTGAACAGTGCAAAAGTAACTTGGAAAGCCTACACTGTGAAGTGCCATCAGTTCAGGAAGTACCCCAGGGCTATCCTACACCAAGATCACATGAGTGAAGTTCATACCTATATAATGTTACTCACAGTCGTGCTGATAGGGCTTATTCCCAAATACAGCACCACAACACAGCAAGTATTGAGCATCTGTACCTAGATTGCTTAAGCTGAAGTCCACTGAGGCTATGAATCCCTTTCCCAGGTACCTGCTGCCACGTCAATATCCCATTGAGTTTCTTCACAGCCAGCCAGCCTACACTCATGTGAGGCACCTCTGGATTTCCCGAGTCCTGCCCTGTCTGTCCATCTGGCTGGTTTCTTATTCTCTTAACATTCATCACAGCACACAACAGACGCTGTGAATTATGTCCATAATAACAACACTGAGCAGTTTCTCACAACAGCTCATGATCCCTGGAGAAAAGTTTGAATCTCAATATTTAACAAAAACTCATTTTACCTAAATGTAATAAATTTTAAGTGTTTATAAAAAGGAAATTCCACCCATAACACAAACTTTTCACCAAATCTAGACCCAGAGTGTCAATAAACATGGTAAACCACTACAGGGCTCTTACAGCACTCTTACTCTCCAGGTCACCAGAAAAAATAAGCAGACCAAGCATCACAGTCATTTACCACATTGTCTCAGAAAAATATTTTAGGATAAGGTGCAAGTTTTGAAAATGTTTAGTGTTTATCTAAACAATACCAATGTAAATATTGGAACTTATTGCACTTTTTAAAGTGTCAAAAGCATCTCTTTAATTGTCATTTAGAACTGGATACAGACTGGAGCATGAAAAATATTACCTATCACAGGACTCAGATAAGTGCCACTTCTCAAAGCCCATGCGTGCAAACCATGACATCACCCTCTGACAAGAAGAACTTTATTTTAAAAAAGTTTATGTACACACATACACACCACTTCAGCTAGGAAGATTTAACTACAAATTAAGGTTATGGTCAAAATAAAATACAGCTCCAAAAATATTTCTTCAACTTTAAATACTGTTCCAGTAACTATTGCTGGTTATTAAGAAGGAAGAAAAGAAAAAAAAAGGGAGTCTTCTTTTAATATGACAGTGTCCCAACAATCAGTTTGCCCTAAGGACCTCAGCAGGGCTTTAGCAGCAAATTGCCCAGCTCTTAGCTGATATAAACCAAGATTCTTTGTAACTTGGTAGAATCTTATAAGTTGCTGGTGGAAAGTTTAAGAATCTCTGGGAAAATCTTATATGTAATTATAAATGACAGAAGGGAATTAAATTACACTGCACCCTGTCCTTACTGAAAAAGCAGAGAAGCAACAAATAACAGATGACAAAACATGCATCTCAGTTATTGGCTTTTTGCCCATTATATCGTTGATTTCTTCAAATAAAAAATTGCTGAGGTTAATCAGCAGATAGACATTTACATGAATAATGAGAAAGTCTGTGACCTTTCTAATTCCTGTCAATTCATGTTCTTTGTAATTCCTGTTTTGCCTAAGTTACATCACCACAGCAGCTCACACAGAAACAAAAAAAGCAGTTATCCTACTTTGTCTCAAATTTTGCATTTCAATGGTGAAAACAAACTTTAAAGATTACATCAGAACTACCCGCTTGTACTATAAGGCATTCAGCATCAAATGACAGTAAATAATAACAACAGTCAGAAAGGAAAGCATAACGAGCACTCTGTTGGGGAACTTATGGATGTTATCTAATTTAAAGGTGCCATCCTGTGATCTGCCTGTGTTCTGTGAACTGGATGCCCATCAGAATGAAAAAGCCTGGTGCTGCCAAACATTAAAGGACAGATTAAACACCCAAGCACACAACATGCATATGGCTATCCAGCAATGCTGTATAATTGAAAGCAAACACTTTGTTCTCCCCCTAAGGATACATCAAAGTTTCAAGGCCAGGAAGACTGACTCAATTGCTGGTCAAGGCTGGTGTATGAAAATCAGATTCAAATGGATTCCACCCTGCTGGGACCCCTATAAACACTGCCTTTCATCTTCCAGGATAACAAGAGTGCTCTGCTTCATAACAACAACCCAGCAGAGGTCCGAAGCCCAGCACACACTTTATCTCAGAACTTGCATTATTTTCCATATCCTTTAGGCACTAAAGAGCCACAAAAACTGACTGGGTCAATTCTACACAAGCCCCTGTGAGGTCTTCCTTAAAAGAGCCATGAAGACAACCCACCTGCTATTCCTATCACCCTGTTGTACAGAGGTGTATGGCTTGGATCTGTCATTGGTGTGGAGCAGAGATAAAAACACCAATAGCAACGGGTTATATTTAAAAATCACAGTAAGGACATGGTCTGTGATTCTAAGATGCCAACGTTCATCTCAGACTTGGGGTCAGCTTTATAAATTATAATTGAAAAAATGGCTCTAGCCTCAACCAGGGTGAAAATGCAGCCAAATCCTAAAAGCTGCAATACAGCAGATCTTACATTACACTTTCACTGTAATACAGGTAGCAGCAGAGATAATAGATATTATTTATATACTACGTTATGATGTATTACTTCGACAGGCCAGTATTTAAAATAATCTGCTTGGATAAAATCAACTTTACTGACATACTCCTCTTTTTGAATTTTTTTTTTTTTTTTTTTTTAATGTCTTTGGACACAATGAATCAAGATTAAGAATCTTGGATGGAAAAATTGAAATACCCAAATTTTTATTAAAAATTTAACTACGAGCAACTTCATAGTTTAAGCAAAATAACTTTAAAAAACTACAGTACTCGGTATAGGTGTCTTACTATAAACTCAGAGCAAAATGCAGAGTCTGATCACTAACATCCTTCGTGTCCCCAGCATCTTTGCAGGTCAGCCAGGAAATTTTAGAGTAATTTCTAGAAGTACCACCTACTAATTAAATATTGATGTACCATTTATTGTAAAATCCTTCTGAATTCAATAGCACAGATCTGAAGTGCCTTTAATAATTCATATTGAGCATGCATTCTATTTTGTACTCATTTATTGCTGGCATTTTAAAAGGATAATCTTTATCCTGCTCAATTACAAAAACCATGAAAATACAAACAGCCACTCAGAAACAAATCACCATGACAGCACAAACTTCTAGGCATCCACTGCCACTGCATTCCCACTTCTCATAATGGGCAATTAATGTAAATACAAATTATGTGAATGTCTGAACCAAGAAAAATGCAATACTCTTCTGGGAAAAGCAGGCGAAGACAAAATCTTATGGTCACTAAATTGAGACTTTAATGAGTCCAAAAGGAAGCAAATCTCAAATCTGAGAACTTTCCAAGGATAATCCTACAAACTTTTAAAACTGTTCTAAACAACTCTGATAGCCAACAAGAATGTCAGCTTCTCCTTTTTTTGCCACAGTGATTCAGAAAGCTAGAACACATGACTGTGCCTTTAAAAGGCTGTGCCATATGCAGTATCTTTTCTCATTGCATTTACATTTTTAGTTAAATTTTATGCTTTGGATTTCATATGCAGAAATAATATTTAAATGAAAATAATAAGACAAAGTCTAGAAGTTGAAAGAAAATGAATGTTCTTTGAGGAATATCTGGAAAAAAAAAAAAAAAATTTTAGTGATTATGCTCTAATTTTTCAGTGGAGAGAACCAGAAACACATTTGGGGAAAACAAACAAACAAACCACCACTCAAAACACATAACCTAAAATTAATTGGAAAATTGACATCAACCGTCTCTAGCATTCTCTAACTTCTGAAAAATGTAAAGAATTTTTTTTCAGAGCTGTCCTTTGAGAAACTATTTTCCAGAATACAGAATGCAAATTTCGCCTTCTGAAAAGTGTCATATTGCTACATCCTCTCTCCAGATCCCATATTTTCTTCTCTCCAACAAAATATTTCAAGACCTGTAACACTAAAGTACACTCAATACATTACTGGATTGAAGGGCTTTTTTTTTTTTTTTTTTCTTCTATGAATAGCTATAGGTTGCTGCAGCAAACATCCCCCTCCTCCTTTACCTCAATGAAGTTAAAGTCTTTTAAACTATGGAAAGAACTTTAACATGAGGTAGAGATTGTGGATTATTTTCTGAGCAGGTCCATAACAGTATCTCTAAGTGCACTTTTTCCTTTCCTCTCAGAGAAACAGAGACAGAAGTTATTATAAGCTAGAACAATTTTGGAAATAAGATGTGAGGAGTAAATTTTCCAGCTAACTGAGGCTAGGGGAATAATTCTGTTAAACATGATTGAGAAAAATATAGTGTTGAATGTATGCTGTTTATACTATGATAGTATCTAGAGCTTGGAAGAAAGTCAGTAGCATGTTTTACTGCCAGTTCACTACTAACACATAATTCATTCACACACGAGTCCAAAAAGAGGTATGTGTTCTCATAAACTGTTGAGACACAGAAACTCTGTACTGAATACTGTACTACATTGCTTTGCTCCTAAGTTATTTCTCATTACAATCATCTTCTCCTCAGCTCGAGTGAAATTGTGCTGTGTGATCTTTCTCCATCAAAGACAATACCAGGGCTCTGTCTAAACATATCTAGTTTCAATACTTGATTTCTACAGGGTCTTCTTCAAAGATGTCATTAATATATCAAAGCCACCTGAAGCCAATTAGTTATGTAAATGATGTTCAAAGATAAATTAATCATACAGCTACATCTGGCTTTAATACTACTACTGGACAAAAAATATCTCCTACTTTGGTCATCCTTCTTAGTGTAGCTGGTTTCTCTTCACCAGAGAGTTTTATAGTTAAGGAATTACTCAGGTTTCTCTAAAATATTAAATTATCTGCCGCAAGTCGTATGGTGTGCATCCCAGCCTCTTCTCAATTATGTTATATTTAACTTTTTTTCATTCTTTTTCTTTAATCATGTTACTATGGCAGCCATACCTCTATTGTTTTTGTGCCAGGTAAAGGAGACACTACTCCATTATTTTAACTATTTAACCTGAAAAGAGACCTTGGATATTCAGTATGCCACTAGACACTGAATTGTCCTGTTTACTTACAAGACAACCTACTCATTATTTTTTGTTCTTTTATGGACTTACAAACACACACTTACTGAGAAAGTAACTGGGGCATCAGTGGGGCATCACTGATGTCAATAGCACACCAGGAAAAAAAGAAATTTGAGCTATTTTATTAAATATCCACTAACGTCAAATTCTGTAAAATTTATGTGCATTCATACGGGGTAACAATGAAACAAATGCTTTCCAGTTTTGTGCCACAGGTGAGCAGTAATTTTTTCTCCATTTTGTTTTCTAAGCCTTGTACATGCAAGGTCACTGTACTGAATCTATTCATGCAATAAAGTCCACTGAAATCAATGCTAGTATTCATATGCAAAATAAGTACAAGTTTGCACAAAGATGTTCTGACAGAGAAAAAGGGGATAAGTTTTAAGCTAATTCTGGAGCTCTAGAGGTCAGTGACCTTACAAAATCCCAAGCTGCTGTCTCAAAAGAGTTGAGCACCACCCTAGAAGCTCACTAGAATCAGATTCAGTTATCAATGAAACTTTCTAATAACAAATCAGCTGCTTCTTCTGCTGTCTGCTTTGTGTTTTGAATCCAAAATGTATAGAGTTGAAACCCTCGATGCAAAGCTTCTCCACACTGAGACTGTCTCTTAT
>JAAWXA010000015.1:10491588-10547184 GCA_038090715.1 Florisuga fusca | reverse complement strand
TTATACACATCTAGTATATTAAACTTACTAGAAATTCACATTCACCATTCAGAACTACTTAGAAAAGTAACTGATTAACAGACTCATTATGCAGAAAGTCTTCCTTCAGAGCTGTTAGTTCAGCCCAATGCAAACGATTGGCCTGGTCTGTATTTAGTACCTGCTGGAGCCTGGCTGCCCAAAATAAGCCAGTTCCAGCAAGATGGTGATTTTTACTGCTTCTGCTGCAGCTGTAAGCATCAGTTACAGAAATGTAGCATGCAAAAAATGTAAAATCAAGAAGGTGTCACTGCTTTAGTACTAGCAAAAGAACTGTTGCTGTTTTTAATGAATTAAACACTGACAACTTTGCTCCCTATTTAAGATGATTCAAGTCAGATTATATTACAGCCTCCTCTACCCTCCACTCCCTGTGCAGTATAACTCCCATGTAACAACAAATCTTGAGAACATACATGATAACACAGGACAATTCTAGATTTCATTTTCAGTTAAGAGCTGAAATGGCAGACAAGGCAGTATTGCTGAATATTAAGCCGTCAGCAACAGACTTTATACAACTAGCATGCCAACTTTATAACAAACTGGAGTGCATAACAAGTAGAAAATACAAAATCCATTTCATATTATATGGAGATGAGCACTGTATACTGGGAGAAAAGAATCAACCAATTAATAACTTATTTCAAGATATAACCCTCCTCTAAAAGTGAGTTTCCTTTTCATTTTTTATCTTACTGATAGCAGCAGAAGTTTAAGAAAAAAACAAAACAAAAAACCACAAAACAAATACTATTTAATCAAGTTATAGACATACTTTCCAAGTATATAACGTTTTATGCCCAGGGAAGCCTTCTTAAAATCTCATTATCGTCTATGAAATATGTCTCCAACAAATGTCTCGTGGAATGACACTTACATGAAAATATTAAAAATTTTACTATTTCACAGAAAAATTCTCACTACTCTGAAATTTTTGCTTGCAACAAAATTAGGACTCTATTTGGAAAATCTTGAGATTATCAGTTTCCCAGATTACCCAGCCAGAAGCATGCCACTTGCAATAACTTCTGAATAGTTCAGAGAAGTGGTGGATTCTGTTCATCTTGGAATGAAACGCTGAAATATCTGGTGGGATAAATGCAGCTGGCATACTGGTAAAAATTTGATATTTCTAATTGATGCTAAATTGTGTTATTTTGATTTTTTTTTTCCTCAAGTGGAATAGGTTGACATTTTCTACAGAAAATTCCAAGCAACTTTTTTCAGGGAATATACAAATAAATTATCTTGCTGCTTTATTTTGAAAATTTGAAAACATCCCTTTTTGTTTGTTTTAATTTACAAAAAGAAAATGGTGAAACTGGCAATGAAAACTGTAATCTGTTTTAACAGTGCTTCATGAAAAAAATACTGAAGTAAACATGATCCCTCAAAACAACTCAATTTCACCCAGTTAGAACTCTGATTAAAAATACTTCTCTCTATTGTGCAAAGCTCTTCGGGGAATACTCTATGTAAGAAAAAGAGCCACCAGCTGAAAGAGTGAGAAGTCTGTCTGAACCTCCAAGTATCCTCACCTGAATTCTTGATTAAAGCATCAAGGTCTAAATATACTCTAAAAGACCTTGTTCTTCTCTGTGGAAATGTTTGCGTACTTGTGAAATGAAGAAAATGGTATTTTGGAAAGGAAAAAGTAGATTAGAAAAACGGATACAGCCCTTTCTAACTGAGTGCTGTCACAGAAGGAGCAATGGGGGATCCCCATCCTTACCTACATCAAAATGATTTTTATTGAGCTAAGTCTCATTTTTCACTCTGACAAATTAAGTACTTCCTTAAAGACAGTGGAAAGAAAGCTTTTATTGTATGACAGGCAAAGTTAAATTGAAGCACTTTTTTTGTATTTGACATTTACAAACGACAGAAGTCATACAGTAATACAATAATAATGACATTATAAATAGGTTACTCTTCATTTCATTTGCAAAAATCTGCCTTTATGCTTTCCTCAGAGCTCAAACATATTCGTATACAAGAACCCTCCTAAGTGACAGCTAAAATGAAAAGTTCATGGGGCAATATACTGTCCAACAAAAGTTTTAGCTTACAGACTGTGTAATTTTACAGTAAAGCGTATAAGTTCAGTTTTAGTGTCTTTTATGATGCTTAAGATGGTTAAGCAGTGCTTAACCACTGCTAATTAATTAATCAACGTGGGGTGGATTTTCTATTTGGAGAGTACTGTCTTGGATTACAGAGAAACTGTTACATATATACATATATATACACACACACACTTAAAAAAAAACACCAATAAAACCGAAGCACCCTATGATTTTGGATATTTGCTTTTCACCTAGCTAGTTCCCACCAAAAAACAAATGCACAAACCAAAAAATATACTTCTATACACTGCAGGTCAGAATAATTGACCTGCAGGCAAATAAGGACATTCATATAAATGCCTAACAGTGATGCACACATTCAAATTAAAGCTTGATTTTGAAAGCCTACTTTTCTCTGCTTTTAGTAATTCCCTAATGAATAGCATATTGAAAATAATTTTGGACTTTGCTATGAAGAATATAAACAATGAAGTATCGTGATTGGCACCATTTAAACACTCTTTAAACATTTCAACATTTTATAGAACCATCCACTTTTTCAGTTCAAGTAAGAGGCAATCAAAATAATATGAAGTGAATAAATCATGTAATAAGGAGAATCTGTAGTTTTTTGGTTTTAAAACAACAGATTATATTTAAATAGTTGATTTTTAAATTTTTTAAATTTTTTTTTTTCATAGAAAGCTCTAGGATAGACTGATGGGTATAGTGCCTTCAATAATAAAATAATAACTGAGTCAGCTTTTGTGAATAGGACAAATTCACAACTCACATGATGCCAATGTTGAATGAGCAAAGAAATTAATATTTATTTTGTAACTCCTTTACTGTCTTTCAGTCAACACCCATTTCTGCAAAAAGTCCATGCAATCAGAGACTTAAACCAAGTAATTTGCAACACTTTCTTTATCTCACTTTTCTAGTTGGGATATTTTAATGGTGTTTTTCACGTCCCATAAAGTAATAAGAAAGAAACGGCAATGGGGAGACTTCACCAATTTCAGCATTTAAGCATGATCCAGTTACAGCTCTTGTCCTGAATTAGAGTTTTCTTTGCCTCAGCTCCCCACACATGAAGTGGGAGTAACAAATGCTCCTTGCTGCCAGATAGGAAGTCTGTCTTATCAGTTTATACTATGAGCTCTGCAGAGGAGGAGGCGTCTCTCAAATTACGTCTCTTGCTGCACTGCAGCTTTTTGCCGGTATACTTTGTACTTTCCAGTCACTCCTGTCTCTGTTTAGCCACTTGTTCTATCACCCAGTGACCCTTCCCCACCCAAGAAGAGGAACCAGGAGAAGGGAAGGAGACCCGTCAGGTTGAAACAGAAATGGATTTAATAAAGTAACAGTAAAAATTCATACCAATAGTAATATAAAATCTGCAGAGTTATACTCAAACACTACAAGCACCAGAGCACCAGTGAAACTGCAGCAGTCACAACAAATGCAGAACAGGCCTCGGGAGGACAAGGATGGCCAAGATGGCCCAGGGGTGGCAGCCATTGAGGAAAGAGCCCCATTTCCAGCAAAATTCCCATTTTATAGTGAGAGTGACACTTAAGGTACGGAATGCTTCTGTTGGCCAGCTGCCCGGGCTTTCACTCCTCCTAACCCTAGCACCTGGCTACCTTGAAACTGCTAAAGACCTTTATTACTATGGAAATCTGCATACCCTGGCTGGCCACAAACTAAACCAAAGCATCTTGTCAACTTTGTTCTCTCACAATCACATCCTGCAGCCTTCTCAAAAATGCACCTTTTCTGAACAGAATACTGGTTCTATGATTCTAACCCAGAGAAACCAGGACATCCATCCTTCCAACACACGAACTACACCAGCAAGTACTGACGTTCCTGTGAGGAGGTTTGTTTGGCTGGCCCACCCACCTTGTGGCAGTCAAGCTTCTTCATAATTTTAAATTAACCAAAAAAAAAAAAAAAAAAAAAAAAAATCTGTAAATCCTTCCTGTACTCCTAGCCCCTTAATCCTACATCAATATTGCAACTGCACTGAAAAAAAAAAAATCTATCTCCTATTTTTAGACTGCTTATATGGTATGTATGCCAAATATTTTTATTTACTGTGTTGCATTTACAGCATGGTAAAACACTGTCGCTTGAGTAGAGCAATAGCTTCTGAATAAAATACAAGCTTTTCTCACCAGCAAACAAAGAAACATGATAGTGCTTTTCCTCTTGCATCAGATACATTATCACTATAGGTTTGACCTTCAAAATTGCTGCATGAGGGAATACAAGAGATCAGGAAGGTTTGGGATTTATTGTTTAAATTTGATTGTCCTATGAACATTTTCAGCTCTTATTTTTGTCTTAAACCACTTCAGCTCTGCAAATTTACTGACCCTGGTCCCTGAACTTCATTCTAGCATCCTCCTTCATGCTCTGGACAGAGCCTTCAGAACTTTCAAGATTTCAAAATGCACCTCTGGCATATTTTCTTTCATTATATATCAAAGTCTACATTTTTTAATCCTATCAGATTTCAATGTCATATTTCTTCCCTGTGCAGATATTCTTCCAGACTAATTACTTGCTCCATGGAGTAAATGTCAGAACTGCAGACTGCAGCCCTGAGGACAGAATGACCCAAATATGGGGACTCCCACTGACAAACCCAAGGTCAATAGCTAACATAAAATCATTATTATATACATGCACACCATGGTTATCTAAGCAGGACAAAATCTGACAGGTGGAAAGACAAAGAGGTCCTGTTCAGTTGCAACATGGAGAGAGTTATGATGGAGTGGTATGGCTACAGCAACTGACTGAGCTCTGATTCTTCAAATTTCTGTATTAGCTTAGAGTAGAAATGCACAAGGATGAGGATAAGCAGCTTTCCTTCATGAAGGTCAAGGTGAATCTGTTATACACTTTGTCTCAGGGAAGAATGTTGAGTATTTCTAAAGCCTCTTCAACTTAATTTTATATTGAATCTTTCCTGTTATAGACTGCACAGACACCTTTAGCTCTTTACTCCCCTTAAATTACACATCCTCGTGTATGGCAGAGAAGGGGCTGGAAAGAAGAAATTCAGCAAACACTCCAGCAGAGTGTGACACTTCAGTAATTAGAGAATAATCATAGATCAGCTGTCAGCAGCATAGCTGGGATCCCTCACTCAAGAAGCAATTTCACAGTGACTCACCAATTTTCACAAAAAAAACCCATGCATATCATTATGAACATACTGGTGCTTAGTTGGGTGACAGACAGATGTAGTAAAAATTTTCTTTTTTTTTTGTTTCTTTTAAAAATGGAAAATTTTACACTTCAGAGAGCTGCAGGTCTCATTTCTTCCTTTCTTTTTCCTTAAACATTAAGATGACAACCCTTCTGGCCTCACAGGTCTGCAATTGCACACAGATAGGAGTTCGATTATGAGTCACTAAAATTTATATGTACAAGATAGATGTGTCTGGGCCATAGCAGACATCTCACTGAAGACACAAGTGCCTTAAGAGCTTATATTCAAAGCTTCTCCTTAGTAAGTAAGAATGCAAATAGAAAAGGAATAGAACCATAAGAAATAAATCAAATAAATATAAAATTTCGATCATCTCCGTTTTCATCCACTTTTTTTGGCTAGAACATCCTCTCCTCTCTGATCAGCCTTAAGGTTTTAGAAACATGCTGTCATGCACTGTAGCATCTATAAGGCACACTTCACATTTAGAACCTTAAGTACTGTATTTACTGTCTGTTGTTATTGTCACTTGCAGTTTCATTAAACTATCCAATTCAAGGTTTTTATCTTTTTCATGAAACAAATACATGTGAGACTTTTTTAGTCTCCTTTTCTTTAAATAAAAATCTCCCATCATTCACTGAAATGAAATACTTCAAGCTTTGACTATACTGAAAAAGGGTATTGATTTTTCTATTATTTTTTTTTTCTATTCTGAGAGCACTTGTAAACAAGAGAAACCATCACGTTTCTGGTTTAGTAGTCAGGGTCTTTTGCAGAAGGTTTCCAGAGTGAAGGCTGTTTTTGAAACTGGTTGCTTTTAAAATCACTCAAGTTTCTTTTATCTATTTACATCTCCAATGTCAATTTTATTCAATAGCCCAATGCAGGCATTGCACACCTGGTATTCACAACCTGGATGGCATTATCCGTCTGCTACCTGCCCTTCTTTGCCAGTGCATGAAACTTCCTGTAAGGCTGTAGGCAAGACTGAGTTGGAGTTACACATCCCACATGAAGACAAGCATCAGGAAGGGCTTTTTACTAAGTTTTCAGAGAGACTGACAGTCTAAAGCAGATATAGGAGAGGAATTCTGACCTGAATTTTGTGGAGTCAGCAGAAGATAACCCCGTCTATTCATAGCTTTATTTAACCTCTACTTTTGATAGTGCACATGTGAATAGAAACGGTGGTATTTTAGCCAGTAAGTTCTGATGTCATGATACAACCAGTTCCAGTACAGACCAAAAGTTTAATTTTTATTTTGTTATTTATCTATTTGATTACACTTCCTATATTCTGTTTATCATATTTGTTTGTTTTGGGTTTTTTTACCATTTTCTTTTGACAGATTCCCAGTATCAGGCTGGTCCATCATAAAAATATACACTTCATATTATAGATTTTGCAAGAATGAGCCATTTACAAGAAATATAATTTTTTATTGAATTTTTTTCTTCCACCAGTAATCACAGCATAAAAATCAGCAAGCACTAATACCTTCTTCATTTGAGTAATGTGATGGACACATGCCTCCGTTTGTGCTTTCCATCATTGCTATCTGTGCCCATGGGTATAAGAAATCTGACAAACTTGAGGTCCAGAAAAAGGAAGAATTTTTTGAATGCAACACTTATAAGACGAGTAGAGGAAATGTAGAGAAAAAGAGGTCTCTGAAAGATTATTTTGAAAAAACAGAATGGAAGAAAATTCCAAAGAGTTTTCAATGTTTGCAAGCTGCAAAGGAAACAGAACTATCCCAATGGCAAAAAAAACTGGGCCAGCAGCACTACTGAAGTGGGACTGCACACTCACTAGGGACTTGCCACCTGCAAGGGAGTTAAACTCAGAGCTGCTGCTCTTTTGCACTTCCCTGACTAGGAAGAGCAGGATCAACACTGTAGCAAAAATAACACCACCCCCCTCAATGTCTGGCTTTCCACTGGGCTCCTCTCCTACAGACGTTTCAGATTACTTCAAAATAAGAAGCAGAAATGACCACCACTGAGCAAAGTACTGAGTTCAGGAAGGGCTCTAAGCAAACATCAAGGTGGACATGAGTTTTCAGAAATATCCTTTTCAAGTTATCTGCAACTCCCACACCAGCAGAATTGCACAGCACTCCACATATTGCAGTGTCCTGCTTCCCAGAAGCTGCTGGATAGGGAAACAAGGCACTGCCTATGCAGCCAGCTGTGCAACTCTACCAGAACAGAGGAAAGTTGGTGGAGATTCAGGTCACATAGTGATTAAAAAGAGATGGCCAATTTTCAACATACACCATCAACATTAGATGCTCTCTTTCTTATGTACTTTCGTATATACTCAGCCAACGAGATATTCTCTAAGAAATAATAATGTTATCTCTTCTCTTCCTCCTGCCGTTTCCAAAGGAAACAACTGATTTCTTCCCATGAGGCCAATGGGCAACATATTGTGTAAGGAAAACTTGCAGAGATTACATAAGGGTGATTCAAACACCTCAAAGACAGGGTTTTCAACAAGATGCTTTGCAGATCTCTCTCCAGGAATGCAAATTCCTCAGCAATGCCCAACCTACTACCAAGTGGGGCTCTGAGAGGCCCTACAACGACTCTAATCTCCTTACTGACAACAGATGGCAATATTTTCCTCTCTATAGAAGACACTGGTAGCAACACTAGAAATGGTTTAAGACAGAACTTAAGCTTTATAGCCTTCTATTCTCTGACAGTTCATATGGCAATTATCTGTAAAACGAGGCCTCTTAGCTTAGACGTGGGATATCAGTTCATGGAATAAAAATGGTATCGATAAGAAAGAAAAAATCTTACTTGCTCTACAGTCAGACAGTAAATAAGGCTGAGGAAGCAAGCCTCAGTGCTTTTTACTGCCAACAAACAGAAATTCAGTTAATGGTTGATACTTAATATCATGGCTAAAACAGCCCACTTAACAGTGAACTCATTAAGTTGTTTATTATTGCACATATGATATTATAAAACCAAACTCTGTTTCATGAGACTTTTACTGTTTGTCATCTACTGCTTAGTGCTGTTTGAACCAAATAGCGTGTGCAGTTACTCAGCACAGCCATAGCTTTTATAGCTGAGCATGTAGCTTGAAATTAATTTTCAGTGATTAAACAAACATTTCATCTAAACATTTCCTTTGACACTATTCATGCTAGTGATGTTCAAATTCCCTAAGACCTGAAAGCAAGGGCAAAAAGTCCACAAACAGGACTGATATTTGCTTTAGGATTTGCATAAACACTCCAGTACAACAAGCAGGCTACTAAAAGGCAGAGAGATTTGACAAATTCAGTTCTTAAGGGTTTCTCAATTTCCTGAAGGAACAATAAAGAAAAAAAATCTTACTTGCTCAGCAGTCAGACAGTAAATAAGCCTGGGGAATCAAGCCTCAGTGCTTTGTACTCCCAAAAAAGAGAAATTCAGTTAATGGTCTATACAAAATATCATGGCTTTAACAGCCACTTAAGTCTAAGTTTTCTTTAAGCTGACCTATTTTATCATACTCAACAATTAAATAATACATTGGCCAAGAAATTTCTAAAACTCATGAAACAGAGTTTGGTTTTATAATATTATGTATGCAATAATAAAAGACTTAATTGATTCACTGTCCTGGACAGTGTAACAAAATATTTAAATACAGTGAATACTCTTCTGTTTCAGTGATACTTCAGTTGCATAATTAATATTACTTTTCATTATTTTTAACAATGGAATAAATGCAGGTAAATGCAAATGTTAGAGGAAATTATTTTTTTTCTCAATATTATATGGATGTGTGATTTAGTAATCAGGATAAAGGACCACACATTAAAATGTGAAATAAAACAGACCTAACCTGTTTCAAATCCTTTTGAGAGGTATGAAAATCTAGCTTTAGTGGGGAATGAGAAAGAAAACAACCATTTAAAAAGGAAGTAAATGTTACCCAATGAAGTTAACTCCAGTTAACTGCACAGAGCGGAGCCCAAAGGATTTTGATGTTTTACAGGTTCAAGTGTTATTGCAAGGTTTATTGTATGTAGAGAAAAAAAAATACATAAAGGATAAAAGGCTTGCAGCACAAAATCTGGATTCCTGTCCTATCTCCAGTGGTCCTTAATCCATCAAAAGCTATTTCCATTTGAACTAATAATCTAGCAAAATAATAGGGGGGTGAGATGGGGGAGAAGAGAGGAGAGTGTTGCATCCCCAGTATGAATTACTATTCACTCACTTGGCTGTGTTGAAATGTGGCCTTCTTTCTGGTGTTGTTATGTTGCACAAAAGTAGCTTCTCTATTTGGATTTCACAGTAATAAGTTACAGATTGCTTTTGACATTTTCTTTCATTCCCCTAATCTTCATGTGGATGAATTTGTATTATTAAAATCTTTTAAGATATATATACGTATCAATATATCATAACTAAAGGTTTTCTTTGACATTTTCCTTACTAGTTTGTTTCATCTAAAGTAACTGTTGAAATACATGCATCCAATCCAAAAACGACACATTTGGCAAAACCATTTTAACAGTATCAGCTTCATCACTGGACTTCAAAGACTGCTTTAAATAAGGCATCTTTTTTGAAGACAGAACTCCAACGTTTAGCACTAACATGCCCATACTGCATCAGCAGAATACAGGGGGCCTTGATGAAAGCTCTGGATCTCACATTACAATTCAGATATTTTAAAAGTTTACTATCTTTCTAAAAATGAAACCATGTATCATTTTCTTATAATTTAACAATAGTAGCTGAAGACAAAAGTTTCAAGGTTTTTTGTTCTTAATTACCTTTGGTATTTCTAGTAGCTAGTTTTCAGACTCCATTAATCTTTTTCTGGCTTGCAATTACAGGCTTAGTCTGTAGGATTCCTTGTAAAATGCTTTTTAAAATAAAAAATGTAAAATGTAAAAGGCTTTACACATGCACCTGTTTCCTTTAGCAGTCTTTATGAAAACTTTACAGGCTCACAATTTCACGGATTTAGCTCAGTCACCTAACAAGATACTTGCAGACTACACCCATATTTGCATATTCCTGTTCCCTAAGCTCCATTCTTAAAGGTCAGCAGTGCAATTTACACACTAGAAGCAACTGCAGCAAAAGAAAACTTCAAGTCTGTTGATATTTTCTAGTGGCATCCAGGCAGTTGTGTGTTATTTCAACAAGTCTCATGAGAAAAACAATCAGGATGAGATGGTATTTCAATTTTAAGACTTCAAAAGCAATACAGGGACCTAAAGTAAGTAATCTCCAAAGTCTGATAAGTAACATTTGTCACCAAGATATTAAAAGTACGGTTTGGGAACTATGAGAGCAGACTTGCTTGAAAGGAATTGCAGATACAGTAAGAAATGAGGCAGGAAAGGAATCGAATAAAGAATGCTGCTTTTTTATTAACTATAGCCTTTCAAATACCAGAGCACACAGATTCATTCTGCGTGTCTAAATTATTCCTGAAATTGCCCTGGATGTTGTTTTTTCAGACTAATTTTTGGGTAGCATTTAAGTTGTTAAAGTGTTCTTATGGTCCAAAACAAGCTGCTTGCTTCTCCCTGCTACTGGAAAGGTTTCTCTATGATCAGATAGACTGGGCCAGTCTCCATTAATCTGCTATCCATTAAATGTTGTTAATGAACTTTTTTATGCAATCAAGAACCCACTGCCAATAAAGCATTTTGTCAGTTGACGATGAAAGTTTTCTTAAGAGATATAATCAGTTTCTCTATCTATTGTTAGAAAAGTATCTTTAGATGTCATTACTAATTTGAAAGAATATGGAAAAAGAATCAAATTTATCCCAAGTTCATGTTATTGGAATTCTATATTCAACTGCAAATAAGATAAAAACTGTTTTGAATAATTAGGATATAAATGTCAGACATAGTATTAAGAGATTTATATATTTATCAAAGATTTATTAGCTGCTGCTAGATAAATTTTCAGTTCTGCTACTCTTCTTTCATATTCTACCACATATACTCACTTTTACTGGTATCTGAAATGTGCATTTTTATTAAAATAGGTCTGCTGCTGAATAAAGCTATAAATATGTTCCCTGTCTGCAGGGTGAGTTAGTGCTAGTCAGGTATTGCTACTTCTTTTTATGTTCATGTTACTGGATATAGCATTTGACAGGTTTAATTAACTCTGTAAAGTGGGCAGATTCTAACTTCTACATTGAACCTGAGTCACAACACATAAAAATCCAAGTTTTCCATGTAGAAATGGACTTATCAAACCCCTTAACAATTTACCTATATATTAATTTGCACATTAATTTGTACCTGGAAGTTTTCTGAGAATCAATCCAGGGATCTAGATTCAACAGTGATGCAATAGCCACTATGTTTTTGACTGCATAAGACCACACCAGAAAGCAAGATAGGGAACCACTCATTTCTTCAGGTCACACAGAGATGTGAATAGGTAACACTACATTGAAAGAAAAAAACAAACAAAACCACTCTAGTGGTATTAGAAAAACTTAGTTGAAAAGTTTAAACTCATTTGAAGGAACATCACTTTAGGATAGCTGTTCAAATATAAGCACCTCTTGTTACATTGCTGCATATTCTGAATGATAAAACCATTAGACTGCATTTAAAATAAAGTTTCACCTCTTTCAAAGACTGCAAACCTGAACAGTCAAGCACAAACACTTCTTGCTTGAACTGCCAGTAACCATAAGACCTGGTTAGTTAAAGGATTATCACACAAAGCTCAGAATTTCCTCTGAGCATCAGGCTTTGGAGAAAGACATATTTCACTCTGCTGGGGTTGTGAGTAAAGGAGCAGCATCTACCCAAAGAGCAGCTGAAATCTCACTCTGTGCTATGACATGACAACGTGCAGTTATTTACAGAGCTGATTATAGACACAGTAGAAAATACACTGTTCTCTTTAAAGTCAAAATAGTGCTACCATCCTGTGCTACCAACAACCATCCCGTATCACCAGCATACATCACAGCCATGCATGTGGCTTTAAAAGCCTGCTAGCTCATTTGAACAATATTGTGGTCCTTCTGTTTTCTTTTGGTTGGTTTTCAATAGCTCCCTTTTCTTTTAGGCAAGTGCACAGGAAAGGCTTTGGCTTGTTTCTGATACAGGCAGTAACTGAGCAAACCCACATGGAAAGCCCATGGATGATGGACCAGTGAAACACAAGGTTTTCTATAACTATTTCATATCTATTGTGGACATGGAATATTTAAGACTGGCTTAACATGAACCTTGAAATAATTTCCACAGCATAGCTATGATCCCAACATAACATGTGCAAAGATTTGCCTTCTTTATGCTGACGCCCTGTAATACACTCAATGGCAAGAGCAGGTTGAAGGAACTTCTGTGTCTGTGCTTCTTCCTGATCCTGCTGAATAAGGACACTATGGCTCTCAAAAACTCAACCCCCCCCAAAAAAAAAAAAAAATCAACCCCCCCCCCAAAAAAAAAACAAACCCCCAAACCAAAACAAACTCAAATCAAACAAACAAACAAACACCACCAAAAAACAAAAACAAAACAACCAACCAAAAAAACCTCAAGCTAGCTCAGAAACTACAGAGGAAAAATCTTTCTCCAATGTTTTGATATGTGTTTTGATGTGTCTATTATTATTAAAGAGGGATCTATTTTATCTAATAGATGAAAATTCACAAACTCATAAGAGAGACGTGGGACCCAAATTCTCATGCAGTGGGCCTGAGATGCCTCTGTGTTCAGCACAGTAAGGATGTATGTATGCAGTCCTCACAAACTCTTTTAGTGAAGCACCAGATTTGAGGGTTTCAAGATCAATAGGCAGCTAAATGTGCTTTCTGAAGGTGCAAGTTTTGCACTTGGGTTTCTTATTATCATTTTACTAGGGTGTTTTCTTTCCCTCTTAACATTGAAGCATGGATTTTGGAGATTCTTAACCACAATGGTAAAAGAGCATCCTGAAACTTCATCCCATGGGCTCTATTTTGCTATAACTTTGAGCCAAAATGAACTCCTCACAGTTCCAAGGTTACAAATCCTACTTACCAATAGGTCAGACATCACTTTCCTCTCCCTTCATGAATAAAAAAAAACCACTTTAGATGAGCTAGAACAAGGCAGTTATTCAGAGGTTCCCCACAATTTTCTTTTAGGGTGCCATGCTCAGTGCAAGCTTCTTTCAACATACGGAAAGCGAGAGTTAAGAAACTGCAGAAAATTGGCACATTTGATTTTTCAGCACAAGGATGTAAAACCTGAACTATGATTAATCCAAACTGCTTATATAACTTTTTAGCAGTTTTGTTAGACAAATGTTTTGAAGCTATACCTAAACATACCTAAATTATATGGATTTGGGGATATTGGAGAGAATTACGCTTGTTTTTCCTAAGACCCTGAATATTTTCCATATTCAATTAATTTCTAATTTTCTCCTTTTGTAGGTCTCTGAAGGAATCAACAGAGGGAAATAATAACAGATTATAGAAACTGAGTAGACTGTTAAAAACAAAATTAAAGACCCCTGAGAAAAGACAGACCTCAATTTTTTATTTTTTATTTTTTTTTTTTTAATCAGAGAAAAATAAACACATCTTGCTTAGCTTCCGGGTATCTGCCTTACAGTGACAAGAAAATATCCTTACTTTAAGAAAATGCACTTTAACAAAAAAGAATGTGGAAATGAATTTAAGGATGGCTACAACTACAATAGTTTCAAAGGCTTTGACATCTAGCAGTTTATTATAATCTGCTTTCTATTTGCACCTCTCTAGATTTCTAATCTATCAGAAATAGAGAGATTTCAAATTTCCCCTGGAAATGCTCAGGCATTAGTGAGAAATACACGTGTGACAGTTAAGTTCTTGCATTTGAGGAAAATGTGTGTGTGGGAAGATGGTGGTCTTGCAAGACAACTGAAAAAATATTTTCATACAAAGTCTGCTTTCCAACTGAAAAAGCACAAAGGAAACAACTGCTATGAATCAGCTAATGAAAAAAGAGGTTTGGTTCTAAGCAGCTTTCATTCCAAGCTTAAGAGAAACCAAGAAAGCAATGTTAGCAGGCTTCTGCATTTAACACTGTCCAAATTATTTTAATCAGGCCATTAAAACCATGTAATTTTACCATAATATCCAAAGGATGCTAATGAGGTATTTCTGCATATCAATATTTTAAGGAATGAGGAAACATGGCAAGAGGAAAAACATGCACATTTGAGAGTTTTAAAAAGGACTGAAGGCTAATAACCTGGGCTAACTGGAAATGAGGGTTGATAATTCAAAAGCAACTGAAAGTGCACATGGCTACACTGTGGAGAAACACCTTGTTTGGGAGGAAACATTTCCAGAGAGAGGGGTTAATGGGGACTGGCTGGAACCAACCAAGAGAAGGATCTTTGCAGCTGAAAGGGAACATGAGCAAAGCATTTAGTATTTGTCATATCCAAGGGCCAGGTGCAGTAGACAAATTTCAATTATAACACATGGAAAGAAAAGGTATCATTCTGGAGATGCCAGGTATGCAGCACCTTGACATCACAAACCAAAGAAGATGAAGATACACATATCTTGTACATGAAAATCTGAGGGTAAAGAGTAAGAAATCTGGTTGTAAACTGCTTGCATTTGAACAGATGGATACTAACTCATAAAAGAGTGAGTCTGCCAATAACTCAGGTAAGGACAATAGCTGACCTTGTGGTCTGAGATGACTCTTCCAGAGATGGTACGTAAAAGGAGAAAAACAGTCAGAAAACTAGTGAAATCTGCATGAAGCTTTTTAACTAGTTCTTTTCTTTAGAAGTTTTGGTCATAAAAAGAGGCAGGAGTTGACTTCACTGTCTCTAAACAGCAATGGTAGCAGGTGCATTGGATGAGCTTAGTGGTAAGAGAAGATGAATTTGGGTACTCGCATGGGGCACAAGGTGTTACTGCACAGTAGCCTCATCACACTGAGAGTGGCAAAAAAAAAAACCAACCAAAAACAGAGAACTTCAGAAGAATGATGAGAGGGAAAGTCAGGGGCACAAGAAAGATCTGGAGTTTAATTAAGTGAAGGTCACTAGGGTATTGGTAATGATAAGATCAAACACAGTGGAGACAAGAAACTTCTACATCCAGTGCCAAGAGATAAAAAGACAGAGCTGTGATGGGGAAGGGAAGGCAGGCCAAGGGCAGGGGTAAGTCAGATCATTCACAGTCAGTTTTCTCAAAGAGCACATGAAAAGACAGAGAAGGAAAAAGAGTGTGATTAGAATTCAAAAGCCATATAAAGGAATTGTCTAATCTGCTTGAAAGAAAAGTGAGGTGTAAGACAAAGACAGAGGGCTACATTGTTTTCTACAACAAAGGCTGGTGAGTTCAATCTCGTAAATCAGTCTTTGTTTCGATTCTCTGGTGGTAGTTTTTAATCTCAAGTAATTATCAATGCCTTGCACTATTCTCTGCATGTCCCTGGCTGAAAAGACATAAAAGTGAATAGGAAAATTCTAAGGGATCCATCAATTAAAATATTCACAATTTAGACAGGAGGCTTGAATATTTGTCTTTTTTAAAATGGTAAATTTTCTTCCAAATTTCTTTAGAGTGATGCAAGCTATTTAACATAAAATATAAATTTAGAGTAAATATGTATTATACCAACATGTCACATTTTAAAATTAATGCATAAGCAAGACCTTCACCACACATCTGCAACGTCTACGAGATGAAGAAAAGTTCCATCAAAGACAAAATAAAGGATTTGTTCAGTTAAATCCTCTAAAAGTATAATCAAGTGATTGTACTTAGGACTAAAATAATGTTGACTTGCTACAAGGATCAAAATAACCCAACCTCATGATAGGACACAAAAATACAGATGATATAAAGCAAACAGGACATATCAGCAGTGATGCTGGAACAATCATCCCAGGACAGAACTAGGCAGACTCTTTTTACATTGTCTATAAGAACCCATGTAGCCTTTCACATACAGGGAAAAAAGTAGCCTGGGGTGGGGCAGTAAATCTAGGAGTTTCACTTTATAAATCATTCAACACTTCAATCAAGACCTTAAAGTTCTCTCCCAACCCAAACCATTCTATGATTATATGAAAACCAAATTAGTTAAATTCAAAGTAATTGCAAAAATCTCACTCAAGTGTTACAGAGTGCAAGGTTATGCACTTAGATCAAAAGTGGTATTTAGAACAGTCCTTAGGAGCAAGTAGGCAGCTTACACTTTCACAAAAAATGATGGAAAATATACACAGGCCCTTGCTGCAGTGGAGTGACTCCAGGTTTGTGTTCATATTTGTCTATTCTGAGGAACTGGTCCTTATTCAACTAAAATTAGTACCTTTGCTGTGAACTCCTTATAAATTCAAACAATCCCTGGAGGCAGTCTCACAATTTCACTTTTTCCCAAATTTCAAGTTCTTAATATAATTCGTATTAAAGACTGAACACTAATATTCCTTATATATAGGCAGTCAATAGGCTGATTGATCAGTGATTTCCTCCCTCCAGGAGGAACTAACACAGCCTGACAGCCTGTCAAACTAACACAGCCTGACTAATGTATAGGGCATGATGTGTAATTGCTGAGAAATGCACTATCTTGAACAGTTTTTCAAATTATTACCACTGGTGGTTGGAACTATTAATGTAATTCCTACTTCTGAAATGTACCAGTACATGAGAAAAGGAAAAGTCTGCTTTGTACCAATCATCTTGGATTCTCTCTCTTCCAGTTTTCAACTTGTAGGATTAATATTTCAGGCACAGATTTTCTCCACTGAGATTCACTTGAGTTACACTACTTAAAACACCTTGCAGGTCCATGTAACTATTAGAACAAGTGCAAAATCAGAATTTAAATTTGCAGTAGTTAAAAGTTCTGGTAAAAAAATGTATTTAATCTTATCAGTGAGGGCTAAGGGATGTCAGAATCAACCTACATTACCTCTAATTCTGCTTTTTTCATTACTGTCAGACATTGTGGCACAGATAGGTATCTGTGTGCTTTGAACAGCATGCACTATGTGATACTGAGTGTCCCTAAATCCCCCTTTTTGTCTAAAGGACCCCAGCCCACTGCTAGCAGCAAGAAGGTTCACTTGGAGGATTCTGTCCATAGAGACCACACTGGCCAACACAGCACAGGGAGCTTCATCAGCCTATTCAAGGATTAAATTGGAAAGAAAAAAAAAAAAAATCTCATTTGTTGCCAGAGCAGCAGTGTACATGTATGTGGTACCCCTCCCCTCACACCTTGGAGACCTCTTCATTCCTCCACTGACACTTGATATCTGGAGAGAGATCTTGATTTTTCATTGCATCAGCTGACTGGAAGGATCTTATCTCAAGCATTTAAACAGGCATAAAAGGGCAAAGACAGACAAATGTCAAAATTAAAATGTGCTGAAGTGGTGCCAGCAATATATCACTGGGGAACTTGATGGACGCTCCTTAATTAACTGAATTATTTTTAAAATTGTACAAATATTGTTTCTTAAGAAACTATTTTCTGAGTCACTCATAGTGCATTTAATATTTCTCATCTATGTGAGGCAACGAGATTTCACTTTCATCATGTTTTAAGTAGCAGAAATATTTTTGTTTTATTAATTACTTGGAAAAAACCCAATAACAACTGCAGATATTAGCTGAATTCTATTGGAATCTCAACACAGAAGACAAAAGTTTTCATCTCTCCTGTTCAGGATTTCACAAGAAAGGAAAATTAACTGTTAGTTTTTCAGTGCTTCTTTGTAAGAACAGAATTTTAGGGAAATCTTTCATTGACACACAAACACACACAAAAAAAAAAAAAAAAAAAAAAAAAAAAAAAAAAAAAAAAGTAAATAGTGTCTTTATTAAAAAGAAAATTAATATTTTGCATGTTGAGGGAGGTAAAAGCTGGGAGAGCACTACAGATGAAGGAAATAAGAAAAACTGAGATATTATCAATTGCAACACCATAAAAATGGAATAAAAAATAGCTTTGTGTTCTTGCAGATATTTTGTACTTTTTTTTGTACTCTCAGGTTTTGTTCAAATTACCCCCTGAGACACTATGAAAGTGAAAAAAATAATAGAAAGCAATTATTTCAGAACAAAGCCTATACAACAGTAGTAAAACAATTAAAAATGCAAGAAATAATACTTTCTTTTCAAAGAGAAAAAAAGATTTGAGATAAAGAATTAACGGATACCACTTGGATTCTTATTTTCACTTTTTCTGTTATCTTTCTTCCCGCAATAACATGTTTCTGCAATAAAAATATTTCATAGTTTTAATTTTATTCTAGACCTCCAAACTGGTTGTATTTACAGTATCACGAAAGTGATATTCATTTAACTATTTAGAGGCATGTAAAAATAATACTTTTCATTAGAAAGAAAATTTGGATCACAGTTAAACCTCATATTTGATGAAAAGGAGTTAGGGAATTTATTTTTTTATTTATTTTAATACTTTAGAAGGATTCTTGCACTTAGGCTCCTAAGTTTTCTTTCAGAACCAACTGAGCATTCTCAGCTGGGCAAATTCTAAAACATTTCCTGGAAAACTGCAAACTAACAAGGTCTCCTGACTGGTTCTCACAACGCTGAACGTTCTAAGGATCTTTAGTTAGATAGAGATGTGCATCAAAATTAAGCTTCCCTTCATTAACCCTCTTCTTTTGTGTATTTCCAAAGGATTAAAGGCTATATGAATAAGCTCTAAAAATGACTGTAATAGGACATCTAATTAGTATTAAGAAACAGGGTTAAGGGAATTAATTTCTAATATGACTTAGAAATACAGTGAACTTTAGAAGACTCTTTGTCCCTTTTAGTCACCTATAAGCATACTCCTGGAAAAAAACTCTGAAGTAGTTCATTCTGTCAGTGAAGAGAGAAAAGCTATTTTGTTTCATCATCTACTTATACTTTTAAGTGAAGAGCTAGAATTATTTTTCTAAAAGCATCTGCAGAGGAAACAGTCATGATTCCATAACTGTTCTCGCCATCTGTACATACTTTGCACATTGTCATGTAGAGTCACTTTGATAGGAAAACAAACACAAAATTGCTGTGTTCTGCATGTTGTGCAAAACGCTCTGCTTCTCAGAGCAGTTCAGCAGTGCCCTCTCATCTACAAGGAAGGAAAGATACTGCTCGAACTTTGACAGAAGTGTTTGCAAGTGGTAGGATTATCTGTGAAGCACAGTAGTAGCAGCAGTTTAAGACACATTTAGGTCTTCTCTCTTGCACGAGGCAAACTTTGAGAGTGCAATGAGCCATCTGCTTCTGCACAGAACAGCCTTTAAAAAGTAATCTTCATGTCAAACAGTGCTTGGCTCACCCTCTGAAGCTTTTTTTCATGGGAAAGCAGTTTATACTACCTGAAGGTGCTGTCTTGGAAGGCTTTCAGAGCAGCACATTCACTCTATTCTCCAGTTTCCTATGAAACCACACAGGCAGTTGATCCTTGAGCAGATTATTACCTTTTGCTAACTTTGCCTGAGATCTTCACCTTTTCCTTTCACTACATGCAGTCTAAGGGCTAGCTCACCTCAGTTGTGATTCTACACAGAGATCAAAATATAAACTCAAGTACATGGCCAAGTCTCAATACTTTTACTGTCTTACAAGATTCTGGAACAGTCTGGGTGCATTCCATGGCCAAATCCTTTCTGTAACAGTGAAAGCTCTACAGCACAAAATACCTTCTTTTCCTCTCAAATACTCACAAGCCAGCACTGAAGCCACATTAACAACTCCCTGGAGAGGCAGCTCAGGCTGGGCAGCAATCCACGGTCATTTCCAGCAGGGTTCTAATCTGAACAGAATACAGCACCCAAGGGCAGACCCACCTGTCCTGCAGTTCAGGTACCAACACCATTATCAAGGACAGAACATCCAGAATGCCTGCAATGTGTCACTGTTTTTGTGATACAGGATTCCAACATAAAATAGCTCCACTAGCAACAAAACCAAAACATCTAAAGCTTTAGAGAAACAAAATATGTTTTGAGAAAAAAAACCCATCTTCTTCCAAACAAAAGATATGTCTTATCACTCCCTGCTATGGTTGTACAACTGTCAATCAAGTCAGACTAAGTTTTATAACACAACAGCTACATGATATTGTTTTTGGTAAAAGACTGGGAATCTTCCGAACTAAAAGTAAAATGGAAAAAACAAACAAAAAAATAACCAAACCTAAAGCTCTTCACATCATCATAAAATAGATATTAGAGGAGAAATTATGCAACTAAGATTATTCTTCCTCAACAGCACAGTTTTTGCCATTTCTTTCTGGACTGAGGTTAAACAAGAAAGCATGACAGATATTCTATGTCGAACTGAAAGTGAACAGCCTGTGCATGATGTGTATGATGGAGAAAAATGAAATTATTAATACATTGGAATAATGAGTCACTTCCACTCCACATCCCCTTCACTCCAGAAAGAACTGACTTCTTTAATAATATACATTCTAGCAGCTAATTGAACACTCCTTCCAGCAGCTTGCTTAAAAGACAGAGTATATTAGTAACTATATCACAAGATGATGGAGAAGGTATAATAAGAAATCCTATGATGTAAAAATGTTATCATATAGTCCTTTCAAAATGTACAAGGAACAACTTCTAAAAGAAATATTTGAAAGCTTTGATTCATACAGGAAAATTGCTGCTGGCTGTATTAGCACCATTTAAAGCCAGAAGTATTCCCAATCATGGCACTACCCAGAGAACAGCACTGTTTTATGGCAGGGGGAAACATTAAAGCTTTTGGAAGGGATATACACTGGTGCTGGCTAACCACTCTGTCAGGATTCACCCAGTGAATACAAAACAGAAGAAAAGGGAACAACAGGAAGACAATGTTTGCCCCACACCCCCACTTAATACACGAGCTGGGGATCTTTTAAATAATAAACTTCCCTGTAGTCCGACACACAACAGTCAGCCCTTTCCTCTGCTACAGAGACCATCAAAATTGTTAAGGCAGCAGTAGATTTGACAATCTGGGAACACTTTACAGAATTAACAGAAACTTCTTGCTTGAATGCCATCCCTGCTTGGGGGATTTCTCTCCCCCCACCCCCTAGTGTGTAGAGAGAAGGGAAACAAGTTGCTTGCTGAGAGCTGGGCCCCAACATAACAGAGAGAGAACAGGGAGGTTCTTTAGGCTGAGGCAGGTCAGACTGAAGACTTAACAGGCTGCTCGCACAGAGACAGCTCACAGTGCCTGGGTACCAGGGGGAAACTTGGTTTGAATGTTCAACTCTATTGAAAAACTGGTAGAATACATAAAAGCTGACAATTAGGTCATGAGAAAATGGCCCTTGTACCAAGCCCGTTGGCAGACTGCTGCTGACTTTGCGAATGGAAAAGTGGAACTATAATTTACCATTTGGTTTTAAATTATCTGCAGAATACTTGGTGAAGGAGCAAGGAATAAGGAACATGCAGAAGTAATCCAACAATTTGGCCTTGCAGCATGTATTAGAA
Organism: Florisuga fusca; assembly: GCA_038090715.1. Lineage (NCBI taxonomy): Eukaryota > Metazoa > Chordata > Aves > Apodiformes > Trochilidae > Florisuga > Florisuga fusca. The sequence goes on along the minus strand of JAAWXA010000015.1, from coordinate 10,525,368 downwards.
AATCTTGGGTCTGGAGACAGACACAATGAATGTCAAATTTTGCAACAGGATCATGGCATGCCTGCAAACTGGAATTATAATCTTGTAAAGTGAAATATTTGTGAGGAATATGCTGCAGACATAGCCAAGATAGATGGAAAACAGTTCCAGAACACAAAGCCTGTGCTCTAAGGCTTATGCTAGGTAACAAAAATTAAGGACTGAAAATACAGAATTTTACCACTTAAATCTGCAAGAAAATAATGAGAAGTATTAGCATTTCTGTGCAAGCAGGAAGGGTAGAATGTCAAACAATCTTTTTATGAGCAGAATTAGCAGACTTCTGGAAATCTCAAGCTATCTAAATATAGACATGATAACTTCTTTACTTGGGAATTTTTATGCTGAAAGTGCCTCACATCACAAAGAATACATGAAAGTCCTCTGTGCACTGAAATTAAAAACTCAGAAGTACCAGAAAACGTATTACATGCAGGCTGGAGTCCAAAAAAATACTTCACTTTTGGACACTGCAACTCCCCTCAATGTCAGCAAAAAGAAAAAGCATCACTATGGTTTTAAAGCTTACTATCAAGCTTCACTAAACAAAGATGAGCATCCTGTCCCTACAGAAGACAACAGAAAATAAATACTTCACATTTAATAGGGACAAGTTTTCATTGCAGTAAATTACTACTGGTTTATTAGCTTATAACTTGCAACTACCACAGGTACTCTATTGCATGCTGTAATCAGGGGACAAGACTGCTTAGAGGAAAAAAAATAACTTCACACTTCTGTCTCTATCCTTTCTCCTTTGTCTCCGATAACTCGTTTGTATGCACATAATCAGGTGATGTAAAGAAAAATATCTTGAGAAACACTGACCACGTGGCTTAGGAGGCTAAATATATGCAAGGAAGGAGAAACAAATTCTTCAAAAGTTCAGTTGCAATGAAACTGTCACAAATGATGCACTGCTCATCTATTAAACATGTCACTATTAATGTCAAAATAACTCAAACTTACACTGAAACACAGTGAAAAATTTAACATTCCTTAAATGAAAATCCATGCTATGATGAATTTAATACATTCATTATACAAATGTGTGTTATATACATAAATGTATTCTGTCTTGGAAAATTAACTTACTGCACTTCTTTAGTATGAGATGGATAATAACTTCATATGTGATAGAACTTATTGCATGTCAGGTGCCTTTGCTTCTTTTCTCACCAGAAGAGAGGTCAAACCACATTCATAACATGATTCAGAAGCTACTTGTTTCTCAGATACAGTTTAAACTTCTCATTAACCAAAGATGAATTCACCATAATACTCTTAGACATGCAGTTTTAGTTTGAAAGACAGGGTATACCAGTGATACCCAGTGACAAGGAATGGTCACAAAGAACACCCCCAGTTACAGCTGCAAATATATCTTGGGATGACAGAAAAAAACTGCTCATTACCACTAATTCCACTGAAAAGTCTTTTCTATGACACCTCTTAAGCACTCCAGCAGCAAGAGATATTTCCTGGTTTGGAAACAAGTGATCTGAGGAGTTTAGTGCTAAGACAACATTGAAATAGCTGTAAAAGCAGGTCGGAGGCAGCTGTGCTTTCTGTTTTGGTGCTTACAACAGATGGAACAAGAGGAAATAGAAGCAGCCTCCTGATATCAATCTGAAGCACTCCGGTAGCTGTGTTCCTCATGAGGTCCAGAAATGAGAGCATTGCTGGTAGTGTGGTAGAGCTGGGAGAGGACCATTCAAATATAAAACTTCAAAATGGGAAAACCTTAGCTTTCATGACAAAAAAAAAAAAAAAAAAAAAAAAAAAAAAAAAAAAAAATCTTGTGTGTTTCTTAAAGTACTAATTATTTTACCAGGTTGAATCACAGCTCAGATGTATCACTGTCATTAACCTCACTGTTAATTGCCTTTTACAATAAAATGATCTATCAACTTTAAAGACTTATGAGTCTGGATCTTAACACAAAGAAGCCCTCAGGGGTTCCAGCTAGCTGTTCAGTAAAACAGAATGGAATCCCATGTCTGTATTGCAACAGAGATGCTCAGTCTGCAGTCGCCTCGTGGCTGCAGTTATTGCCAGCATCCAAGACCTGACTCTCATTCTGGGCTGCACAGGGAGGAACAGGCTGTGGACCACAGGAGAATTTGAGGTTTTAATGGCAATAGACATATTGCACAAATAGTGTGTGCTGTATTCCTGTTAATCCCATGTCCCAGCCACCTCACCCATCTGCAATCTGACGCTTAATCAGCCTGGATCTGCTGCTACACATCAGCTCTTGCACCTATCCCTGCCTCTTTGAAAGCACTGGCTCCCCCAAGAGTTTTGGTCACCAGTGGCATAAATGAGCCCCAAAGACTACCACTCTCCTAAATCCCATGGGACCTCACTATCTTCAGTCTTCCAGCAGCTCACAAGCTTTGCTAGGATGGCAAGAGGGCTATAAAGGATAGCAGAGAGCACTATGTACAGCACATTTAGTTTTAAGGTTCCCATGAACAACTTTGCTAAAATTCCTGATAATCTCTAAATTCCTCCATTTTAGGAGCAGCTACACAAGGCAGATTTAGATACCTGATGAGGATGGCAAGCAAGTAAGGAGTAAGAAACAGCTTCAGCAATGGCAGGACAAACTTTTTTTGCTTAGAGGTTTTGTTGAAAATCAGACTGTTGAATCTTGCTCATATCACTGTTTTTTTCCGGTAAAAGCAGCTGTGCCAGACAGCCTGTAGCTAAAATAATAATTTTTAAAAAGTCCCCTACACATTTTATAAGTTCACTTTAGTCGTAGGGGAAAAAAGAAAGGAAGAAAGAAAAAAAAGAAGCTACTAAAGAATGACCTTACTTTGGGGGTGGGGGAGGAAATCAATATTTCAAGGGAGGATTAAAAGGGATTCATATTTTAATTTTTCTCCTTAGCTCTAATGATAAGCTGGTTTCTGAATGACTGGATGATTCTGCTCCCCTACTTTCTGTATGCTTACATCTCCTTTCTAATGTATTCACTGTTATTTTCAGCTTTGTTTCTGGAGCTATAAGTTTATCCAGTTTGATAAGCTGCATCTTCTCTAAATCTGTTTTTCCCTTTATAGAAAAAGAATTGGAAGACAAAAGCCAAGAAATATTTTTAAGTTTGCAGACCTGCCAAATTCTGATATTTTGAAGAGGGTGAGTAGATGACAAGAAATAAAATCCAGCTTTTAAGGTAGACGGTAAGGCCCCCATTAGTTGAAAATAGTTTTCTGAAACTGGAATCCTTATGTTACTGGAACAGTGCAGTAAAACCTACCAGCCTCCAAAATAAGCAGAGATTTAGTTTCCCCCCACTCAGTATGAAATGTTCACCTGATCAGAGTGCTAGGGATGGGATTTGGGATATGACATCCTGAGGTTTTCCAAATAAAGCAGCCTTGGGTCTGCCATATGGTTTTCACCAGGGAGGTGCACCCAGCAAACACAATCTCTTTTGGAAGAAAGAGAGATGGCAACTTCCCAATTATAATTTAAAAGCCTGTGGAACTTTTAATGAAACTGTACTTCCTAGTGATGCAGCCAACCAAGGCAAATAAACTCATTTACTATTCTGGTAGCTGTAAGACTGATCATGTGTTCTGCTTTCTTCCCTTTTTTACAATTTTGCCTTTAACTCTTATAGCACCTGCAGCAACCCATCCTGGAAGCAACAGAATTTTTTTGTTAGCTTGCCAGTTCTATCAGTGCAGTTAGTACAGCAGAGAGCTTTCAATTATGCAAGATATTTTATTTCTTCACAGGGACCCAATAACTAAAAAAAAATTATAAAAGAAATAAATTATTTCTGAAAATAACACTGACAGACTCGATGCAAAAAAGCAATAGGAATAAAAATGAGGGATATTTTGAAATGGGTTTTTTAGAGATAATTGTTGATCTTGCAATAACTGAAAAGATTTCTTTTTTTCAGTAGGCTAAAAAACCCCTCTACTTTTATTTTATGAAGAATAAAGATGTAATAATGCATGTGAAACAGAGAAAAAAGCCAATAACTTCAATGAAGTAAAATCATTACTATTATTTGCAACATGGCTGCAGACAGAAGCCTGCAACGATATCCAGTCAGGTTCTGCCCTAAACAGATAGTAACAGCCTTCATCAAGTATTTATAAACTGAGGAGGAAGGAAATTCATTGTCATCACGTTACAAGATAACAGCCACCATTCAAAGATAATAAAACACTTCCAAATATAATGAAGCATTTAATTACTATGGAATAAATTAAATTGTTGGCTTAAGAGTACATATGGTATATCTCTGACATGACATGTCCAGCCTAAACAAGAAAAGAATTAAAATCATCCCACTATGTCTTTCCCTTCCATCTTTTTTTTCCAGAGACAGAAGAATTCAAAGATGGAAACACTCAGTCTTCTCCACAATAATATATCTTTAAAACATAATATTTTTACTAAAGAATCTTTTATAGAATATGTGTTGATGTTATTTATTTGTACATTTCACTATATTCTGCCATTTTAGGCAGAAAACCTACAAAGAAAATCCCAGAGTACGAAACTTACAGAAAATATTAAATGCTAGGTTGTTTTTGATAGTGTAAGTACTTACCAAATAGCAAGATATATGAAGATTGCATGTTTAATAAATAAAAGAGGCACCCTCCATTAAAGAATAATGTGTGACAATTGTTTGCCAAGTAAAAATTGTTTGTTTTCATAGCATTTCTATGCTTCTCATTTTACACAATGCACCTTGTGCAAGACAGAAATGTATTTTAAATTCAGGTGAAAAGGAGAATGGGGAATATATGGAACTAAGAAAAAATATTGAAAATACTCAGAGATACATATATAACTAGGCTAATTATAGATCTTATATCAAGATACAGTATTGCTTGTTCTCTTCTTGAGACTACTGTGCACAAGATGTACAGATGAATGCCTCATTATGTATCTCGTCATCAAACTGAAGATATTCACAGTAGTTAAATAAGCAAGGCACCAGCTATGGGTAGTGAACAAAAGCTCAGCATCTCAGTCTTGGACTCACATGACTGAGCAGCCTGGAACATTTGAAGACTCATGCAAAATCCAAATTATTCTCTTTAAGAGAAACAGTATCCCTTTGAGATTCTTTTTCTCTCTACTATGAAATGATTATTTGAGATCTCAGTCACTCCTGTATCCCATTCATACAGGAGCTGAGATAAAGACCAGAAAGATGGAAACCAAAATTTGACAAATTTTCCAAATGTGAAATAAACTGCTTAAACAATATTTGTTATTATTTACACAGCTGTCAGGGGATCCCAGAGAATTTCCTCACATTTCAGGTCTCTGAAGCACCCCTGGAAATGTGAGGGAACACACCTGAGACAACAAAACCTGAGGATTTTTTGAAGCAGAGAGGAAAAAAAAACAGGTCTTTTTTGAGTGGAGATGCTTCCCTGGCATATCACCAACATCCAGAGGTGCCTGCTGTAATGCTGCCCCAGAAGACAGCAGCATGGGTATGGGAGGACCAATGACCAGGATTAATTGCTGCTCCTCCAGCCCTTCACTGCTGGGGTTGTGCCACATCATCCATCCAAATCAGTCTTCCCTCTCTCTCTCACATTGTGCTCAAGCACATTTCCCCATCAAGCTTCAGCGCTGGGATAGGAGAGAATCTCCAGGCTCTGACAGTGAACTATCACTAAAGGTCTGTTCTTGAATATAAAATGATGTATTATGACTCTTATAGGATCTCTCCCTGCTGATAGGACCAATGTATGAGAATATGGTACTTACAAACACTGGAAAGGTAAAACCACATGGCCTGCATAAATAAGCTTACAATAGCTTCTCTCCCTGTTTTAGCAAAAGTTTTTAATATTAGTGTATTAATATTCTTTGTTAGCTTTAACAAATAATTCACTTTCTTTGATAGTTAAATAAAAGTTTATTTCTTACCTTACACCTCTGAAAATGATAGCATTATTTGTAGACTATTTTAAATAAAATTCTTCTTTAAAAAGGGAAAGATCTTTTATCATAAGGGGAAAAAACACGAGCTTCAGTAATTTTACCGAACTTCTACAATATTCATTGTTTGTTCTAAAATTTAAAATTATAATGTATTATTCAGTATTTTCATCATTAAAAATGCACAGGGCAGGTTTACTGAAACCAACAGAGAGGCTCAATTTCAAGTGTTTTGCTGAACATTTCAGTTATAGCTTTATGTAAATTAATCATCAAGACATTTTTTTAGGTTTGGCAACATGGGCATTTTTATTTGAATTGCTTTTTAGAGGTAAAAACAGAAAGCACATCATTCGAGATATAAGGTCTTTTTAAATATCTTATACATGTCACAACTGAAGCGTTTGCTAATCCAGATATAGATAGTAAAGTTAATTTGTGCAAACACACATGCATTTTAAATCAGCTTTTTCAAAGGGTCCTCATGATGTGAGTATTTCATATGTGAAGAGTGTGAATACTGAGCATATATAAAGCAGTGAGTATGGAAACTATAATGTGCCTGAATCTGAACTGATTCACAGGAATAATTCAAACAATCAGCTCTGCTATTGTGCAGTACCCTAATTCCTCTGAAATTCCTGGTACCTACCAACCACCACGTATCTCCTTATGAAAAATACATAAGCCTGCCACCTCCAAATTTATACTTTATAATCAAAATAATGCTCAGAATAAGGTTCAAATATTAATCCCCAAGAAAATACACAGCTGTGCACTTGTCTAAATAAGATAAGCCTGGAATGCCTGGGGGTAATTAAAAACCAGAAGGTTACCAGGGAATACACGACAAGCAAGAAAATCCAGACCACAAACTGCACCCTTAACAAAGACTCAACAAAATGATAATGGCATCTAAACTGTCTTTTTTCCCAGCTTAGAAACCAGGTACTAGTGAGGGAAAGTATAGGCAAAAATATTATTGCCATCTTTTTAGCTATAGATAAATAAAACACTTCTATTCCTGGTCCAGAAAGCCTTCTAAGAAACTAAAGAAGAAAAAGAAACCCAAACAAATAAACAATGGCATCATAGGTGCAAGAATAAATACAAAGTAGAAGGAATAAAAATAATAAATACCCAAACAGTCTCAGAGAAATTAAAAACCAGGAAGGAGCAGAGTGCGGCACAGTGACCTGCAGACTGCAAGGGTGGGCAGAGCCCAAAGCACACAATTCCCAGCACAGAGGAAAGAAGTGGCTGAAAAAGAACCTTTGCAGTCTACTACAGCAAGATCAAGGCTGCTCTTGAAGATACTCTTTTTCAGGAAGCTTTTGAGGGCTCAGTTCTATGCAGCATGGCATGTAGGCTGGTCTGTGTGGCACAGAGCTGCTCAGCATCTTTATACCGATGGCCAGACTTGCTTCTCACAGCTTCTTGCCCATCTGCCCCCTTCAAGGTTTGCCTGAATCAAAACCTGTGTGATATTACCCACAGCCACCTGTCTCTGACCTGGAACAAACACCACAAAATAGTGCTGGATATCACTGCAACATTGTCATAAAATAAAATCCCAGAAAAAAAGCTGTCACATAAATATATATATAATTTTTCATTTTACTCCAACCTTGTAACTTAATGACTACTTCAAGTTGAATTCTGTTCATGTTTCACAGTAAAAACAGAGACAGGAGTGTTCATTCATCTGTCATGCAACATTATCACCAACTTAGGATGCAGATACTTAAAACAGTCTTTAATTATATCTAATTAACACAGGATTGTCTGAAAAGCCAGAACAACTGCATGTGTGGCTTCCAGAAGTGGTTCCCTCTACATTACTACTTTTATTTTGTAAAAATAAGCAGGAAGAGAATTTATATCACATTATCTGAACATTTTAAATAAGTCTTAACCCTTAAAATGAAGGGTAAGAGATCAACTTACCATTCCTTAGGATAGGTAGGGAGCTACAATAGACAGAGGAGAAAGGGTAATTGGAGACACATAATCAAGTTTTCAGAGAGTCCCAATTGATAAAAATTCCATTAGAAAAATTTTTCCATGTGGCATTAAGCTACTATTGTACATTGCCTTGCCAGCTGCAGCAGAGAGAATTATTTCCTGCTGGCCATGGTTTTATTAAAGAAATGACTTACTGCTAAGGTGTTAACTCAAGCAAACAGATCCAACAATGAACTGCTGTCTGTCATCTGATACCATTTTTCCAAAACTTGGGATTATGAGCTTAGATTAATAGCTTGATGCTGTACCATGATGTGTCTGGGTTTGTTGCTGCTGTTTGGCTTTCAGTTTAGCACATGCAGCTATACTGACTTTGCTTTTTGTTGAGAAAAATCACAATGACATGTTGAAAAAAGAAAGTTTCAGTCTTCTATTCCTGTCCAATGCTAACAATGCAACTTAGTAACCAATATCTAGTTTTTATTAACCTCAGAGGGTTAGCATAATAATTAACTAATTGCTTTAATCAAATCTAAAAAACAATGTAAAAGAATGACAAAATAATGAATCATAATGTTCAAGAGTATGTGGATATTGAATTTTAGCATAGACCTCACTGCAGATAAAAGAATGGTATTCTAATGACACTTTGACTTTGGTGTCTAAAACCAGACAAATGCACACGTAGATGGTGACACAACGTGGACGTTGGGCATTTACCTCATCAGTAACAGAGATCAATTATGTCCTCAAGGAACTTAATCAGCAAAAACCCCATCCCAATGGAGTGCTTGTTCCCCTTTGCCACATCACTCCTGACATGGAGCTATTGCAGCAGAACCCTCCTAACACAAATGTTTTCAAAAACAATAAATATACACAGTCAGCATTGTGAACTCCTGCTTTGGAAGGATGCATTCAGTTAGGTAGGACAACATGAGGCAGCTAGCATAGGAATTGACAACCCATTATCAATAAAAAGCCTTTGATTCTCAGTGCTGTGGAAACTTAAGTGATCTTCCTGAGCAAATGGGCTGCTACAGATAAAAGTTGCAACTCTTACAGAAGTGGGTCCCACTTGTCAGGAATACTAGAGACTAAAGGAAAACAGATTTGCACCATTCACTGGTGCTGAAAATAGTTTGAATTTAAATTATGGATTTATTTGTAATCTAAAAGTAGTTAATCTACAGCTTTAACGATTACAGTGATAAGAATTCATGGCAAATTACCAGTAGTTTATTTCTATTAACATTTATTTCATTAAATAATTAACTGATGTTAAGTTACTTTACTGTAGAGCTATCCATAAATAAATTCTTTATTTTAGGTTAATACCTAGATGCTTGAGAGAGATTTGAGTCAGTTAATAACTTGAACCAGCATTTGAGAGTTCTGCTCTACAACTGCCAAGTGACTTAAAGATATTTCTTATTATAGCTTGAAATTTCCCACCTATCATTTCTTTTGCTGTTGCCCTAAATTCTAATAACTTTAATTTTTCTTCAGTTTTAATTAAGTCACCCTAAGGCTTATAAACTCTGAAAGTTTTTACATTTCTTTTTTTTTTTAATAATTGAAACTTCTTCAATTTGTTTCAAACGCTTCATGTTTAAACAGGGAACATTTTCATAAACCCTCAGCTCTGCCTATAATAAGAAATTTATTTGTGAAATGAACTGTTAATTGCAGCACACTTTCAATTGCTTGCATCAAGGTCAAATAATGTGTGTTCACAGCTTGAAAAGTGCTGTAATGAAAAGCATACTCACATTCATGTAGGTGTGTGAAAGCTAAAACAAAACTGTGGACCTGATCTTCACACGTAGTGAATGCCACGTTAAAACAGACAGCTTCTCTTATCATACATCATATCAGCAAATATTGCATAAGAGGACTTGAAACTCTTATAAAACTGTTTAAGAAAAAAATATCAGACGGTAAATTGAAAGTGCCAGCCTTAAAAACGGAAGCAAGAAAAGTGGCTTGTTGCCTCTGATTCTTCAAAAATAAACGTAGATAAGTTTTGCCTTATCTATTTTTACCCCAGTCTTTGTCACTGACAACAAAATGGTTGTTTAGAAACTCCACATTACACCTGTTTCTTCTTTCTTCACACTGACATACCCTGAACAGACACCAAACACTGAGAAATGGAAATTACAAAAAGGAAAACAAGAATAAATAAGCACAAGGTTCGCTGTCTGTACATTACCAAGAAGCTGTTTCAGAATCTGACCAGCAGCTCTTCAAACACGTATTTTTGAACAGTGTAACAAGTCCTGAAATATATATAACCCTGTTGGAGGTGATGGACCATACAAATGGGGCCACGTTGTTTTCAGCTCTAACCAGGCAAATCTAGATGTGTCCACTGTCATCTGCCAGTCTTAGCACTGGGATCTACATACCTCTCCTTTTTGTGCATAGCCATACTAGACAAATTAAGGAAAGTCTTAGAAAAATATCCTGCAGGACAAGTTGACATTTCTTCAGTATCAAGAACACTCTAGAAAACAGCAGCTGCTTCCACAGGAAATCTCACAGCTCTCAAATGCACTGTAATATTGACAGCAGCTCTCAAGAAGGAGACATAATCTTGACAGACTCTCTTTACCTGGCTTCCTCTATTCATGTACATCTATTAATTCCAAAGTGTTGGCAGATCCAAATGCCACGCAGACTACAAGAGATAGCAAACACAGAAGTAGACAGAAATGACCTTCCCATCAATGAGAAACAGGAAGAAAGAATACCTAAAATAAGAAGTCAAATTTTCATCTTGGTGGCTGAAATGAAGAAGTGTTTATATCAGCTCGATCTGTGTTAAAGGAAATGTTTTAAGGAAGATGGATTTAGTATAATTTTGGTTAAATAGTTTTACTTAGCCAATAGAAAAGGAAATGCAAGCAACACAATCCAGCCAGGCATAACCAAGACAGGTTCTGTGGTATTCTGGGTCCTCTTCCCCCAGCAGCCAAACAATTTTCATCACGATCACAACCTCCAGAGTACGTGTTGGGTGCCAGTCTTGAATCTGCTTCATACACTCAGTTAAAGGCTATTCAACATTTGCAAACAGCACCTCTGTCACTTTGAACACCAGTGGGCCCAGGTATTGCTCTTGATTTTAGTTTTGTGCAACAGTATATCTGAAATATTTTCCCAAAGGTTTTTAAAATACAAATAAACAGGACCCTTAGCATTCCCATCTTTTGAAAAGATTAGAAACACTTTCACAACTTCCTGATATGCCCAATCTAAAAATTCACAGGGAAACAAGAAAACAAAGAATAAAGAACTACACAGAATAAAGAACTGACTGATGTTCTAGAGGGAATTTAGAATTTCTGTTTTTCTCACTACACGGTGTCAAATATTTCTCCACAACTAATTATTTCAATGAGGTCACCTTAAGAAAATAAACTACATAACTAAGTTCAGGATCACTAGAACCAAGGGAAAAGTTTTAATCCTGCACCTGGCCACTTCTAGGAAATACTAAAAGAACCTCTTGTCTTGACAAAGTATCTACACCAAAAAAACCCCAGGCCTTTTTCTGTCCTGCACACTTAAGAGAATAAAGTGCTTTGACACATCCTTAAACAGTAAAGATATAACTCTCCCTTAAGTAAAGCTTTTACCACTAGATGGTGAAGCATAGCAACTGCACAGAATTTACCCTCAGCTTTGCCTTGTTCCTTGCACTTAGTCTCACCATTTATCCTCCACAGGTGAATAACCTGCCCAGGGTTCTGACTCCAGATGACCAAGATGTTCAGACAAAAGGACGCAGCAGGACGGTCCCCTCCCTCATCCCTTCAGCACAATGCCAGAAGCAGTTTTCTATAAAGAAAAACTAAAAAGGGGAGAAGCATATATCTTGGTGACATGAGTGATTTATAGCCCAAGAAGTGATAAAATGATCCATGAGTAGAAGTCACTGTTTTTATTAGAAATGATGATTCCCAGTCACAGTGCTTTTAGTTATGTGCATAATTAATGTTAGCTTGTGAAAGCCGCCAGTGACGCTCATCAGCAATGGATGTTCTTATATGTGTGGATTTGAATGCATGATGAAGTTTTTCTGTCTTTTGGGACTCAAAACAGAAGTTTGTGAATAATGCAAGACTGAAAACCAGAAATAAAAAACTGCTACTTGCCCACTCAACAGCAGAGACAAAAGCATAGAATACAAAATAACCAAAACAGACCCAGACTTCTCTGTAGAAAAACAGAGCTGTGTAAAGATTTGTTTTTTACCTAGAAAGTATCTGCAAATAACAAATTCAAAACTACTTCACTGACAGCTTTAGAAGCTGTTTTACCCACTCATCTGTTTACCCACTCATCAAAACATAGAGAGGAAACATTGGAAGTCTTCACTGCAGAGCTTAATCTGAAACACTGGCCTTGAGGGAGCATCTCTACTTCTGGGAAAGAAGTCAATCTGTGGACTGCATTTATGTACTTTTCTGAGTTCCTTGTGACACACATTTGAGTTTTGGTGGTGTGTTTTGGATCTAAGAAGCTGTCAATCAGCTAAACACATCTGATGCCCAGCCTTCAACACTGTACATATAAAGGTGGTTATGTATGTTACCTTGTTTATCATTGTTACCAACAATGTTGGTAATTTCAGAGGATGTTTATTCGTGCATAATTTGAAGACTGAAGGCTGGTATGTTCCATTAGTGGTTGCAACAGATAAATATTTACACTGGAAACACTGACCAATTCATGTTATATTAATGCAGTAGCATTATACTGGTTTAATTCCTGCATAATATTGCTGTATTCTGGAACAACCATTTTGCCTTTGCCTTTCTCTTATTAAGCATTTCCACATGAAAAATTGCCTTTTCCTGCCTATTACAAAATTGCCTATTTACAAACACCACACAAAAGCAGGCAATACTAATACTCCAAGATGCTGTCAATGGTTATGTTTCCAAGTAGTATTTCTTTTCATTCTGCATAGCCCATTGCCTTTTGGATTTATCAAAATATTTACTTATGGGAAAGGCTTTACTCAGTGCCTTGTGGATCACCAATTACATATTAAAGAACAAGGTCATAAAATATTGATTAAATCATTAACTACAGTTTTCTCCATTTACCATGGCTAAAAACACATGCTGCTGCAATCTTAATTTTATTCCCAAGGAAATAAATTATTTTAGGAGCACTATTTAATTGCTAGAACACTTCAAAAAATGAAAGGAAAAGGTTTACTTTCCCCCTGTTTCAACTTTCTGTTCATCTGTCTCACCAGATGTGAATTACATGTCCCAGACCCAGAGTTCTGTAGGTGTGCTGTATTCCTGACATGATGCAGACAACTGGAGTTGCAGCTCCTCAACAATTTTAGTAATTTGTCTGTTTACCAGGTTAGAAAGCACTGTGCTGAATTTTTCTCTTGTTCTTGAATATTATAACTCTATTTATCATATCAGTCTAACAATTGAGGGGATGTTGTCGTGAAGCCAAATATGAAAGACTAATTTGGCTCTTTAGCCAAAGGTCATAATTTGTTTCCAGAAAGTTACTCCAATGCCTCTTCCTAAAGAACAGAATTATTTTGCCTGTTTCTAGCAACCAGTCTAAATCTCCACTGTGCACGCAACATCACCAAACAGAACTGCACATAAAAGACAGAAAGAGGAAGACAAAAGCAGGACACAACTGCCTTTCTCCCCTTGCAAAACTGGTATGGACAATTGTTGGTAGATCATTGTTCATTTTGGGTGTCAAGAGCTGCAGTATGGGTTTGTGTGCAGATGGGAGTAGATATTGGGAGCTCTGGGATGGAAATCTGGGCCATTCCCTAGATAAATTAAGGTTGTTTTGTTTTGTTTTTTCCCCCATCACACACAGGAACTGTTACATGAGAATTGAAACCAGTGGGTTTGGAAGCAGAGCTGGCTGCAGGCTCTGTTGGTACTGGGTTTGACATCCCTATGGGACAGCACCATTCCACACTTAAGAGCCCAGCACCAGCGTTTATCCTGCAGCTCCAATGTTTAGACATAAACAATAGTTTTAGCAAATTCAACAAAATTTGAACTAAGATCCAAGAGAAGCCATACCAAATGTTTAGTGCTAAGAATTGTCTTTCCCTGCATCAGCAGAGCCAGGGCAGGAGTGGAGGTGCAGCAGGAGCCTGGGGCACACACTGCAGATGAGTCCCCCTGCCCAGCCGGAGGGCAGCTTGTGGGAGTTGGTTATGCAGGCTTAATCTTCCCTTCCTGGATAATTTATTATTTAGGTTGTTTTCTAACCTCATTTTAAATCCGGTTGGAGACTATCAGCATAATTGACGAGCAGATACTTTGTTTCCCTTGTACTGAAGTTGTTTTTCTCAGTTGGTTTTCAGAGCTCCTACCGAGTTGTTAATGAGTTGTCAATTATTTGTGCATATTGGGACTCCGGCACTGAAAAGTAGCTGCACCAAAAAAGAGGCATGTCCCCTCAAGTCTTGTGAAAAGTAGCATTACTTTTAAGCATTCCCTTTATTTAGGAATCTTCATCAATTATGCTACAAAAGCTACTGGAAGAATGAAAAACATGAACCTGCTGCTGGAGAGAGCACCCTAGTCTGATCATAATTCGCATCATTACTAATGGTATGCTGCTTGCTGAGTCTGGTTTTTATAAACAATACTCATTTTTTTTTTAATTCTTAAAAGGAGCTATTTCAGCCTCTTGTTCTTGACCCCATATACGAAGTGTCTGATTTCTCAGTTGGTGCTCAGCCACACAAACAGCTGCTTGACTTGATGGAATAAATTGTTGGTGGCAAAGGTAAAAAGGAGGATGTCAGGAGAGCCAGGGAATCCATTACAAGAGTTGGAAGTGAAACTTGCTTCAGTGTTGGAAACACCAGAGAGTTCACCTCACTCTCTTCCTGCCACTTTATCCTCTGCAATTCTTTTCCACCCCACACTTTTATGAATACTGACTCTGTGTGGCTACATTCTGAGAGCCTGAAAACTTCTGCTCTAAAAAATGGGAATAGGAATAATTTTCTAACCATATTTTTTTCATCTTGACTACCAGTTGCACTTAAAACACAAAGTTAGTAATTTTAATCACAGTGATACAACTTTTAAATCATCCTTTCTGTGAAGAAGAAGAAGAAGAAAAAAAAAAAAGAATACTTATTAATTATGCAAAGGGTTACTCTTAAGAAGATAAATCAGGATATTTCATATGCTTAATCACATGCATAGGACTCATTACAGACTCAGAGCCTGGTATTTTTGCTGGGAGTACAACATTTTCCCATTAAGGGAGGACTGCTTCCTTTTGACACTCCTATCAACTCTCATCCTGAGAAACCTAGATTCACGCTAAGCAGACACCAGTATCCAAAAAGCTGCATTGAAATGTTAGGGTTTTTCTAGCAAGATGGAAAATTAGGTGAGTTTCCCCAGAGACTCACTCTACCAGAGGCTATAAATCAAGGGTGGAATAGAGGCTGGAGTTAAAAGGGCTAGAAATCCCTGAGCATTAAAATAAATTAAAACTGCTGGGTTTTGTTTTTTTTTTCCCCAGTTCTCCTTCAGGGATCAGTACTGACTGAAAAACTCCTATTTTTGATGCAAATTCTGTAAAAAAATTTTTATAGCACTGATGAGATTTTGCTTATCTTTTAATCATAAAAATAAAGACCACTCACATACAGGCAGTAAATACATCATCTGCATGGCCACAGAGAGCAGGGAAGGTTTCATTTTTTATTCTGATTGCACAGAAAGTAAAAGGGCTATCCAAGTCTGCTTTACTGAAGTTGAGAGACAGACAAAAGATTGTACAGTATCCTTTTATCTACACATCTTTTCACCCAGCTACACAGTGTGTGCTGGAGGGCAACATATAAGCAACACCCAACACCATCTGTTTGACCGGAGCACAGACCCTCACACCAGATGTCAGTCTGAATTTGTCACCTATGTAGCAAACAGAAGTTGCCATGAGCTGCTCAAGCCTTTACATCAGTCTCATTACAAAGCCCTGTTATGAAAGCTCCTATGCTCTTGCTGTTAAATTTGTATCCTTGCTAAGCAGAGCAGAGGCCAAGGCCCAGGTAGAAGGAATTGCTTCATATCCATCCCTGCCCTGTGAGTTGCTCCAGGTTAGTGCTGGAGGAGAAGCCTAACAGGCTAAACATCTGCCACACATTTTATCTAGTCTAAAACTCTAATTTCTCTAAAACTTTCTGTCTGCAGATATAGCTCTCCATTACCTTTCACAAATGATCTCATTTGAGGAGGAGACAAAATGAATACTGCCTTTTTGTTTCAGGAAGATTTATTTCACTGACATCCAATGAAATCACGTTTAGGAATACAGACCCTCCAGAGTCCCACATAAAGCTTTCAGAATGCTGGAGTGGGGCTATAAAAATTGAAGGTCTTCTACTGAGTCAATGAGAAGTACAATGGTCTTAATTCATATTAACAGTGAAACTGAGAAGTTGAAGCATGTCATTGTCACAGGACCAGTAACATGCACAGTGAATCACCTATATTTCATTATTGCTCTTAAACCAGTCCAGGAGTTACTACTGTTTCGTGTATTGCAGTCAGACCCAGAGGTCTCAGGTGACATAACTGAAGGCAAAGTAACTTGCCTATGGCAAACAGATGATGAACAGAATTAAAATTCAGGTCTCCTGAGTCTCAGACAAGATCCTTCTAATCACTTTTTTTTTTTTTTTTTTTTGCATTATAAAANTTTTTTTTTTTTTTTTTTTTTTTTTTTTTTTTTTTTTTTTTTCCTGATACCATCTGGGTTTATTAAGAAGCCACATTCACAAGGAAAAAAAACATTATGACAAATGAAGGTAAGCTATTGAAAACTGATTCTGGGCATTTTAGCTTTTTTCTAGATTTGGTAATTTTTCCTGAAACTGAATTCATATGGTTATAGAAAAAAATGGAACTTCTCCTTTGTATTATAGAAACATCATCTGGCAATGGAATATTTACTTAAAAACCCAACAGAAAGTCAAAGCACTGTCCCAGAAATACACAGATTTAAATGACTACCCATCAACTGCATTTCCTAATGAAGGAAAAAATAAATAAATAAACATGGAACAGACAATTCTGAAATGAAAATAATCAAAGAAATTTACCTGCAAAAAAAATCCCAAGCATCTGACTCAAATGTGTAAAACAAACACACTATTTTTTTTTTGGTGATTTGAAAATCAGTGGTGAAAACACAGCTGTGCCATTAGCTGCATTTTAAATAAGTTTCCTACTTATGTTTTCCATTTAAAATATAAGCAGAAATGCTCACTTAATCAGACTTAATACACAAAATTATTATCTAAGATTCTGTTCTTTGTACCTTATAAAAAGCCTAAAACTAAATAACTACCACTCCTTTCTTGACTCCAGGAAAACATCAGAAACTCGTGCCACAGAGACCACAGACTAAGTGCATTATAGGAAAAATGAAAAGTACAAATGTTATAAGATACATATTTTAAATAGTAAGTATTATGATACATTTGGTACTTCATTATGCTACCACACTGCAATCAACTATGACTGCTTTTGTTTGATAAGCATTGGACAGTTTTAAACAAAGCAGCTGGCACTGTAGATTTGGCCTTTGAAAACAGAACTCTGCATTTTCCCTCCAACAGATCACATTATTTTATTTGTCTAGCCTTTGGAAAGAAGCAAACTGAAGGCCCAGTCAGTTGTATCTCCTCACAGAGAGCTCTCTTGCACAATCCAGAATCCCTCTGCTTTTGTTCCAGCAGCCTCAGGTCAACCTTATGGTGGTGTCAACCTAAAGTGTCAGAAGCCACCTAAAGGATACGTCTTTGTGCAACTGTGCCAAAAAATATTAAACTGCTATGAAGCTATAAACTCCTTTCTAAAATTAAAGACATCCCTGTTACCTTGTATTCAGCACAATCTCATAAGTTTAATACTAAAGGTTTAGCATATATTTATGTAGAAAGTATTCCATGACTTTTTTTTTCTTTATTTTCTATAAAACAATTATTCATAACTAGGAAAATGTACATCCCATGGTCCCTCTGATAAGGCTTGATGAGTTGCATGAAGATCCACAAGAATGTATTTTCATTTTTACGCCAGTTAGAGTTGGGGAAAAAACTCCCAGTGCTAAGGGATGCTCAGTTTTACTAATGCCAGCATCTCTCTGTATATTCCACAGAGATTCAGAGCATGAACAGCACAGTAAGGTCCAGATGCTTGGTCAGTGTAGGCTAAAGCATGGGGGCTGGGGCATTGCTCCAGCCATACAACAGGAATGAAGATTACAACCCTGTCCTGGTTTAATTATCAACAATACAGCTCTAGAGCTTTGGGTTCTGTTTTGGTTCAGGGAAGAGCAAGAGGCATGGTGGCTGTAGAGAGTAAGCCCCCCTAACTATAGCCATCTCCCTCCTGCCCTCAGGTTCCCTTCAAAAGCAGCACAGAAGCTAGAAAGGTGCATCACCAGAGACGGGCACAGACAAAACGTCAGAGTATGTTTTGCTGCCCCAAGCAGCCCACAGTTCTAGAAAAATGCATTCATTGTTAGCCCTGATTGCAGAAATCCCTTAAGCTGTTTTGAATCAGAACAAGATTCCTCACCTCTCACTGGAAAAAAGGCTGCCTCTTATATTTGTCATAAAAGCAGCTGCCTAAACTGAGAACTTCCCTTACATGCCAACCAGCAGGTGAATTCTTGCCCAAGTAAAGACGGTGTCTACATGAGAGCAGTATTTTAAAATATGTGGAAAAGATCTTCAATATATGGGTATTTTTCCATTTGGAGAAATCAATAGTCTTAAATAATAACTAAGATTTCAGGTCTTTCAATCAAAATGCAAAATAACCTACCATTAACTTTACAAATGAGAACCAAGTTAAAAGGCTTCAAGCAAATTATCAGTGAATCACCAGAATTTGCTTCAGACAGAGATATTATTCCTAAATTGTTGCCAGTGATATATAGCTTTAGCATTTTTTATTGCTAATTTGCACTGGTTTCTCACACTCTTCCTCTAACAGATCATTACAGGAGCCAGATAATTTGTACTGCTGCCAATAACTGTCTCAAGGTAAAGCTGCTTAGGTAGACCAAGAAGAATACACAGCAAGAGAGAGTCTTCAAAAATAATTACAAATAAGAGCATTGTTATAAAAAAATAGGAATCATTTAACACAGAAGAAAGTGACTTCCTTAAGTATCTGCTTCCAAAATCAAGGTCACCATGAATAAAATACTCCCTTAATAATATGCTGTTAAGGGCTGCCTGATTTGCTTTTTTAAATTGTATTCACTTTTTTGTATGTTGTAAGAAACAGACTGGGTCAAGCTGTACTGGGAAGCATTGCAAAGAGTGACAACAGGCATCCAAAAATTAAATTGTAACACTATAGAAAATAAAACTAAGAATTCCACTAAGAAATTTCTCATGCTGCTGCTAACTTGGGTGATATATCACCTAGCTTAAACCTTAAATCTTTATAAAGATGATAAGCTATATAAAGGCCAGCGATGCTAATTTATAGATCAATAAAAAATGATTTAAACAAAAACTAATAAAAGCTCAGTTGAGGAAGTATTGGTCATAAATAGTACTCAGTCTTTATTGTGACACGTTCTTTCTTTCATATTTTCCTTTACCTATACTTTGGGCTTTTTTCCTTCCAATAAATCTATCTATTCTAGGAGGACAACTATGTGAATAATAATCACTTGGATTTTTATCTAACTTGATTCAGTTTGCTGGCAATTCAATATGCAGAAGATGTGTTTCTATTCATCTATACCTTAAAATCCAAGAACAGTTTCCCACTAAGGAATTTTATTTAGTCTGCATTTAACTACAGAAAATTGTCCTGCATCCATTTTTATGTTCTGAAAAACGAGGCTATAAAAACAAGGAGATAGAAGAATCAATACTCCACTCAAGTGATACATAAATCCCAGTAATGCCAAATACTGGAAGCTTATATTTATAAATGACTTACCTCAAAAACAAGATATAGATCACATGGTGCAAGTAGTTCTGATGGAGAGGTGAGAAGAAATTTGTGAAGAAAAAACTAAAAAGGAGACTAGGCAACAAAAATAACTGAAGAATTGAGCTCATTGTCATTTACTTGACAAAACTCTTAGGGAAGAATTGTTATCATGATCCATTTAGTAGTAAATTGTAATATAGGAAACTTCAGCTCACTGAGTAAACAACTAAGACTATTAAAGTTTTACTATGCACTGCTTATAATAATTAACTTTAAACTTTGCCCATTAGTTTTTGTTTGTTTTTCTCTTTTGTGTTTTTTTTTTTTTAATCAAGTCATTTCAAACTGTCTCAGCCAAAACTAGTGGTAACAATATGGAGCTGAAGTTACAGCCACTTAACCTCATATATATAAACTTTCTCATCTGGGAGACTTCTTATTAGCACCCAAATAACTCCTCAGATTCAAAGCATCTAACTGGTTGGGGTTTCCTGAATGCTTAAGTAATCAGCTGCTTAGGTTATTTTCATCTGAACTGCAGATGTATCAAGTGCAGCCTTTGGATACCATCACTGAAATTGCAGAGATGGGGAAGGGAAAAAAAAATCAGCTTCGAGTCCACAGTTTACTGTCCATTTCTAGCTTAGGCATGTCTTTTCTTTGTGGCTACTCTGGAGATGATTACTGGATGTTAGGAATTCAATATATTGATGGAGGGATTATCCATAAAATATTCAGCACAGAAGATGATGTGCTGCTAAAAGCAGTGTGAACTGGTTGACATCATCTCAAGCATCTTTTGGCTTGATTTATGAAACCATGCAAGTGAGTCATAGTCTTGGCACAGCTTCTTTCTCCAGCTATGGGCATTCTAGAAACTGCCCATCCACAGCTACATGCAGTAACACTCATGGTCCTCTTCTTTCTTGCACATTTCCCTACCCTGTTTCACAGGAAGATGCCCAGCACCTATTATTTCCTTCTTCATTACCCTCAATGCTTGACCATAAGATGAATCTTCTTCCACACACCCTGTTTGTTAGTGAAAAGGTTTACCAAAGATTAAAGACCAGGAAGGTGGAAAAGAGATGCACGAGGAAACCATGAATGGATTTTTCTGACAACGTACTGTAGAACATAAAACTGAATGGCCTTTGAATTTAGGCATGTCCCAAAAGTGTAAGGAGAAAAAAAACCTCAGCAATATTAGGGGTCTAAGTGCCTTGTGAGAAGCTACCACTGAAAGAAGTATTGACACTGGTAATTAATATATATCAACAAACTGACTGACTGCCAACACAACAGAAATTTCAGGTTGATTGAAGACAGAGAAGGAAAATCTGTCAATGCAACCTGGAAAAAGCTAAAATATCACCATGTCACCAACATCCCACCTGACACTGCAGGTACTCTGCAAGACCTGCACTTGAAGAGCTGGCTGAACAGCTGAGGAATAGGCACAGATGTTAAAATAATTCAAATCCAGGGGGGGGTTAGGGTGGTGGTAAGGGGGATGGGAGAAGGAGTTCTGAGTTAGGGAAAAGTTAACAAGGAAAGAGGAAAAAAAAAGGTTGGGGTTTTTGTTGTTGTGTTTTTGGTTTTGTTTTTGTTTTCTGGTCATCATCCAGAAAAAGAAGGAAAGCCAAAAAAAAAATTATTTTTCCAGACTCTGAAAAGAAGTTAGAAAAGAAAGCAACTCAAACTCAACCCAATATTCCATGTGCAGCTTCTACCTTTGACAATCCTTTACACCATTTACAGCCCCTGAGACTCAAAGTAGCCATCCAGTCCAGTCTAAGGGCAGGAGTGCTCCCAGACCAACTTGTGCGTGAGAATGAGAGTGTGGTTTTTCACTGCACAATAGCATTAAAAGCCAAATCAATTCAGTTTATAAAGCACTTTGGATTCTTCAAATGCAGAGTACCCTATCTGGATTATTATTTAATATCTGGCAACAGGATATAGGCACTGAATAGCAGCTTACCTTTTATTCAAGTGTCCCTGTTTTCTGTCTCCACTGTCTCTCCGATTGGTGCCAGTTAACCCATGGATGACTAAATCCACTACTGCCCTTTTTATGATCTGCAAGAACATTTTAAAAGTTGTTTTAAAATTCCAGTTGTTTTATTTTACTCTAATTAATTTCTTGGACTCAATTCCATTTTCCCCATGAAATATATACTAGCAAGTTATATGAAGCACATCTTGTTATATACTACTTTCTTATCACTGTATTTAGGAAAAAATGACATTAAAGTTTCCTCTTAAGTGCACTGCATTCATTATACCAGTATTTCAACAGCACTATTTTACTTTTACATTTCAAAAATTAATTAATATAGAAAGTGACTATGACACAGTTCTTTTAACTTCTCAATGCAGAATGACTCAGAGAAATACAATTAGAGTGACTCAGACTGGGTTCTGTGTAGGTCTTTTGCACTACTACCTTGCTGGGATTTTTGGTTGGCTGGGGGTTTTGTAGGGGTTTTTTGTTTCTTTTGCTTGGTTTTTTGTTGTTTGGTTTTGTGTTTGTTTTTGTTCATTAATCTGCTGCTTGCTTTCTATAATGCTAAAGAAGGAACAGAAAAAAATATTTCATCTAGTTCTTTTGAATTAACATATTTGGATAAGGTTTTAATTCAATTAAAATGTGCTATTAAGACTGTCATTAGATCTCCTCTACCTTTAAAAGGTAGATTTCTATAGCAATTTTCCATGTGAACGTTCCTTTATTTGCATGTATATTCTCATAAATTTACCAATATATCTTAAAAAAAGGGAAATTAAAAAACTGATGCGTGAATCCAATGAAAATTCCTTATAAAATAAGATATTCTTATCTAATCCACGTCATTTAATTGCATTGCTTAATGTCATTCACAACACACAGACTCCTCTGATGAGCTACAGTATTCCACACTATTCCTCCTGCTTAAATCACCAGTAACTTTTTCTGTTTTCATCTTTAAACCATAGCTGGTGCTATGGTTAGTGCTTCATTTTATTTGTAAGATAAGCTTGTTGTGAGGTTTGTTTCTTCCCTTTTTAATAAAATTCCATGTTACTGAATACTCAAAGCATATGGATTCCTTCTGTAAAATACAGCCTTAGAATTAATCCCGCCAAGTGTTTTTTTAATGTAGTATGTAGTAAACATACTTTTTAAATGTATTATGCAAATACATTTGCCTGGACTTCAAAAGTTGTTTTAAAGATGGATATTATAAGGGTGCCCAAAGAAAGAATACTTCAGAACTGATCACATTCAGTAACAAGCACATGAATGCTTTTTTCAAAGTTGGAATGAGAAATCCCAAACTGTGAATATAAATCAACTTCACTATATACATTGAATTTCCATCGTCTCTTTTTTCTCTCCTTCTTTCCATACACTGTACTTTAATAGATTTTTCCCCTTCAGAACATGTTTTTAAATGAAAATTCAGTTTCAATGGTTCCTCTCGTTAGGGCTGTATTTTCAGCTACTGCAAACCTTACCAGTGGAAGTCAGAACCTGCTCTTACACAGAAGAGAAACAAACACTGGCATTTCAGATGGCATCAGTACTATGAGTCACTCAACATCAGCTCTATCAATCAGATACAAAGGGCCTGATTTTTACATATTTTTTAATCAATAGGTTAAATTAAACAGCTATTATAGTTGTACCTTTTACAAGCTCAAAATAGTTTACCATAGTGGAAAGGTGAAGAAAGTTGAGAAATTACCTCCATAAGGAGGGTATAGGACAGTAGCATTCAACAGCACCAGTGTTGTGTCCCCAGTATTAAAATTGGGTTAGAAAAGGAAAATAAAATTAGGGAAAGTCATCTTTTTAAAATTTGCTTCTACCCAATCCAAATGAAACAAAGCTTTACCTGCCAAGGGACCTTTAGCACACCAGAATAGTTTTAAAATCAATTTTTTCCATCTTTTCAGATGCAATAACATGCAAATCTCAAGGTCTTTCCTGGAGAGATATTTTACAAGGATTACTTAGGAAATCTCTCTATCTCATTGTACATTCCCAGCAGTGCTTCAATATTGCTCTCTGTAGAAGAACACAAGGTAGAGAGGGATTTCGTTTCAGCAATTTGTTTACTTTATTGATAAAAAAAGCTAATTCCTGCAAAATCAGTGTTAACAGTGCAAAAAAGGAGGGAGCATGAGCAGTAGAAGTGTGGAAATAAAGCAGAGGGAGCTGCCTTGGTATGTCCTACCAGTAACATGACAGCAGTTCCCTAATGACAGTCCAGTTAAAAAAAAAAAAAAAAACAAACGAAAAAAAACCCAACCCAAAAACATTAAAATAAATTCCCTGTGGCACATCTACTCAGCAAAAGACAGGATTGTGATAATACCTTTGTGCTCACTATGGCCTTGAAATCACAGAAAAATTAAGCTCCCACTATGCACATGGGGAAATATTCTCCAAACCCACAGTAGGTCATGTCCCCATCCAAAATCTAACCATAACAAAATAAATTCAACTTGAGAATTAAGATAGGATACAGGTAGCAGTAATACCTTACTGTAAAATGTATATTGTTACCAGTGAGTCAATTTAATTAACAGTTCCACTGAATTAATAGTCATTCATGCTTCCAAATCATGGGGGAATTTCAGATGAGGAAAGGTAAATATTTGACTGATTTTACTGAAAGTGGGAGTGGAGAAGGCAGAAGGCAGTGGCACAGTGCATTTCACTCACTGGAGGCCTAACACGGGTTTGAAGAATGAGCAGGAAAATTGCACCTCCAGGACAATATTTCACAGAGTAGAAGTAAACATTTGGACACTGGATTACATTAGCCATAGGCTGTAAGCTCCACTTCATATAAATTTGAAATACTGTCAGTTCCAAATACAAGAAAAGTTAAAATTACTGTCCATCACTCGAAGATGAATGTTTGTCTTCTTTTGAGAACCTTCATTTTCAAAACACATGGGAGTCCTTGCAGCTATTATAAGTAACAGGTAAAACCTTGTTATACTTGTGTTCAATAAAAATATGTGCTACTATCCCAGAAGTTCCTGGACTGAAAACAATCCTGCTGTAAATATATTTGATTCCAGCTAATTATATATTCCCTGCTACAGCTTTTAAATCATTATGGAATAGATCATACTTCATAGCAACAAAGATGATGTCCCTTGGGACTGACTTTCCATTGAAAAGAGCTTTAATTTATTTATAGCTACACTTTATACTGCAAATGACACTTGGAACCCAGATAAGCTGTTTGGAAGAATATCTCTCTCCTTCTATTAAATTAGCTGCTATAGTTAACTGATTAAAATCTTATTGAAAAAATAAAAGGCTTAGACAAGTTTGCCTTACAAGAAAGAATTGAAATGCATTCTGTGCTAGAAAATAATGACCACAGCAGAAATTTCTTTTACAGTTTCTGGATGTCTTTCATGGTAAAAGAAATTAAGAAAGCTTTATGAAGAGTAAGAGATCTTTCCAAGAAAGCTTGTTCTGTATTGAAAGATATATGGGCTGTTCCTGAAATCTTGTGAGCAGGCAGCCAGTGGTTGGCTGAAGAAGTACAAAATGGATTTGTCTGCTCAGTCCTAGAGTTGCTCTGTGTAGCTCATGGTTTAGAATAAAGTGGGTTCACAAAGCTTACGAAAGAAGTATCATTGTGATTGTTTTTAAAGCAACTACTTCTGTCTGCAACAGCAGCAATTAAAAGGCAAGATTAGTTCAGGATCTTCAGAGAAAACATCTATTTGTCTTAAGAGAACTTTCAAATGCAAAGAAAACTGTACCATGCTCTAAGCCTGTGACCTAAAGCCTGAATTTTGAAGAAAAAATTAGGTTAAATTGTAATCTATTACAGACATTTTTATGTTTCCTTTGGTTTTTGTGTACTAAGTGGAAAACACAGGGTTCAGCAACATTTTTTTAACTCAGTACCCAGAGAAAGTGTTTTCAAATATTTGCAATAGTACTGTCTTTCTCTGGCATAAATTTTTCATTTTCCTTTCATTGAATAATCAGTATTTGAATGTTCCATACAGAGCTGAGACAATGCTGTTGCATAACTTCAGACTGTCTCCATATGAAATTACAAATCTAACAACAAAAATTATGTCTGAAATGGAAAATAAAATATTAAACTCATTGGCTGCAAAAAAATCTAGGAAAAACTTAAAACAGTGCTACATCCACCTTGGTTTTTCAAGAATAAGGTGTGCCCTTTGAGACTCCAAGTCCACATTTCAACATCAGTATTTTAAGCCAGTAGCTCAATGTTGATCTTCCAGGCTTCATACTGTTAAAGCCTCTCAAAGACTGACCAGTCAGCTGAAAGAATCACCATCATGGACGCTAATGTTGATATTAAACTACAACTTTTCACCAAGTCTTTTGTTTTGTTTTGATTCAAAGTTTTCCCAAAACCACACTGAACTGCAGACTTGGATGATCAGCTAATTAATCAGGTAGGAATTTTATAACTCAAGCTTATAATTCAAGTTACAGGTAAAGATCAGGGGTGACTGCTTGTGCTCAGCTTCAACACTGTCTGTAACAATCAGAAGCAACGTGTCTTCTCAGTCTGTTACTAAATTTGCACCAAAAGAAAATGCAAGTGAGGGCTGGGAAATTATTTTTAAAAATTCTGTTAATGCTATTTAACTTCCATATCCACTAGTAAGGATAGGGGCTTCTTTGGTGCATTTAACTATAAACATCTTCTTATATACAACACATGAACGTCTCATTTAAGGGTTGGTATTAACAGCACTTTATTTCCTAATTAGTTCAGTGGTTTATTATATTGAAATTTGAATGTGCTAATCAAACGTTTATTTTATAATCATGTTACATTAATTCTAATTAGTGAGGTATTTGTCGCTTCATAGATTACATTTAAATGCTTCAGTCATTTTTGACATTACATTGCACCTACCTCCTTAAACAGTCTCTAACGTATTGACTAATTGTGCATACCATTAGATTAATAGAGTATTTCTTTAAATGGTAAGGAGACTTCTTCAAAAACACCATTGGTGAATGGTTAAGAAAAAACTTGGTAATTGTTATTCTGTGGATGTAAGAAATATTTTTCATAATTAAAAACTTATATAGGTATGAACAAAACACCTTTTAAATATATTTTTTTCTTTAACTAATATAACTAAGAGAAGCAATTTTAGGAAAACATTTTAGTCCAGAACATTGGGATGCACCAAATTGCTACAGATTTCCAGGGAAAACTTCAGTGAAGTTAGACCTGGTTCCCAAGGGTTTACACAAGTTTTGTTCTTAACCATTCATCAGATACTATTGTTATTTGTATTTCGAGAAAGACACAGTACAACAAGAGAAAAACAAATAAAGTACCTCACACTGTAATTAAACTGCCAGGCACAACCTTGTTCTTTCTGAATCACACTGGTTAGCAGCCAGGTGTTCTTTAAGGAACTGGCAAAGCCTTAAAGTCGTATACCCAATTTCAAGGATTTTGGTTTGCTTTGTTGCAGACCATATTCACTGACAGAGTTATCAGGAAGCATATTCCAAATTCTATCTTATGTTAACATCCATTTCAAACCTTTTGGTCTTTAGAATACAGCAATAAAGTAAAGCTAATACAAACTCTCCTTCCTCTAATAACTTTTTTGACATACTGCACCAAAAAGAAATACAACTCCTTTGTTATAACTTAAAAAAAAAAATCACCACAAAATAAATACCTGTCATCTTGCTTTACAATTGATGCTTTATTTTTTCACTTGGTTCTTACAACCCCATTAAGTATCACCTGAGCCTTTTAAAAGCTCTTCAAGCTTTTCTTAAAAGTGCTGCTGAAAACATTTGTATTTGTGTAATGTCTAAAATAGTCTATTTCAAAGGGGACTTGTTTGCCAGTAACGGAGTCTGGAACAGAGCTCAGATACACAGAATCTCATTCCACTGTTCTCAGCTAGAAATGAGTCCCAAAGGATGGCACAAATTAAAAGGACCTGATGTCAACAGGTTAAAAGGAACATTAGGAGAGAGACAACTGAGAAGGGAAAATGCTAAATTATAAAAACAAAAACCCAATAAATAACCCCAAAACCACAACTATAAAAAAGAATGGCTCAGAGGCAGCCATGTGGCAAAGGACTCGCAGTATCACAGCAGCAGTTCTAGTGATCAGAAGACAATCAGTGAATACATTAATGTTGATTATTCTCAACTTATGTTGCTCTGGCAGCGATATGAGTTTGGAGTTGAGTGTAGGAATATCAAGGCTTGTGGTGATGCTCATTACTGTACAGAAAGATATTGCAGTGGCAGGGTAAGAAACTTGGACTTTTAAATATGTTTTGGGATTTCTAATTACTGCACACAGAAGTAGTTTGTTAAAGTTAGTGCTATTTCAAGCAACAGTATCCCAAGGGAAACAGGAACAGCTTCAATCACACTGACCCTACATATGTGCCAGATGTCCTCAGCCCACCCCAGCCAGCTGCAGAGTGCCCATGACAGCAGAAGCTGTGGTTAGCTGTGTCTTGCTCTATTTTAAGACTTGCCCCCCACGCTTAACAAAAGTTCCCCAGACTCTTGTCATCAGGCATTAAGACAATCAACAAAATTCTTTCCTTCAAATCTGTGTTGGAGAAGCTTGATACCCAGAGGCAATTCCAGGGAAATGATCGAGGGGATGCTAAGGCACTGGCAGGCTGGTAGCTGAAAGCAAAGAAGTTCACAGAGGCCAAGAGTCTGTGCCGATTTAAGGAACTGACACCATCAAACAGCAGAAAGGAAGTAACTATGTGCCTGCTCTGATTTTGGGAGCTGCTCTTTCTCACTGCCCTTCTGAAAACCATGTCAGAGTTAATTGCCATAATCTGTGACAACTTCTTAATGAACTTGCTTTTTTTTTAGTTCAAACTAAACTATTTCCCTTACACTTTGAATGCCATATCACATCCTATCACTTGTGCCAGAAGTATTGCTGCAAGTCTTGTAGTTTTGTTATTGCAATACCTATTTTTCCATCCAGAATTATTCAAACTACTGACCAAATAAAGTAGAGTTGGTGTTTTTCTGTTTTCTTTTTTTTCTAGTTTTGTGTGTTGTTTTTTTTTTTAAAAAAAAAGAAAATACTCAACACCTTTCTTTACATAACATTCTTAAAATTTCTTTTTAAACAAAACCAAATGCCATTTGTTCAAATAGGTATTTTCTTTCTGCAGGTATTAACACAGGTTTCAGTGTTCATAAGAAATTACAAAATCTTAAATAAATCTTCTCTGAAACGAAGTAATTTTTGTCTTCATAACAAGCCTTTTATAGAACTTAATGAAAATAGTTTTTTTAACAAAAAAGTGGGTCAGATTTTCATTTCACAGGGAAAGAGGTAGAGCGATACATTTTTACCTGCTAATTTACTAAATCCTACATGAGTAATAATATAGGAAGAGGTCAATCCCCACTAGTACTGCATTTTAATTATATACGGTTATCTCCCAAATTAAATTTTGCCTGCCAGCTGACTGTAATAATTTAAGTTCTTTAAGTGAGCACAATTACTTTGAACATACTTTCACCTGTCTCTCATGCCATGTCAGTATTCTTACAAATGAGTCGAAGGACAAAACAAGGAAATCCATCAGCAGCTGATCACAGCACAGTGTCCAAGCACCAGCAGCCCCTGGGACTTGGCCACCCCCTGTGTGATGTGGGTGCTCAGGGGGAAAACCAGGGCAGAGGATGGTGATACAGACACCAGAGGCCACAGACCTCTGAGGGGGGACCTACAGCATGCAGTGGCTCAACCTGGAACATACCCTAAAGGTCTCCTGGAGGAGAACCTTATGCTGACACATGGCAGCATCAGCATAAAAAGCAGGAGACCACAGGGCCTCCTGTGCTCTGCAGACTTGATACGTGCCCTGACTTTCTGCACATCTCCTCTTCTAACAGCAGCTCTCAAACTGCATGATGTCAGTGGTCATACACAAATTGGACTCGGATTATAAGGCTCACGTATTGGGCCAGTCATCATTCACCCCTTTATTAGACTACCAATAGCTCAGCTTTTCTTTGTTTTATCAGCATTTCATTTATTAACCATGGACTGCATAGAAATACCATAAAATCACAGAGTAGTGTATAACAACTAAAATGGAGCACACACACTTTTTTTGCCAGCCACATCTTTGTAGTTACTCTTTGTTTTAATTTCTTTCTCCATGACAAAGCTGCAGCAACACTGATGATGGGGCTCAGTTTATTGTCAAACATGCAATTGTTGTGCACAGATAAATAGAGTGCAAATGTGTGGAAGAGTGTCCACTGCTCATTTTCAACATAAATAGGGAAAACTCCACATTGGTCAAATGGAAAAAGGCATTGAAATGTGTAAAGTCAATAGCTAGAACCAGGTAGATAATTAGATGCTTTGGTATATATGTGTGCTTGTCATGATGCCCACAGGCGTCATGGCACCATGACTAGTATGGAACTGAATCAGGTAGAGAAGAAAATCAGATTTGATTTTTAAGGTTGTGATATGTTGGACATTGGAAGCACCTACCTACTTCAGGGAGGCTATTCTGAGCCAAGTTACATAAACATGATGAAAATTAAACCCAAGGAAAATGTGCAAAAATGTAAGATTTTTCTTATAATCTCATTAATAACTAAAATTTAAAGCAAATATTTATCCATTGCTATGATTTGAGCTCATAAGGAGAGCCTTTTACACTAATTTTCAATTGATAGCTGATGGCTGCACAGGAGTATTTCAGTTTTTTCAGTTGAAATTGTGTACAAAATTTGCTGTTGTGGGCTCCCATCATCCTAGATGGCCTCTTTGAAATATCGGTTCACCTCTTGTGATTTCACCTCCCTACAAGATGTTTCAGGAGGAATTTTGCAGAGTATATCCTGTCACGTCACCCAGTGCTATTTGAAAGCTTGGAAGTTGCAGCCCACCCAGCCACAGATCTGCAGTCAGAGTGTGAGAGGCCAAACGGGGCTCTGCAGGCAAAGAGGTGATTTAGGTTGTCTAGCGAAAAACTTCAGCTTAAATGTATGTAGAGGCAACCAGGTGAACACAATCAGGTGTTGCCAGTTAGGAGGAGGAAGGCGTGAGCTCCTGTTAAGCCCAACTGTGCCCAATGAGGGCTGGCCCCAACTGCACATGAGCAGGACTGGGGGACCAATAAAGGTGGGCTTCCAGAGGCAAGCTGGGTTCACTTCTCCAGAGCTGCCAGAGGAGGGGGCTGAACAGTCTCCCATTTTTTCAGTGACCCTGATGTGATTCGAACACTCAGCCTTCTGATCTGGGGTCAGACATGCTACTATTGCAACTCAAGCTCCCACCTTCTCCCGGTTTTGGTGGTGCTCCGACGTGTTTCAACCCCGCAGCCTTCTGATCCGCAGAGTCCCTACCGCTGCGCTAACAGGAGCTCAGCCTTTCACTGGTCCCCCAGTTCTGCTCATGCACAGTTGGGGCCAGCCCTCATTGGGCACAGGGGGGCTGAACAGGAGCTCAGGCCTTCCTCCTCCTAACTGGCAACACCTGGTTGTGTTCACCCGGTTGCCTCTACAAATGTACACGCTTTTTGAAAACAGTGTGAAGCTCACAAAAACTGTGGTTGGAAAACCTCCCACCAGAAGAAAGTAGATGTTGGCTCACTGTGTTTTGCTCAGCTCTGGCAAGTTTCCCTTCTTTGCAGTCAGAACGTAACAAAAACTGGGTCTGGATAATACTTACAACCAGGACCTATCTTCTATATCAAGCAGATGACACTGCGCAAGTCCATTCCGCTATTACAGGGTTCACTCATCTCCCTTTAGATAAGCCCAACATGCACGGGACAAAATATTTNTTGTCTATTCAGAAGTTAGAAACTTGGCAAAGTTTTCTTTTGAAAACTCATTCCACATGTCACTTAGGAAATGCAAGTCCTAAGTTTACTTTCCCCAGCTGATGATATTACATGCTCACTGAAGCAGCACAATTTCTGCCACAGTATTCAGTGTTGAGAGAAATGAAATTTCAAAGGTTTACTAATTGCTTAAAATATGTTTCCAAAGGGAAATAAATGCAACACAATGCATCAGCGTCATACCAAGTTTGTGCACAGCCTGAAATAGTAGCTTTGATTTAGATGAATTATAATCATACAAATGTCAATTAGTAATTTCCCTAGAGATCAAGCTACCAGCCTTTGCATCTGCTGTTAATCCTAGCTAATTCCCTGGCTTAACTTGCTGCAAGAAAAACCTATCATTTTGGGCCCAAAATGATAGGTTTTTCTTGAAAGACTGTTCAATATTTTTCCTCTCTAAATTGTACTGTACATTGAAGCTTAAAACTAAACAAAGGTCAACAATGATTATCCAAATGTAAAATAAAAAATAGGTGCAACATGGGTGCTCTTTTATCTAATATTTCTATGTTTATGTTGCTGCTAAACTTCCTTTTTACTTTCTACTGCAAACCTCTGCCTTATCTATAGGTTAGATCCCAGGAGAACCATAAAACCCAGAGTAATTTGTTGCAGTGATCTCAAGATAACTATGTAGTGTGCAAGACCCTGGTTTCCATCCTCAGTCTGTGGTGTGTGCGCTTCACTTCTATTTCAGGTCTCCCCTCAGGAGGAATTAAGGGTTGGACTAGATGATCTCTGAGGTCCCTTCCAACCCGGCTAATTCTATGATAATTTTCCTCCCTTTCATTTTTCCAAAATCCACGTGGAACCTTCAGTGAAAACATATCCTTGAATTTAATGCTCGCAGCATCACTCAGAAATTTACTTCAGAATACTACATAAAACAACTAAATTTTCTTTATTTCTTTACCCATTGCTAGGGTTCTTCTGCCAAAGCCCCAGTAATTCCTAAAAAAAGTTAAAACAAGTTTTTATTTAAAGAAAGCTGAATGTGATCTCTTCTTGTGTGACCCAAAGTGACTGAAACTTCAATCAGACTCATCATCTTAATTAAAGTGATTTAATAATCACTTTAATGATCACTTATTAATTGAATTCATGTAAGATAACATCTGAAGTTGGCAGAGTTAAACCTCTTCAAAGTCTACCTTTTTAACTCCAGGAATTAATTCCAGGCAGGTATTAGATTTCAGGTACTCCCATTGTGGGAAAATATGCAAAGAAAGATAGAAACTAAATTTTGCAGGGTCAATAATTTTGGATTTTCTCATTGTAAAGTCTGCATTCTCGAATATGTTGCCAAGTGCAAATTTTTGAATGTTTCAAAGAATGGTTACAAATGGGGTGCAAAAGGGAAGTGTGTAAATCAATTCCACTTCCTTTTAGCAAAGGAAACCTTGCGCTTATCAGGATCTACTCAGATATCCAACTTTGCTGATCTGATTCTGGAACCAACATGTACCTGAAGGAAAAATAAGAGGCTGCAGGACCAGTCCCTCTCAGTGGAAGTGCTCTTTTTTGGTTACAAGATTTTACAGAGCCTGAGACACTGTGCATGTACCCACCTCTAAACATCACAAGAGATATAACTACGTTATTGTCTCTCATCTGCAGGTTGGACACACCAATACAAGTGTATTTCTACTCCCACCCCTGCCCCCATGCTAATATGATGCTTGAGCTTTATTCTACAGAACTTAAAAATTCACAAAAAATTGTGGAATCCATCCCATGAACCTGACAGGGTGACTCACATACAATACATTTCTCTGGAAGAAAATATAACAATAAACATAACTACAACAAAAGAAAAATGCTTGCTTACGTAGTACTATTTCTGTTTATGGGCAGAAGTACCAGAAACAAGGACACTTGCTTTTATTCACAGTTGGTTTCTGTCTCTAAAAGCAAGTGTCCTTGTTTC
>JAAWXA010000015.1:10232420-10490930 GCA_038090715.1 Florisuga fusca | reverse complement strand
AGTAGTTTAACTGTGGAGATTGCTTGAATATAGAGCATTTTCTAGTTTGATCCATACAGAATTTTTCCACACTGTCATTCAAAGATTACATAATAGAAATGAAAGATGAGACCAGGTAACAGAGCATCTCTTAATAATATAGAGATCTCCCTCAGTAACAATGACATTTTTTCCAAGGAAGACTATCCTTATCTCCTTTTCATTCTCACAATGTAAATGTTTTGTTCCCTTTTAGTATGTGTTTATTAGTTGTTTTGAGTGCATTCAAATATTGTTCAAATAATCCTGTAATTTATTAAGACAATAGGAAATTAACTGGATCAAGTCACTCATGTTCATTCTATTTAAGATTTAATCCATTAAGTCCTATCAAAACCACAGTTAAGAATGAAAAGAAAAATGTCTTCACTAAATCTGTTTATATTATCTATAGTATTACAGCATAGTGCCAATGTATTATCAAGTAGTTCTATGAGAAGTAATAAATTGTAACAGACAGCACAAGAAACAGTTACACTACAATAAATAAATAAGAAGTCAAGTAATTGAATGTATAATTACAGAAGTATAAGCTGGATAATACTCAGCAACAGAAAAACAGAAGGCTGGTTTCAAGCATATCCTTGCTAACATGTTAGGTCATGCAGACTCTTTTGAAGTAAACAAGGCAAGCAAGTTACACCTTATGCACCTTCCGAAAAACAAACAATAAAACCACAGCGTGGGAACTACTGCAGTCCCGACAAGAAGAGCTATCAGCATGAATAAAACAAACCAGAATAGAAACAGAATTCTGTTAACTGAAAACTCAGGATTATTTTACAGACTGAATGATTATAAACATCTATGTGCTTCCCTACCAAACGTAACAACTGTCAATTTTTTTCAGTCATCCTGTTCTGATTCCAGCCTAACATCTATCTCCTTACACAGCTGTGTAAACCCTATCACCTTGAATACACAATGTATAATTAATCCAGCAACCATAGACTCAATTTTTTCTACTTATCTTGTTTGTCAGAAACCTGCCTTTTATTTGTGCTGCTATGTTACCCCTTACCCACTACAAGTCTGGAGGGAATGCCTTAACACTCATCAAAGCCCTTTCTCCTAAGTTTGTCAGTGTCATTATTCAATAACAATAAGAGCTGTATAACAAAACAGAGAAATAAACAAATGGCCCACAAAACCCCAAAGCTTTGTGGAGTTGAAAGAAGAAAATTTCAATTTCCCACAAGATGTAGCAGCACACAACATACCCAGTCTTACACTTTGCAACGTGACCTCACCATTCCAAACCAAAGGGCTGACCATAGAGAGGACTCCTTCCTACTCAGTTTGGAAATCCTCTTGTAAGTTTGGCACACACCTGCCTGAGGAACTGTAGTGCTCAACACACTCATCAGGTCAAAAAATGCTCTGTCTTAAGAGCACACAGAAAATTTTGCACATAACGGACATCATATTTAAAGTTGTAGTCTATAATACCTTAGATAATTTCAGCTAGAAAAGTAATCTCTGCTTGATGATCAATGGAAGAGTCTTCTGTAAAACTTAATTGTCAATTTACTTTTGAGCTACTCTGTTTATAAACACAATTTTCCAGGGAAGGAAACTGATACTAATCATGTTAAATTTCTCTCGTGGCTTTTCAGCTAGGTTTTGTAATAGTCAAGGAAAATAACTGTGATAGTTTTCTGAATGTACCTCCCTTATAAGAGGTACATATACAATATACCAGAAGTGTTCCACAAGACTATGTTATGTCATTCATATAAGATGTGTTTTAAGACTTGTAACAAAGTGGTATGTAACAAACCATAAAAATTCATTAGGTCATGTGCTACAGAATTCAGGTATCTCAGATTTATTCATTAACAGATTGGCTATAAGAGAAAATCCATTTTTGGATACTGTTTCTCAATAGCTTGTTTACAGCAGATTTTTATTTCAGTACAGAAATTTTACATGCATATCACTCAACTCAAGGAGTTATTGTTAAGCTGAGAAGGAAAAAGAATTATTTTTGTGAAAGCTTTTAAAGATTTCACTCAACTTTTTAACTCTCAATGGAAATAATGTGTGGAAAAATGACAAAAACTAGAAAAGGGAGTCCAAGGGCCCAGATGCAAATCCCAAGTCTAAGTTACATGTGAAGGGACTTGAACTTCAGTCTCCTACAATGGAACAGGGTCACTATAATGATTAAGGTACTTGCTATGCAGAAGTGTTTCTCTCTTGAGGAGCTTTACTAATCTCTTTAATTTCCCAAGAGAAGTGTCCATGTAGAACCAAACCAAACCAAACCATGCCCCCCAAAAAAACCCCACAACTGAGCAAAAAAGCTTCCAACAACAGATTATGTCTTTGTAAAGATAATTCTAGATGTGTATNATGTGGCTGGTGTGGAATAATGTACTGTGGCTCACATATGGGCTTGGCAGGTGTAAAAAACCTGTAATTTCATGTTTGAGAGCTCATAGCTATTACGAAACTTTAGATTCTCTTTGGACAGAGGAATGTAGGGTTTTTTAAGGTAAATATTTTGTCCCGTGCATGTTGGGCTTATCTAAAGGGAGATGAGTGAACCCTGTAATAGCAGAATGGACTTGCGCAGTGTCATCTGCTTGATATAGAAGATAGGTCCTGGTTGTAAGTATTATCCA
Source organism: Florisuga fusca (assembly GCA_038090715.1). NCBI lineage: Eukaryota > Metazoa > Chordata > Aves > Apodiformes > Trochilidae > Florisuga > Florisuga fusca. The sequence goes on along the minus strand of JAAWXA010000015.1, from coordinate 10,488,264 downwards.
GACCCAGTTTTTGTTACGTTCTGACTGCAAAGAAGGGAAACTTGCCAGAGCTGAGCAAAACACAGTGAGCCAACATCTACTTTCTTCTGGTGGGAGGTTTTCCAACCACAGTTTTTGTGAGCTTCACACTGTTTTCAAAAAGCGTGTACATTTGTAGAGACAACCGGGTGAACACAACCAGGTGTTGCCAGTTAGGAGGAGGAAGGCCTGAGCTCCTGTTCAGCCCCCCTGTGCCCAATGAGGGCTGGCCCCAACTGTGCATGAGCAGAACTGGGGGACCAGTGAAAGGCTGAGCTCCTGTTAGCGCAGCAGTAGGGACTCTGCGGATCAGAAGGCTGCGGGGTTGAAACACGTCGGAGCACCACCAAAACCGGGAGAAGGTGGGAGCTTGAGTTGCAATAGTAGCATGTCTGACCCCAGATCAGAAGGCTGAGTGTTCGAATCACATCAGGGTCACTGAAAAAATGGGAGACTGTTCAGCCCCCTCCTCTGGCAGCTCTGGAGAAGTGAACCCAGCTTGCCTCTGGAAGCCCACCTTTATTGGTCCCCCAGTCCTGCTCATGTGCAGTTGGGGCCAGCCCTCATTGGGCACAGGGGGGCTGAACAGGAGCTCACGCCTTCCTCCTCCTAACTGGCAACACCTGGTTGTGTTCACCCGGTTGTCTCTACAAATGTACACGCTTTTTGAAAACAGTGTGAAGCTCACAAAAACTGTGGTTGGAAAACCTCCCACCAGAAGAAAGTAGATGTTGGCTCACTGTGTTTTGCTCAGCTCTGGCAAGTTTCCCTTCTTTGCAGTCAGAACATAACAAAAACTGAGTCTGGATAATACTTACAACCAGGACCTATCTTCTATATCAAGCAGATGACACTGCGCAAGTCCATTCCGCTATTACAGGGTTCACTCATCTCCCTTTAGATAAGCCCAACATGCACGGGACAAAATATTTACCTTAAAAAACCCTACATTCCTGTGTCCAAAGACAATCTAAAGTTTCGTAATAGCTATGAGCTCTCAAACACCAAATTACAGTTTTTTTACAACCTGACAAGCCCATATGTGCGCTACAGTACATTATTCCACACCAGCCACATCCCAGTAGGCAACTAAGGCACTGTCAGGCAGAGTGACTCTCAAAGATGATCTCCTTGCTTTAGATGCATTTTCAGCTGTCAAAACAGAGGCTGTCACTGTTGCTGTCAGAATTATCATCACTTTGCAGCAGCACTTTCACTGTTCCTCTTAGTCAAAGTTCTTCCAAGGTGAGACAAGCTTCAATAAAGAGAGGTAACTCTTGGGTAGAACAGGAAATTTACATACGACTATGAGCCAAAATTTTTAGTAATAAAATGTACTCAGGAAAATAAAGGAGAATTAGAACTAAACCTGATTTCATGGTGTCTATGAAAAATGCTGCATTATTTGCTAATAAAAATACTTCCTGGTCAAACAGAATTCTGTGAGTTCTCTTCTAATGCAGTGTTAATAATGACTGAGAAGAGAAACTGGCCAGAAGGTAGAAGGGGTTTACTTTTTGAACTCTCTTAACTCAGTAGTGCCTGTTCCATAATGTAGAAGTTTTACACAGCCATTCTGTCAGCTTTCATTTATTCCTGACAGTCAAAACAAGCAGCACATCGAGACTTGTGTGTTATATATCTGGAACAAAGGTGCTGTAAGCAAAAAACTGCTCTAAAGTCTTCAGTGGCACTTTCATGTCATAGTCTTCTGCAAACTGAGTTGTGCACATGCTCAAAGCCTCTCCAGCTGTGAAGCCCCAAAGGAGATTTTACAAGCCATAAAACCAATGCTGTTTCAACAGTAAAAACAGCAAGCTGTTTTTAAACAGCAAACATCAAATTTAAGACGAATAAGAATTGTTAGATTTAATCTATAGGAAAAGGAGGAAATTATGTAAACCAGATATTAAGAGAGCTTTTGAACCAAAGCTGCTTTAAGATGAGGGGGAAAAGTAGAATTCAAGAGCTATTGACTATATACTCCTTTATCCTAGAAAAAACAACTTCTGAGAATGTCCATCTGGTCTTTCAGAAGAATGTCACTGTCCATTTAAGTGGAGAATAGAAAAAGTCCTGTCAAATGCTAGCAAGGTCTTCTGGAAGACTTATGGCACAACTGCTGCTATGCAGGAAGACTCCTCTGCCTTTATCTCAATTGCTTTTGTAATGACTGAAAGATATGATTTACTAGACAAACAACCCCAGCCATTTCATAGAGTAACATCACTGGTCACTTACACTTGGAGTCTAATATTTTGACATTTGTAGAACCAGAAACATCATTTCTAACAAGCAGCTAATTCAAATATGTTTGTCTATTCAGAAGTTAGAAACTTGGCAAAGTTTTCTTTTGAAAACTCATTCCACATGTCACTTAGGAAATGCAAGTCCTAAGTTTACTTTCCCCAGCTGATGATATTACATGCTCACTGAAGCAGCACAATTTCTGCCACAGTATTCAGTGTTGAGAGAAATGAAATTTCAAAGGTTTACTAATTGCTTAAAATATGTTTCCAAAGGGAAATAAATGCAACACAATGCATCAGCGTCATACCAAGTTTGTGCACAGCCTGAAATAGTAGCTTTGATTTAGATGAATTATAATCATACAAATGTCAATTAGTAATTTCCCTAGAGATCAAGCTACCAGCCTTTGCATCTGCTGTTAATCCTAGCTAATTCCCTGGCTTAACTTGCTGCTGAAAACCCCTGTCATTTGGGCCCAAAATGATAGGTTTTTCTTGAAAGACTGTTCAATATTTTTCCTCTCTAAATTGTACTGTACATTGAAGCTTAAAACTAAACAAAGGTCAACAATGATTATCCAAATGTAAAATAAAAAATAGGTGCAACATGGGTGCTCTTTTATCTAATATTTCTATGTTTATGTTGCTGCTAAACTTCCTTTTTATTTTCTACTGCAAACCTCTGCCTTATCTATAGGTTAGATCCCAGGAGAACCATAAAACCCAGAGTAATTTGTTGCAGTGATCTCAAGATAACTATGTAGTGTGCAAGACCCTGGTTTCCATCCTCAGTCTGTGGTGTGTGCGCTTCACTTCTATTTCAGGTCTCCCCTCAGGAGGAATTAAGGGTTGGACTAGATGATCTCTGAGGTCCCTTCCAACCCGGCTAATTCTATGATAATTTTCCTCCCTTTCATTTTTCCAAAATCCACGTGGAACCTTCAGTGAAAACATATCCTTGAATTTAATGCTCGCAGCATCACTCAGAATTTTACTCCAGAATACTACATAAAACAACTAAATTGTCTTTATTTCTTTACCCATTGCTAGGGTTCTTCTGCCAAAGCCCCAGTAATTCCTAAAAAAAGTTAAAACCAGGTTTTATTTAAAGAAAGCTGAATGTAATCTCTTCTTGTGTGATCCAAAGTAACTGAAACCTCAATCAGACTCATCATCTTTATTAAAGTGTTTTAATAATCACTTTAATGATCACTTATTGATTGAATTCATGTAAGATAACATCTTAAGTTGGCAGAGTTAGACCTCTTCAAGTCTACCTTTTTAACTCCAGGAACAGCACTGGCTGCTGGCTGAAAAAGGTTCACTTTACCCATATGGAGTTATCATTTGTCTAGAGTGACCATAACATCAACTTAAACACTAGTTTATAGGCAGGTATTAGATTTCAGGTACTCCCATTGTGGGAAAATATGCAAAGAAAGATAGAAACTAAATTTTGCAGGGTCAATAATTTTGGATTTTCTCATTGTAAAGTCTGCATTCTTGAATATATTGCCAAGTGCAATTTTTTGAATATTTCAAAGAATGGTTACAAATAGGGTGCAAAAGGGAAGTAAATCAATTCCACTCCCTTTTAGCAAAGAAAACCTTGCACTTATCAGGATCTACTCAGATATCCAACTTTGCTGATCTGATTCTGGAACCAACATGTATCTGAAGGAAAAATAAGAGGCTGCAGGACCAGTCCCTCTCAGTGGAAGTGCTCTTTTTTGGTTACAAGATTTTACAGAGCCTGAGACACTGTGCATGTACCCACCTCTAAACATCACAAGAGATATAACTACGTTATTGTCTCTCATCTGCAGGTTGGACACACCAATACAAGTGTATTTCTACTCCCACCCCTGCCCCCATGCTAATATGATGCTTGAGCTTTATTCTACAGAACTTAAAAGTTCACAAAAAGTTGTGGAATCCATCCCATGAACCTGACAGGGTGACTCACATACAATACATTTCTCTGGAAGAAAATATAACAATAAACATAACTACAGCAAAAGAAAAATGCTTGATTACATAGTACTATTTCTGTTTATGGGCAGAAGTACCAGAAACAAGGACACTTGCTTTTATTCACAGTTGGTTTCAAGATCAATAAAACTCATGCAGATTTTATGGACCTGGAGAGAGCATCTTTTTATGAAAAAAATTGTATAGACAAAACGGATGCTCTGCTGTACCTCAGTGACTCTGCAGCCTCTAACCCACTTTAGCAGAACTGCTGTGGAATGAATAGCAGAAGCATAATTAATAGAGTAGTTTAACTGTGGAGATTGCTTGAATATAGAGCATTTTCTAGTTTGATCCATACAGAATTTTTCCACACTGTCATTCAAAGATTACATAATAGAAATGAAAGATGAGACCAGGTAACAGAGCATCTCTTAATAATATAGAGATCTCCCATCAGTAACAATGACATTTTTTCCTAGGAAGACTATCCTTATCTCCTTTTCATTCTCACAATGTAAATGTTTTGTTCCCTTTTAGTATGTGTTTATTAGTTGTTTTGAGTGCATTCAAATATTGTTCAAATAATCCTGTAATTTATTAAGACAATAGGAAATTAACTGGATCAAGTCACTCATGTTCATTCTATTTAAATTTTAATCCATTAAGTCCTATCAAAACCACAGTTAAGAATGAAAAGAAAAATGTCTTCACTAAATCTGTTTATATTATCTATAGTATTACAGCATAGTGCCAATGTATTATCAAGTAGTTCTATGAGAAGTAATAAATTGTAACAGACAGCACAAGAAACAGTTACACTACAATAAATAAATAAGAAGTCAAGTAATTGAATGTATAATTACAGAAGTATAAGCTGGATAATACTCAGCAACAGAAAAACAGAAGGCTGGTTTCAAGCATATCCTTGCTAACATGTTAGGTCATGCAGACTCTTTTGAAGTAAACAAGGCAAGCAAGTTACACCTGATGCATCTTCCAAAAAACAAACAATAAAACCACAGCATGGGAACTACTGCAGTCCCGACAAGAAGAGCTATCAGCATGAATAAAACAAACCAGAATACAAACAGAATTCTGTTAACTGAAAACTCAGGAATATTTTACAGACCGAATGATTATAAACATGTATGTGCTTCCCTACCAAACGTAACAACTGCCTATTTTTTTCAGTCATCCTGTTCTGATTCCAGCCTAACATCTATCTCCTTACACAGCTGTGTAAACCCTATCACCTTGAATACACAATGTATAATTAATCCAGCAACCATAGACTCAATTTTTTCTACTTATCTTGTTTGTCAGAAACCTGCCTTTTATTTGGGCTGCTATGTTACCTCTTACCCACTAGAAGTCTGGAGGGAATGTCTTAACACTCATCAAAGCCCTTTCTCCTAAGTTTGTCAGTGTCATTATTCAGTAACAATAAGAGCTGTATAACAAAACAGAGAAATAAACAAATGGCCCACAAAACCCCAAAGCTTTGTGGAGTTGAAAGAAGAAAATTTCAATTTCCCACAAGATGTAGCAGCACAAAACATACCCAGTCTTACACTTTGCAACGTGACCTCACCATTCCAAACCAAAGGGCTGACCATAGAGAGGACTCCTTCCTACTCAGTTTGGAAATTCTCTTGTAAGTTTGGCACACACCTGCCTGAGGAACTGTAGCGCTCAACACACTCATCAGGTCAAAAAATTCTGTCTTAAGAGCGCACAGCAAATTTTGCACATAATGGACATCATATTTACAGTTGTAATCTATAATACCTTAGATAATTTCAGCTAGAAAAGTAATCTCTGCTTGATGATCAATGGAAGAGTCTTCTGTAAAACTTAATTGTCAATTTACTTTTGAGCTACTCTCTTTATAAACACAATTTTCCAGGGAAGCAAACTGATACTAATCATGTTAAATTTCTCTCATGGCTTTTCAACTAGGTTTTGTAATAGTCAAGGAAAATAACTGTGATAGTTTTCTGAATGTACCTCCCTTATAAGAGGTACATATACAATATACCAGAAGTGTTCCACAAGACTATGTTATGTCATTCATATAACATAAAAATTCATTAGATCATGTCCTACAGAATTCAGGTATCTCAGATTTATTCATTAACAGTTTGGCTATAAGAGAAAATCCATTTTTGGATATTGTTTCTCAATAGCTTGTTTACAGCAGATTTTTATTTCAGTACAGAAATTTTACATGCATATCACTCAACTCAAGGAGTTATTGTTAAGCTGAGAAGGAAAAAATTATTTTTGTGAAAGCTTTTAAAGATTTCACTCAACTTTTTAACTCTCAATGGAAATAATGTGTGGAAAAATGACAAAAACTAGAAAAGGGAGTCCAAGGGCCCAGATGCAAATCCCAAGTCTAAGTTACATGTGAAGGGACTTGAACTTCAGCCTCCTACAATGGAACAGGGTCACTATAATGATTAAGGTACTTGCTATGCAGAAGTGTTTCTCTCTTGAGGAGCTTTACTAATCTCTTTAATTTCCCAAGAGAAGTGTCCACGTAGAACCAAACCAAACCAAACCATGCCCCCCAAAAAAACCCCACAACTGAGCAAAAAAGCTTCCAACAACAGATTATGTCTTTGTAAAGATAATTCTTAACATCTTTGAGTTCCATAGTTGTATGCCAGAAGCAGCAATCATCCTTTTATTATGATTAGGTCTCTGCAGAGATGAGAGCATTTACAATATCACACTTCACTGAACAACTGGCACATGCATTGGTTTCCTGGGTCTCAGTTGAAGCAAGCAGCAACAACAACAAATCAAATTAAGGCTTCGGGACACATCAGGCATTCCAAAGATACCTGGACATTTAATTACATGCTACCATCCACTTAGGTTCCTTATAGATTACTTTACATTCACCCAGTCAGTTAGGAACAATGTTTCTTTTGGCACTGAGCAAGTGACAAGCTACAATCTAATAACCAGACAAAATCTATGCCATACTTCCTTTCCCCCTCTGTGCCCTACTCTCTCAGACAGTCCATGATTGCATGTCAGGCTGAAAAGCTTTAATTAAGGATTCTTCCTGTTTTACCAGGAAAAGTTGGAAAAGTTTTTACTACAGAAACTAGCACGGAGTCACTCCCTAAGTATCTCCCCTCTCTTCTCTCTAGCTCGCTCTTCCTTTTCACTGTCACTAGAAACCTTACAAAAAACCCTACACAAAACAGACTTTTATATGAGAAAAAGAATTTAAAAAATACATTAGTTGGAAAACCTGAGATTTTCACAGTTTTACAGAGCTGGACATCTGCATAGAGCTTCTGTAGCCAATGGTTTAGAGGAGTTGGAAATATTTTCCTCTCAATAATCATGTTTAAATTTCACATTCTAAAAGTGGATGGACAAACTTGTAAGTACTACTGTTTTTCAAATTACAAGGCATTTCAAACAAGAGAATTGACTCAAGCTACGTGATTAGGAAATCGCTACCCCCAATTCCAAAAATTCCAGGATAAAACTTATGTAATTATATAGATGAATTAAAATGAACTCCCAGTATTCGAAACAGTACTTTTAAGTGGAAGCCAAACTATATAAACAATTATGATAATTGTAAATTTTACTTTCTTGTATACAGGTCTAAAAATATACTTCCTCCTTATGTAAGGAATTAGTAACAAAACTGTTTCTGGTCGGATAACATCTCACTTATCTGTTAAACTAAAAACCTAAAACTTTTTTTTTTTTTTTAATTACATTTGCATTTAGCTTCCTAGTGCTCTATACAACTTAGAGGCCCTGGAAAAAAAATAGTGTCCTTCAATAAGTCACATACTGTAAAGTGAATTAACCTATTGTCTGTTCCTCAGTTTGTAGTACAATCTACTAGTAATAGGTAAAAACTGCTGTACCATAAGACAGTGGTGTGATGATGTAACCAGATGGTTTACATTGGCCTCTACTGAATAGTTGCTATGTAAACTAATCTTAAACAAACAAACAAACAAAAAGAAAAACAAAAAAACCCCATCAAACCACAATCAAACAAAAGCCCTCACCAAAATCAGTAGTTCTTTTTAAAATTAATCTTCTTACAGAATTGTAGAGTTTATATCAAACTTATTTTGATTTTGGATATGCTCCTTCATAATTACAGATCACTGTTTTCAGGTTTGAGTGTCTCACTCAAAATATGAGTGCAAAATAGATGCAAATTGAAGGGAAAAAATTGAAAAACTCATACGGATATAACTGGACTGTAGCAGGATGCTGCAATGAACTAGGAAAACACTTGTCTAAGGACAAAAAAACCCCAAAGTGCTCATCTTTCACCAGTCAGCCAAAGAACAGTAGCCTACATATTCTGAATATAAGAGGCTTTCAAGTGATATTAAAATAATAATGAATTCAACAACACAACTATGTATTGTAAATATATATAGGTATAAATATATTTATGTCAAATATATTCTATTGTATGTTTTACATATTATAAATATATTTTGTATTATTACAATATAAATCAAATATTATTAATTGCCACAGATATCTCTAAAGCTAAAGATGTCTTAGAATCCCTGAACTAGATCTGGATATCTATTATTGCATACATAAAAAGAAGATAAACTTACAAGCTTAGAAACAAACCAACCAAAAAACCCAACAAAAATCAACCACAACACCTAAAAGGGTAGAACACAGATGGACTATTTACAAATCTGTTAAGACTATGGTTCAAGGTTTTTTCATTTACAATAATATTTTGGGTCTTTCAGCAGAGAACATCTTTAAGGATGGAGGGGACACTTGACTCCCAGCTCCAAGGAACTTAACAATATGTTTCTTTTTCAATACCAATACTGAAAAAAGTGTTTGGTGTACACATTTCCAGCACAATAATGTCTCTAGGAGAAAGCAGGGCAATTACACCCTTGAGCAGTTCTGCAATTTCATATTTAAACTTATGAAATAAGCTCTTTCAGTTTAAAAAATCATCTCTAAATTGCCAATCAAATCACTCCAGAAAACAAGATTCTCCATTTCAAGTTACTTGCAAGAAGTAATTTACCAATTAAAGCCAAAGAGAGAATTACAAGAACAATTTAGGCAAGCTTTCTTGGAATGTATTCCTTTAACTGTGTGTAAAATCAAACAAAACAACAAACAAAAAACCCCAACCTCATAATTTGTATCCATTGAACCACCAGGAAAAACAATACCCAAACATATCTCTATTAAATTTTGCTTAAATCAAGGCTGCAAAGCCAAGCACCCTAATGTCAGGAAAAGCCAGTAGTAAGCTGACCTAAGCAACTCCTCCCCATTTTGTGTCTGCACAACACTACAGCCTTGTGAAGAAAGAAGATATGCTACCTTAACAAACTTTAACTTGGCACACACACAGTGCCTGGTGCTTCAGTTCTGAGCCACTACTCAATGACAACCATCGCTGAGCCTGGGGAAGAACACAACGTGGGAACCAAGGCACTGGTGAAAATAAATGTACAAACAAAGCCTTGCTGAAGTTTCCCCAATTTGTCTTTCTCATCAATGCCTTGTATACAGTTATCAAAAGCAGTTATCTGAAAATCATTCAGTTTAGAGAAAGGGACAGAGCCAAGACACTGCAAAAGCCAATTGCTGGCAATTTTGGCTACAACTGGAGCTCATTAAAACAGCTCTAAGGAGGGGAAGTTCAGCACCTCCAGCTTTGTCTAAGGAAAGTATAAACATGCTTTTCTAAACTGCATGGTACAGTTCTCCACCCACTACTGAAAATTTGCCCTGAACACTGTAGCAAGACTCAAGCAGCCTAAAAAGGCAGCTAAAAATAACACCATTCTCAAAGTTAGTTTTCTTTCTAACAGTAGAACAAGTATACAGGCAGCACTAATCCTTTGCAGCATGTGCCTGAAGGGCACCAGTTATGTCATTCTTCAAAATTAAAAAAATTCTGGGTCCTTTTCTTTTTCAAGTCTCTACATAAGTCCTGCACAGATATGAATAAACAACTCAAAGTGCTGGCAATAAAGACTTTTGTTTCTGTCTCCTTTGGGTAAGCACCCTTCCTCTATGCTCCTCACAGATGCCAAGTACAGGGGCTTCCTCGATACTGTTATGAGTACTAGATGAAAATACCAGTTCTTATGTTCCTCAGTATTCAAGTTTTAAACATGCAGTAGACAGAAGTTCTTGATACTACTTAACACTAGCCCTGCCCAAGAAAGCAGAAAGCTTTAGGAAGGATCCCAAAAGGAAAATCAGGTTACACATACGTAAGAAGGAAGCATCCAATAAACTAGAGGGATACGGACTGAAATGAGGCACTTTTTTTCCTCCACAAAACCATAGGTAAGCTCTGGAACTCTTCAGCACAAGACACTATAGATGGTCAGTATTCGCTAGACGAATTCTTCAACAAAAGGCAAAGACCCAAACTTAGGCCTAGCTTACATGTCCAGCAACCATTTACCAGCCATGAAGTTGAGGCTAGCAATTAGCTTGAGGTAGTTTGTTTCTGAGACTGTGATTCATTGTATCACCAATGAATCCAGTTGCCATGGCTGGTGTCACAGTCCTATGTAACATTAAAATTTATTTTTGTTTTGGATCTGCAAAACCAAGTCCAACCATAGAAGGGTCAGGTGCAAGCAGACTTTTGACAGTTGAGACAAGCAAAATGATAGAGCCAGGCAAAAGAGGGAGAGAGAAAAAGGAAAAGAGAAAAGAGGGAGAGAAATGGAAGGAAAAGAGTAAGAAAGAGGGAAGAATGAGAGAGAGAGTCACCACCAGGGCTCCAGCTGTCCATCGAGTTTCTTCAAGATGGCGCTGATCCTGGACAGGGCACGATGTAAAATGGTGGTGGGTCAAGAGACGACAAAGCAGCCACAGCATGGACAACCATATATATACCCCTCAGTTCCTTTTGTTCCAAGGGGCCAGCTGTCAGTCAGCTGCCACAGAAGCCACTGAGTTCATCAGCAAAAGAGCCATTGAAGACAGGCTCACCTGGAGGCGGGGGGAGCTGTTCCCATCTCCTTCCCCGCTCCACTCCAGCCACCTTAGCCAGGAACATCAGCATAAGTATGATCAAGGTGGATTCCTCCACCCTGGCCAGGACAATCATGCCTGGAGGGACATCCCAGCATTGAAGGCTGGCCCTTAGGAAAGGGGTGTCTACCCAGCCAGTAGTTATCTCTTTCTGAGCATCACCCCCTGCTCAGCTCTGGCCAGGCACATTCCACCCTAGTCAGGGCTATTCACTTTAAAATTGTCCTTTTGAGACAAATTCCAATCAGTGAGGTCAGCAGACTCTCAGAGCTGGTAACTGCAACATTAATCTGCTTGGGCAGTTTGAAACACATATAACATATTTTAAAGTCGAACTAAGTAAAGGAGATTTATCTTTTACCAAAAACTTACACGTTGCTTTCTATGCAGAACCGTAATTTTCCTCAGAAACACTCCAGAGTCGACTAGCCTCTTCCTCAGGCTGCTCAGAGTGAGCTCAGCCTGGGTTAGGAAGCTCACCTTTTATTGGTCCCCCAGTTCTGCTCATGCGCATTTGGGGCCAGCCCTAACTGGGCACAGGGGGGCTGAACAGGAGCTCACACCTTCCTCCTCCTGGTTGGCAACACCTGATTGTCTTTACCTGGTTGCCTCTGCACCACACTATCAAATACTGCCTCTAAAGCACAAAGAAAGCCTGAATAACTTCTTGTGAGTTTAAACTAATGTAACGAGTAGTGGAATATACACACTCAAATCTAAAACACAATATTCTCTGGGAGAAGGGAATATTCCAGTCATCTTTACAATACACTTTTTTACCTGAGGTCTTAGTTCACACAAACACAAATCATCAGACCGATGGATTCTCCATTGCTGCCCTCAGTATTCTTACATTTACTTGGCACTCCTGGAAATCTGCATGCCATTGACATGTTTTAGAAGCTGACAATCATACTAACATTTTGGCCTTGTGATGCCTCTTGCCTTAAGGAATATGAGAGCTCAGTGATCAGTATGTATGATTTTTACCGTAAGATTAATAAGGATTTAGTCATTTTGGCAATAATAGCAAATCCTGACATGCTTTCATCCATTTCATTGCCCTGGATAATCCTCAGCTTGTATAACTACATTCATCTTAAGGGACACCCCCTGCACTTTCAGTAGGATTCTGGTATCTACTCCATCACCTCTCCTGAACTCTTGTTCAGCTGTACTGTTACACAAGGGAGTACAGACATTTCTGTGAAACTGAAAATCCCACCTCTTCTTGCAGACACATATCCCCTAGGAGTCTTCACAAATATTTTCTTTCTCAACATGCCAAGTTTCAACTGGTTCTTACCACCAATCTCCTGTGCAGTTCCATACCACTGTTACATTCATCAATAGCCAACTATACTCCTGATTTCTCATTTTATTTCTGCCCTCTATCAGTATTCCTCATAAAACATCCAGTGGATTTACATTCTCCCTTGAAATCCATTTCTTTTTATTAGCTTTGACTTCTGACTGTACAGGGTCTGCTTCTCATCTTTTATCACACCTTAAAAACCAGCAGAATTCAGGAAAGTCACATATGACTGGATGTAACACTCACAGTTCAGGGAATAAGCCCAGCTGGGCTAACACTGATCCCAAGAAAGGGTATCATGTTCTTTTGATATTTAAGCACAAAGAGGAAACTGGAAAGAGAACTTTTTAAATCTACCAGTTAGAAACTGCAACCCCACAGACCCTGTTCCTGATGGCACTCAGACAAGCCAAAGAAGGAATCTAGTTCAATCATGAAATGAGGTAATCCTGCTCTAGCCAAAACCTGGGATATTCTGCAGTTTTGAGAACAATGAAAATCAGTGAGTCTAAGCTGTGATACAAAGCAGTCTGCGCCAAGACTATATTTTATTGTTTCCATTTGTTTTCTTTTGTTTCTGCTAACAGCACCCCAAAGAACAGTGAAAGTCCTTTAAAAAGCTTATCTATTTACTCCAAAGGAAACTAGTTTTCTTTATGGACTCATTGAGTTTTTGTTTGGTTTTAGGTTTGCCTGTTTGATTTGAAGTTTTCACCTTAAGTTCAGGGGAAATAGTACGAAAAGGGCAAGCTGAAAGCCAGAAGTGCTTTGGGCACCACCTTAAAGAAAGGAACCACAGTTCTTCAGTAACGACAGTGATATTAAACTTGCTCTGGGTTTAGGAATTTAATTTTCTTAACATCACCTTTTCTTATCAAAACAGCCTAGAGTTACTACATCACACAAATACATTTGCCTTGCATAAAGGGAATTGTTCTGTTGTTTTCTGTTATCATCCAAATGGTAAGAAGCAGCAGAGCTCTACGGAGAAAGGTTGCCACTCAGAGCTGGGGAGTTCACATGAAATCAGGAACAGATATGAAAAAATTAGTTTAACGGTGTAGAAAGAGTAACCTCAACATACAGGAGTGAAAACACCTTGTCACAATGACTCTTGAAGGCTTAAATTGTGAAGTGTCTCAAGTTGATGGCCTTTTTTTTAGGCAAGCCTCTTTGTGGTATATTTTGGCTGTACTCTACTCTCTTTAATCACAACCCAGCTGTGCTCCTCAAAAAAAAAAAAAAAAAAAAAGCACCAATATCTTTCTATCCTCTTATACTAAATGCTGCTGCACATAGATGAGCACAAAGCCCTGACTAAGGCTCATCATAGCATGGAAGAAATGGCAATAAAGCACAAAGCTATCACAGCTGGAGAATAAATGAGAACAACTTATTCTGACCAAGAAGTACAAACTTATAGACTGGGAAACCATTTGTTGAATGACATCATCTTTCCTATTCTGTCAATCAACCTTTATTATTTTGTACTGCTGCTTATTTAGGGACAAAGGATATTAACTACCAAACTAGTTACCATGAAACCTTGTCAAGATTTGAAGCAAGAATTACCTTAAAATTTAAGCTTGGACTGCAAAGCTGATGGAAACCTGCTGGTTCTTCTGTTAATGACTGATTTGTTGCAGCTGCAGGTTTATAAACTGAACAAGAACCCAGGAGCTTTTGTGAAGTGACTGAGCTACAGAACTGAGCTAGGAGTTTATCACGGTGAAAATGTGCCTCTTGTAGTTAAAAAAAAATAAAATAAATTCAGTAATTCAGACTATCAACACAGAAGCCTCTTTCCCAAGTCACTCGTGTACAGCACAAATGCAATGTACCAACTGCAAACATTCAGGAAAGTGGCAGAAAAGACAATAAAGAATTCTGTTACTGCACTTTTAAAAGATCTGATTGAATTTTCCCCAAAGAGACTCCAGCTGAAGCAGAGAGCTCTTACCATCATTCTGTTACTATGGAAGTATATGCCCTTCTAAAGAAGCATCACAGAATTTAATATTCTGTTACCTCTAAACTAGCATATATACTATTAAATAAGCGTAATAATAAAACCCCACACAATGTGCCAGGGAGACTAGTGACCTTAAATACGCACAATCAACCTGTTTGTTGAAGAGCAGGGAGAGATTAGGTATGACAATGTTACCGTTTTTACAATTACTTTTGAAAGTCTGTGGTAAATTAGGCTAGAAACAAGCTATTGCTTTTAAGAGACACTTCCAACTGTGAACAAAACCAGCTGGATTTCCTTTGTTAGTTTGTATATTAGAGAACCGCTACAAGACAGTGATTTTTCCTCTGTGAAAACTTCTAAACTGTTGTGGCTGGTTTAAGTGTGAAGTTTTAGTACCAAATGGATAACCCCAAAAGGTGCCTTCAGGCACAGCCTTGAGTTGTGGGGGAGGCTTGTGAGCAGCCTCTCGTGCAAGAGAAAGAGGTAGACAGAGCAACCTAAAATCCAGGCTCCTTCTCCCTCCTCCAGTTGCAGTGTTTTCCCTTAATTTCCCCTGGGAAAATTAATTTTTTTTTGGCTTGTGAGTCTTGAGTCCTCCACTACTGAGGTGGCTGAATTAGTTGAAAGATGACTACATAGTCCCTATTTCCCCTATCAGATGGTTACACAGTGAGCCCTTCCCTTACTGTTAGTTCAGTGAAGTTAATCTTAGGTAAGGTACACAGGCACTTTACTTTGTCTGCTAGGAACAGGAAGGAGACCTGAAGGCATAATAACTGTTGTTTACAAATACGTAGCACAGGACTACAAACATCTCTATAAAACTACTTAAAAAAATAAGAGGACTTGAAAAATGTCTCCCCCTTTTCCTCCGTGAAACACTCCATAGTTCACCTTTTATTTGGACACAACCAAAGGGTTATTAAACTTTTTCCTCTCACAAAAACCAGCTCTCTATAAATATCTTCTCCTTTCCCAAACCATACTCTCAACAGTAACACAACAAACCCCCAAATTTTGGTCATAGTAGCGTTTCACCCATTTTTTCCTTATGTTACACTTGCCTCAGGCTCTGCTCAGCCCCTCACTAACCTTTCTGTCTTTCTTGGCCTCCCTCTTGTCCCTGGGAACTGACCACCCAGGGTTCCCACTTCGTTGCTCTCCAGAGCTAAACGAGGCAGCCCCCCCCTCCTGTGCTACTTATCCCCTCTGCAATCAGGAGCAGTCATTGGAACCAGCTGTGCTTCTTTAAAGGCTAACGGCCTTTTGTTCAACTTTCCCTCCCCATCACACCTCGATCTTCAGATTGTGATAAACGATTCAACCTGCCCCTTGAGCCTCCATCCTGTTACACAGAAAGGTAATTCAGAGGCACTGATCTCACCAGCACAGGATGAATACTCTGCAAAATCATGACTGGTGGGTTTGGTAATACCTAGGCCAAGGGGAGTATAAAATGCATAAATTCTGCTGTGGTGCAATGAAATTTATGTTCAGGACATTAGTCATCACAAATACATTGTGTCATACACTGACATAACAGGTGATTCATCATTGTATTCTGTCAACGCAATACAGCATAGAAAGAAGCAATGACATCTGGAGGAAGATTTCACCTGATTTCCTTTAAAAACCTGTTGAGCACTCTTGTTTCTCATTTTGTTTGATCACCAGTGAGTGTCTCCTCTTCACACAGGGTGCTCTGGTTACCCATTAGATGAAAACCCACTTAGCACAGCAGCTGCTGACCGGACAAGACTTGATTTTCATTGCAGTCCCTGGCACTATCAGAGCAGGAAAAAAACAGCTTAAACTGATCTACTCTTGTTACTTGAGCTTTCCTTCTCACCATTTCCATTCCTTCCTTCCTTCCTCCCTTGGTTTAAAACTGACTTTCGTCACTCAACACACTCTGTGAAATATGCCTGAGATAAATTGTCTTTTTTGGGTATTTACAGTATTTACCACAAGCATCACTATTAGTGAGTGTCTGAAATTAATACCAATCAAAAAATCCTCAATATTAATCTGATGATGCAGTGAAGATGTGTCACATCTGAAGTCTGGAAATGTGGAGGTTCTTGTTGGATCCCACCAGGACAAAGTAAAGATAGCACAATATCAGGTGCAATTACACAACCTTATTGAAGTGTTAGGCACTAAAATGGTAACTACAAAACCTAGCTCTGTAGAGAAAGAGAAATTGGGGGTAAAAAAAAAAAAAAAAGGAGAAGCATGGAAAAGCTAGAGAGGTAGATAACAGAAAATTACAGGTCTTAGATCCAAAGTTGGGCCAGCCAGTAGTGTAGGGTTGGTGTCAATGAAGCTCCCAAACCAACCAATGCAGTCCTTTGTTTTATAGGCCTGACTTGTCTGAGTAAGCCTGAGTCATTCTGCTGAGCTGCTGGAATGGGCTTCAACCCCTATGGGCCCTCAGTCATTGTCATTATCTCCATATGCAGACCCAAGTCACTGTTCCCATCCTCTCCAGCACTCTTTTACAAATGCTAACTTCTTTGGGCTTACAATGGTTTTGTGACACCACTCACCACACACCAGTCCCTTAAAATTATAGTTGCAAAAGAGAAAAGAGAGGAAGAAAGGGAACAAAGAGACAAAGAGGTTACAGTGAAGTGACCACCCAAACAAAGATCCAGGGGTGTCCCACTCATCCCACTCTCAGGAAGGGGGGAAGTGATCCAAACTCTTGTAGTAGCTTTGTGGCCTCCCCTCTACAGGGGGAACTTCCTCTTCTTAAGACCTTCAGACTGTTCAAGGCAAATGCATAACACTTCCCAGCCATTACAGGATGGAGATAAAAAGACTTGAAAATCTTGCCCTACATCTTGCAAAAACTAAACTCAAGTATTAATATTAACTGTATTTACTAATTACTACTGAATTTCAGGTTATTTTCACCCTTTGGACTTCTAAAGCTTTGTGATGATATTACATGAGGCAACTGTCAAAAGGTTGAGTATTTTATCATTCATATAGCCTGTCAGGATGATGGCAAATTGCACATTAGCAACATTAAGGGCACTGTTCATATGCCTCTTCAAAAATCTGACAGGCTTGAGGCATTGACCCCCTGTCTAGGAAGTCCATTCCAGTATCTAACCACCCTCTTGGTAAAGAAATGCTTCCTTAATGTTCAGTCTAAACCTCCCATGATGCAACTTTGAACTGTTGCCATGCAACTGTGGAAAGTTTCTTGTTTTCATTTTCAGATAAGCTTTCCTGAACACAGATTACATTAATAGTAATAAATATAAAACCTAAGGTACTAGTATTCAGGAGGCCAAGGTTTGCAGAGAAAGTAGACTCTGAAGGCAACCAAGGCAGTTGGGGAAAAAAAGTAACTTCCTTCAAGTCTTCCTGTATTATGAGTGATAAAACCATGCTCCTTGGATTGGTACTGCTTATCCCCTATGATCTCATTAACAAGTCTCTCACAGACCATAACAAACCTTTGGTATTTATTGCATAGTGGTTTACTCAGACTCTGTTTAACAAAACTCTAGGAATAATTAAACACATTTGGCATGAATTCCTGAACCCATTCCCAAAACAGATTTTTTTTTAATTAAAACTGTAAGTACAACAAGGCAAAATATATTTAATGCATTCCCTATGATTAACCCATATTGTGGCAAATAAACTAGGAAAATGAATTAATTAAGTTCACTAAAACAACATGGCTGTCCCTAGTTCTGTTTGTAGTTGATGAAGAAAACCAGGCTTTTTTTTTTTAGAGCATGTGTAGTTTATCACATAGAAATATCTCTTATCTGGTGATGATAATTAAATCCTAGTTATTACTGAGTGAGAGAATAGATAGATCTCCAGTAATTACAAAGGCAACATGACTGACTCATCAATTCACCCACTGATCATATCTTACTTATTTACAAAATCATGGGATTTAAACTGAACCATTTCCATTTTAGCAAGCTGGAAATGCAAAAGTAGAAACACATAGCCAAAGGTTTCAGAGAGTGAAAATCTTTGGCAAATCCTATATATTAAAGCAAGACATTTATAAGCCCATAAATATTTGTCGTAGGTCAGTAGTTTTAAATAAAAGACGACGTAGTGATAGTGCCCCAGGAGTGCTGCTTATGAGATTAGTCACCTGTTTATCAATGGTGGGCCAAACATGAATTAAAAAGCTCAAAAAAGACAAAACAAATAAAATCTATTTAATACTTACACAGAGATGCCACAGAGTGTGGCACTGACCAAGAGACTCAGGAAAGATTTGGATAGTGTGGCTTCTTTCTTACATGGCCGATGGGGGATGGATCCCAAGCCACTGTGATATTTTTGAAGCAAAATATGCTTGGTCATGTGTCTGGTCTCTAGAAGACCTTCACCTTTCCTCTCATTGCTTTCTCTCTGGATATGCATTATGTTTACTAACTCCTATGTTTCATGACACAAAACCTGAAATCATTCCTGAAAGCCATCTGTGACAGGGCTTGAGGAACAGGGAATAAGGTCAATATGGGCAGCAGCTACTTTCACCCAGGTAGAAATGATGAAGTGTAAGGACTTCTCAGCACACCACTTTTGTACAAACCATAGTACTGTTATTTACTAACAAACAGATTCAGTCTGTTTGCCCTCTGCAGTGTAATTCCATAGCACTCAAATAACACAGCAGATGTTAATGACTATAAATCCCCACTTGTGACTATTCTACTGCTTAATACTCCAGTTTTTTATATCTAAAAATACTATATGTTGAAAATTATGTTTATCTTTACAGTGAATAACATTATTTCTTTCTAAGGTACTAAAATATTAAGATGTATTTTTAAGTACATATAACCCTTACAGAGTAGCAGGGTGTTGTACAGTGTCTAACTCCAGTCATTCTACTGGAAGGATCTTGAATGACAAATCTGCAACTGAATTTCCCTTTTCCCCCCCAGTTACATCACATTTGTAACTCATAATCATACTTAGATACATTTATACTTCAAACTACTATTTTCCCCACTGGGATGTGGGATACCCCAAGTGCATGAATTTATATTTCATACCATGGAATTCAATCTCTCTTTGGGGCAGGGGGAGATGTCTTGAAAAAAATCTACCCTCATGCCATTTCAGCCCAGCAATTCAATCCATCTCCTCTGTTGATGAAGCCACCTAAAGTTTAATCTTTAATAAGTTTCAACAGAATACTAAATTTTTTTCTGTCAAAGCTATTACTGAAAACATTAAACAATATTGGTTCCAAGACTGATGCTCAGAAACTCTATTAAATAATCTTTCAATACATTCTGATGCCTGGTTTTTAATATAATTTATTCTGAGTCTGGTTTATCACTCCATTTAATAATTATTTCCTGAAAGCATACAGAAATATAATTCAATTCAACACCCTGGCTCAGAAAGTACTTGCTCGTGTATGTAGCCTACAGTTGACAGTTGATTTACTAAATGGCAATAAAATGGATAAACCAACCTTACTGTGCTAAAAGTTACTACCAATATATGACATTGTTAAATTAAAAATTAATTGCCTGAAGAAACAGACAGAAATGCATAAACGCATACTTCAGATTTTTTATTTAGTGTTGCTTAATAATTTATGGCTTGGTAAGAACATGCCTCCTTCAGCATAAAAATGCTAATTCCATTAAACAAGAAATGATCCCTGAAGCACAGAAGTAAGCATTACAACTTGTTAGTCAAAAATTAATACGCAGTATTGTAAGTCATTTTTTATTAACTCACTCTGCAGTTGTAATGGCCACACATAATAACAAATAATAATGAACTATTCTCTGAGATGTAAGATAAATGATTGAATTAACTCCTAGTTTAGCAAGATATTTTGGTACTTTATTCTGACTCACAAACAGACTGAAGCCCAGGATGAGAAAATACCACAATCTCCCAATATTTTTAATGAAGTGCTTTTATGGCTCACTTTTACTTACCACCCATCGTTATGCTTTCAAGTACAGGTACCTGGAAGCAGTGACCATTACAGCACCAAACCAGTGAAACTATCTGGTTTTGTTCCCTCGGTAGTTGCAGAAACATCAGCTCTAGCAATAAATTTCTTTGGTTTTGAGTGCATTTGCATTCATTTTTAAACTCAGCTACTTCTAAGTGACAATCACCTTTAGACATTTTGTGGAATTTTCACATTCCCCTATTATTTTTTTAAAAAGGAATTTATGAAAGGTTTGAGGGAAAATTGTGTAATCCACGATGTATACTTGGCAAAAACATTTGGGTCAAAAATTTTCACCTTTTTCTCTCTTAACAATTAAACGATCTTTACACATTAACAAAATAAACAAAAAACAAAGAAACCCAAAAAACCCAAAACAGAACACCACAAAAAACTCTTGAATCTTGTCATAACAGGAAAAAATGTGGCGTGTATGCAACACACAGTGCATGTAAAGTGCACACAGCTTGCATTGTGGCTATGGAAGTGCACTATGGTTGGAAATATGATGTTTTGGGTAGGACTATGTGAAAGTCTCCTTTCAAAACTGCACTTCACTGAGAGCATCTTAAGGTAAAACAGTGACTCCCACTCAGTAGAAGAGAATCATGTTGTTGGAGTGCCACTGGGACTGGACAAAGGGTGCAGCTGAGAAGAGAAAATGGCACAGCTCTCTGAAGAAAGCTCTCTGCAGAAAGCTCACAGCTCCCTGGGTACCCCATGGTTAAGCCCTGTGCAGCTGGGATGGACACCTGCATTGCCACTGCCTGCTGTCACCAATAGGGAAGACTGCAGTGGTCTGAGATATCCTGGCTTAACCAGAAGAATAAAATGACAATTTACCATACACAACTAAGTAGGTAACCAGATGGCTTTTGTTTAGCAATATATTTCAGTTTTCAAACAGAAACCATGGCTTGTGAAGGAGGCAAAAACTTATTACTAAGTTTAATGCTGCCAAAGGATACAAACATTTAAAACTGTTTTGATTACTTGGTCAGAGTAAAGATTTTGTTTCCCATTAGAACACAGTACTGTAGAGAATGTTGAACAAATTAACTCTCTCCTTGTTTGTGTGCCACCCAATTAAACATTATAATTAAAACCAGCTTTGGGCTGTCATAATTAAAGTCCTGTTGCTTTTACTGTCGTATCATACACTCTGTGCGCACTGTCCTGTCCCACAGAGGCTGCACACAGTCAGTCTTTAACATTCCTAGCAACTAGGTAGCAGTGGAAGTGTTCAAAACTAATTGTCAAACTCTGCACATTTAAAACTAATTTCTCATCAGCCTTATTTTTAAAGGACTAAACTTGGCACTCATCCTCTTTTCCTTGAGACCTGAACTTACGCACAACCAACACATTCCTCTTCAAATGTTTCAAGGCATTTCAATTAAAAGCTGCTCTAAGCAATTGCTTCCTGATCAAATATCATCCTTGTTATGGAATTAGTGAAATATTTATCAAGATGAATTTAAAGTTATTTGCATGCATGTCCCCTCTAATTACATTTGCATATGCATTGTCCTCATTAGCCCACTGGATTGAATATGCATCAAAAACTGACTCTGCACATTCTCAGGTTGAGCTCTTTAGAAGTGCTGTGATGGCTGTGAAATGGCACACTAGTTTTGATTTACACAGTTCGTTTCATGCAGGGCTGCATTTTTGCTGCACTACGTGATGACTACTACAGAAAGGGGTCAAATAAAACTTTTCATGATCTACCAAAAGACCAAGTGAGGACTGATCATTTTTGGTATGATCAGGATTTGAAATTTGTTGTAAAGTGGTTGAGATTCTATTATTCTTCCCCTACACACTTTCTGAGGGGCAATCCACTGCATCTACTTCACCTCTGTATCAATTTGAAACCTGTTACCATTGACTTTTCTGGGTTCTGCTACGCACTTGGGAGTTTATATATGCAATTACTTCCTCACCTTTCTCTTGCATTTTTTCAGCCTTTCCATTTCTTTGTTTTCTTTTGTTAGCAGTCAAGTGAGGAAAAAGAAACAAATCCAAAACAACCCAAAAAATACAACAAACCCCCAACATACAGGATTAAGACATGAGATAGTTTGTTTGCAATTATTCCTGTTTCAGTATTTCCTAAACATATGCCAGCAAATGTGTCAGAATAGCACACACTTGCTTTTGTGCACATGACAATCACATCGGGAATATGGTGTAAATATAAACATTGTTTTCATAGTCTTTAGTATGATTTTGTATGTATTGTCTGAATTCCTGGCAGAGAAGATGAGACACAGTATTGTAGAGGGATAGTAAAATGCAAGAAAATAACATCCTACCTTTCCTCTAATACTACAGAAATACTTTGATCATGTCTCAGCACAGAGTGCTCTGAACACAGTTCTGAATTTTTTACAGAGCAAAGTCCTGAGAGACAATACTTAGTAAATGGAGTTGGTCCAAACTATATTAAAAAAAAGAACAGAAACTGCTTTTGTTGTTGTTTTTTTCCCTGTGTCTCCTGACATCTTTCACAGTCTGTGTTTTGCAGCATCATTTACTGAGATCAACAGGGAATATTCTGAACTTTAGACTCTTTCACAGCATGTGGCATATACTGGGAAGCCAGCACTGCCCTAAGTATGTAACATCATCTAAAAGGCCACACTTCAGCTGGTTACCTATGTTGTTTGTACTTTTGATTTATAATGTACTTGCTGCTTTTATAATATCTCGAACAAAACTTTACCTTTCTTCTGTACTTTTTACAGCACAGAACTCCAAAACAAATTAACAAATTGAGGCCCCTAAAAATCGCTTGAAATGCAATGGTGGTTCAAAGAAAGCATATAATTATCAACTCACAGAGGCAATCATCATTCTGTTAGATTTTTACATTTCTAAACCCAAATCCTTGCTTCCTTTCTTTACATCTACCTGGCCAAAGTGCTTGCAAGGGCTGCCTGTGACCAAGGTAAGAGGAGAACATATGTCAAGAGAAACAGTGATTTTGCCATGTGCTGAGGTAGAGAAGTACATGTAACCTGTGACCGATCAGAATTATTAATAAAAGTATATATGTGCACACAGCATGTATAAAATACATGATGTTTTATATGACACATTATAAAGCTCTTATAGGTATGGGATAAAACGACAGCATTATTCCTAAGTGCCTCTGTAACATTTATATAACCACAGCACCAAGACTTCTACATATACTACATATTTTACAGAAATAAAAGTTTCCAGAAGTTTCTTTTTTACTATGGAGTTTTAAATTTTATAGGTCCTATTTTTCAAATATTTATGCCTTCCTTCAGCATTATGATTCACGTGGTATATGTTTTGCAGAAGGAAAAAAAATAGGAGAAAAAAATTAATACATAATAAAGCTTCAGAGACTTTTAAAATCTACCTAATGCAGCTTTACTTTCTACAACCATGTTGTTGTTGCTTTAATCTATGCTCTTGTGCACTTGTAAATGTGCTCTTGTGTCTTGATTTTATGAGACATTTCCTACAAATCCTAGTCACGCATTGGCTGCTTCTTTCACCAGTGGCCTAAATGCAAAGGGTTTTGTTCTTCTTTTAGTCAGGACACTTTGAAGAAAAGAGCTACTACTCCACAACTACAACTGCTACGTTCGCAGTTGTTTGGAATAGAAGTTGGCAAGCTGCCTCCTAAAACCTCAGCTTATTGTGACACTGTTGTCAGGGCCTGACTGAACATCAACTGGCTCACAGTTCATACCAGAATAATAAAGCAAATTGAGGCAAGAGAGAGAAGAAATGAAGTCCTCAAACTTTGTTTCACTTTAAAAGCAACAGTGACGGGTCAAAGCACAGGCAGGGTTTAAAAATTCTGCATCATACAACACATCATACACAATACAGGCACTCTCACTCCTAAACATCCAAGCAGAAACCACAGTTTCCCAATAGAATGGGTGTAACACAACCAGGAACAAACACTGATTTCACAGTTTTGTGCTGCATTATCAAGATTCTGACCTCAGAGACAGATACACGTGATTGGGAAGAAGGAGGCATGAGAAACTGATAATTGCCTGAAGTCAGCCTTCAAGGATGCAATTTGTACTACAGTGCTAAATTGTAAAAATGGATTAAAATTATAAACTAGAGTGTATAGTCTGAGTATCAAAGATACATGAGGAAAAATCAAATTATAAATATTACAGTGATGGCAGGATGAGAGAAATAATATTTCTGCTTTGGGGAAACTTCATATGCTTCTGATTGTGCTAGAGAACTGAATCTTTTATAGCCATATGACTCAACTAAAATATAAACATAAATACATATGTATTAATACAAAATAATCCTATACAAGTCACCCCTTGCCACAGCTCCTCTTGAAAGAAACTCATACTAACCCTCATGAGTTCAGATAATTTATGCAACAATTTCATGCAGTGGAATTCCCAAAGCAGAGCTACCAATATGTGCAGGAGCAATCCTTATTAGAGTCTTCCAGTACACTTCATGAGTCTCACCATTAGAGATTGCCATACTTGGCTGGTTTCCCTTTATAGACAGCTTTACAAAAGCACAGAAAGCCACACAATCAAGTTGACATCACTGCCTCAAAAAACAACATGGGCATAATGGCTATATGTACTTGGGGTATGTTACTGCTTGTGTTATTATTTTATGTCTACTGACTTTATCTGTAATTTCCACCAATGACTGTGTTCTCAGCACTGCTTCCATTTGGCAGAAATTCTATGGGGAGTAGTCTCTGTTTTATAGTAAGGAATGGGAGCTATTGGATGCTTTACTTACTGATCAGCACTCCAGATGTAAGTGGATAGGAAGACGACCTCACTGTCACTCAGCAGGGACTCCCAGAAGCATCAGAGTTCCCCAGTAGCTGGCAGTTTCTTGGCAAATGGATCAGATCACAGTGTAATTGAACAGCAAGGCAGTAAAAAGCCAAAATGGTTTAGATGAGATTATAATTTTCAGGATCATAAATCTTGCTTGTAAATTTTGAATTGAAAGTGCAGTAAAGTAGAGCATCCAAGCTTGAATTACTAAAAGTAGCTATGCAAATTCACTTAAAAGTAACCAGTCTAGGGTTTTTAGATGCAGAATGTCACATGGTGTCTGAATTTACAGATCACAGGGAGCTGGGCTGGATGCATTACTGTGTGCTCACAATGTGAAGTTTCAAAACAAACTGAAGAAAATGGCTCATCACAGTGTCCATGGATGAGCAGTGGAACTCCTTGTTCTAGAGGTGGCAAAAGTGGAGACTGGCGTTTTCATGGGTAAAAAAATCACGAAATATTGTTAAACTTAAAGAGTTCATCTTTGGCTCAGGAAATCTCTCAGCAGGAAATTCTTTACTGAAAAGTTATTATAGTAAAGAATCACTACAGATATGTTCTGTTCCTGTACATTCTCTAGGCATACACTTCAAGCCACACAGTACTTTGATCTGAGCTTGTAAAGATTTTATGTTCTCATGAAAAATAATACAATCAGATTATAGACTTTATAGGTGAAAATTCAGCCAGTGAACATTAAATTCAAACTTAAAATATTTTTCTAGAGGCAAGAGTACCCCAGGGGTACATGTAGCAACAGAAGCAGAAAGCCTCTTTCTAAAATTGATATAGAAATTTAAATAATAATAAAAGCTATCTCAGATATTATTTGCATATCGGCCTGGGACCCAGAGAGTTACAGGTACTCCTCAAAAAAATGCACCTATTCTATACCTACAATATCCAGCAGAAATTTGAAATAATTGAAAGTACTGAAACAGAGAATGAAATTCTGTTGAATAATATTTGTTCACTGGGGACATAACTCAGTATGTACCTTCACAACAGTGAAAGAAATTTTCCACATCCAATCATGCACTTTTCAGTTAAATTGCTTTTGTCAGGCTTTTCACTTGTTGCTGATCAACTAAACCAAACCAAGACATCCAAACTTAGTACTCTGATTGTGGTCTTTTAGCCACAAATACAACAATATACATGTATCAAAGAAGGAAATTTGTGTCATTTATTGTAATGAAGGTTTCTAGAGCTTTTTAATGCCACGTTTCTTGGTCATAACATCAAGGAGGCACTGGTGGGTATGTGGCACAATTCAAAAATTGTATCTTCTTGTGTCTGTAGGAACAAGCTCTGCAATTGTACTACATGAATTCAGTGCTGTGTGGCAAGATCCTTTTTTTTTTTTTTTAACAGAGGCATTGCTTTCCATATTGTATGTTTAAAATTGCTTTACTCATCCCTTTAGCACGTATCTCGTGAGACACTGGCACAGGTTGCCCAAGGATGTTGTGGCAGCCCCCTCCCTGGAAGTGTTCAAGACCAGGTTGGATGGGGCTTTGGTCAGCCTGTTCTGGTGGAAGGTGCCCCTGCCCATGCAGGGGGGTTGGAACTAAATGATCTTTAGGGTCTGTTCCAACCCCAGCTACTCTAAAAAAAAAAAAAAAGCTTAGAAAAATGTGTGCCTCATATGCTTTTAAAAACTTGTCACTCATATTCTGTTACATTTTAAACACAATAAAATTGTGTGGTAGTCATAGAGGAAGTATTCTGGCCAAGGTTAATCCTTCCATTGTTTACACTGGATATGGATTTTACCATCATACAGAAAGTCTTGTCCTTTCTTCTGAAACTATTTTTTAACTTTCCTGAAAACCTGCAAATACTTATGTACATCAACAGGACAAATTGAAATATTTTTATGTAACATCATAAAATAAGATGTAAACAGATGCATTTTAATATTATACAATGCAGTATTCTATGGCTCATTAAACTATATTCATTACTAAGCTGGATCCATAGAAACCATTTTATAGCTTTAACAATGTACCAGATGTCAGATGTTTGCTCTGTCAGATGCTTTTATTCTTTAGCCAGTAGGAATTTACAGTCAAGCTTGCCTCAATAAAGACATGAATCTGGTCATATCTATCAAATTTGATAGTATTTGTTAGAATTAAACTCTGAGACACTCATCAGGCCCCATCTCAATTTAAGCAAAAGTTTTGCTTGATAAAGTATCGAACTGGAAAATACTGAGGGAGAAGAGAGGGGAAATAAATTCTACTCCAATCAGATCAGAATTTTTCATTTTTTCTTTCTACCTACAACAGACCTTGCCACTTTGAATGAAAAAAGAAGTTTCATTTGGAAAATAACTTCCAGTTTTCAAATGTTTCTTACCCAATCCCTCCTCCCCCCTTTTATTTTCCCCTCCACATAAAAAAAGCAAACAAAAAACAACAAAACCCCCACACCACCAGGTATCTATAGTTATAGCAAACAGAGAGGGCTTTTGCCACCCAAGCTACCAAGTGACAGTAACTGCATCCAATGGAGACAGTAAGGCTGAGAGTTCCTCATTTCATTGTAGTTTCTAAAACATTTTTGCATTACTGTGGTTGAGCAGGATCCTTCCCAAGCTGACAGACTTTCAAGGTTCACTAGAAGCTCCATTTCTGGCAAAAAGTCACTGCTGCATATATCCAATGAGAAGAGGTGGATAACACAATCTGTTCCCTTCCTGAGGTCACAGTTACAGCATCTTGCTTCCAAGTACGAAGCTATGCCACCTCTCTTATGATGAAGGAGCAGCCCATCTCTTTTGTTCTTAAAAAGAACTGGAAACACTGAAAATACACCATCCAGAGGTTCTCTGGCCTGGCAGTAAAGTTTTGTTTGCACTCACTATTACTTATATCCAAGTTCCTGCTCTAGTACTATATGTTTACATGCTGGTAGTGAACCCAGTAGTCATTTCAGTATTCTCAGTGCTAGATTCCAAGAGCTATTTAAGCTATCTATACAAACAATTGATCACAGAGAACCCTATTCTGTTATTTATGGCAACCCTAATGATTTTAGGCTTTTCCCAGTCTCCACTGAGGAGAGCTGAGAAGTGCTCCGACATTATCAATCTCCATAAAAGCAATAGAGCTGATAACCTAGAACCTAAACGATTTAGTTTAGCTGACAGATCTAATATTAGTCCCATTTTCCACTTTAAAAAATTGGACCTTGTGGCTAACAAACCATTTTTTAATCCAGCATACTGAAATCTGATTACACATGCTGGAAAGTGTAACAGCCTACAGTGATGTTACCCCTGAATCCATATAAGCCTGTTTCAATTCTGCTTGAATTTTCTGCTTTCCAAAGTAAAATGTCACTTAGCTTTATGGGATGTTTTATCAGAACAATATGGGTTTAAATACTATCAGAGTATTTACTTTTGTCTTTTAACTGATTTCAAAGGGAAGGATATATGCCAAGAAACTAGCATCAAATCACAGCTGCAAAACATCCGTGGCTACCAGAAGCATCTTGAAATCATATTCTGAAAGTCAAATAAAAAAACCTCAGTTGTGTGTGTGTAAAGTTAGCATAGATCCAAACGTGCATACATATTGTTCTGACTTTATTCTCAGTTCAGTATAATCTTATTTGAGCTTAAATCATTATTTCAGGAAGAGAACTGAGGGCTTGCTTGATTGGTTTTAAGTATATGCAAACAACTTCAACATCTGTACTTCTCACTGGGCCTTGACGTCCTTAATTAAACTAATCCCAAAAATTTCATAACTTCACTCCTGGTCATCACGGCAACTCATCTTCCCTACCTTCCAACAGCCACAGTACTTGGCAGCTTTGTCAACATCAGTCACTGGAAAATACCATCTCCACTCATACCCCTGCCAAAGCACTTCCCAGAGCAGCCAGTAGAGCTCAGGGGGGTAATCCCTGAGGCCAAATGCAGGGACCACTGCAATAGCAAGGATGGAGCTAACCAGTTCTTCAGGTAACTTCTTAGCCATTACCTTGAAATCAACCTTAACTCAAGCTAAACTAAAGTAAGTTTATTTACAGATAAGCAAACCAAATACGGAAAGGTTACTAAACAAAAACCATGATAACTTCTCCCAAAACTGAATCAAAACTGGATCTCACTTATTCTTCCTGTATCTAACCACATGGCTCTTAGAAACTGAAAGAGTCTGCCCTCACACCAGCCACAGAAGAGGATCCGAATCTGGAAACTGCTTCCTGTAGGCCTCTAAACCAGATCAAAAGAATTTACCCTTTCCAGAGAGGTACAACATCTTCCCCATCAATTCCCAGTTCCCATCAATTGATATTTAATCTGGTGAAGTTTTTAACTGTCTGTCGCATAAGTTAATAGCTGCCTCATCCAACTTCAAAGTGTCTTTTGAATATAACCTACTGAAACTGTCATCTGCCAATTTAAATTCAGACTGCTGTTCCAAGGTTTTTAGTGTTTCCAGTGTAGTTAGTGATAATTAGACAGTTAATTAGATAATAGATCTCTATATGATATATTATAATATAGCTACATCTATATGTTATACATTTAATATATATTTAGCTCTCAAATTATGATATAAAATGCATATCATGATTATATAGAAATAATATATCTTAATATCTGTATAATGACAGATAATTTAGATTATTATAATAATTCATAAACCCAAAAGTAATCTTGTTTCTTACTGCAAGTGTCAGACTTGAGTGTTACATGCTTAGTTCACTGGACTTTGTGTATCATATAAAAATACAAATTATGTATTATATGAAAAAAAAAAAAACCAAAATAAACCCAACATCTTTCAGCTATATTCTACACCAGCTTGTCTGTGGAAGTAAAATGGACAAATCTCTAGATTTTGGAGGGTAGTAATGAACCAGTCACATCCAGGTAAAGACACCAACTTTGACCATTACCATCACATCTCTCTCCTGTCCTAAAATTATAAACAGGAAACAAGAACAAAACACAAACATCCCAGTGAGCACCTTCTTGAATGTTTTCCTTATGGTTTTCTTTGCAAAGTGTTGAACCAAACAAGTATATAGGCCAGTTCAGGGACATTAACATTAACAGATGTGTTGCTCTTCTTAGAAATTGTTCAATGCTCTTTGTCAATCCAACAGCTGATGACTGGAGTAGTAAAAAGCTGTCAAACAATTGTTTGTTCATATGCAGATTATAGTGATGAGGTTCCCCACACAGGAAGGATATTTGCCAAATGAGCATTCAGAATACTAACATTTCCAGATTAGTTCCTAGTATACATTACCCACAATTAGAGTAGGTGATTTATCAGTTCAAATCACTAGATTTTACCTGTTTTTCATTCTTAGCCTAAGCAACCAGCCTTTTCCTGTAGCTGCTGTTCTGATTTTCAGCTTCCTGAAGAACAAAAGAAAAACAAGGCTTTCTTGGAGAGAAGAGAGTCTACCCCTTCTCTGAGACAGAAAGCAGCAGCTTCTAACAGAGCAGCAGTGGGCAGGCAGTGGCTCTTGGGCAGCGCGCAGCTCCCATCGCAGGGATACAAGAGGTGGTCAGTATCAGGGCTGTGCCTGCATGGAACAGGTATTTCACTTTCAGTGAGACTTCTCAGAGGCATAGACATTTCTAGTATGGAGTGATACCTCCCAAAATCAGCTCTTCTGATTCCTTATTAAAAGTTATTAATAGTTTTAAATGTTACAGTTTCAAATAATGTCTTAACTCGCTCCCACCCTTGAGCATCTGAAATAGAGTATTTCTCAGACTTCATCTGAAAAGATTCACACATTTTCATCCATCCATATTTTGCAATAACTGAATCACAGATTTTTACCAGAGGATACACAAGATCCATTACAGTTTTCTGCATTGATTTCTGTGACCTGTATCAGAGCGGCTTTACCTAGTGATTCTTCTGTCAGGCCTAATGAAGTGGAAGCCAGTCTAGTCTAGAACAAATCTCTAGATGAAAAATTTTTCTAAAGCAATAGAGAACACAGCATTATTTTTAAGCCCCTCAACGTTTATGGTTCCCTTCTAAAATTACCAAAAGAAGCAAAAAATCCACCTGCCAAAAAAAGCAGGCAAAAAAGGAAGGAACAAAACTTCTAGAAACCTAAGCACATTTAGACAGGCAAGTGATTTTGTATCAGCATGGTATAAATTACGTGGCACAGAATAATAATGTCCCTCACTGTTATATCCTGTGTCAATATTCACTGTTTTGGAAATAATTTTATATACTGAGAAACCTTCAGAAATTCTTTCCCATACTCAGACATACGCCAAGAATATGAATACTAACTCCTTGAGTTCCACTGTAAAATACTACACATTTATACATCCCCGAGAAAGTTTTTCTCTAGGTATATCCCTGCTTACTAATCAGAGGTTCCAGAGTGGTAAACACCCTCCTGATGTATATCAAATAGCAGTCTCTCAGAAGGGCATACCAGTGTTTTTTTGAGTATGAACTTATGTCTGTTATTAAAATAAGAGTTCTGATTAATGCTTTAATCTTTTTTTGCAACAACAATTTAAATAAAGAATATTTATTTAGGCAATCTGTCTTATTTTACTGTTCTTTAAGTGCTTTTACCTTGTTCAATAAACTATTTTATTATTAAATACCGCTGCCTTACTGTTCATTTCTGCAGTTCCACATGATTCCTACAATATTCATCTGCATTTAAAAAATGCTCTACCTGAAGGTGTAAAGTGATGCAAGCTTTCATCAATAGTGTTGTTTGGCACTGAAGATACTTTTATCAAAGAACTTGAGTGGAAAACTTACAGCTTGAAACTCAGATAAAAAATAATAAAAATAGCACATAAGTATTCCATATTAAAACTTAATTAAGTAGAAAATATTCCAGTTTTTTTTTTTTTAAGAAATAATTAGATGTTTTCACATAAACAGTTGCACAAAATAGAGTATACCTCAGTTAACCCTGTTGCTGTCACAAACTCTGGGCCAGTCTATGTTGAAGACACAAAGGAACAAGGTTCCATCACCCTACTTCTAACACTACTCTTTTTGCTTGCTGAAGTTATGTTTTCAGCATTAGCTACTAGAAGAGACATTAATGCTCTTCAGCGTATTGCCAAATAGCTCTCTCATAGCAGCACAGGACAGTGCAACATCTGTGAACATCTGGCAGAAGATGGCAAGAGAGCAGAGCAATTTATCAAAGCAGAATATGACTTCAGAATAGCTGCAACAAGCCAGACTGGTGTATCCAGTGAAAGAAAAAACAGGAAGAAAAAGCCACACACACGTACAAAAAAAAAATTGAATTTATCTTGCAGCAAGGTAAAGGGATTTAAAACCAGAATTTACATTTACCTGTCTGTCTCCTACACTGGTCACAGTATAACTACTTTGTTTTGCAAATCATTCACTTTTACTTGCATGGAGATTGTAGTCTTTAAAATGGCTGAGGAAAGGTAGGCTAAGCAGAGACCTCATTGCTCTCTACCTGACAGGAGGTGGTAGTGAGGTGGGTGTTGATTTTTTTGTCCCAAGTAACAAATACTGAGTAGGAAGGAAGAAAGGAAATACCAGTAGGAGGAAAGGAAACTGTCTGGAATTGTGCCAGAGAAGGTGTAGGAAAAATTGCTTCAGCAAAATGGTTTGTCAGGTACTGGAACAGGCTGCCCAAGGAAGTGGTCAAGTCACCATCCCTGGAGGTATTTAAAAGACATGGAGCTGTGGTGCTTAGGGACACAGCTTAGTGGTGGATTGGTAGTGTTAGACTTACAGCTGGACTCTCTAATCAGAAGCAACTTTTCCAATATAAATGATTCTAAGCACAACAGCATTTCTAGCCTGCCTCAGAGTGAAGGCCAATCGTTTGCCTCAAATTCATCTTCAGTGCTTCACTGTTGAATCTATTTAACTCTAAAACAATAGAAAAATGTTCATTAAATAAGTTCCCAGGTCTCAGTAAGGAGGCAGAGAGGAACTGTTGCCTCAGCAACTTTCCTGGAGTATGGAACTGGACTGGAGCTCTGGCACAGTCCTCCTGCAAATTCTTGGCAAGGACTCTGACCATGGCCAGAGCTCATCCCAAAGAGTAGCTTATATTCTATACAAGAATTTTAGTCCTGGATGATTAAGGTGAGGAGTGTCAAATGTCCAGTGTTCTGCATGCTCATGGGTCTTTTGATTTTCTTAAGGCAAAACACCTGCAGTATCATCAAAC
Organism: Florisuga fusca; assembly: GCA_038090715.1. Lineage (NCBI taxonomy): Eukaryota > Metazoa > Chordata > Aves > Apodiformes > Trochilidae > Florisuga > Florisuga fusca. The sequence continues at coordinate 10,454,687 of JAAWXA010000015.1, read as the reverse complement.
AAATTCTACCATCACTGCATTTCACTAAGGCACTAATTATGTTTAAAGCCCCAAGAACCTCTACTCCTACTGCTGAATGAATGCTTCCAATTTCTATTTGGAACATAAGAGCCTTCATTTCACTACATTCTTCAAACTTTGTATGTGCTTCATTCAAGATTGTTTGAAATTACACAAAAATTACACAGAAATTACACAAAAAGAAATATTACTTAAGCAGCCTTAAAGGAAAGGAACTTGTACTCAAAACACAGAATCAGAGAATGTTGTGGGTTGGAAGGGACCTTAAAGTCTGTCTGTTCCAACCCCCCTGCACAGTCAGATAATGCAGTGGTTGGTTGAAATAATGTAGCACTTTCATGTATGAATTTCTGATAAAACAAAAAATTCCTTCAATTGCACAATGCCCTTGAAACTGTACTTGCTGTTAATAGATTAATATGTAGGTTTTGTGACCCTCAGTGAAATTTAATTTTCATCATTCATGAATGATGAAAGCCCTGTAAACCACTAGATGGGGAAAACCAAATTTGCATCCTATTGTGACTTAGTCATTTCATATTCCACACATTTCTTGTATAGATGCTTCAGTTTGTAAATAATGCTGTGTCAGCACCGTAACATGCCCCAGGGGAAACTATATTACTTCTTCACTGACCACTGATCAATAATATTAAAAATATCAAGAAGACTGAAAAATAAAAGCTGACATAAACTGCATTTTTCCAAATACAATCTATTTCAGACCTCTGTTACTCAGTAAGCACAGCAGTCTATCACCACCCCAGATGTATCCACACACATTTTAGTTTTCAGTGAAGAGTTTGCCTAATATTTTCTGAATGCTTGCTTAATATACAAAATCCTAATCTAAATTTCTTAGACTTACAGTTTTGGATGGCACCCAGGAGGCAGGTATTACACAGTTCACAACATCAGCATTTATGATTAAACCCTTTCTTTTATTTAGCCACTGGAAGATTAGTTGAATTTGGATCCTGAATTAAAATTCTGAATGTGTAAGAATTTGCCACTCATTATTGTGTCTGAGTCATTCTGATTCATAGGGATCAGAGAAATTTGGAGCACTTGGTCCTATGTAGTCTGACTGCACCAAGCTGGAGTTTTCATGATCCCAATGATGAAGAGGTGCAACATTTCTCAGAATACTCAGCAAAATTCTATCATTAAATTGGGGAACGAAGAGGGCACTAACTCCATGTTGACTCTGATCATCAAAACTGCAAAGGACATTTTTTTATTTATTTTTTTTTAATTCCTTCAAAAAGAAAAGTCAAACATGGTACACAGCATGCAGGAAAAGGGCATGTTTTAATATCCAGGCTGCCTGAGCACAAAATGAGGCAGGTTGTCCCCCTTAGCACCCTGATTTCACCCACTGAAACCTTATATCTGTACCTAACTTTAACTGAGGTTAAAATGCAGGCAATATTGCTTTTGTCAAAGGCAGAATTAAGACTTCACTAATCAGATTAAGTAGAAGAATACTGTGTCTGGTATGAAGAAATTAAGTAGGAATGTTCAAAGAAAAGTGTAGAAAATTATAGAATAATTTCACATAGGGACACTGCAGATACTGATATTAGTTTTGACTTCTGAGAAAGAAAGGGAAACAAAAATGAACCCTAGAGGTCCTACTTTGGATCAACAGTTTCACAGTAGTCCTTTCAGTATTTACAATCAGAATTCTCCTTTATGTCTCTAAAGTATTTCAAGCTAAAATATTACTACAGCAGGTTCAAAACTTTTTCATTCCAAGGCTTTGTTTTGATTTCTGTCATAGCTGACTAGGTCAAGAATTACAACACTGGTGAGCAAATTTCAAGGTTTCAAAGCCCCAGGCATTCAGAGATACCAGTTTTCTCTGCTGCTAAAATGAGTGAATTAGAAATATAATAGCTGGGTATATAAATAGTTGGGTACCTTTAGTCTCCATGAGCAGCTGCAAGACAATAAACTCACAGGGATCTGCTCAGATTTGTGGACGTCTGTACTGTTGTGGCATCTCTCTACCACCTGCAGGGGACCAAACCCTGAATAATAGATCCCAGACAGGTTCAATTACACATTGTATTTGTTGGCAGTGAAAAGCTGGTTGAGAAAGTGTTATTCTGTCAGGAGTTAGAGATTTGTAACACTAAAAAATGTACAGCAAATGTAATTACAGTACGGGCAGTCTTGAATTGGTGTAATTTCCTGCTACTTTATGTGTCAGCCCACCTGTGTGAACCTCAGGCACCTATTTAAGTGTCTGTACATTTACATCTTCAATTCAGTTCATCGTAAGGATGGTGATTCATTTTGCTAATGATAAAAAAGTTCTCGGTGAGAGAGTGCAAGACTTTTTCCTGTGTGAAGTGAGCCCTTCAGAAGTTCAAGTATTCCATTGTAACACTAATACTTCATATTTTATTATTGGGAGGTGACACTTTCTGTCTCATCTTTCTAAACAACAAGAACTATATTCTGAATTCTTCTCTTTGCCAGAAAAGAACATAAAACAAAGCAAGGTATACCTCTAACAACTTCCCTGGTGCAGAGGCAGATCAGGCAGTGCTGGTATATGCAGCACCACTGGAAAAGCTGTTGTGTCTAAGAGCACATGGATGTATAAATGAGAAGAGTACTGATGCTGCTTAAATCTGTATAGTAAAAGATCTTCCAGTGACACCGGTTCAAACTAATTATTAGGTCCATAGAACAAAAATTGATAGAAGAAAAGAAATTATGCTTCTCTGAGACAACACAATAGCCTTCCAGGTTGGCAGTCACGATAGGATGCCTCTGGACCCTACAAAGATAGGATCTGTTAAAAACTGCACTGAACAGAAAATTGTATTCTTCTGAAGAATACTGGGATTTCAAAAGATATTTCAAGGACAAACTCAGGATCTCTTACTCTGTCTATAGAGGGCCAGCTGGGGCACTCTCCTCACCTAAACAATTTGGCATTTATCTGCCATTCACTCTCATGTCAACCAAGTGCCTTAGGCACCAAGCTACTGCCATGTGGATGTTACCATCACTAAATTTTACTGTAGCAGTTTTAGTCAATGTCTGAAAGAACAGAAGTTCTGCCATAATTACAATGTTTGTACAGTTGTTTGTATTGAATATAACATCCAGAGGTTTCATCTCTGAAAGATGTCCTTATTATTCTTCTATACAGCATTCTTGTGGTGTAACACTGGTGAAAGTCCAGGACCTTGATCTGTTGTATGACAGCATGTCTGGACTCAATTTCTTCAACTTTTCTTTTTAAATTTATGTGAACACATCTATTAACTAAGTACCTGTATTGCTTTTTCTAAAATATCCACACCTATTTTTTAGAATTTTTTTTTTAAAATATACACTTTGTTGCTTGGTCTGTTACATGGTTAACACCAGGGGATAAAACAGCAAATCACAGTCCTAAAGCTAGATGAACTCCATCACTGCAGATGTCCCTCCTGAACAACATAGGATGAAAATACAACAAAGTATTTGCCCTTTATCTTAAAAAGATGGATAGAAAGATGAGGTACCAGTGATTATTTAACAGAAACATTAAAGAAACATATCAGACTTGCCACAATACTGACAAGGCTCTTAAATGTACCAGCAGGAACAGTTCTAGAACTGCTGCAATTCTTTCCCACAGAATTACTACATCTGTGGTATATACTGAAAGTAATCTCAAATATCTGCTCAAAACTCAGCAATACATTTATTTTCTTTTATACATCTGATCACACTACACAGAAGTGCATCAAGTATCTGATTTTAGCTGCCATCAAAAAATTCTCAACATTGTCCATTTAATTTAACACAGTGAATATATAGTCTTAGTCTGTGAGTATATGGCTAATATGAAGATGATGAAGCAGGTCGTTTTTATGAATAAACATTGAGGAAAACTATCTTACTAGTAACTAAATTGACAAATGATATCTGTATCTAATAACAAAACCACACAAATCCAGACTGATAGTACCAGGGCAAACAAAATGTTGATGTAATCCCACTGGAATTACCACTGAGAAATGCTTAAACCTCAATTTTCATAGGTATGCAAGTATTTTGTTCTTTTCCTCTGATTTTCACAGTCAAAATATTTTTGGAAATGCTTCCTTTTTCTCAACTCTGCACACAGAAAAAAAAATGCCTTTCAGACTATAAGTCCACAGTTAACTCACAATCATTATTTGAAAAGTCAGCAACATATTATGACTCTGAGATTTCAGTATGCATGGAGGTATCTAAATGTTTAATCAAGGTGAACGCATGAGCAGTTCCAAGCCCTTTTTGCATTTGGGATCTGTATGGAATTAAAAATAATGACAAGACAGCAGTGAAATTAAATGATTTTTTGGCATCAGCCTTTATCACAAGGGATAATGAGGAAATTTCTATTCCAAGGGCACTTCTTACAAGAATTCACTGTGTGGCCTTAACAGAGATAGAACACTTTAGAAAGGCAATAATAGAGCAACTTGAGAAATGCAAGTGCAGCTAATCTCCACCATGTGGTTCTTTTTCCAATGTTCTGGAAGGAATGACCTATGGAATAGGAATTTTCCTGAACAGTAATATAGTGAACTTAAAAGCAGCAGCACTTTATGAGCTTTGAGGCCCTCTTATTTTACCTGAGTCTTCCAGTGGAGCCAAGAGAGATCTCAAAATACAGACCCAGGGGAAAACCTTAATCCGAAGAAGATACTTGAAAGTCTAATTAAGCATAAAATAGCCTAATTATACTCTAATTGGTTCAAAATATTGTGCAAGACACAATATTGCCTTTGCAACCAATTAGGCATATTGAGTAAAGAATAGTAGAGAGAGGTTACTGAACAGCTTTATAAAAAGCTGTCTTAGCCTGTACCTCATCATCTGCTCTGTGGACTGACAAAAGTGCCTGCAGAACCACCCAGGAAAATGCTATAGAGGTGTGTTGGTGTTTTTTTCCAGAAAGTGACAAATAAATTTAATCTTATGCAATGAGCAGAAGAGTGAAAAAAGAAAATGAAAATTCTCTTTTAACACCCATTTAATTTATCCCCCACCAATCATGTGCAAATTTATCTTGCTTTGTATAGCAAGCAATTACTTTTGCAGAAGTAGAATGTGTGGTCAGAAAACAAATCTGCTGCTTCTGTGAGCTGCAGGAAGGAAATCCCAGTTCAGTCTATCAGTGCATCAGCATCAGCCTGTGGGTTTTCTTCAGGTAATGGAACACCTCCTCCAGACCTCCTACTGCATTCATTTATCCCTTTTCTCTAATTCTTGAGGTACAAAGTTTTAAATCAGCCTTACTGTGCATCCCTATATCTTCTTGTATGGAGTAATTTTTCTTCCAACTCCCCAGCAGTAACTTACTTCCTTCAGAGAAATTCACTGCATAGCTCTGTTTTTTTGTGGGGTTTTTTTGTTTGTTTGTTTTTTAATTATTTTTCTTAAAAATGTCATTTACTTATCCTGTTAATATACTCCATAATTCCCCAGACTTTGTGAGTCACAGTGCCAACTTATCAATAAAATACTTTAGTTATGAGAGAAATCTCAGAAACATATCTTTCTTAAATTGGATTTTGCCACTTTAAAACATGAGAAGGGGGGGGACCACGACTTTGCAGTCCCCCCTGAATAATTAAAAAATTAATGATTGATTGATTGTAGTCTTCCAAAGCAAGTTTGAAACAGGTAATTAATATTTCACTTTCTATAGGAATCTGAATTAAATTATAAGGCTGGTCAGGTACATCTGCAACTCTGACAGGACAACCTTTCCAATTCCAGACTGTGGCTAGGTGAAAACCTATCTGACAAAATGATTCAGGTTCAAGACTCCCTCAGCAGTAATCAGCAAGGTGTTTAATGTACCTGTCAGGATGAATAAATTATCCTTCTTTCCCAAAAAGATTTCAAAGATGATACTTGACATTGGAATACCATTTTTTAAACATATCTGAAAATTGCAGGGTACAGAGAGAAAAGTTTTGTAGAGAAAAAGTTTTCTGAACTACTTTAAAAAGTTAAAGTAAAGGAGTTGAAAAAGTTAAAGTGAGGAGAAAGTGAAAAAAATACACAGCTATAAAATTGTACAGATTTTCATTACAACAATTGTAAAAGGCTAGCTAGAGTAGGCACATGATTCAGGCTGCATAAAGAAAAAAACATTAGCATCAATGAAGAAGTCTTAAACACTTATTAAAAGTCTTTGTACTTGCAGAGGTTCAGCTACAAAAATGTTTGTAATGAAAGCTTGTTTAACCTTTTGAGAGAGATTTTAACAATGTTCTGTGGAAGCTTCAAATCGCACTATATCTGCAGTGGAAAAACATCTCTGCTAATTTGGATCTACACTTTTTTAATATTCTTTTACCTATTTTGCCTAAACATAACTCATATTGACTGGAAAGACATAAGCTTAATTTACTACACTGCTAGAGACTGAGTAGAAGTGAAAGCTCTTACTTCCACACATCTGGTTTGTAAACAGCCACTAAAAGCTTATATTGATCCACTTCAGTGTATAAGGGTATTCCTCTTGATCTTAAAAGACTGTTTAAAATGCATGTTTGTGCATCTTTGCCAGTAGCATAATATAATTAAATAAAAGGGGAAACAAGCATTTGTAATACTAGAAGATAAAAGAATAAAACTGCTACAAGAGTCCAAAAGAATGATCTGACTTGACTTTTGTGCAATTTATTGATATAAGGAACACCTGGAAAACTGGCTAGAATTCCAGTTATTCCTGTGGCAGAATTTTTCTTTAGGAGGGAAATGAGAAAGCAAATATTCTTGAAGGACCAGTGATGCTGGTTCAGATAAAATTACAGCATCAACAGAGAACTGCTAGCCCTACTGCAACCAAACAGTAAACACCTACTGCTTTCATTAATTCAGTGTAAAAAATACTTCCAATCCAAACCCAGAACAGCCGTAGCAGCATGGCATACACTTGTCAGAAAGAAGCCAACTCCTCTGTAAAAGCAGCTGTTAGGGAGAAATATTCAGCATAGAAAAACATTGCCTTTCATTGTGGTTTTGCACTGAAGGTTATGCAAGTAATTAAAATGTAATATTAAAATCCTCTCAGAAGAGCACAGTGATCATCCAACTGCATCTATAGCCAACAGCAGCAAAGAGAAAGATTGGTATGTTGTAAATGTTATAGGAAATTTTTCTGTTGCTGAGCGTTTGACCTGTTAAACTTCATTCTGGAAGAAGAAGGGCTATTTGAAACAGAAAATGTCTCTAGTTTAGAACTAATTTCCCAAATAAATAATCAAATTTCTGCCTGCATCAAACACTATACCTAATCCTGTTATAAACTGCTTTTCTGCCCATCAACAGTTTCCCATACTCAACTACGAAGCACCCCAGAAATACCACTGCACCAGAACAAAGATCTGGAAAAAAATAAAGTGACCAAGTCTCAGGGGCTGCCAGGGAGCAGAATATTATGTAAGACCAGGACTAGCATAGCAGTTCTTCTGTCACCTGGGACCATTTTCCTTCTGAGCCACACAGAAGGGAAGTCATATTCCAGAGAGCTGGGAGTCCTCCCACTCCAAGCTGAGGCTCACCAGCTGTTGATCATGTACTTCAAAACCCAGCCTAGTATTTATCTTTTCTTAAGGAGAAAGAGGAACACATGGTGAGCAGAAGAGTGTTATTTCATCAATCATCATTTTGTTTGCCAAATACTACCAGCTGTGCCTGTTCCACCTCCCAGCATTCATCTCCTCCCTCCTCCCCACACCAAAAGTGCAGGACACTGGAAAGCAACAAAGGCTGGCCACATTGGAGAACAAGATTTTGAAAGAAAATTTGATTGTATTCCATGAACTCTTCAACCTAGCTCCCTGTAGTCTTCTCTGTAGTATCATGCAACTATCACTAGAAACTAATATGGTAACTAAGAATCCATACAATGAAGATAATTTAAGAACATTCACCTACAACTTCTGTAAGAGCATGGTTTAGAGATTTTTGACGTGGCATGAAAGAAGAACTTTAGAGTAGCTCCAGCAGTTTTAAGAAATAACAGATTGCTCTGGAGATTCAACATAACAGCAAAACAGTTTAAAAAAGCACAGTTGCTGCTGAGGCTGCCAAACTGCCTACTAATACAGTTGGCTCATTCCAGCCTAAAACACAGATACCCTCATTAGTATTCACCTTCAGCTGACAGAATAACTGCTTTTTCTGGTTTGTTTTGTGTTCCCGGCCTACTCTCCCCTGCAATGATGAAATAACAGAAATCAATGTTCCAGTAGAGTCATTGCACCAAGTGAAAAGTAGGGAGGCTTTACCTGGAAGAAAATCCCACATTAAAAACCACTCCTGTGAAGCTCAACTGAGAACTTAGTAGCTCTTTATTATTATTTTGTATTATTATGTATTATATATTTATTATTCATTAAGAAAAGTAATGCACCAAAACAAATATACCCTTTTAAAATTTTCAAAATATTTCCAAAAGTGTTGTAACATTTTTTGTGGTTTTCAGCTCAAATGTTATGACTATAAGTTTAATACTTTAGCTTGACTGTACTTTCAAACATAAGGTACACTGCAATTAAAAAATATATCAAATTTTCAGATAATATTTTGACAGAATTCATTAATCTTTTTTCAATGCTCTTATTTAAAATTCAGAAGGTTGAGTTTGTTTGCTTTAAACTTAAGCATCTCCACTGGCTAGAGAAGTTCTTCTCAAGAGTGAAAGCACAGAGATTAAAGAAATCAAAGAAAACTGTCCAGTAGTTTAAATCTCAAACTTGAAGTGACTGATTTTAATCCATATTAAAGTTTAAAGATTGGACCTACATTAAAATTCTCTTCAAAAAATAGGCCTGGCAGGAAAACAAAGTATAAAAAGATTCATATGCTGCCTGCAAGTGGGAAATTATGAGAGTTAAGAAAACTACTATGATATTCTAACAAATTTGGGGGTGAGGGAGGGTTTGCAAACAGAATAATTCCATGTAATTTGATCTGTGGTATTATGATGTAATCATATGCCCCTTGTGACATTTTTGCAATTTAATGTAATATACTGAGCAATGTGATCTCTAATATATTAATTAATTGTCTCAGCTATTAAAATGAATAATTACAGATGTTTAACCAGTGGCCTTTATCATTCATTAGGAAATAATTCCTTTTTGAATCCTGACTGATACTTAGAGAGCAAGAATCCACATGTAAAAGGAATGATTATTTCATTTTCACAAAAATATTTGATGAAACAACATAAAACCAGGCACCTAAACACCAAACTGTGGGCACTAACAAAGCACATGTAGGCATGTCTTTCCACAGAAAGTGACCTTCACAAAAATTGTGAAGAAAGAAGAGCATCAACAGCTGCTGATTTTGTAAGTAGTGACATGAAAGCAAACAGCAGTAGGTGACCAGGAAAGAAGATGTCAACTCCTGTCACATGCTTCATTACAAGGAAGATTTAAACAGGGAAAGCCAATATATTTTATTTGGATATATATCAATTGCATTAAATTTTGGTTTTAAATACACTTGTAGGCAAGAAAAGGTGCTGCAGAACTAGTTGTAAGTTTTATGAAGACCCATAATTAAGATAAAAATTTCAAGGTGGAAATTGGTAAGACTGACAAAACTAGGGCAGTAATTCACATGCTTTCAACTGCTTGATGCATTTTAGCTCTATGTTGGAAGCTTTTATTCTCCCCCTCCAAATGACTGTTCTCTTTTCTTCTAAGTGTCTAGAATTTATGAACATTCTAGTCCAGAAAAGAAACACTACTTGTCACCACTTACAATCCTGGAAAGCAAAACTGGTTTAGAATAAAAAGGCTTATATATTAGCATGGAAGTGTATTTCTTCTAGGAAGAATATGTTACCACAAATAATAGAGTCTAAGACCCATCTTAACTGAAGATAAGTTACATATATTATTATGTGACCATAAATTATTCATATCAACAATTAATTAAGAAGATTGAGAATCGTATTTATTCCTTTAAAAAATCAATTCCTTAAATATTTCCATTGGCTGTAAAAACTGAAGCAGAATCAACATTATTATAATCATACATGCATATCTGGCAGTGTCCAATTATTCTGTGAATTTGGGGTGGGGGTGGTTTAGTTTGGTTTGGGGCCAGGGAGCTTGTGCTTGCTTTTTTTAGTGGGGTTTGTTTTTATAGAAAATACAACACTACTAATTCTGAATCAAAATTCAGAAATTGAAAGTGAGGATTAGCTGCTCAGGCTGTGTACAAAAGCCTAAATGACTGTATAGCACAGCTTCAGAGAGAAGGTAAACTTTCATAAGGAATATTATTTTAACGCACACACACAATACTGAAAGGATTGCTTATAACTTAAAAAAATAATAGCATAGTGTAGGAATAAAACATTGCTTCTTCAGTGTAAGGACCTTGCTAGTGTGGAGAAGGATGGAGTATGGGTTTTTTATAGGGGTTTGCAGATAATTGTTTTCTACCCTGCTGAATTATGCTGCAAGAAAGTTTAGCTTAAGTAACTGCAGAACAGCAACTACAGAACTTCTTACACTGATAACTTTAAAGAATTATTTCAGAAGACTGAGGCAAATGGGTCTGTGCCAAGTTTGGGACTCTCAACCCACCATTCCCCAAGCTCCCCTCAAAAAACCCAACCCATCATGGGCAGGCAGCAGGGAGACTCCATCAGAAAAAAAAAAATCACTTCTTTTTACCCTCTAAAACAGGGATATGTTATCCCTAGCAGACTGGCTATTAGGAGATGGAAAAAAGCAACACTAGATCATAGAATAATAGAATGGCTAGGGCTGAAGACCTTAAAGATCATTTAGTTTCACTCCCCCTGCATGGGCAGGGACACCATCCACTAGACTGGGTTGCTCAAAGCCCCATCCAACCTGACCTTGGACATTTATGGGGAAGAAAATGTATTCCCACAGTAACACCCCACAGACAGCCACAGGGGACTATGTGCCATTTGCAAACCAAGTAAGTGGCATCTAGCTAGTGCTGACGTCTCCCCAACTACGGAAAGATGGGATGCAAGAAAGATCTTTATAGGTAAACCTTTAGAAACCACCTTTTCCACCACCACAGACAGGCTGGCTATGCCCATGAAGAGAAATCAGCCCATTAAACACTATTTTCCACAGAACAGGGGAAACAGTTACTCGACCCCAGCTGTGCTCTGAAGGCAAAGCAGCTAAGTGCTTCTCAGAGAGACTGGAGGACTTCTGTACAGCCCTTTGTACTTTTATCTAAAAGTGCATTTATCATTAAGTATACAGAACTCTAGGCTCTGTGAGAGGTGTGCTCTTTATTTAAAAGCCTACACTGCTTCACTGTCACCATATAAAAGGAATAGGAGGGTGTGAAACCAGACAAAAATTATAGACTGCATCTTCTGCATCTAACTACATGTCTGTCTGTCTTTATTCTCTGCCCTCTGTGACATTTCTCCTGAGTGCCTTTATTTTTACTAGATGGGCAAGTTCATTACTGAACTGTCTATTATTTTTATCTTAACTTCCTTCACTGCCTTTTTGGTTATCTTTTCACTTTCTTCTACTTCCAATTAGTGGGAAAAAAACAAGTTGCTGAAGGTAAGACACAAGTACAAAGAAAGACTAAAGAACAAAGAATAATATTAATGCTTTGGCATAGATCTAAAAAACAAAACAAAACAAAACCCAGAAGCTTTGACATAATCACATCACAATATAAAAAAAAAAAAATCTATAAGCATTATTCCGAACACTGGCCTGTTTGTTTTTTGGTTTTTATTGGGTTTGTGGTTCGGGCTTTTTTGTTTGTTTGTGGTTGTTTTGGGGGTGTTTTTTTGGTTTTGTTTTTTTTTTGTTGTTGTTTTTTTTTTATATGCCTCCCTGCTGCACACTTACTCTACTTTCTTTTAACCCACCATTGGAAGTCATTAAGCTTCTCATTAAGGATTTTTAAAAAAAATGAAACAAAGGAAGAAATTCAAAAAACCTGGGACATAAGTTGCAAACCAAATATACCAAGATCACAAAAGTTAGAAATTATAGGAAAGCTAAGCAGCATCTCGGATCATCTGTTCTGTCTCCCATCCCAGTATACATCAGATATTGAAACATTTGACTTTTCTACCTTGTTCCTGAGACCATTGTTTTTACCTCAGCCCCTACTCACTATAGAGATGGACCTTCCCCATTCCCTCCCCAACTCCTTGGGGGGACAGAAAGAGTGAGCCAGAGGCTACATAATATTTAGCTGCCTGCTGGGTCAAACCACAGCACCTCTTTTCCTTACAAATAAAAGACTGATCAATACATGCTTTGAAAACATCCTTGCATCATGTTCTCTTGCTGAGCCTTTACCTTGAGAAGATGATTCTACAAAATAAGATGACTTCTATTTCATCATCATATGCAGAAGGGAAGCAAAAACTCTCTCCTTATTATTCACAAAGGGACTCAGTGCAGCCTCCAAAATATTTAAGAATGGGTACTGTTTCTTGTAGACACAGCAAAAACATTTAGGACTTTCTTTTGTTTCATCCCACTTTTCTTGGCATTTTCTAAAAAATTAATGCATTTCCATACCCCGTTTCTGAGGAAGTGTCACCTTCAAGGCAGTTCTGAAATGGAAGTCGAGAGCTCTTCCAATCTCAACTAATTTCATAATAAAACTAATCTGTTGTGGGTTTGTTGGAGGGATTATTTAATTGTCAGTAACAATCTCAAAACAGCTGTAAAGGTCAGGGTTTTTTCACCACTGTTTTTTAACAAGGAATTATTCATTCCTATAAGTTAATAAACAAAGATCTTTTCTCAGTACTCAGAGCACATGGAGATATTTTACACCTCCTGCATGAGGGCACAGCTGGTGCATCACCCACCAACCATCACAGACAACAATGCTGGAGTAAATTGGCAATAAATTATTCAACAAGAAACACGTAAAAGAAAGTTTAGATATCTTTCTGGAAAATGTGATTAACTTAATACCTAAGGAATCAAGCATATCTAATTAAATCTGCTGAGCACATCCCAATGTATGTACCCAAAAGATCTAACTGGAATACAGTTGTTGTATTGCAACAAACTAACCCCTGAGGTACCTTAAAACTGAAAAGAGGTACTTCTGATATTGGTCTTTGTAGGAAAGTAGTTACAAATACAAATACATTAGTAAGATGACCGACCATCTCATAGCAAAACTAGTCTGTTAAGTTTATATTCTTCCCCACGTTTACAAATTTACATATTCTATTTATAGGTATTCAAAGTGAGAATGTCTGATTTTGTAGGAAAGGAAATATTATTCCACTCCTTCTACTACTGCAGTACTAAAGCACTGTGAACTGGCTTTTTTCCCACAGCATAACAAAAAACAAAAACACAAAAAAACCACACAAAAAAACCCAAACAACAACAACAACAACAACAAAAAAAACACAAAAAAACCACACAAAAAAACCCCAAAACAAACAAACAAACAAAACACCACAAAAATTACCTTTCAGTCACATGTCAACATCATAGGGAAACATTTTAAAATTCTTTCAAAAGTAGTCAACTGTAAAAAGAGCTTCAAAGAATTTAAAAAATCTGCAGATGTATATATAACTGTATCTTGACTGCAACAGTTACAGCAATAACCACAAAATTAGGATAGCATTTAAAATCACAAATAATATTGCATTCCAGAGCAAAACTTTAACACTACAGTTTCTACATGCGACAGGTTATTTTAATTTCTTTACACAAGAATTTTCCTAATTTAGGGGGAAAAAAAGGATAACAAATAAACAAACAAAAAGGCAAATTTATGAAAAGGCATTTTGTAATTTCCTTTCCTCTTTGAGACAGATTTTTTTTTTAATCTAATGTACAAGACAGAAAACAGAACTCATTGCTACAGTACATAGCTAGTTCTTGCTCATAGGCAAGAACTGGCATCAGCATCAGCAGAGCACAGACAGTACTGCTTATTAACACAAGTGAGATTCATTGCAATAACCAGAGAAGCAACATCCCCTACTCATAAATCCACAGGTAATCTTACATTGTTATAGCTGCAGTGCCTGCACTTCTTTTTTGTCACTTACAAAAATAAGTTTTATTACAACCTATTCTGCGTGAAGGTCAAGCGAGACACAGGATTGGAAACTTAAGTCTTTTAAATGGAGACAGCACATGATGCAAATTGATTTAGTACAAGTTCTGCTTTCAGTATAAGACTTGACCTAGAAAGCTTTTGCATCTTCAGCTTCCCAGTTTTGGAAATAATTCACTATATATGCAAGAATTTACCAAAGACCTTTCTGCACCTCAGCTGCACAAACATTTGTTACAATAAAAGGAGAGAATGCTGCTCTTACAGAGTGCTTTACACTAGAGCTTGCACTGTGATCATGAGACTTGGTTTCTCAAAGAGTTGAAGAATGACTTGACAGGCAATGCAAGACAATGCCTTCATCTATTGCAGCACAAATGTTAAGCTTGCTGATTTATTGATTACAGTGGTAGAAAAGGTAATTCTATTCAAAAACTAAGAAGAGACTAGAATTGTCTGAAAAAAAATATATTAAACATTCTACAGAGAAAGGGAAATAATAAGTTGCTTGTCTTCTGAAATGGTACCTGCTTATGAGACACAAAAGAACATTAAGTGAATCAACATAAGCAGTAAATCTACTTGGAAGAGTGGGACAGTCATAATTATTATTACTGGTGTATTGCTAACAAAAAACAAAACAAAACACACATTAAAAAAAAAAAAAAAAGAGAGAGAGTTGATTAATTGCTATGAATTTCTGGCAGCTGTAGCTTTTGAAGCATGAAATACATTAGCATTGTATCCTAATGTCTTTGATAATTGTTTGGAGTTTGTCTTCTGAATGAGGCACATTATTTATTCACAAAGAAGTCACTGGCTGTAAAAATTAAACATGTAGAAAATAAGTTGACTTTTTTTCCACAAAATTGCATTTCTTTGAAGGACAAAGGTAGAAATAACTTACACTATCAGTAACTGATAAAGGTCTAATTTAATGTGCATTGTCCAAATACCTTTGCCCTTTACAGATTATTAACTGTAAAAAGATCCTGGGTGAATTTATTGCATCATTACACAGCAAGTATAGTAATATTCCTGGTAGAAAAATCTAGAGTGAAATATCAGCTCTACTTAAACTAGTATTCTCACAATACAGTGCCAGGTTTGTAAGGGTCATTACAAGAGTTTCTTTAGGCCACATCAGGAAAAGTCTTCATGTTAATGTGTACATAGATTCTCAAATGCCATGGCTTTTACATACCCTAGTGGTTTTGGCTTTCCCACCTTTCTTCATGTATTACTGGTCACTGAAGGAAACAAACCAATTTTTTTCTTCTCCAGTGATTTTTGTTTCTTCCTGGTGACAAAAATGTTGTTGGATGCAAGGTGCCTAACAGAAGCAGTATTATAAGGATTTAAGTGTTCAAAGTTGAAATGACTGTTCTTTCCAAAGTATTCTGCAATTATCTCAAAAGAAAGCAAAAACTCTAAGGAAAGGACAACAGAATCAGGTAAAGAGCAAGAGTGGGTACTGGAGTCATCTTTACACTCTAAGCAACACATATGTCAACAAATAGCAGTAATTAGATTTCCTGGAACTCAGTGGAGTTACCTGCAGTGGCATTTCTTTCCCATCAGCACAAACACACTCAGAGAGAGAGAGTCTGGTTTTTGTAATGATGAGGACCTTGCTTTTTCTTCTAATAAGGTTTGAGCAGAAATAAATCAAAGATTAATGCAACAATTTCTGAAATACAAATCAATACAAATTCAATACCAGTGCAAACCTAGCAACACCTCTGTCAAGGTGCAGACATTATTGGCACTTGCCCAATTCAAGCACCTACCTGCCCCTGTGCTATCCTTACTGGGACTAGGAAGCTCTTGCAGCTGCCCCTTGGGTGTCCCTACAGTGCTGAAAAATAACAGTCAGCAATTTTAATTCACAGCTTCTCAAACTATTTGGTAAAAAAAAAAACAACAAACTAAACCACGAGATAAAAAATAGGGCCCATGGGACTTCTCACTCTAACTTTAAGAGTAGGATTATAGTCTCATAGTCCTGTATCTACCTGTTCAAATGTGTGTGGTAAGAGATGCTGAAAATTAATTTCTGGAGGATGACAAGGTTTATGACATTTTAAACTGGAATGACCAGTTAAGGAGTTTAAAATTTAGGAAGCCAGGTCTCCCCAGGCACCATCCCCACGATTTCAATTTTAGCAGTAGACTACTTAGCTACAAAGAGCACTAGGAAAACATAAATATCTTTTGATTAAAGGTTAATTATTATTCCAGAATGTAAAAATGCAGTACAAATGCAAAAAATTTGTGCAAGATATTTTGTGGTGGGTTTGTTTTGGTTTTACATGCAGGATTAAAAAAATAATAATTTCCAGGAAAGGCTTGATGCTTATTTCA
This sequence comes from Florisuga fusca, assembly GCA_038090715.1. NCBI lineage: Eukaryota > Metazoa > Chordata > Aves > Apodiformes > Trochilidae > Florisuga > Florisuga fusca. Next base: position 10,438,205 of record JAAWXA010000015.1, on the reverse strand, counting down.
TTTGCTCTGGTTTTACATCTCTGTAATGCCATAAGACACAGTTACAATCTGCAAATTGTTCTGTAAGTGTGGAATAACTTTACCAAAGATAGCAAACTGTAAATTACGAGTGTAACTAAGAACTAAGTATATCTGTTAATTCTTAATGGCCCACCAGACTTATTCTAAATCACATTAAAATGACAAAATAGAATAAATCAAAATAAAATGGAGGATTCTCTTGCTTCTAGCTCCACATTACAAGCAGATATTCCATAAAATATATTTATCAGCATTGTGACCAGCTATAAAACGTTGCCAGTGCAGAATGTTTATGTACTGTAGCATAGTAAAATTGTCCCCCTGTTAACTCTAAATCAGCTTCCGAACAGGTATTGGTGCTTCTTCATCTGCAACCTATCTCAAAGGGAAATGTCATATGTGATGTCTGCAATAGCTTTTTTGCAATGAAGGATGTCACCTTTGAATTGTGATTTCCTATAAAGGCACAAAATTGCTCGATTTGGTATAAATAAATCTTAGAGACAGATCACGGTGTTATTTACCTTTTGTTTTTTAAAAGATGGTTAAATTTTAAGTGAACATCTCCAGACCTATAAACTTCAGTTTGATTAATGTAATGTGTCATCTACATATCCCAGCCATATTAATTTATGCTGTTATCTCATCAGATCTCATGAATGATACGGTGTCAAGACTTGTCAGCATCAATATGTCTTCACCACAGTCTGGAGGACTGTCAACCACATGCAAACAGCTGAATTAGCTTAGGCCAAATGCAAGTATTACCAAAGCAAAGCATAATCCCCATTACCACCTCTTCAGTTTTTCTTAACTCATTCAGTATTTAGGATCCAATCCATACTCATTTGATGGGAAAAAAAAAATTATTATAGGGTAAAGTAGAAGAAATAGAAATAAAAAATAAAATGCTAGAGATCAGATCAAACAAAAATCCTCAACATAACAAAATACTGTTTATGATCCGGAACTAATTTTTGGCAACATTGCATATTCTCTGACATTTTCCTCGTTTCTCATCATGAAAACTGAAATTCAGCAGTAAAGGAGGCAATCTGTGTGATACAGTTGCATAAACACCAGTTTCACGAAATCAGCAAGTTAAATAAATTGTTCTGTAATGCCACATTAGCTGACAACAGATAAACTTCTAGCAGCAGATCCAAATGCAAACTGACACTGCAGTTTGTAGCGTACATCCAGCCCTTCAGGCTTTTCAGCAATTATGCTTTGGAAGAGTCAAAGTTTTAAATTAATAAAAACTTTCTCCTTTATTTTTCAACAATTTGAACTAGTAAATCTGAACAAATACTTTGTCTACCACTGCTGTATGAAAACAGTAATGAAGCCTTGGTTCATCAAACTGTTTACATTCCCAGTTTCACTAAAATCTATTGAACTTCATTTATGTATTTTTCGAGGAAATTACAACACAGAAAACTCATTTAAATATCATATGACCACTGTAATATATGCACCACCTCCTTTTCCAAAAAAAGCATTCTCCATTGTGCTTACTAACAGCTGCTGAAGAAAGTTTCACTGGAGAACAAACTCCCTAGCATTTTCCTTTTCTGGCCAATAAAAAACTTTCAGGTTTTCTCCAACATACCACACACACATAAGGACACAAACAAATCAAGTTTTCACTTGACAGTGCAACAGATCACCTCAGGTGTTCAGACTACACTCATAAGGTGGTCGTGAGGTAATCAATTAGAATTACCTCAATTGATTTAGAATATTATGAAGCTTATTTTTTTCAGTCATCTAAAAATTCTATCTGCTACCCAGTCCAGTGTGGGACTTTTCTGGTTGGGAAATAATTACCAGCTGAGGAGGGCAAGTTCCATATATTTATGTATTTTTATATAGACATTTTTAATTTACTATTACTACCTCATTAAATCTACCCTAGTTGTTTTGGGTTTTTTTCTTCCAGCTTTAAAGTCTCTCACTCTTATTACCCTCTTCATCTCCTGGGAGGGTAATGGGGAATAACAGAGAACATCTGTCACCTAGATACTGACTAAAAAGGTGACAAGGAAAAGAAGTGTTGGAGTAATACAAGAAAAGTGAGAAGCCTGAGACATGCAAGGTAACACACGTGGCCTGGGCTGGAGCTTGAAGGATAAAAAAGAACAAATTTAGCACATGCTTATATGATGGAGCAGAAAGGTCCATGCCTGAAAGAGGCAGAAAGACATCTCAGTGCACCACACCAGCCAGGCTCACAGCCCTTTTCCAGTTTCTCCCAAAACTGTTTCCTGAGAACCCAGCATTCACTTAACCCAAATCTTCAGAAATTCAATTTCTAGCATCTTATAAATCATGTGAAAGCTAATAGGAAAGTTGATAGGGGGAACAGGTGCAAATGAGATCAATAAAAGAAACTGGGAACATAAAATACTGTATTAAGGATTAGTGTTTGAACAATAGACATCGTATAGCAGCTCTATGAAATGTTTGATCTTTGCTTTTTTCCCTGTCCCAAAGTACATATTTTCTAGATTTCAGCAATTAAGGTTGCTGAAGGTTAGTTCTTTTCAAAAAGCTATTGCTGTGAATTGTAGCTCCTGCAGTAGAACAGAGAATAAGCCTTTGTTATCGTTATTGAATAGCTTCTTGCTTCAGGGAAGACACTTGAAATTTAGTTTTCAAGCATGACTTAAATGGGTGATAAAAGGACATTTTAATTGTACCCACACCATAATATAAGATTTTAGAAGCTCTAAATGTAAGCATCTATATAGCTGGAGGTAGGCATTATTTAACCACAACAATAGCTTTCATTAAAACTTAACTCCATTTTTCAGCTTTCTCAAAACATTTGGTTCTCTCAGTATCTGCTTTTGCAATCATAATAAACCAAATTTCTCTATTGCTGCTCCTTTAGTTGCAGAAACAATAGGTTTTTAGAATTTCTCCATAAATCTGACAAACAAAATTTTATTGCAATAGAAATAATTAGCAGGTCCTTTTTAGTCCTTTTTGCTATTTCACATCTATTGCTTTAAAAGTTAATGACCGTCTGGGTTGCTGTAAATAAATGTTCAACATGGGATTACATTTAAATTGTACTTTGTCTTTTTCTCAGTAAAGGCTGACTCCAACTTGACATATAGCGTGTGCCTGTCAGGGTCTTAACGCACACAAGTATATTACATTTCACTGGAAAGTAGATTTTACCTGTCAATTCTGGATAATGCTCTATTTCTTTTTGCTAATAAAACCCTAAATGTAGTAACAGTGCTGGGGAACTTCCGGGATAAGTGTGTTAAGTGCTGATGTTCAACCACACAGCTACTATTAATATTACACGTCCCCTATTTCAATCAAAATAACATTAAAAACCACCCAGATAATATTTTGCCAGAAAAAACCCAAAAACAAACAAACCTAGACAACAACAAAAACAAAACCGAACAAAAAAATCCGAAACAAAGAAACAACAAACCCTCAAATCCATAATGATTTATTTTATAGATCAGGTTTGCTGTATTACCTACCAGGTGCTGAACAACTACTAAACTACCCTAAAAACAACTACTAAACAACTACTAACTACTCTAAAACCAGTGATGCATATATCCTTTTGGGAGAAGACAGTAGCAAGGAAGTTGGAAGATGAAACAAAGACAAAACTAATAGTATAACTGGAAAAAAAAAATTATTGACTTAGAATTTCTCCATTTATGTCACTGACAAGTAGAAAACAAACATAACCCAACATAAAATCCAAGCCCCATCTGTCTCTCATGGTGAGCCAGAATCCTGAATCACTTCCCTGCTGAGATAGGGCTCTTTTCAAGGACAAAAGACAAAATATCTTCGTTTATGTTTAGAAATCACCTCACTAGCACATGCTAGCTCTAAACTTTCATATCTATGCTTATAACTGTATTTACACTTTGTTTCCATGAGTATATACAACCATACAGCCTCACATTACTATCATATTTCTATCCACTGTTTCAAACCATCACCAATCAACCAATAGTCTTCTGCTAACTACCAATACTTTTTTTTTTTTTTTTTTAACAGATCAAAGGTCTCATCTATGAAGGACAAATAAATGGGATGATGTTTAAGTATGCAATCACACAGACCAAACAGCTGAGGACTTTAGAGGAATAATCCATTCCAAAAACCATTTCTCCCATTTGTCTACACTGTTCTTGCTTCTGCATCCTTCACACAATATCTTACCCCTATGTATTTAAATTGGGTTCCTGTGTGTGCCATAAGCCCTTGCACACATTTCCCTCTTTTACAGTAGTTTAAAAATATTTGTATAAATAATTTCCTTTGAAACAGTGAGGGGTGGGGTGTTCATCCACTGGGGTTCTCAATACCAGATGCTTCATGAAGCCGTCTGAGTAGAATATAGTTCTACTTACTAAAACCTTAAAAACTGTAGGTAAACATTGCAACTGCTGCCTATGCCCAAAACTGTAGTGTGCTGAAGACCTAAACCATCCAACCTGCTACTGCAGCAACAGGTCATCTTACTCTCATTAGGTTGGATAAATTCACATAAAACCAGAAATGCTTTTTAAATGGAGGATGAAACCTATGGTAGATCCAGTGGAAGAATAAACCCTCTGGATTCCCATTTTCTTCCTAGAAATTTTTCACTACAATTATTAATTGTTCCCTTTCTGTAACTGTCATGTCTTTTTTTTTCCATGCTGGGAAATCAGTTGTCCAACATCTCTAGAACTTAAGTTACAGTCAGAGTAATGTAGTGCCCCAAAAAAATAGTAGCTTGGAAAAAAAAATGTAGTTTGGAAAAAAATTCTCACATGGCTCTTTTTTGGATTCTTGCTAAGTAACCTCAGCTTTCTTTTTCTATCAGAACACATAAACTGATACCTTGAAAAGGTTGGACCAAGGAACACCATTTAGCTAAGAAATACATAGCTGGATTTTGCCAGTCACAATCTAGATCACAAATACTGATTCAAGAAACTGGATTTAAAAAATTCTTTCACTTACATTGTACCTGTAAAGCCTAAATACCTATAGATACCTGTAAAGTGAACTGATCCTCACCGTGGAAAGGCATAGGAATAAGGAAACATGCATGATAGGAAAGACATTTACACAGCTATTGTCATATTCCAGTGCCCCTGGATTTAGCCTTCAGTGACCACAAACCAGCAGCCAGACTTCTGCCTACTTTGGATGGAAATTTTTGACAGTATCTTTTAGGGAAATACTTGAATTGTAATGGAGGCAAATATATATGAAAGTGTTTCTTAGAACTTGAAGCATACAGCTGATTGAACCTTTTCAACTTAAAGTATTTTAACCACACTTCCATTTATTTCTTTTTTTTTTTTTTTCCCCAGCAGCATTTGAATATTTCCAGCAGCATCTTTTAATTCTCACAAATTCAGCTCCATCAGCTCCTTCATCTCTGCTTTTCATCAGTAAATAAGGTTCCATCTAGGCTACAGGCATAGATGAGGAGGGCACAGCAGGAATGAGGGTTTCAAGCACTCAGTTGCCTTAGAATGCCCTCTGCTCTCTGAATGCTCTGGACTCAAGCAGATAAAGAACAGGCAGGGGTAATACTCATTATTTCCTTCTACTATGCTTTCTATAGGCATCCTGGACTTTTCATTTTCATTTTATCTATTTGGATTTAAATAGTCAACCTTTCTAAAGTATCTAAGTAAATACCACATATGCCATATGGCTATACTACCTTAAGAGCCATTACAATCTGGCCATTAAACATACTAACAGATACAAACCTATGATAAAAAGTAAACATTATCTGCACTGTGCTGGTTGAAGAGGCAAAGATGTATGTTCTCATAATTATTTGGCTCACTGAGAATCCATGTATTCTAAAGCTTCAAAATATTACATTCACATGATCCAGGAAGGGGAGAAATAAGATGCATTAACAGATTCAAGGGACAAGAGTCAATTTAAGTACTGCCTGGTCAATAGATGTAATGAAATGAAAACATGGAGTAATTTTTGTATTTTGGACTGAGACTGAAAATAAAAGTATTACAAAGAGAAGGTCTCTGTTTGGCATCTCTCCATCTTCCTACCAGGGTCAGCCACCTCACCAAGGCAACTCTAATTACCTATTTTAAGTGGACAGTTTGAGCTATTAATATGTTGTCATTACCTAGTCATCATCTCAAGGTCATATCTTTTCTTTCCAGTAGTCTCCATAAAGAGAGAGTAGTTCAGTTCAACTATTAGGTCTTGAAAAAGCAAAGGTATCACACAAACCACCCCAGATCTACACCAGAGAAAATACTCCCAAAATTTCAGCAGCATAAGGAATCACACAGAAGTTCCTTCTGAACCAGAAGCCTCTTGGTGGGAGTAAACATGGAGATCTATCAGAGATGGGCCAAGCATCAGCTGACTTGGATATCCCAGTAAATTGGTACTGCCTACTTCCCTGCCTCAAGGCCTCCAGTTCCAAATGGATTTTGTAATTTGAAGATTTCCCAGTTCTTTAATACTGTTTGTTAACTTGTGTGGTAATGCAAGTGAATCAACTCTTAAAACTTGCCTGATTTGCTCAGTGTGAGTGAAATTGCAAAACATGACATCTAGAATCATCAGTGTCTTGATATAAAAAGAAAAAGGGATAAAAATGCATGTGCGGTATTTCTTCACATTCAAGTGAAGAAGATAATTTTGTACAGCAAGTCTTGAGATTAATTAAAATGCTTTACTTCAGATATAATTAGCAAGCCTCACAAGCATAAAATAATTTAATTTCCTGTTATCAAAGAAAATGCTATTTTCTGCCAGTAAAGGACTAGTCTCTTACAGGATTGCATGTTAATAATTCATGATTGCTGTACATTCAATAAAAACTTTTAATGAAAATAGCATTAACTTACATCCAGCATGTAGAATCTGTAACGTCTTATTTTATGATGAGGCTTTTACATTACTCACTTTCCTAATCAATTTAAATTGATACACTACCAAAACATGCAAAAGTACCTAATAGAGTTGTATAAAACAAAAATAAAAAGACCACCTCTTCAAGAAATAACTGCCACACAACTTTGATGGTAGATTATGCTTAGTAACATTTACCCCATATTTGAATTAACTTTTATAAGCTTTTTTCTCCATGAGGCTCAGTTATTCTGGAAAATGACATGAGATGTTAGGGTTTCTCTCTCTTTAGCATGTGAGGGTAGAATATTAGCATTTAAACCTCACAGAATAAGATGATTCAGATCTTAGTTACTACACAACAGTGCAGAGCAACAAGGCTGTAAAGCCAAAGTTACTGCAGTTCTGTTACAATCAGGGAGATTAATTTTTTTATTTGTTCTGCCTCCTTTTACTTCTTTCCCTCTTCCCCTTTAAGATTTCAAAGGAGAGAAATAAAATAGGTCATTACTCAAGTCCAATAAGGCTAGAAAAGCAGTGAGAAAGTAGTAATTTATTGTCTGATCCTAGGTATATTGAAGGTATACAGACAATAAATAGGAATTTATTGGCTGTAAATATTTTCACTTCATAGCTTCCCACATCAGCAGCAGTGCTATGGGCCTCTGATTATTTTTTGACGTAGGAAAACTTAGGAGATGATATAGATAGCAAATTAGCTGAAGAATTCAACATAACATGACAAAAAAAGCCCCAAAACTAATGTTTATTAACTATCCAAGTGTGAAAGAAGTCCCTCCCTTGGTTTTAGAAGTGATACTCATCACAGTGACACAGCATGGTGCAGAAACACTTTTTCCTCATGAATGTTTTGTATTTTACAGTAATAGACTTTGTGCTTATTAAGCACATGCATAACACATGAATTGCTTGCTGTTACTTTCAGAGCATCCATGCACACAGTATGGGTATCAGAACAACACTGATACCCATTTGTGTTCCAAAGACTGGGGATTTGATGGTGCAAGGTGCTCAATAGATTCACTGTGGTCCAAAACCACTTAGAGCTCTAAATACATGCATGGGCACAGTAATGACTAATGGAATATCCTGTGTAAACAGCTGCATCTCCATTCTGATGCCTTGTTGGCTAGACAGTACAAATTAAGCACACTGTAAGAGCAAGTTCATAAAGCACAGTCTTGTTTATGAAAAAGAGATACAAATATCACAAGAAGTATCCCTTTCCCCTCCTGAGCAGTTAGAGATGCTGTGAGAAAAAATATTGATATTTTTCTTTATTACCTAGGATGCCTGCATTTTATATTCCCATTCTACATCCAGTTCATCTAATGCATCAAGAAAAAAATACCTTAACAAAAAAAATTGCCATTTCCACCACACCAGACAGCAGTTTATTTGCTACCAACCCCACAATAGCTAACTTAAGAAAGGACAAGTTTTACAGTTCTAAAGAAAATTAGGTGATTTGAAACAGAGAAAAAATAAGTTGGATAAGTTCGTCCTCTTCTAACAATATTACCCATGAGTATTTTTCTGACAGGGCCCAGAAACAAACAACTCCCTTTATAGGGCTCCATCACAATGAAACCCCAGAAAGAATAATTAATAAATCTGTTGCAAAAAATTAAAAGTTTTTTGTTTCCAGTGTCCATTTTAAATTCCTGCAAAGGGAGAAAATACTTCATTATCTGACTGCCTGAGTATTAACAGCTGATGTTTTTTGTCTATGTGTGAACATCTAGGAGCCTGTATCAGAAGCCAGCTAAAGAATGCTGAGTAAAACTTTTTGCTTCTTTCCAGGTTCTTGAAGTTCATAACATTCCTTTTCTTTGATGCTTTTTATTAGTCTTCTACTTCACCTCAGGTTATTTTCAACATCACATCTATCTTACTTGTGCAAGAGAAAAAACTACAACTGTCCATGCAAAGTTCTTTTTGCTTTCCTTTGACAGAGCTCCCAGTATTTGATATAACTGAATATGCTTCTTCCAACATACTTATCCAAAATTGGAACATTTGGATAGTAGAATTTGTATTACTGACACTCCGTACATCAGCTCACAAAGGCATAGGAAGAAAACAGAAGTATGGACAAAGGAGTCAAACGTTTAATGGAAGTATTATGGTCTGTTGTCCTAATCTAACAGCAGAAATGAGATTATAATCAAGATTGAACTGAATCTAATACTAGATACTCACCTGGCTAAATGAAGAACTGCAGCATATACAGGAAGTTTCCTCATAGAGAACTTAAGGAAATAAAACTGAGAACTAGACTGTATTCTGTGCAACAATTATGGCAACTTCTGAAAAAGCTAAGATCACAGAAAGATCCTAAAAGGCCGTTCCAGAATTTGAAATCCTTGTCCTATCCTCTAACAGGTTCCAGTGACTTCGACTGCTGGAAGCTCTGGGCAAGCCACGCACTTATTTTTCATTGTTCTCCACTTCACACTGTTCACTGACTAAGGGAAAAAGCTTTCAGCATCATCACCATGTGTATTGAACTGGCAGGGTGCAAGAGTCAGTTACATGCTATTTTTGCTGCTTTTACTGCATGAGAGGGTATCCTACAAGAGAGGCAACAGCCACATCAAACCATTACAGACCTATGAGGCATAAACTGAAAGACAGAGCCTTTTGCCCTGTGCCATCTATGCCATTAAGTCTTGTAAGTTACTGGTCAGTCTCAAAATGTACCAGAAGCTGATCAGGAAAGACTTCATCTTCTACGAATTGACTCGAAGACTTTTAGGAGTCAAAGTGTGACTTGCAACAGAGATTAAGAAAAAGGTTGCAGTCATGAGTGAAACAAATATAATACCTTCTTGCCTTCAGCTTCCTAACTTTTCAGACTTTTGCTTGCAGTTTGAGATAATGATGTTTTTTTTAAAAAAACAAAACCATAGCAAAAGCACAAACTCGTTCTACACTGCTAGCAGTCTCCTAGAAGTATGAAATGCTGCAACAAAAAGTATAGACAATAACACAATATATCATCTTCCTGCTCAGTGAGCAGTCTTCACATCAAGAGCATTTTCAAAGCACCAATACCATAATGCTAATCACTAATAAGCTGGATGAGTAGGTTCTCACCCTGCTAATTAACTCACATAGGGGTTCTAGCTACAGCCCACATGCACAAATCCAACAGCTTTTCCCCTTCCCTCATACTCCTTTGTCTAATACTTTTCACTATAATCACACCCAGGAAGAAAATTATAAAGCTCAGCAGGACAAGTGTGTTTTGACTCAGCTAAAACTACTAAAATATTAAAAAAGGAAAGGCTGAGACACACAGACATAGAATAGATTTTGCCCTTAGAGCAACAGAAAAATAAACTAAAATTCTGAAGGCCTTTTGACAAGTAAAAAGCATGCTTTGTGTTTTTCCAGGCAACAGTTTCAAAGATTTCCACAGCTCATTTGCTGCAGAGGTCAAATCCAATCCACATAATTTCCTCAAACAAAGTCTTTACTGCAGCTATAACTGACAGACATCTGCCTCTTGCCCACCTAGAGAAGACTAATTACTCAGAGAACAGCTTAATATAAAATGTCTCTGACGAGGGCTTTGCACAAAAAGAGCAATAAGAGCCATGCCCAAAGCATCCACAAAGCCTGTTCTCAGATTTTCCTATGGAAGCTCTTCAAATTTAGCTTGTCTACACATCAACTCATAGTTCATTTTCCGTCTCAGCTCCTCAGTGTATCAAGATGTATTGTACTGCTTGCTCAGCTGCTTACTTCCCCACTTCAGTATCCAAGGATGTCAAAGTGCCTAACTTCCATAAACTGGAAAGGGTCATAGCCTGGAAACATATTAATTTGATAATTTGACTTCCACAGCATATCAGAAGGCAAATCACAGAATCACATGTTTTATGTTGGAAGAGACCTCCAAGATCATCCAGTCCAGCCTTTGACCAACACCATCATCAACACCAGGTCCAAATGCCTTTTAAATGATCCTGAGGATGGTGACTCCACCACTGCCCTGGGCAGGCCATTCCAATTCCTGACAATCCTCTCAGTGAAAAAATGTTTCCTAACATCCAGCCTAAACCTCCCCTGGTGCAGCTCCCATCCATTTGCTCTGATTCTATCACAGTCCACTAAGGAGAAGAGTCTGTTTCCCTCCTTGCTCCAACCTCCCTTGAGGTACCTGAAGAGAGAGATAAGGTCTCCTCTCAGCCTCTTTTCCAGAGAATGAGAAGCCTTCCAGCTCTCAAAGCCTATCTTTCAATTTTCTGAGTGCATGATGATGAATCTCAAACACATTCTTTAGCAAAAATAAATACAAAGATAAACTATAGCAAAATCTTTCTTTGAAAATTGAAAATAAACCTTATATAAAAAATTCAAAGCTCAAGGCCCAAGAGCTGCTTTCCTTTCCCCTTTATTTTTAATGCTTCCTGCAACAAATTCCAGTCTGTACAACTGCACAAATCCAAATGGGCAGAATTCATCACTATAGAAGAATGAAAAAAAAAAAAAAAGTAAGCTCTCTTACCTCTGAGAACATTTCCTTTTGACTGCTCTGGGTTTTCTCCAGGTGAAGTTGCAAGAGGCAGTTCTTTGTTCATAGATACTGACTACAGATCATGTGAGTCAGCACAGGTACACATCTCATATATACAGCTTTAGGAAGCATCACAGAGTAGCAGAACAGCATCTGGGAAGTGAATTGAAAAATTATTCAGTGTGAATCTCTCTCATTTCTGGTTTTAGTGTTTCTGGGAAGATTACCAACAATGGGATGCCACTAATTATTACACAATCATCATTAGTGAGACTGTTTCATTATTATAGCTTAATTTTTGTATGGAAGACAGTGGGGTTGAAGGCAAAAGGAAGAAGTTTTAGTCAGCCTACAAATGGAAACTTCAGGGAGCAGTTCATGCACATGCATTTGCCTTCCAGAATGTCAAGAGGCTTTTCTCCTTTATAACTGAGGTCCTGCAAATCATTCTGTGGTGACTGGCAAAAGGCAAATAAAGAAGGCTGATCTAAAGTCTTACATGCTTTACAAGAACTAGAAATCAAAAGATGGCAATGAATACAGTATCTCCTACTTAAACAGATTTTTCTCACAATATAGAAAAAAATTGCTTATAAGTAGTTTAATACCACAGATTTCCACTTCTTAAATATAGCATTTAGTAAGACAATATTATTTCTAAATTTCTGAGCAAAGTGTGGATCATTAGTATGAACCCATTTTGGCTGTGTTTGAAAAAGCATGAACTTGCATAAATCATTAATAAAGGGCACCTTTATGCCTCTTCCCATAACTCCTCAGTATTAGTCCTTTTTCCAGATGTAAGAAGGATCAACTTCAGCTAAAGCCTCTGCTCATTAAGGATCTCATTTCAGCTCCCAGATGAAAGTAGAAAAAACAAACCAATGCAGACTGACCTGAAGGCAAATTTAAAAGGAAAAGTTTTGGTGATGACTGCAGTGTTGCTGCTTATGATCACAAAACTAAACTAAAAATGTCATCTCAAATAACAAAGCACATTTTATCACTTTAAATGAGCGTCTGTATTTGGGCAGTATATAAAAGATACAAGCAACAGGTTGCAAAAAATAGAAAACACAAATATAAATTAAATTAGCCAGAAGAGATCAGTTCTAAAAGAAAATAGCATTTCAGGACTTTGTTCTTTTCACTGCTGCTTTAATGAATCTCTGCTTTTGCTTTGTTGAACAGTAACTATTAATTTCTGCACTCTAACTAGCAATGGCAATGGTACTTTCTTATCAGAACTGTAAGATGAATTCTTTCCTTAGAGGCATAAAAATTTCCTATTTAACTCATGGGTACTTTCTATTTAAGTAAAATTAGGCTCCGTATGTATGTCACTGTTCAAAGAATTATTGTTATATTTAGTTAAAATACATTAGTATAAAGCTAATGTAACTTGTTCTTGTCAGACTTGTACATTTTTAAAGGAAGAGATATCAGTGAAAAAAAAAAACCCTAACATCAGTGAATCTAAAAAGGCAAAAGAATTTGATGTGTTTTCTTCTCTATATCCAGTTTCAAGAGAAGAGCTATTTCCTGGCCGGGAGTATCTTGATTCAGTACATTTCAAAACCACTTTCAGAACACAAGAAAAATGTCAATATAAAAATAATTTGTCTTTGAGTTTAATTTTACATCTAGAGCATAATGGAATATTTACCAAGTCAATGCAACAAAGTTACTTTAATACTGTTCAAGTGAACAAAAAAGGGGAAAAAGTACATATTTGCATTGGATGACACATGATTATATCTATATATCCAACTTAACTCATTCATAGAAGCTCCCAAAAATAAAAACAAACACAAAACCACAGAAAAACCTAACCATGGCTTATTTATTCCACTTCTGGGCTTCTCATAGAGAATGGATGACATCATGAAGGAGCCATACTACTCCCAGGCTAGGCAGTCTGAAAGAGCATTACATCATATTGTGTGACCAGACTTAATGCATTTCGATCAAATAGAATTTTAGTACATCAAAATTTTAGTAGATTTAGAATTTTCATACATCAAAACTGTTCTTAGTTTTGTCAAAAAAGTATTTTACTGCTTAAACAGGCTTCAAATAAGCCTACTCAAAAGTAGCCCTTTGTCCCATAGGCAAGATAGAGACCTACAAATGTAAAAGGCATGAGTTGAAGGAATTCAGTTTTAAGATTCTGCAACTCTTATCCAAACAAGCCTGTTTCCTCAAAAGGATGTGCCTAATATCCTACCCAGGAGCACAGTGGAGTGTTCCATGAATCCTCAGCACAAATGGGAATCCAAACACGCTGTAGAAATCTAAGACACAGCCAAATACATAAGTTTGTTTACACATAAATTTGAGTTCTCATTCCAGTTCTTTCTGGATAAACCAAAGAGCATTTCCCTGTCTGTTTTTTTTTTTTTCTTTTAATTGAAAAACATTTGAATAGATTCAGCAAAATTGCATCCATGGAGACAGTCATTCCAGCAGACACACAAAGCATGTTGGCAGGACAAGATGGAAATGAAATCTATAATGAATGCTTTTTTTTCCAGGGCAGAAGTGCCCTGGAAGTTCCTATTTGGAGAAGTGGTTGCACAGGACTGACCACAATTCCCTCAGTCAGATTGATTTGCTATAATCCCACTGACTCCCACAGTCCCCTTTCACCACCTCAGGACATATACAAAATTGGTGTTTGGGAGATGAGGAACACTAGATTTGTTTCAGGAGGAGTAAAAATAGTTATTTTGAGAATGAAGTCATACTGATTGGTATCATTTGCCAGTAAACAATACCAGTGACCTCTGCTCTGTGCAAGGGTTCATAAATAATTGAAAAAAAAATTTAAATGTAGGATTAAACATAAGCATCTAGATCCAATTTAAACAGCTAGATAAGCAGCTTGGTTTTAAAACACATCTGTTTAATACCTTTCACTGATCACTAATTTACATACATTTCTTTACCTACCTTTAAGAATGGTTTTAATTTGGTGATTCATAGGGGCACCTTGTGCACCAAAGCTTCTGTTTTGAGTACCAAAAATGAAGGGGGACTGCTACTGCAATTGTGCATCAAAAATTCTGATCCAAAGAAAAAAACCCACAGCCCTCCAAGATGACTGTATACCTAAAAGCTTTTCTACAAATGGAAATTATCAAAAGGTCAGACATAAAAAGCAGCAGTTCATAAATACTAATTAGCACCTTGCCAGTGATTGCATGATAACATTTACTGATGCATAATTGAATATCAAAAAATTAAAAATAACAGAGAGCGTGGGTAGATTTAATAATTAATTCCACCCACACTAATCAGTTTCTGAGTATTTCTTCTAATAAGCACAATTATATATTCTTCCTTTTTCTTTTCTTTTTCCTTTGTGAGCAGCAAACTGTCACTTTGTCTTTCTAAAGCTGAAGTGGGAGACCATTTCAATAATTATAAATTTCTAAAGGTTTTAATTCTACATAAGTTTTTTGCTTCATTTTTTTTGATACTAGTAAGATTCTTTGTTTTGTAACACGCAGTCATTTTAAGTTATACCATAAGAACTGGCTCATCTTCCTTCAGCTGTTCTTCCTAAATCTCACACTCATACTCCAGTGCATTTACTGACATGTGTCAGTATTCACATTTGTTACTGGCCATCCTTTACTATCCCAACGGGAGGGTGGTGGTGAAGGACAGCTCTGCACTTTTACAGGTTTGAGCAGACAAAAAAGCCACATCTTATTCAACAATTATAGGGTTGGTTATGTCAGGGCATAACTCTGGATTAAAGCACTTCTTTACAAGCAACCAGTGAGTTTATACATCCTTTTACTGTACAAAGGATGAACAAAATGAAAATCACAAGATCTGCCAGAAACATGGCTGAATACAAAGCTTAAAAATCACACAAATGCCTGGTCAATAGTTATATTATGAGCACAAAATATCACAGTAACTATTAGACATAGATCTTTTAACGTCAGCCAACCTATGTGTTTTTAAAATATTGTGTTACACCTATATATTCTACAGCCCAACGCTGAAACAGTGGCAATAGAAAAGTCACAACAGCAAGGCACACAATCCTCTAGAGGCCATATGGAAACAAAATTGCTGAAACATTTGTCAGAAGACACAAAAAATATCCAAGATTTTTGATACAACCCTCCCAGCACTTGGGTTTCATCCATGAAAAAAAAAGACTTACATTTTCTATCATAAAGATACAGGAAAAAGAAAACAAATCAAACACAGAATGACACTGCCCAAGCTTCTAAAACACTTTCAGGATCCCAGGAACAGTATTCTCCATTTCACATTGCTCACCAACAACCACCACAAAACTCATACACACCCTGCCAGATATCATTGCCTCCAGCACTTCAGAAAACACCCAAAGACAAGTGACAAGGTGAGAGGAACAGCACTTAAACCACTCAATGTAGCACTGTTCTCGAAATCCAAACCTTAATATGTCATCGATTGACATGAAATCAAACCTGCAAAAGCAGAGGGCTGAACAAAATCCTTTGCACCAGCTGTACATTTCCCAGAAAGTACCAACCAGCAATCTTAGGTTATTCCAGAACACTTGGCACTAAATTTTAATCCTCTCCACTGCAAGTAACAGAAGCATAAAACATAGACATGAGTCATTCAAGAGAAACTAAAGGCTTACAGATACAGAATTTGAGGTATTCATTCAGCATGCTCAGCGTCTGTGCCAGCCTCTGGGAATACACTTCTAGTGCTTCTGGCTTGGCTCATATCTCACAGGCAAGTTTCTTTGTATTTACAGAACCACTGCAGACTCAGACTTAGCAAAATGCTCTGAGTAATGTACAGTTTTTGTGGCCAAGCCTGCCTGCAGTGCAAGGAATGTCATTATCCCTCCAGAACCTGAAAGGGAATATAAAGGCTTCTCCCTCAGGTGGAAAAGCTGAGGAATAAATATTGGTGATTCCAAATGTGACACCATGACATTCAGTACAGCTATGGGAATAATGTAGATACAGTCAGTAAAGCAGATTGATTACACATCCGTCAGGTAAGCTGGTGAAGGTGACTTCACACATTTAGGGCAGTTAGCACAGGCTGTAGCAAACTGTAGCACAGCCTGCTAAATATTTCCTAAGTCCTCTAAAATGTTTTAAGCCAAGATAATTTACTGGGAGGTCTTCTATCAGAGCTTAAAATTGAAAACTTCTTGCATTTTAATTCCTGTCCTGTATCAGATTTCATCACTCAGTTGTCAAAGCTGATAAGAAAAAAGAAAATAAAAACGTCATATTCATCTATTAGAGCAGTAGAAGAAATGAAGACAGGTCAGTGTAATCACTTTGAGTGCTTTTATTTGCTCTGCCTGCAGAATTTAGACTTTTCTTTGAAATCTACTCCTATTATACTGGGTTTCTTGGATAAGCTAATAATGGCTCTGAGAATTTAGGAAAGGGGTGAAATCAGCACTATGAAATAAATTGGTTACTTTCCTCAGCTCCTCAGGCTGGAAGGAATGACTTTTGCACCAGATTATTCCACATTTTTTGTAATAAGCTCTAAGTTCAGCAGTAACAAGTCACCCAACAGTCATCTTCAAACAGTACAAGACACGTTTTTTCAGAAATATATTCTCAATCACTGAAACTCAGTTTACCCAATAAAGCAGAAAAAGATATTGAACCATAGACATCCTTGGTGACTGCTTTAATCATTATTATATAAGAAAATATTGTCCAAAATTAAAACCATCACCTTCCATTCCTGCTTTATTTTGGGGAGGAAATTAAAAAATGGTCATTGTTGAGTTTGTGAAAAAAAGGCCATCAGTACCTACCCACTGTCCTAGGCAACCTTTGCCAGGTAGGGAGGTACATACCTGCTGTCCTCAGGCATCAAAGCACCAAAGAGCAATACAAAGAGCAACCCATCTTTAAAAGGAAGGCTGTAAGTTCTGCTTCTAAGGTATCAGACTCTTAGACTGAGAAACAACCCAAAATTCTAGCACTATGAAATTCTTCTGTAGTTTTCATTTCATTACAGGTCTTCAAATACTTCAGGATGCTGAACCATGATAATTACTTTAAAAGTTTGGTGGGAAGAGAAGTGGAGGAAGTAAGAGCACAAAGATGTTCAGCTGAGCACACAAGGGGGAACAGTGATAGAGACTTTACTATTTCAACTCTTCTAAGAAAAAAATATAGCATTGATTATATTAGTAATTCACAGAACTGGTTCGAGGTCTTTAATAGAAGAAACACACCTATGAGGAATTCCGCTAAAGTGAGAAAGCTATATTGAAAAATTTGTCATATTTATGCAGGAGCTAAAAATGCTAGATAATGATATATGGATGTCTCGGCCATAAAAAAATAAAAGGTTTACAGAATGGAAAAAGACATATGGCTACTGTTCGAGTTTTATTGGAGATTCTGGAATTTTTACACATAGCCTAGCAGCTTATCTCAAAAACTGTCTCTGATTCCCTGGAAACACATTATCTTTCCTGAACTTCTTTATTCTTCCAGTGTTCTTTAGAAGAAATTAACGTACCAGAATATTCAGGCTTAATAAGCTTGAATTTTGCATAGTTTACAGCAAAAACATTAGCAGAATTTGCATTAAAAAGCATTGCTTTTTTCTCCCAAACATATAACTTGTTCAAGGCAGACTTCTCAAATATTTCACAGCCCTTACAAATCTGACTTTGGTCTGCATGGAAGATGCCACTAGTGAATACAGCAGAGACAAGCAAAGGAGTATATATAGGCTGCCAGAGATTAAGCAAAGTGCTTTCAAACTGGAAAGGATGAGGGGGCCTATTTAATATTGGGACTGCTTTCTGACAGTCTTAATTTACACATCAAAAGAGAAATACACTCTAAGATTTTGTCACCGTAATGGTTTTGCTATTACATTAACTAGCAATTACTACACAATGCAGTGCAAGCTGACTAGGCTTTAAGTGCCAAGTCCCAATTTCCGAACCTCCTCAGGCTGTTATTTCAGTGTCTTCTGCACTTTAAACAGAGAAAATTACAAAGGTTACAATTGCATAGATTAATAATGGCTAAAATGCCTACAAACGCTGTTCTCTAGCTGTTTTCTAGCCTCTCTGCAAGGAAGCAGAAAAACATCACCATGGTTTACATTTTCCTCTGTTCTACCCAGTATTCAAGAAGGCAAGCACAGGGGTGGAAGCCAGTACACATCTTCTCCTTCCCTCCTACATCCATGGAAGTGCTAAGCTACCTTGGGACAGCAAATTTTTGCATTGCAGCATCTCCAGAGTAGGACATTGTGTTGGATCACTGCAGAGCCACAAAACCCATCCTCTGCACACTTGGCAAACTTGAGAAACAGCTCAGCCTCCTAAGAGTCCCTTGTAATTCCAAATTTGCCAACCCCTCACCTACAGGAAAGGAAACAGAGAGAAATAGGGGGAACACAAAGGTTACTGCTTGCTCTTTCTCATCTGGCATGTTGCTGATACGAAAGTATACTCTGCTGACATACGCAGAGGATGAGAATATTTAAAGTGTCCCTTCTTTAAAATTAAAACTTTACTTTTTACTTCTGTAATTTCTTGTAAGGTTTTTACACATGAAATCTTTAAAGCCTTCAGTCAACCCTACATGTGATATTAACTTCTGGAAGTCATCAAGAACAGTTTTGTTTGTGATGTACTGCATTAGTTTTCTTTGACCTATAAATACAAGATTTTTTTAGGAAGAGCAAAGAACTGCAAAAATGCTGCAAGTCTCTCCTTCTTAGGAAATATATTTTTGTTATGTCTGACAGGGATAACATTTACTCTCATTTCTGGCTGCTGAGAAGCAGAGTCAGGGATATCTTTCCCAAATTAGTTCAAGTCAATTTATATAATCCTACAACAAAGGCTGTAAAGGCCAAGACTTTTGCAAAGGAAACAGAAGAATTACCTGCAGCTCACCTGCATTTCTATAGGGCCTAAATCAAAGAAAAGTGTTTTCTATCACAAAATGTCCACTGTAGAGCAGACTCTTTGGGGTCAGACCCTTTTACCTGTTTGCCAAAAAAATGCTGCCTGCTACTTTGGTCATTATAAAAATTATACAAGGGGGTTCAGTTGTTTGGTCTTGGTACTGATCTCTCTCCTTTGCTCCCCAGTCTTTTTCTGTCTGTCAAGTCAGAGCCAGAACTGAAAAATCATCAGGAACACAGAAGTTACTCAAAACCCTGCACACATCAGGGTCCAGAATGATAAAGTTAATAGGTTTCCTCAGTTCATCTAAAGAACAAATACCCCAAACAAAAGCAACTCTATCACGCAGCCCAGGAGAAGTCTAAGCTTCTACTCATCTCAATCAAGTTATTTCCAAATGTGAAATTCTTTTAGCAAGAGTTGATGCATTTTCCCTTTTGTTTATATTAGCTTTGCATTTTGTACTTAAGAGGTACTCTCAACCCAAAACCAGAATCTGTTTTGCCTGCATTCCACAGCAGCCCAGTTACAAACTAACTGACTGCAAATACTCAGTTCTGATTTGCTGACTGTTTTGTGCAAAGGCTGAACACTGTTCTGGCGCAGCTGTATGATTCCCCTTCATATACTTTTTTATTTTTTTGGTGATTCAGCTCTCTCACTGAATATTGCTTAATTAATACATTTGCTAGACAGACCCTCACCTGACACAGAGTGCAACTGTAATTTGCTTTAATAGATTTCTCTCTATTTATGGAAATAAGTAGATCCTTTCTCTATTAAAGAATGCAAAAAGCATTTGGACATGGCTTTCACAGAAATCAAACTCGATATCAGATGTCTTTCATTGCAGTCACCCCATTTTCTTTTCTGTGGTTGTTCAAGTTCTTTTTGATATTGAGCCAGTGTCATCTGCTAAGGTGCATGAGCCAAATACTTCACTACAGTGACAAACATCCTAAAGAGAGACAGTAATGCAGGCTGGTCACATATCTCCATAATTAATCCTTCAAACAGAATTTCAAAGGGCTGACATCAATTTTCAGTGAGCACATTTTTCAGGCTACTTGATGAAATGAAGCTGGCTTGTAACAAGTTTGAAAAATAAAAAAAAAGAGAAAACCAGTCAGATAATAGAGAGTCTGAAGGACTTCATGCATTTTGTATTTCATGGTAGCAAGTCATTACTCCTAAAGAATACAACTTGGCTTGCAATATGATTGCTTTTAGTTCTCCAGAATCACTGCACATACAGTGAATTCCCCACGCAGAAGAAAAAAAAAAAAAAAAAAAGAAAGAAAGAAAAGAACCTCCACTGCTATTACTTCCCATCATTAGAGATTTTCTTACTCATCTCCCAGAAAAAAACTAACTATAAACATCAGAACAGGCCACATCTAGAGCCACTGGGAAGGCTGAGGCTGTTCAGCAGGCACCGGCTCCAGAGCCTGGGCTGGGCAGTACTCTCAGGCAGGGCTGTTAGCACTGAGCACCCTGAAATGGTTCTAAACTGTTCTGCAGGATTGCCACCTTGTATTCACATTCACCGTGCTGAAAATACCACATTTACGTATACATTTACGTTTATCTCGATTGCTTAAATGTGGTTTTCTATCGCAGAATTCTGAAAAAGAAACACACATAGCAAACAAACTGGTTACAGACACAGACATCTGTGGGCCCAGGGTAAACTTCTCTGTGGAAGGAAGTTCCACTCTTTGTTTTGGAAAATCCCTGACAAAATGAGCTCTCCCATTCCCTTTCCGCAATTCGTGTGTCCAGCTGCTCTTTCTAAAAAAGACATTTCTGCCCCCTTGATCCTCAACACCAGGAACCCAGCAGCTGCTTAGACAAAGTACACATATTCAAAGAGATTTTTTTCACCTTTTTCTCAAAGCTTTCTGTGATTAATTTTTCTGCCCTTCAGCATCAGTACTACATCACCATATGACATTATTTACCTCAATGTATGGCTTCAAGAGTCTGTTTATTAGAAAGCAAAACCAGAAGACCCCTTCAAAAACCAGAACTAATGGTTCCTCTTGCCATAGACAACTGGATTACTTTTTAAGTATTTGTTGACTACACCACTTTTTCCTCAATTTTCAGGACAAAAAGGAAATAATTTGTCAAAAAGTTAATTGTTCCTTTAAAATGAATTTAAAATACGGTTAGGAAAATAAGAGAACCTTTCCCCTTGATTTTGTATTATTAAAAAGTGACTTGCACTAAAAAGAGGGTCATATACTCATAGTAAGAGCTATTAACTATATGGGTAAACATCTCTCTTTTTTCACACAGTGTATACAAATATATATTTTCAATTTACATCAAGAAAACCAGAAAAAGTTAACATTTTAATAGGGGATCAAATTACTTATTTGCATTATCTCTGCATGCCCTTTAAAACTAGAAAAGGTATCTGTTTAACCTATTGAGGCTTAATTAAATTTAATTAGTTTTCTTCAATTATTTAGTTCCTGTAAACAAAAAAATCCAGACTCAGCATCTATCCAGTCCACAAAATATGGAGCAGGAGATAAAAGCTCACAATTTCACTTTAAAGTAGCTGAAAGTTCCTTCTGCTCTTCCTTCAGTGTTTCCATGCCACCACGATCTCATGGTCAAAGACAAAAGCAGCTGACAAATTTATTAAAATCTGGGCATTCAGAGAAGGTGGAATAGGTTGCAGTTACAGTTTTAAATAATTTATTTTTCAGTTAAATCCAAGCTATTTTAATGATTTAAGATTCTGCAGCTGCTGTATCAAACCTAGTCCAGATGAAAATAACAATTAGGCAATAGTAGCTGGAGATGCTATCACTGTAACTCAGTTAAACTGATTTTCTCAGAAAGAGCTAAATACAAAAATAAAAAGCCACATGGCAGTTTTTGAAGTTTCATTGTTAAGAACAGTATGTGCTACTAAACAACTGCGAAGTCCTAAAGGAAAAAAAACAGGAAGGAAATTTATTTTCCCACGATTTTTCAAAAATCAGAGCAAACATTGTTACTATTAAACACCAAATATTTTTAGGATATTACAAAATTTTTACAGCAATGCATCCAAAAAAATGTTTTTGCCGAGAGATGTGCCTATGAAAAGCGCTCTTCTGTTTGCCCAGATTTGATTACAAACATCTTGGCCAGGCAACAGTTCAAGTGCTAAGACAGTATGTGCAGGAAATAGATCTCTCTAGAGATCTCTCTGTCCAACTATTTCTCTTGAAAAGCCTAAACAGTCTAAATTAGATTTCAGATTAAAACAGCTGTGGCTCAGGGTTATTTAACAGGGTAAACAATAACTAGAAATATTTATTCATACTGCTGGAAAGAGACCCTACAGTATAATCCATTTAGAAATTGCATCTTGGTCCATATTGAAGTTTTGCAAGCCTCATTTATAACTTTTGAAACAGACATTACGTGCAATTAAACAGATTTCTTGATGTTTCCCCTTGTATACTATTTTCACAATTAACCTAATTTTTTCATCTTTTCATAATGAGAATAAAGAATATATCCAGACAAATTCTTATTTTATTACCATCCAAATTCTATCCCAGCCAAATTCAAAGTCTACACTCTTGAACTTCTCTCCCATCCATTGAATCAGCCTAATCTAATGCCCTAAATCCTTACCTGCTTACCTATGTATCCCAGCTATATCTGTGAGGATGGTGCTGAAGCTCTTTAAGAAAGGTGTTTGGAATGAGTTATGAGTTATATCTGACATTTTCAGGGAGAGCAGAAAACTTCATCTCTCCCAACAGTTTTCCTGCATAAATGAGGTTGAGAACAGCTGAGGACCTGATACATTCTCTATCTTTTGTAAAGATCAGCTCTGTAGCTCTGAGTTCTATTGTTTCCTTTGGCTTTCATTTGAGTAACTGCTCTGTAGTCAAATTACCTAAACTTTCATAACAGAGATCAGAACCATGTCTGATTAGACATAATTATTAAAAAAGAAAAGCCATAATAGGGTGCAGAGAAGAAATCTGGTCTGTCTAGAGCTTGAAAGTTGCATTCTGTAAGATTTATTTTTCTGAATGTATTCACGTGTCAGCTTGGCTGTAATAAAAACCATCCTGTCCTTCTTCAAAGAAGTTTGGCCCAGAATTCACTGTAATTATCAAGTGAAGGACTGGGTAGAAGTATCGTACCATTCAAAAATAATGTTTTAATGTTCATAATGCATAATATATTCTCTTATACACAGCTTTAAACACTGTGAAGCTTTCTTTGTTCTATTTTCCAGAACTTTAGTTACTGCATGTAGCACTATTTTCCTCTAGGACCTTAATTCTGACCATTTAAAACCTTTGGCATTTGTAGCAATTCCTTTTGGAGACAGGAGGGTGAAAAATCAATGTATACTTAGCTGTGGACCTGAGAGAAGGAAGTAATTCTAACTCACTTGACTGGATTGCACATTTTTTTTTTTTTTTAATTTTTTTTTTAACCTTTTTTCTTTTTTTTGAAAGTGAAGTGCTCATCTAGAGTAAGTAGTCTTTGTTTAGAAACTGGCTTAGGATAGAGAGAAATGTTTTAGGTCCTTTCCTGCAAATATATGTATATGACACATCCAGACACCTCCTCAGAATAAAAATGTCCTTATAGTAATAGGTAATCCTTATCCTCCCTGACTACCTTTAAGCTGTTCAACACAACAAGCAATTGAGCATTGTCATATTTTAGAGATCAATTTTTTGTAGATTAGCTCTATCTTCTCTGCACTAAGGCATTCAACAAAATTTTACTATTTTCAAGGTTAAACAAAGCAATTTATAGTCAGGGTCTCTCCATAAATATTCAAACAGGGTCACCTACATTATATTTATAGACCTAACTGACTATGGTAGACTTATAAATCTTCCCTACTCTTTGGATAATTGAAGGGAGACAACTTTGGTTATGGTATAATAGGTAAGTATGTTTCCTTTATTCCCTGCTTTCTCTCCAGTCAAATCCCAAAGACAGGCAGATTAATAACCCACACATTATTCATACCTGCTTGATAATTCCCATCTAGGTTGTATCTGTCTGCTTAGAACAAGATCAGAATTCTGGAAAAAAATTATTCCTGCAAAATATACCAGCAACTGTGCTCTAAAAAGGTCACATTGGAACTCTGCAGGCTGCTTCTGTGAATAAGATTATAGACATATGTATAACTAATTTGCAGTTTTACAATTTTTTTTGGAGACGAAATATTAAAAATGCCACACATATTTGAGAAAATAAAGTGGCTATTTCTTCACTGGACTATGGAAAAAAATTAACAAAAATTTGAGTAACAAGGATTACCGAAATAATTTCTTAGAAACTTCTATCATCTATTATGGAACTATTCACATAGCTTCCATTAAAGGAAGTACTATGACAGGAGCCAAATTAAACAACTAATTTCATAGCAAACATATGTAAGGAGCAATTGTCTCATAAAACCCACTATAGGATCATTAAAAGTAATTATGTGGTCATAATTTTAAGACATACATTGAGAGGAAATTTTTCTTTAGGCAGTATATAAACAGAGAGGTGGAAATTATATCATCTTTTTCTTTGGCAAAGCATATTGCTGCGTGAAGCCAAGGCACGAAGCCACCACTTCACCAGCAGCCCTGTAACCCCTGCTGCTCTGATTTGCATTCCTCCAGCAAATATTGTGAAGCTTTAGTCTGGTTCAAGCCTTAAGCTCCAAAAATACCAAATGTGGACACAAGGGAAACAAGAAAGCACATTAACAGCTCACCTAGGAGTTTTACCATTTTCAGGTAGAACCACCACTGGGTTAGCTGGGGGAAGGGGTAGGAAAACAGAATGGGTAAAAAAGGACACATTCAATTCTGCAGGTGTCACCTCTAAGGAAGTGCACTATTGTTATCTTCCAGTCCAAGGCAATCTACTCAAGGGATAGCATCAAATTTCTAATTCAATCCCAAGGTTATTTATGAAATTAAGATGTTAATAATTTATAGAAGAAGGGAAATACAATTATTCAGTCTGATATGTTTTCATGAGTTAAAAACTACATGCATCTCTGGAAGCCACATTACATTCAACAGATCTCACCCTGCTTTCAGTACCATATATCACCTTGGCATGCCCAAAAGGCTCCTGATGTTCAGTGCACTCAAGTGGTCCCGCAAAATGCCCACCTGAACAGGGACCTGATGCACACCTTTAATATTTCATGTGCTCATCTGCTTTTTACTCACATTATCACCACCTCTTGGCCACAAACCTTAAAGATGAAAGCCCTTTGGTAAGTAAGATTAATGCCCTTTGGGAAGCAGCTCTGTACTCCCAAGCATCTTAGTGGTCTCCGTTTTTATGCAAAATAATGTGAGACTATTTGCATTAACTTAAATGCAGGTAATACAACTGTAAGCTGGTACAGGAAAGAACTCTGTTCAGAAGACTTTTGATTCAGAAAACTAAATTATCATCTCACAAAACAGTTCATACTCAGCCACAGTTTACTTTTGCATTTAGATTGACTGAATTTTAAACCATCTTTTGTTTATGGCCTACAGCACTGACTCTAGATTGCATAGTAATTGACAGAATTTGCTGTACAATTAACTAGGTATTTTTAGCTCTAGGTATTTTTGCTATTCATAACTCTAAGAAGTTGATATCATAATGGAAATCTCCAACATCAAAGATAAAGTGGCTTTACATGGTGAAATTCTTGCAATTAAAAGTAAATTGGACACATGCATAACATTAGCTTTTGCTTAATTGCTAAGCATTCTTTTTGTCCCTGGCAGTAAGGCTCATCTAGATGCAAATGGTCCTCCAGAGAACCAGAATGGTTATTTTTATGGCTGCTTTTGTAATTAATTCATTACTAACTATATTTGGGATGGGGGGTTTTTTGCCCTTTTTCTCAGGTTAAGTACAAAAGCAGCACTGTAATATTAATTGTTCATAAAAAGGAAGCATCACCAAATGATAGTTTCCTTTGTGGGGTTTCTTTTTTGTGTTTTTGTTTGTTTGTGGTTTTGTGTGTGGGGGAGATTTTGATTTTGTTTGGTTTTGGTTTTCAGTTTTTTCAAGCTTGCACTGCTGACTGACATACACATCTTCATCTGTTCCCATTTCAGTTTGTTACTGGCCTATGAAGCAGTTCATTCTCCTCATTCTTCATCCCATTGTTTCTGACATGTTACAGCTACAACATGTCAGATTTTGTCAAAACCTTCAAGTGACAATTTTTATATAAAGTTCATTGCTTGTAAGAAGGATTGAACTACATGGCTTTAAAACACATGGACTGTGTAGTTATATCAGCTTGATAGAAATGTGCTGAGTGGCTTACTCCACTTATTTAATGAGACTGTGAAGCAGTCTCACAGTCATACTCACACTTTATGCAAGTATAAAAGAAAAAAGGCAATTAAAAACGTGAAGGTTTATTTTAATTAGAGCAGCAAAGCATGAATTATAACAAAGAGTGTAGTTAGTGTAATTTGGTGCAGGCAACATATACAGAGTCAAATAGGGCAATCAAATGTTTGGGAAGTAAGATAAAAGCAAAGATAAGAGTCTGTGGGCTCTTTTGCTCTCAAGAACTTAAACTATTCAAGCCATACAGATTCTATACATTTTATCTCAAACTGTACATAGCAAGGGTAACAAAAATAAGAGTAATTATTCCATTTGTTTTCTATCAAGTCATTGAAATGCTTCCTTCAGTGAGGGAAAACTTTTCCAGGCAACAGCATGAAGAAAATAAATCAGTATCATTAACATTAGATTCTCTGAACTTTTCAATTAATGATATCACAAGTATTTATTTGTCACTTCAGTACAATCTAACTAAACTTCACAGGATAAAGACAAAATTTACAGAGAGAAAGAAAAAAAATTTAGATGTATTGTTATTCTTCTCAGAGCCAGAGTGACCATATAAGCCCAAAAGAAATCAGATTTGTCTACTGCCTCACAGCTGGAGACTACATATAGATAGTTTCATAAACTACTTCCTTTTGGTCTGTATGAGGATATTTGTCTTCACTCTTCAGTCCCAGCTTCAGAAGTTACCTAATTGCCACCCTCTCCTTATAACACCAGGATTTCTGAGGAATGAGTCCCCAGTAAAAGCCGACAGAGCACTGCTGCAGGAACACTCTATCTTCTTGTGGGGGTAACATAGGTGTCAGCAAGCTGTCCTAACCATTTCATCACCCTGCATGACCACATAGGACTCACAAGCTTGTTACATTTACAAAGTTTCCTGCACATACAACATGTACAAGACTGAGGAGTACAAGTAAAAAAGGAATGCTGAATACCTCACTGTGTCTCCAGTACCCATTTTGGGGGTATTGGAGATTATTTTGTCTCACACTGCTCATCTCTTAATAGCAGAGATCAAAATTCTAAGGCAAATGTTATGAGAGGTTTTGTTGTTGTATTAGACTATCATTATTAAAACAAAAGCACTCATAATCAATAACTTTTTGCTTCAGACTTTGTCATAACATGAATATCTTTTAAAGGCAAAATGCTGATTGTCAGTCATGTGACAGGCTCTCTCATAATTCTGAAATTCTTTGCAAATATCTAAAGAACTAGAGTGAGAGGTCTAAATTAGCTAAGTGAAGTGACACACAAAATTGTAAAAAGCCCTTTGGCTTATTCAAGATGTTTACAAGCAGTACTCTGTGTTGGCACAACATTGTCACTTCTTAACCTGCCATGCACTAGTCCAAAATGCTGAGTCAGGCCCACCTGAGATGCTTTATACTTTTTTCCTCAACAGTTTCCAGCTGTGCTCAAATAGTGGGGCAATGACAGAATTCCTCATCCAGTCCCCAGTCCTGTTGTAACCATATAGGGAAAGGAAAGAAGAAAGGAAGGGTCTTGCTACAAAGCACTCCATGATGAAAAGTTCAAATTACCTTGAAGCCACTGGGGCATGCAATTCAAAGGATTTTTCACAAGAACTATTAAAATCAAATTGATACTATTGTAAAGGAGACTCAGTCACTTAAACAGTCAAGTTATGTCTTCAACAGAAGTAAAAGAAGCAAAAATTGCTCTTCATCGAGTGAAAAAAAAAAATGGTTAAAAAAATCATCTGGGACTTAAATACATTTTATCTTTGATATCTTATCCATATTTTCCTGGTCTGTGGCCCAGGCACTGTTTCACCACTTTTAAACTTGCAAATCAAATCTAGATTCATGAAAAAGACAAGTTGCCTCTGGAATGCAAGCTGTAATTAACTTTAGCATTAACCTCTACAGAGGGGAAGAACAACTAATAGACCAGCTTTGATAATCTGTTCAACATCTGTTTGTCATCTGTTCAACAAGTAGAAATTAATTCCTCATATATGAATCTAGACAGTCTTTTTCTTCAGCAATTAGCATTTTGTATGTTAGAACGTAGTTCTACCATTTTCATAAAATAGCATGTTAAGAGAATTGGAATCACAGAATCACAGAAAGTCAGGGGTTGGAAGGGACTTCACAAGATCCCTGTGAACCCTAGTCCAACCCCTCTGCCAGGGCAGGGTCACCCACAGGAGGTCACATAGGAAAGTGTCCAGATGGGGTTTGAATGTCTCCAGAGGAGGAGACTCCACAACCTGCCTGGACAGCCTGTTCCAGGGCTCTCTCACCAGAATAACGGGTCCAATAACCAAATATTTCACACTACCTTCAAGGACCAGAGGTTCATACTGACTTACTAAACTCAAAATACAGCCCTATATTTGTCTTATTTGTATATTTTGATATTCTGTACGATACCAAAACAGCCAAACCCACTACATTTTCACAGTGAAAACTCCATTATTACAGTTAATAGACTTGGCTAACAGAACTTATGTGCACAACCTGCTCTTTCCACACTGAAGAGTTCAGAAGACACTAAAACAATTTACACAGTGAAAGCGCTGTGAAAAGACCACAAATCATGCATCTCAAGAACACAGAAGAGTGTCATGATGCAATGCAAAAGTCCACAGCTTCAGAAAATCTGATGGAGTTACAACTTGCAAACTTATTTCACAAACTGAAAAAACATCCCTGACTGTCAATAGACCTTTTGGATGCTTAGAAGCATCCTGGCACTCTTAGATCTTATGTTGATGTATCAAAGCATATCAACACAAAAATAGTATTGTTTAAGCAAAATACCACCTGATGCTATCAGGAACTGGAGATCATTCACTGCTGTAAATATAACAGCTGAAATAGACCACTATAGTTCTCCACTCAAGATACACTACATACAGAGCTAAAGCAGCATGTCAGCCATTTAGGCAATTCTAAATCTAGTGAAGACATGNTTTTGCCCTTTTTCTCAGGTTAAGTACAAAAGCAGCACTGTAATATTAATTGTTCATAAAAAGGAAGCATCACCAAATGATAGTTTTCTTTGTGGGGTTTCTTTTTTGTGTTTTTGTTTGTTTGTTTGTGGTTTTGTGTGTGGGGGAGATTTTGATTTTGTTTGGTTTTGGTTTTCAGTTTTTTCAAGCTTGCACTGCTGACAGACATACACATCTTCATCTGTTCCCATTTCAGTTTGTTACTGGCCTATGAAGCAGTTCATTCTCCTCATTCTTCATCCCATTGTTTCTGACATGTTACAGCTACAACATGTCAGATTTTGTCAAAACCTTCAAGTGACAATTTTTATATAAAGTTCATTGCTTGTAAGAAGGATTGAACTACATGGCTTTAAAACACATGGACTGTGTAGTTATATCAGCTTGATAGAAATATGCTGAGTGGCTTACTCCACTTACTTAATGAGACCATGAAGCAGTCTCACAGTCATACTCACATTTTATGCAAGTATGAAAGAAAAAAGGCAATTAAAAACGTGAAGGTTTATTTTAATTAGAGCAGCAAAGCATGAATTATAATAAAGAGTGTAGTTGGTGTAATTTGGTGCAGGCAACATACACAGAGTCAAATAAGGCAATCAAATATTTGGGAAGATAAAAGCAAAGATAAGAGTCTGTGGGCTCTTTTGCTCTCAAGAACTTAAACTATTCAAGCCATACAGATTCTATACATTTTATCTCAAACTGTGCATAGCAAGCGTAACAAAAATAAGAGTAATTATTCCATTTGTTTTCTATCACGTCATTGAAATGCTTCCTTTAGTGAGGGAAAACTTTTCCAGGCAACAGCATGAAGAAAATAAATCCGTATCATTAATATTAGATTCTCTGAACTTTTCAATTAATGATATTACAACTATTTGTCACTTCAGTACAACCTAACTAAACTTCACAGGATAAAGACAAAATTTACAGAGAGAAAGAAAAAAAATTTAGATGTATTGTTATTCTTCTCAGAGCCAGAGTGACCATATAAGCCCAAAAGAAATCAGATTTGTCTAAGTCATCTCAGAGGTGATACACTCTGTAAATTATTACTGCCTCACAGCTGGAGACTACCTATAGATAGTTTCATAAACTACTTCCTTTTGGTCTGTATGAGGATATTTGTCTTCACTCTTCAGCCGGTACCTAATTGCCACCATCTCCTTATACCACCTGGATTTCTGAGGAATGAGTCCCCAGTAAAAGCTGACACAGCACTGCTGCAGGAACATTCTATCTTGTTGTGGGGGTAACATAGGTGTCAGCAAGCTGTCCTAACCATTTCATCACCCTGTAAGGCCACATAGGACTCACAAGCTTGTTACATTTACAGACTCCCCTGCACATACAACATGTACAAGACTGAGGAGTACAAGTAAAAAAGGAATGCTGAATACCTCACATTGTCTCCAGTACCCATTTTGGGGGTATTGGAGATTATTTTGTCTCACACTGCTCATCTCTTAATAGCAGAGATCAAAATTCTAAGGCAAATGTTATGACAGGTTTTGTTGTTGTACTAGACTATCATTATTAAAACAAAAGCACTCATAATCAATAACTTTTTGCTTCAGACTTTGTCATAACATGAATATCTTTTAAAGGCAAAACGCTGATTGTCAGTCATGTGACAGGCTCTCTCATAATTCTGAAATTCTTTGCAAATATCTAAAGAACTACAGTGAGAGGTCTAAATTAGCTAAGTGAAGTGACACACAAAATTGTAAAAAGCCCTTTGGCTTATTCAAGATGTTTACAAGCAGTATTCTGTGTTGGCACAACGTTGTCACTTCTTAACCTGCCATGCACTAGTCCAAAATGCTGTCAGGCCCACCTGAGATGCTTTATGCTTTTTTCCTCAACAGTTTCCAGCTGTGCTCAAATAGTGGGGCAATGACAGAATTCCTCATCCGGTCCCCAGTCCTGTTTTAACGATATAGGGAAAGGAAAGAAGAAAGGAAGGGTCTTGCTACAAGACACTCCATGATGAAAAGTTCAAATTACCTTGAAGCCACTGGGGCATGCAATTCAAAGGATTTTTCACAAGAACTATTAAAATCAAATTGATACCATTGTAAAGGAGACTCAGTCACTTAAACAGTCAAGTTATGTCTTCAACAGAAGTAAAAGAAGCAAAAATTGCTCTTCATCGAGTGAAAAAAAAAAATGGTTAAAAAAATCATCTGGGACAAATACATTTTATCTTTGATATCTTATCCATATTTTCCTGGTCTGTGGCCCAGGCACTGTTTCACCACTTTTAAACTTGCAAATCAAATCTAGATTCATGAAAAAGACAAGTTGCCTCTGGAATGCAAGCTGTAATTAACTTTAGCATTAACCTCTACAGAGGGGAAGAACAACTAATAGACCAGCTTTGATAATCTGTTCAACATCTGTTTGTCATCTGTTCAACAAGTAGAAATTAATTCCTCATATATGAATCTAGACAGTCTTTTTCTTCAGCAATTAGCACTTTGTATGTTAGAACGTAGTTCTACCATTTTCACTAAATAGCATGTTAAGAGAATTGGAATCACAGAATCACAGAAAGTCAGGGGTTGGAAGGGACTTCACAAGATCCCTGTGAACCCTAGTCCAACCCCTCTGCCAGGGCAGGGTCACCCACAGGAGAATGTCTCCAGAGGAGGAGACTCCACAACCTGCCTGGACAGCCTGTTCCAGGGCTCTCTCACCAGAATAACAGGTCCAATAACCAAATATTTCACACTACCTTCAAGGACCAGAGGTTCATACTGACTTACTAAACTCAAAATACAGCCCTATATTTGTCTTATTTGTATATTTTGATATTCTGTACGATACCAAAACAGCCAAACCCACTACATTTTCACAGTGAAAACTCCATATTACAGTTAATAGACTTGGCTAACAGAACTTGTGTGCACAACCTGCTCTTTCCACACTGAAGAGTTCAGAAGACACTAAAACAATTTACACAGTGAAAGTGCTGTGAAAAGACCACAAATCATGCATCTCAAGAACACAGAAGAGTGTCATGATGCAATGCAAAAGTCCACAGCTTCAGAAAATCTGATGGAGTTACAACTTGCAAACTTATTTCACAAACTGAAAAAACATCCCTGACTGTCAATAGACCTTTTGGATGCTTAGAAGCATCCTGGCACTCTTAGATCTTATGTTGATGTATCAAAGCATATCAACACAAAAATAGTATTGTTTAAGCAAAATACCACCTGATGCTATCAGGAACTGGAGATCATTCACTGCTGTAAATATAACAGCTGAAATAGACCACTATAGTTCTCCACTCAAGATACACTACATACAGAGCTAAAGCAGCATGTCAGCCATTTAGGCAATTCTAAATCTAGTGAAGACATGATTTCTTTAACTATATAGAATATTTATTACACCCAGAACTAGTACAAAGAGGATAATGATTTTAACATATATGTAAGAGCCACTGATCACCACCTCAGATAAGTGTTTGGCTTTCCCATTTACCATACCACCTCAGCTTACATTTCTGGAACAGATGGAACAAACTGGTCTTTTTCTTACTAGTTCCTCCCAGACTTCTTGTCATTGTCTGATAGGAATCATAGGACAAAATGGCAGAGAAGTTAATTTTCTAGAAGGCCCAAGACCAGTAACAAGATTGAACATCACAAAGAAATCACTGTTAGCTTGCTTGCCATTTTAAAAACAGAAAATTACTATATTCACGGTAAGGTGTGTATCAGGTTGACATTTCATTGATGTAACTTTCATTTTTCCCCCCATGACCAAGTACTGTATTTTAAAGTTTCCTCAAATAATAGCATGCCTATAGTAAAAAGAAAACATTTCACTAAGGAAGTTCAGAATTTTAATGATATTTTCAAGAGACCAAGGACAGAGCTCCAGTGAAAACTGCCTGAGAGGAAGGCTGTAAAACCCACTGGGTACACTGCCCGCTTGGCTGCCTGCCCGCTTCAGCAGCTTCTGCAGCCTGAGGTAGCTCAACTCTGCTCTTCAGCAGTAACACGAGGAACTCAGGACTTGTACAACCTTTTAGCAGCAAACTCTTCATGTCCTGAGCTCTGCTGCAAGACCAAAGACTTTGTGGCTCCAACTTCATGCTAACTTGAAGACAGCGGCACCTATTCTCCATCCACTTCTTGCCCTGCTGCTTTTCAGACAAACCTTCCTAAGCCACAATAATTTCCAAGTGTTTAATTCTTATTCCAGACTAGGAAGAAACCAAACTTTGACAAACTGAAATGCTCTATGAAATGGATTTTTATTTCTCCACTCATCTTTATTGGAATGGCACACAACTTTTTCTGCCTTTATGGAAATAAATAGATAAGAACAATGAAATGAATTCTTCACTGGACTCTTGTCTCTAGCAGGGATTCAAGCAATAGCTCCTTATTGCGGTTTCTTAAAACATGATTAATAACAGGTGCCTTTAAAAGCACTAACAGAGATGAGAAAAAAAAGGAATTATATTTTCCTTGATTTCTAGTGTTTTAACAAAGAGCCAAAAGCAAGACAGAGCAATAATCCAATCCAATTCCTTTCTCCCCATTCCCCTGACTCCATTTCCTACAAGCTCCCTAGATCTCATTGAGAAGCTAATACAGGATACCTGCACTGTCAGACTCAGAAGCCTGATGTCAGTCTTCCCTGGGAGTAAAAAAAAAGCATTTTTACAAAAGCATTATGTGTAAAAAAGACATACCCAGTGCCACCAATTAATAAGTTTAAATGTAATTACACTCAGTATAATAAATGCATTTGAGTCTGGAAAGATCTAGTTTTTCTATTTTAGATAGAAATGACTAAGATACCACAACACAAAACCACATCTAGAATTATAGGCATTAGTAGCTAATTAGCTGATAGTGAAAATTAATTGAATACAGCATTGTTCTAACCCATTTATCTAACTTGATCAAAGTATCAGAAAGTAAACAAATAGCAATGTTATGATGTACAGATCATTAAACCTCAAGGTCATACAAAGGCCAACACTATCATTCTCCTTGAAATGGGGAACATGGTTAAGGAAAGCTCTTTTCAACAGTTTGGATAAAAGTCAAGTGAGCAGAAATTTACAGAATGCTTTCCAAACCAGCCAATCAGTCGGTTGAAAAAAATGCTAGTCCTTATATTTGTGTGAATGA
Organism: Florisuga fusca; assembly: GCA_038090715.1. NCBI lineage: Eukaryota > Metazoa > Chordata > Aves > Apodiformes > Trochilidae > Florisuga > Florisuga fusca. The sequence goes on along the minus strand of JAAWXA010000015.1, from coordinate 10,403,304 downwards.
ATTTGTATGAAACTGCATAATATTGCTGTTATATCCTCTCACTAGCCTTTTTCATAAGAGAATTCTCTTCAGTGAAGCACACCAGTGATCTCAGTACATCTCCACCCAGTACTTCAGGAGGGAGAAAGTGATGGGATTGGCCTATAAGTTGAAAGCAAATCAGAGCCAAGGGTTGTGAAGATAATTCAGAATCTTTCTAATGACCTTTAGGTCAGCAGAGGTGGGGGAGACTGGGTATAGCTATTACTTGCACTCCAGCCTACGTGGCTGTGATGTTATCCCTTTTTTAATGCATTTAAGATTATCCCCTTTTTTTTGGGGGGGGGAGAAGGGGGGGACACTAGGGTGGGGTTTTTTTGGTGATGGTTTTTTTTTTGTTAAGTGCTAGGTTGAAAAGTAAGTTGTCATTGAATGACAACATTCTAGTAAAACATACAATGTAAGTTTACATTTTGCAGAACTGTTTTTTAGGAATGAATGCAGTTTAGGCCTAAGACAAGTGAATTACATGACTGTGAGGTACAGTTTAATTCTACATCAAGACAAATCCTGCTATACAGCTGGTAAATTAATTTCATTCCCCATAGCCTGAAAATATTTTTGACATTTGAGAGAATTATAATTGCAGATAAAAACCCACATCAATCTTGGTGTGATGTGGACAGAATATCATATAAAGCCCTGCTTCACCCTGAACAGCTCCTTGGGAGAGCTGGAATTGTTATCCCTCTCCCACCACCAAGATAGTTTGATTTCATACTTTTTTCAGTGATAACTTGAGAAAGAGGTCTCTCTGTTTATAGGACTGGCAAACAACTTACATATTTCTAAGTTATTTCCCTTTTTTAAAATAGTATTAAATATTTTAACGTGTGAGAGCTTTAAAGAGAAAGACACCATCACTGAATACAGTCTTTTCTGAGAAGTGAGATCATCTGTTGGGCTAGGCAGAAAGATTACCCCCATCCTTTCTGCTCTGAGATCTAAAGCAGCATTCTTAGGAGCTTCTCCTTCAACAGCTCCAAATACCTATAAGAATACAAGCTCAAGAAGGATAAAAAGAGGGTGTTGGAATCAAATCTCTACTCAACTCTAGAAAAATGGACTTCATTTATTTACTCCCTAGATTAGTAGTTAGTCTTTTGTTGGTGGTGGTGGTGGTGGTATAAAGTCAGAGAAAGGATTATGAACCACGTCTTGAAAGGGAAAAAAACCCCAAAACTGAATCTTCATCACAAGTCAGCCATTGCAACCACTAGATTAAAATCTATATAAATGGCATGTCAGATAAGACTACAGTGCAGCTACACTGACTCCATTTATATCAAGCAGTGGATATTGAATGGCAACAGGAATTGCCTCCATTTAGAAGCAGATCTAAATGCAGATAACTACTACCCACAGTGAAACCTCAAGATAATGAATGCCTTTGGCTAGATAAACACCAACTGCCCTGCACACATTTCTTTTCTTACAGGCAAGTAGTCAGATTTTACAATTTCATTGCCATCACTAATCCAGGAACCAGAGAAAGTGAAGAGCTGTTTGTGTAGCATTACTTAATATTCAAATCTAAACATTTCTGTACACTATCAGTAACCACAGCCTGAAAGCAGTTGCTGTTTCAGCTCTTAATGTGAAATATTTGCAGTTCAGTAAAATTAACATTCTCTCTTCTTACGCTTCTTACACAAAGTAAAATAAATGATCCAGACTTCCCCAGAATGATCAAATAAAAACAGCCAACTTCATACAACTTTAAACAACAATCTATTTCATCTCTATGACTTAGCCCATTATGCTGGCATTCTACCATGAATACAAATCAAGAATATCACTCAGGTTTTAATCAGGAAATTAATTAGTAAGAAATGAGAAAGTGAATGAAAGAAGAAAAAAACCATCATATTGTACATTAGATTTTTTTAAATCTGGCAATTGCACCTTACTACTTCATTTCCATGGAATACAAAATATCCACTTAGCTGACTGAATCATTTGGCAGAAACAGATTTAATTCCTTAACAGAATAACTCCAGTGCAGTGATGTATAAAATCTTTAACAAAGGTGCTTTACTTTTTACCTTCAGGCAGTTTTGATTTTGTTCTTTTAAATGAAAACTTGAATAGGAATCACTACAGAATAGAAAGGCAAGGGAGTGATTACTACATTCATACTGAGCAGCTTGAAAACTATAGAGAATACATTTTCAAATTTCACACCAGAAGACAAGCTGGCAGCTTATCTAGAATGTTGCTAGAGGATCCCTATGAATGTTGTACGGATTCATGCAGATTTAAATGGCCACGGCCCTAGTATGTTGTGCCTGTGTCCCTCAAAAAAAACCCAAACCAACCAAACCACAAAACCAAAAACCCCAAAAAAAACCCAAAAAACACAAACCACCAAAAAAACCCAAAAAAACAAAAAAACACACAACCAAAAAAACGCCCAACCAACAAAAAAACCCAAACAAAACACAACCACATAAAACAAAACCCCCAAAAACCTGTTTTCACCATTCTTCATTCTTTGCTTTTGTTTGAAGCAGAATTCTTTATTTTATTGACATTCTGAAAAAGAATGACTGAGGTTTTAGTTTTTTTATGCTCTCTTGGCAGTTTCTTGGTTTGTTTGTTTTTTTTAATGATCTTTGGATTTTTAAAATTAAGTTAAATGAAGAATACTTTACATGGAAAACATTTTTTTCCTCCCATTTTTCATTGGGAATAAGATCCTTCTTTCCCCCCATGAGAAAGACAGGTGATAATGCTACTGTGTTCATGATGCAGTTGTTTTAGTACATGATTTTTGTCATGGCTCAATACCACTGTTTCATTTGTTGCCAAAATTTGGAATGGAGTTTAATCTTTATTCACATGTTTACTTACTGAGAATAAATGAAATTATCCTTTCATTCAAATAACAAGTTCATGGCTTGTGTCCCTGAGGAGGCAAAAAGCTTAAGCAAGAGGCCAATGAAGCATAGTATTTGTACCTTTTCTTTGCATAAATAAGATTTTCAGTCCATTCAAGAGCGTTTAACTATGGGATCAACATTTTTTTGCAGAATAATTAGCAGAAAGATTTCCTCTACTGTGGCTATTTGTTTAGGTGCAAATTAACTGGATGCTTCATCACAAAAACGTGGAAGAAAATATCCAAGAATCTCAGGGATACAGCCTCCTCCACAAGTCTAAGCAGAAATTTTTCTTTTTTAATTAAATGAATGATAGAAAAATGTCAAACAGTAATTGGAAATTTTCAGCACTAATAGAATTTCACACTCACAGATTATTTGAAACTAAAACCATGCCAGCTTGACGTTCACTGAAGTGATGCTCTTCACCACTGTGAAGAAGCCAGAAACCCCAAGTCATCATCTTGTTTACAGATATAATGTGTTACGGTTTGCATAAAACAGAACAGCTTTTTCTCTTCTCCTAGACAAACATGACAGCATTTAGGCCCTGGCAAGGCCAAAAAAACATAGTCATTCAGTTTCCATAGGCTGTATTCCCATCAGAGCTGGGAACACTGCCACCATTTGGTTACATTCAGCAAAACACAGTTATTATGAAGCTTTTCTCTTAATTAGTGCAGTTGCAAAGTAAGAATAGCTTTGTCATGTTTCTGGATTGATTTCCTGCATTTTAGTGAACGATTTAATTCTTTTTTTGTTGGCCTGCTCTCCTCATTTGTCATTAATAAGCAATAAATAAGTACCATAGGTACTGAACTGAGCTGAAAAGGAGATTTGTGATAGTGTTACTGACTCCAGTGAATTACATGGGTTTGGTTTATCTAGAGCTGCCATTTTTTTTCCAGTACTTATGTGCCCATTTTCCTGAAGAAAAGCAGACTTGTTAGTTGAAATAAATGCATGATTATTGGTTCTCACTTTGCTCTTGAAAGCAATTTTTACAGAATAATAGAGTTAAACTGAAGTTTGATCATACTGTTTTTAAAAAGAAGTGGCAATGTTATTTCAAATCTTACCAAAGTACTCGTACCACAGAAGTGGTTAAACATCTAAAAGCAACCCCTTAGGATAAAGAGGAAGGACTCATTTACTTGAAATATGTATTTGACTGTTTAACCTTTTTTTTATGAATCTTGACTAATTTTCCAGCTTCTTTCTTAACTTCAGGACTCAGATTAAGATGAGCCTAATATCCCCCATACCAACATCAAATTCAGAAACTACTGCTACTATGAAATAAATACTTTTATATACATTTAAGAATAGGATTTGGGGTTTTTTGGAAATTTCACTCTGAGACCATACTGTTAACTATTGTCCTCTTGATTTTTTTATGCCTTCATTTCCCAGAACTCAGTCCCCCTCCTCAAATGTGTAACTTTTGTTGGAGAATGACCACATGAGAAAAGTGCAAACAAAGAGCACATGTGGCTGACTGACTGCAGATGCCAAAAGGATGCAGAACCTGTGCTTTTTACTTAATATTTTCTAGCTTTTACAGAGAGCATCTGTGGGTGTAAAAAGTATTACATACTACTTTTACTGTAGCTTCAAACCACTGAGACCAACATTTCTGCAATCTAGAACTATTCAAGTATAATCACCAATTTCTATTTAAAATTACAACTTGAAATTACTATAAACTGCTACTTACATAGTGCAAGACAGGTTAATTATGCATTATTTATTCTTCTGGTTATTTAAGTTGTTTTATAGTCTGATTTTAAAATCCTTTATGTCTATGGTCTTATTTTAATGCTATTTTTAATCCATTAAGCAAACTTGAAAACTAGCTATAAAGTTAGTTTGACATTATTGTCCATCAAGAAGTCATGCTAATTGTTTCAGATCTAAATCACTCCTAGGTATGTTCATCAAGGACTACATTAGATAGCTGAATATTTCCACAACCATACTGGCCAACTCTAATGTGCAGATAAGTTATTCTGTTTACCCTTACTAGGGGAACATCAACTTTCCTCAACTCTGAAACTTTACTGCTCTAGGGGAAAGAAACAAACCTCAGGAAAAATAAAAGAAACAAAAAAACCCAAACAATCAAAAAACACCACTTCCATTAAGATTCAATTCACAGGACTCCTTTGGTGATTCTCTGACTCCCCTGGATACCTGTTATCTTCATCTGTTAGCATGAAAGGAACTTAACTTTAGCATGTACAATTCAGTATCTGGAATCAGTCATTCACCTAAGTTGGGTCAACTTTGTTACTGCCAGATACTAAAAATATATCATTATCATGTGCTTCTCCCCCTTCAGATAAAAAAATGTTTATGTTCTTTAAACTGTCTCCTATACTATTACATACTATTTCATCATGAAAATAGTAATTAGAATCCCATTTGTTCCAAATGTAATTAGAAAGTACATTGTACTGTCTAAATCTGGTCACCCCAGATTCTTCATAGTACCATCTTGCTTATTTAGTTGCTATGGAGAATCGATAGAGGAATGAGAAAATGGAAAAATGTACATGACCAGAGAGATGTACATTTACAGTAAGGTAAAACAAATCAGGTGTGTGATAGGCAGATGTGAGATTGAACTAACCAGGAATTATCAGCATGACATCTAGAACAAGATAAACCAAGTACCAGTTACGCCTCGACAAGTCAGTAATTAGATCCATGCTATGACTACTAACCTCAAAAAATACTTATGAAGCTTCCAGAGAAGTCTAAATAATTTTAGAGAAATAAAATCAGACACTGAAAGTAGCTCCTTTTTCAATGCACAGTCACAGATGTGTGAAGCATCTTTGGCTATGACTATTGGTATTAAATTAACTGTTCTGGGCTCAGAATCCAATCACTCCAAAGGCTGCAGATCTGCAGTTATACACAACTGAATCTAAGTGGAAAGAATCCAGAACTGGCATTAGAAAATCCACTTCCATGATCTGCCCTCCCAGACAGGAACCAGATGTGGATGCATTTCGGAAGGAAATTGTACTCTGAAATACTTAAGGCTACCCACCCCCCCACCCCCCCTCTTCCAGCAGTTTAAGTATGCAGAGATAAAAGTTTAAAAATATGCTTTTGTGTAATTTCCTATCAGCATTTAAGAAGAAAGATGCTACAGTTTGACAGTGACTGCTATTTTCAGGTGATTAGCCTCAAAGCATAAAACAACTCTTCTGCATTCACCCCACATAAGTTATATTGCACTCAGTCTGTTCTACCCATGCCTGAAATGTCACTTTATGACTCAGTTGCAGAAGAACCAGCTGATGCCATTTCAGGTAGGATGAACCATACAGTATATCTCCTGATTTATAGGCACAGCCTGTTGGGCTGAAAGGGTCCTATTGCTCAGCATATGCTCCATCCAACCACATCATACTGCACACAATTCTGTGTAAACAAACTGTAAAGGCTTTGAAAAATGGGAAAAGTCATTACAAGAAAGAGGATTGTGATTAGCTCTTAACCTCCTCTTTCTACCAGAGCTTTAATGAGCTCCCTAGCAACCTGCCCAGACTCAAAGCAAGTTGGACAGGGAGACAGTTCCCTGGGAAGAGCACTGGTACGATGTATCCAGGAGACAGAAGAAGAACTTAAATACTACAAGGACTGCTAGCAGTTCTCCTCCTGATCATCCTGGTTTGAAAAAGATTCAGTTTTTCAAATACCTGACCTGTAATGACAATATATGAGTTAGTATTACAAAATTTTCCAAATTGTTTCTATTCACATATTGCCCTATCGTCAGTGTATCCAGCTCATCCTAGCATGCATCATTTTGCCCTTATATACATCTTCTTTCAACTATTAGAAAAAAAAATTCAAATAAAAACTGCCTTGTATTTCAAGCAAGTGAAAGTTGCAATTTTGTAGCACTGAAGAATGAAATATGTTCTCAAATATTTTTGTTAAAAAATTGTGTAAAACGCTCTGGATTGGTACCTCAGCCATTTCTGAGGCAATTCACATCCTGAACAGAAACAGTTTGAGTGTGTGAAAGCTATGTTGTAAACACAAAGTTAACATAGTCACAAAGACTTGTACTTTGTTTGACTTGAAGACATGAGTAAGCCTAATATTTTCTCTCACAAAATGTGAGAGAACTACAGCAACTTGAAGCAGATAGAGTAAGGTCCCTTATCACTCCTGTCAGTTCAAGTAGCTCATGATCATAAAACTGGCCAGAAACTTAGTTTAATGCAAAAGCTTCAGACATACTCCTAAAATAAATAAATGAAATATTTAAACCGAAATATTGAGAAAGGTTATTGCAGAACCCTAGCACATTTATAGGAGAACCATAAGGTATAAATAAGTGCCTATCTTTAACCTAGGCAAACGAGCCAGCTCTTCATACAGACTCCAGCACTAGCTGGAACACCCATCATTCAAACACATCCACTACTCCAGTTCTCTGAGTAAGCAACCACCCTTTCACCCCCTCTTTTTGCATTCATATCCATAGCACCCACTGCTGAGAAGGGCCACCATTGCTCCAGTGCCCATGACATACAGCAAGGATATGAGCCCTATCCAAGACACGTCAAGATATTTCAAAATGAAAAACAGTGGTACCTGACCCATCCGAAACACTTGCCTGGATTAGAATACATTCAGTGAACACTTTTCTTGCTAGGTATTGTGAGAACAGGGATACATTTCAGAGACTTGCCTTTGCTTAAACACAATTACCACCCCTATATGGTGCTCTGTTACTCTGCTAGGCTGAGGCAGCAAAAGCGTGAGCCAAGAGAGCTGGTTTGAGGAAGAGCAGATGGTCAATCAGTGACCTACCAGCCTCTACCAGAAGCACAGAGCAAAGCTGTTCAGTTCTAAGCAGTTTCCCTGAGCAGGTTAGGCTAAGTCTCAGAGAATATGTGGCCATTGCTTTGCTCATGTACATGCCTAGGAATAATAACCTTTTACAGTTATTAAACCTTCCAAATGATGCTATGCCTTTCAGTTGCTATAAATAACATGTTTTGTGCAGGCTTACTGCATTGCTTGCAGTGGCACTGGAGTTCCTAGTGAGACAGCAGCCCAAAAGTTACGGCACATCAGCAGCAGAGGAAGAACATGAAGAGTCCTGCTTTTATTAGAAAGAGGATGTTCTGAGGAGCATCAACATCTTACTCTAAATTACTATGCCATGGAGTATTTGTTAAGAAGCAGAGCATCCTGACAGAAAAGTACCTGCCTCTGTGCTTCTGCTAGAATACATTTTTTTGGCTTGACATGTTCCTGCAGGAGCACAAAACAGTGCATAGTACCAAGTAATAACAAATTTCTCAACAACACACACACACCAAATGTATTTAGCCCACAGCTTGAAAGAGGTATCATGTAGTTACTTCTCTTCAGAGTCTGACACTTTCTAGCTGACACATCATTTTCAGACCATAAAATCACTAGTCCCCAGAACTCTGCAAGAGATCATAAAACTTAAATGAGAAAAATAGAGTGAGAGAGGAACAAAAGAAATACATCTCTTCTGAGCAGCACCAAGTCAGGTATCCAAGACAATGTCTCACTGGTAGTTAAGCAATCCAACAGCCAGGCAGAAATTCAGGATAAGCTTTACTGCCCATGAAGAAATACCCATGTGATAAAAAGAAAAAGGTTGTGTTTAGTGGAAGCTTACTCTGTTGTCGCATTCTTAGAAAGATAAGAGTTGCCTATTTATAACTACCAAAGCCACCCCTGTAGCCAAGTTACACCACAAAATTACTCCTCAAAATTGGCTGTAGATTAAAGATAAATGCCTGGGTGTGGATAATGACTGAACAAATAATACTGAAAATTGTAGGGGGAAATTTGGATTAAAGCTCAACTTCTGTTTTATTGATTACATATTGCTAAGATTATGATATGCATCTCAGTGGCAGAGGCAGGTTTTTACAAAAGCTAAATATTAAAAATGTTTTTTAGACAGAAAATAGTCTGTTTAATGAAACCATATCACAGCCATTTGAAAACAAATAGAAATCATTTTAGTGTAAATTCAATTTAGAAAGTGTAGCGTTTCAACTAGTTTGTTTACAACTGATGACTACAACAACATGGCCACTAAAAGCCAACTCCTAACACTAAAAATTAATTAGGAGAGATTTATCAGTTAATCAGGCAACACTAGAAACATTTTACCAGCAATACAAGGTTTTACAGAGGTTCTACCCCTTTAAAAATTTGCATGAGAGAGGTACCTCACTCGCTACAAGTTAGCCAACAAAGGCTACACTCAAAAATTCCTTTAGCCCTCCTCCTCACCAAGACACTCCACCTCCAAAACTAGATCTTCTAAACCTTGCTCAGAAAGAGGCTCCTGGATTTCTAAGCCCCCAGTTATTGTCCCAGTTCTGGTCCTCACTTGGACCAGCCTTGAGACTGTCAAGCAGTTCAGTTTGTGCCCCAATTACACACACGGTCAGTAGCCAACTATGATCTTCTGGGCCACCTGATAGGGAAGTTGGTGTGTTCACAAGGCCAGGATTTACAGAGGACAGAAGTATGAGGAGAAGAGGGATGAGAAAGAGAACAATCTGAAACAGGTAAACACTCAGTACTACCATTCCTGCCCTGAAACAAATCTGGTAACTTGAGGGAATAAAAAGCAAGATCATAAGAATAGCCAAGTAAAAAAAAGCTGTCAGCCTCAGTGTTCTCAAGAGTGGGTCTATAGCACAGGAGAATTGCAATCCAGCTTTGTAAGTGCTGTTACTGATTGAGGCCAGATGAGTTTCTCTCCCTCCAGATTGAAAGGATAAAGAAATTTGCATTTGTATTTGCCTATTTCTGGTCTGACTTCAGGGAGGAGAAAATTTCACTCTGCAGCAAGTGCCAATCTTCCCTCCCCTGCAAGATAATTTGATTTTGAAGTGTCAGATAATTTGGTGGGGTTTTTGAATGCTGTGAGTGAAAAAAAAAAAAAAACGCCAAAGACTACTACAAACAAAACAAAAAACATGGACTACACTGTTAAACATGTTCAAAATGTTTCTCCCCATGTCAAGGTGAATGAAGAGATTCTTTACAATCCCTTGAGGAGACTTAGTGGTGAAGAGAATATGTATGTTTCTGACCAATCACAATTTTTCAGACTAAAATTTTTTAAAAAAAGCAGAAAAACCCTAAACCCCATAAGCATTTTAAAAAAGAAAGAAAATTATTGAAGTCAGATTCACATGGAAGCTTTCTCCTGCAGCAATGAAACATATATTAGCAACCACAGAGTAAACTGCAACTGTAATTAATATTTCAGCTTGTATTCAATGATGTAGCCAAATATTAGCTGCCAGACTCTTGGAAATCATTCTTTTTCTGCCAAGCTTTCCTTTGCTTTACAAAGCTATGAATAAATATTGCAGAAGTACATACAGAATGTCTGTTTGCTACCTTTTTGCTTGATAGTATCATCAGACTTCTTTAAATGATAGAGCTTGTAGGTAAAAAAAAACAAAAATAAAAGCAGTTTTCAACAGAAAAGTTAGACAAAAGTTGAATTACTCTTTTTTTCTTTTGAACTTTTTTTCATAATCTTTAAAAAACAGATCTAATTTGAATGTTTTCTTTAGAATTTTGCTACTAATTACATTAATGTACTTGTATATTTTAAAAGGTTTAAAATTCTGGAAACACCAGATTCATTAGTCAGAAGAATATATATTAACCTGAGAAGAATCTATGGGAACATTTCCATTCTTGCTCTGTCTGCTGAGAGACAGCAATATACAGAAGACCAGAAAGAAAAAAATAGGTAGACTCACCTGCAATTAGATAGATGAGGTTATTGAATTGTCACAAAAGTGATTGCAAGAAGGGCAGTGAAGAGAGGCAAAAAGTCATTTAAACTGCCAGAAGATAAATCACAGGCTCGATAGTGTGGTTCAGAGTTTGGTTAGCGTATAATAATTTGTATTTTTTTCATTTGCAGATATTTGCTTGCTGATATTACAGCTGCAGCTATAATAGAGTGCAGCAGAGAGCTACCTCCCTCTGTATCCATCATCATTTTGTCATGAGGCCTCATATATTCACACAATCAAGAGCTCAAGGTGCTATTAGAATGCAGCAATAAAACCAGATCACTTCTTTATACATCAAAAGGAATTAATTTTTCTCGCATACATCTCCGTGCTGAGCCTCTCTTGATTTGTCTATAGGAAGGGGAGGATACTGACAGATACAAAATGTGCATACACACACAGCCTCATCTCTTCTTCACTACTAGCAAAAGAAAAAAACAGGTATGAAATTGTTTTTCTAGAGTTCCTACTTATGGGAGCAACTTCCTTTATATAAGAGGCTGTATACAGAGACAAGTGTAAAACGGGCAAAAATTTTACATTTTTTGCACTGTCTACCTAATTTAAAATCCCCAGATTTCTTGAAAAGTGTAGCCAAAGAGGTATTAAGGCCTCATGTGATTTAAATAATTTTCTACTAATTGCTCACCTCTACCAATTTATTTCTGCCTATAAGCTACCTATCTCAAGTTTAAGATATACCAGATGAACATTTGCATTAGAACAACTGCCAAAAATAAATTTGCTGAAGAGGTAAAATTTAGGGACGATCCAGGGCAGTGGAACAACTATTGTTTTCATTCCATTGTGTTCAGAGGAAGAACACAATTTTGGACATATTTTTTGTAAGTAGAAATCACTCCAACCACAGTTTTAAAATTTCTGTAACAACATAGAGCCACCATTTTTTTTTTTAGCTAGTAACTCATGTCTGGATAGGTAAGATCTGTACAAAGGTATCAAGTTTTGCCCTCTTAGCCTCAGAACATGTATTGCTTAGCCTAGCTTAAACACACACGCTGAGGAAATCAGATCAACAAGATGAAAGTTTGGGCTATTCTACAACAAAACAGAACACAGTACTGGCAAACAGAAATTCATCAAATGGGATTTTTCCAAGTGTGATACATTCTTGGGTACGACCAACAGTAGAGGAGGCAAGGCACAGTAATGAATTTGGTTACCTGAATTCTATCAGTACTTGGAGAAAAAAACTGAGCATCTGCCACTCTGAAGGTGCCAGAGAAATTCAAAACATCACCCCTGTAATTGCTGCTTAACTGTTGGGACTTCCCCTCTCTCTCTTAGACCTTCCTCCCCTTCAGTCTAAGAACAAACAGGAGATAAGTCTTTATAGCTGGTTGCACTAGAGTATCTAGCACCCTTATAATTCTTTAGTGTTTGCTAAATAACATGTATACAGAGATATCTTAATAATAAATGTACCAGCTGTGTGCTAGCTTAGGACCTAACAGAGAAACAGTGAGAAATCATTTGTTATCATTGTGTTACAAAACAAGTAAGACTCAAGACAAAATAATAAAGGTACAATTTATGATACAGCTTACAAAATAAAATAATGTATTTCAGAGCTTTAGATAAAATCTGGAGAGGTACAAACCCCCAAAAGGCAGTGTCCTTGAATAACCAAACCAGTCTAGCAACAAATGAAACTCTGGTTTTGAATACATTTCTAAATGCCTGAATGCAGGATCTGCTGTTGTGTTTTTTACATTCAGGTTCTAATTAAGCCCCAATAGACATGAACATTATGGACAACACAACCCATCCTAATGATCCTAAATGCACACATGGTATCTTACATGTTCAGAGCACCCAGATTTGGGGGGGGAAAGAAAAGTATAGAATATAGGTCTAGAAATAGCTTTAAACAAATAACTCTAGCTTCATCATTTATAGTGGAAACAGTGTCTAAAAGTCTGTTTCTTTTTCCTTTTCTCAGGTCACGGAAGTCAATGACAGCAGCCAGCAAGGACAGAATAAGATATTCCTCCAAACTTGTGATTCCATTCAGATGCTGGAGAAAATACAGCTACAATTTCCATGGAGTTTATATTTTCAAATATCTCACAGAAAGATGAAGCCCAAGTTATTGTTAAAGTGACACTGTCAGGAATGGCAAACCTAACTTGGACTTGCCTGACATAATCTGAACCATTGATTCATGCACACGCATCTCATTTTAGCAAAGAAATAGTTCAATGAGATGGAGTTGGGTATTTCAGAAAAAACATTCTTCACAATCTCAGTATCTTCCTGTCTGTTTGAAATACGGAAGTTCTGCATAACTAGCAATAAATATATTCAGATTCATATTCATAATGAGAGTATCACCTTCTCAAGTTTGCCCACCTTGCATACGAGTCTGGAGCTTACAGATTTTGCAAGCCAGAGAAATCATCATTATCTTGAATGGAGTTCATTTTAAACCATGCAACAATATTTTTTTCTTTAGCTGCATATTTGGGAGGAACTTTTGTGTTCATGTGTGGAGGAGCCATTTGGTTGGGTGACTGAACATATACTGTAGCTTTTAAGAAGGAGCAAGGATTTTTATAAGTCACGGAATAGACTAACATGTTCCTTTGGAGGGTTCCTTCCCAGCCTCCCCTCATAGGTTTGTTTGTTTTTTTGTGGGTTTTGTTTGTTTTGGAGAGATTGTTTTTTGTTTTTTTTTACGGGGGAGGGGAGGACATGGGGGGTTTGGCTTTGGTTGTGTGTTTGTTTTTAGGATCGATAAGGGGAGAATGGGTTTAAATTGAAAAAGGGCAGATTCAGACTAGATGTTAGGAAGAAATTATTTAGTGTGAGAGCAGCAAAATGCTGGAAAAAATTGACAAGGGAAGTTGTGGGTGCCCCCTCCCTCTCTGGAAGTGTTCAAAGCCAAGTTGGATGGGGCTCTAAACAACCTGGTCTAGTGGGAGGTGTCCATACCCATGGCAGACTGTTGGAACTAGATGATCTTTAAGGTCCCTTCCAACTCAAACCATTCTACGACTCTATGATTTTAAACACAGTCTAAAACCAATGGCATTTTTCTCCTTTACAAATGTCACAACAGAGACAAATCCACCTGCAACCATGCTAACAGCAGTCAACATTTCTGGTAACTCACAAATGCCACAATAAATAGTATTTTCTGCATAACAGTTGCAAGCATAAGCTCCAAACAATTGTGCAATATTGAAATGGCATTTAGGTAGTCATAGGATCAGGACAGAAAAAAAACCTCTAAAACTCCATTCTGAAATCATGCCATTGATACAAAAACACTGATTGGACCAGAATTTTAATAACCTATCTCTTTGCAGAGACAATGCTATGCAGGTATCAGCAGGATTGTGTGAATCATGTTCAGTATAAGAAAACAGTATGGTTCTTAAAATCCATCAGCCTTGAAACAGATCACCCAGTTTATATTACTTCCTCCAAAAGCGGTAACAGGCAAACAGAGTGACATATGTTGCAAGTCAAATTCACCACATGAAATGACAATTTCATTTACATAAAAACACCATTACAAGGTTTTAATTAGCACTAATGGTTGTTATACCCACAGAGAAATCCAAAATACAGTAGAAAGTGAGGAAATACAACCAGAGAAAGTGTAACATGCACTGCAATAGGTTCTTTGCTCATTTGGCAGGTATAGTTGATTATTTACTATATTCCATAGCATGGTCTGAAATGTTCTGCAGAACACATCTTTCTTAAGAGAGTAATCAAGTCCGAGCACCATTATTACAGTAACCTGTATGCTGTAAGAATCTCTATTGAATTCCCACTGGCAAGCATTTAAGACCACTATATTGTGTTTACACAGTACTAGATATAACATTGCTTGAGGATAAACTGATGGATTGAAGACTGCATTCCCCTTACCCCAAAGCAGCTCAAGTTTGTGTTTCTTCAGTAGACACTTTCAAAGTTAAGACTTTGAGTTGCTGAAATGGCTGACGCTCAGGCCTGAAGTGAGTGTATGCAGCAGTCTGTGATCCTGTATTCTCCACTCGGGCAGTGAGGCTTCCAGCAGACTGAAACCCAACTGAAGCTGTTCTCTAGAAATGAGGATATGGTACAAGACACTTCAGGCCATCCAACAGTTCAGTTCTGCTGAAAGGATCTCCTCTTTCTTCCTCCCAATCACAATGCATTCACTCTTGAATCAACCCTTCTGCCAAGCTAACTTCATTCATTAAACAGTTTTATAAAACAGAAAATTTATAAATTTTCTCTCTGTTAATATATCCAAACATACTAAAAAGATCAATTAATGATTTTCTGCTAATGTCAAAAATAAATTAGGCACAGAGAGGAAAAAAAAAAAAAAAAAAGACCAAATGGTACTGTTGAATAAATGTTTCAGAAGTGTTTGGGACCAAACTATTTGTGATTCTGTAACTCAAATCCTCTTAAAATATAGTAAAAGAAAAACCTGTACTCAGGATGAAGGGGTAGGCAAAGATTTTCAGGTCTTAGGCTTCAAAAATGACAAATTCAAACTAAGTACCATAAGGCAAGCTGACACAACAAAATATAATTTACTAAGCAGTCCTTTTCACCTTCACCCAGCTCCTGCTGTACATGGTATTAGTACACCTAAATATGTACTACTCAAAGTGAAAAGCAAGCAAAAGCATTTTAAAGATTTAAAATTTATTTCTCTCAAGTCGGAAGTTTGTTTTAAATTTCTACTGAAAAAAAATCTCATGTACCCTTTTTTAATTTCCTACTCCTGTTCCTCAAAGCTAGGTTTGAACATCATTTGACTTTTACAGATTTCTCTTTTGCATTAACACTGCAAAGTACCATTGTGAGGAACTCAAGTAGTCACTGGAGTAATAAAATGATTTGAAATTAATTCACAAGATCACCCGCAATACAATAATTTCCTTCACAACCGGGGAAACACAGGAAAACAGCTTAATATGAAAAGCAATTTCTACAGTAGAAACTTAAGGGTAAGCAGATTAATGCAATTCAAGTCTTCAACTGTGCAATGAGAAAAAAAATATCTGCTGCTTGCAAGAAGCTCAAGGACATGAAGTCAGCAACACAAAACGGTTCTTGAAAACATCTCTTATTTCTGCACCTGCAGAACTGTATTGCCAGATATGCAGACTTCCCCACCCAGCTCTCTTGCCTATTGTGCCAGTCTGGTAACCTGGTTACAGTATCAGGGATTCACTTGAAAGGCAAAAGGAAAATACTGCATTTTCTGGGGCAAAATAACTGGTTTTGTTATTAAAAACAGCAATGTTGAATTAACCAGAACTGGCTCTTGTCAAAAATATATCAGAAGCAGACAAAAAGCATACACACTTTATGCTTTCCCAGTGTAGAAGAATGTGCTGAAAAAGCTGCTTCAGGAATCCAAAAAGGCTGAATTTTATTTGGAGCTCTAACATGCCTTATGCATCAGAAAACAGTCAATAGCTGGGTGTATAAAACAGCATTTAACAAACAGGCTGTGCCCATATTGTGGTGATAATCTGTAACAGATCCACAGACAGAACTTGCCTATATATTTAATTCATTGTTCCTCACTTGAGCCCAAATCAGTGATGGTGATGCTAAGTTAACTCCCATGCCCATGGGTTTTTCTAATCCCATGAACGATTAGAAAGTGTAAATTAATTAAAAAACCAAACAAATCCAACCAATGAAACAAACAAAAAAACAACAACAAAACAAAAACCAAACCACAACACCCAAACAAACAAACAAAAAAACCAAACAAACCAACAGCAACTTTCATTATTTATGGCTTTTCTGCTAAGACATTATTTACCAAGTAGAATCACTCCAGAGGACTGAACTACAAATAAGAACTGCACCAAGGATAACAGCTATCAAGTGGAAGCACAGGAGGTAATTCAGTTGTTCTTCACCTTAGCAAAAATCCTTGTGCAGAGAACAACTAGAGCCATATCTGCTGATTTGTAGAACATAATGTTAGAAGAGGATTTCAGTCCCGGTAACAACTTTTAATGTTGATGGTGAAGAGAAATGTAGAAAAGTACTGAATTTCCATGGAGCAGGGGCCTCACACACAACATGTGTGACTTCCACCCATTTCAAAAATTTCTGAAATTCTGGGTTTAGAGAAAGCTACACAAGTTAATTAAGAGTTGTCATCTTGTCCATCTTTAATTGGCATTCGGAACAGCTCTTACTCAATCTGTATTCTCACTGTTTACTGCCCCTCCCCTCAGCAAACAGAGTTAAAGAACCTATCCAGCAAATAGTGGTAGCAGCAGTAACACAAATTGCTTGTATCAAGAAAAGGTTCACTTATTACACCTCAGAATAAATTATCATTGCCAAGAAATATAAAATTTTCACTGACTGATGGTTTAAACCAAGACAAAAGGTTTACAATTTAGAATAATTCTGCTAGCTTAGGTAACAGAACATAAAAGTTCATGTCAAAAGGTTTCCTCAAAACAATTAATAAATAAGTTGCTTACATTGTAAGCATATTTGATTTATAAATTAGAAGTATAACCACTAATCTGGCCTCTCAGGTTCAGTGTATTTAATCAATACTGCCTTTATAAGCTCTCCTCTCAGAAGGCCAGTTGTTTCAGAGCTGATACAGACCTTAATGAATTACTGAAATGTCAATAATTGTAGGCATTAATTGGTCAGTTTGGATCCTACATTCTCAGTTTTCAAGCTGCTTTAAGGCATTGCTGCTCCTTACATAAGCTTTTCTTGAAAATATAAAATATTTGCTTTGTTGAAGGATGAGGTTGTCTTTCTGTATTCTCAATATTTCATTCACAAACCTTTTTTAGTGCAATTCCACACCTGACAGTGGGCCCTAAAGCAATCACACAATAAACAATTACAACAACTCATAAAAATAAGCAGTGCATAAAACGTAACAGAAGAACATTACCTTACAATACTTGACACCCTCAGGGGATCCATTTTCTTTTTGCAAACACATAGTTCCCTTTGACATTAATGGGAGCTACATGAATAAGGAAAAAAGCAATAGATCCTTTCCCTGAAAAACATACTTGTGCTGAGCAGATATTGGCAGCCTGTTTAGCCCAGGTGATTGGTGGTGGGCCTACCTACAGATATTTGCCTGCAGGCTGCTAGTTCATATTCCAAAAAGCTAAAAACTACAAGTGTCATTACCTCTCTGGAGGCCGCTTGCTGATTTATTGTCTTGGTTCATTTCTCAACCTTTACTTTTAAGGAAGGCCACTAATCAGGGTGTCTTCTGTCAAGCAGTCCTTCCACATCACTATGTAAACACAATAGTGCACTCCCGTACTAATTCTAACAAATAATGGTGTAGTGTTGATACAATTCTCTGCCATTGGGAAATATATAGTTAAATTAGAGAAACTTCTAATGAAGGCAATTGGATGCAGATAAACGTAGTTAGATGCAGCTCATTAAAAAAATCAGAATTACTTTGTATTCTGCATTTTCTTTCATGTTTCCTGCATAGAAGGAACACAAGAACAGAGTTAAGTACAACAAAAAATAAGTCATACCATTGGCACTCGCTGCTAAAATATGCTGAAGGTTTCATATCTACATTTGATCACAGAACTATAGAAACCAACAATCACATACCATGGTTCAGTTGGTAATTACGGTCAAAAGTTGTGGGGCTACATCTTTTAAAGATCAGCTTGAATTTCTGATTTGGAGCCAAATGCAGTGATCCATCTTGTTGTTTTAGGGTTATTTCCCTGTTTACCTTCACAAAGCAAACGAAAAAAGAAGGCAGTCAGGAGGAACAAGAAATGTGGGACTGTCTAATAAGGCCTCCCAAAGTTCACCCTCCTCAAAAACCATTTTTCTTCTTCTGCCCTATTCACTCATTCTCAGCCCTTATGTCAACCTTCCCTTTTCTGACTTTTCTCCCATACTTAAATTGAAGTTCTTTCTTCCTTAGTGATGCCTGGAAATCTAAGCCTGCTTTCAGCCACCACTGTATATTCCAATAACCTCTGCCCTCGATCTTGTTAATTAGCACATAAATTATTTTCAAGCTCTTTTCAGATCATTAACATTTCCAAAATACAACCAGAACTAGATACATACCTAGAATAATTTATTTTTTTTAATCAAATGATACATAATCAGTACGAATCGTCACACCCATGCCACAATTTCTGTAGATCTTTACAGTAACAAAGGCAGAGGCAGCTTAAATTTCCATGGTAGTAAATTAAGTCCTGTTTCAACCAACACAACTGACTAATGATGCCCTATACCTTGTCTTGAGTTCATACAGCTGTTTTCTTCTGAATGGGAGATAATTTTGCCCATATCACATGACTTGTTTCTGGTTTTGACATTAATCTTATGAGCAAGATGCTCAGACTAAGCCATTCTGCCATGTCAGTACATTTGTCTTTTAAAGATGAGACAAACACCTTTCCACCATCCGAGATTCAGTTTCTTAGCACAGCTAAAAGGAGCTGCAGATCCCTTCATGAAAACAGGCTCTGACACAAAGAAAGAAAAAATAATCTTTTACAGTTCTGCATCTGCTGTAGGGACAGCACAAAAGCCTAAATTACAGGCACCTAAAACATTGCCAGATGCATCACAGATTAACACACTAATTTCACCATCTGCAGTCCAGTTTACTCCGTGTCAATACAGTAACAGATGTAATACTCCTCTATATCATTACTTCCCATCATACAGTTAAAGAGCTGTTACTTTCTCTGGGCTCTGACATCTACTGCACCAGACTGGCAAGTTTTAGAAGGGATACTTTGGGGGACTGGTGCTCTCTCCTATTGCCTTGTGACAACAAATGGTATAACCCACGTCTATCAGATGTAGAAAAAAAGATATTCGGTGACTGTTCTGAAAGAATAAAAATAGAGATATACCCCTGTCATTTAAGGCAGCAATGGTGCCTCATTTTTAGACTCTGCTTATCTACTTTGCCTTTTTCAGAGGAGCTTCTTCCAAATAAATCCTTTTCTGCAAGTTACTACTTCTTTCTGATTGTAGCCAGAGTAATATTAGAGCACTGGGATCCTGACCCATGGTGGCTGTGTCAGCTGGCAACATGATAGAAGCCTATCAAATAGAAAGGTAAAATTTGTTCTTTTTCCTGCTCTGTTGAGGGTTTTCCCTCCCCCCAAAAGAGGAAAAATATTAGAAAATATCTGAAAATCTCATTATTTTAGTGGTCCCTATGACTCTATTTGTATTTAGGACAGCTAGCTTAAAACAGAAATTATTTTTGAGAAACAGGAACAATATACCACCAGGATAAGAAATACGTGCAATCATTTCAGCTAACAAAAGTTTCTTGCACAACACTATGCTGTGGAAGAAATCAAAGCTGTATTTATTGCTATAGGGGAGGCTGATATCTTTTCAAGAGAGAAAAGGGAATGGGTAGAAGACTCTAGAGATAAAGGACAGGACTACATGAGTCTATAAATGAGAAAGAAGCAATAGGCCATGATGCTAAGACACAATCATTTTCTGCTCTAAGAGTGCAAAGCCTCCGAGCATAACCTGTACGGGCACGGCAACACTTTTGCCACTGTGTTGTGTATCAGTCTACACAGTCTGTGAACTAAAGTTAATGGGCTAAGCAGTAATTTTTCTTGCAAATACAACACTCTACTAGGAATTTGCTAATGAGAGAGATGGCAACAACAGAAGCAAAGCTTAATATACCCACAGTGAAGAAAGTAAGAGAAACTGAACAGCAAATCCATTTGAAGGAATCATTATCTGCCCATAGATATTTATCAAAGAGAGATACCAAGGCAGTAGAGTTAATTCATCAATTGTCTGCCAAGTTTCTTACAGCTTCAGAGTAGCCATTGTATAGAGATGGTTATTAGATATATTGCCTTTACAAATTCAAAACTGGAAAGAAATCCATTGCTTCGAGTCACAGAGAGGGAACTGCTGGCCTTTTGAAAGGTAACTCTGCTGTGCACACTGTAATGTAGGGAATTCTTCCATATTTTTAAATAAAATAACCCACAGAGGAAGGCAGTTGAAATCCCAGAAAACAAAGGAATTTTTAGCTTGCAAGCAGTTTTTGAACTCTATATTTTTATACTGTCTCCTTGACCTGCTCACTCACTGCCTGCCCAGCAAGCCACTTCAGTAAGAATTATTTCCATTATGTCCCTCTAAACAGATACTGCTATAGCAACCAGAGGAAGAGAAAAAAACCCCACACCATATAGAGGCCCTAATGCTATTCTTACATCAGTATAATATGTAAAGCTAAAACAATTTGTGACATTCAGGCAAAACCAGTTACACATTTAAAGTCAGATCTCTGAAATCCTCAAACTAGAATAGTAATTAACACTTGCAGATACACAAATACAAAATGCAGAGATAGGGAAATCTTTTAAATTGATGGAGACAGAGAAGCTTCAAAGTCCAAAGAAGTAACAGACTTGCTACATTTATTCATTCCTCACACAAATATCTGTAGAGACATGTCAATATACTAACTCATTTCAGAGTAATATGAACCATCTTGATAATTGCTCTTGGCTGTGCACAAGTATTTTGTAGATCTGCAAATCATTTCTTGCAATCATATAACCCTGCCTGTAGGCTCAGCCCCCCTGAGAAGAGCTCAAAATTCAGTTTCTAAAACATACCATCCTGAGACAAGACAGACAATGAATGTCCCACACCTATTAGAGCTCTGTACTGACTTATAATTATGGCCCAGAATTCCTAATGACTCTGAGCACTGCCTACTGAAGTGAAGATGATTTATTGATTACAGTCAACCAAGGACTTAGTAATTATAGGAATTTATCCTAGAATAAGAAAGGAAGGAGGGGGGAAAATACTGATTCAATGGGTCACAAAGAATCACTCTTGCAATTAAAAAAAAGTTGTCTGCTCTTTCCTTGTGGAAGAGAATGAAAAGTAAAAGCATCATTATGCATTTCAGTGCCTGTACCTTTACAGAGTAATTGCTT
Source organism: Florisuga fusca (assembly GCA_038090715.1). Taxonomy (NCBI): domain Eukaryota; kingdom Metazoa; phylum Chordata; class Aves; order Apodiformes; family Trochilidae; genus Florisuga; species Florisuga fusca. The sequence continues at coordinate 10,381,551 of JAAWXA010000015.1, read as the reverse complement.
GTGTGCAGAGACATTTTATTAGGCAAGAAAGATTCCAAAAGAGAGTTTCACTGGATTTTCTTGCTCAGGGGTCATAGTGGTGTGACTTTTATTTGGCACATTCTTTACAATCCTTAAGGCACTGAAGCAGTTAAGGTTTTAAGAGCCTTTCCATCCTGTCATTATTTACAGTAACGCATTCCCCTTGCATTGCAAACCCCAGAACAAGCCACTACCAAGTCTATGACCCTCTAAGGTAAGAAAACACACATCTGAAATATCCCAGATGCAGATAACCTTTGGTAAATATTCAGTTTCTTTTGACTCATATGCTGTGATTTTGCTGGACTACGGCAAGAGACCACAAGAACTCATGTGCTCAGTGATAAATTAAAGCATTTCCCTTGCACATAAATGGGAGTTTCATCTCTTCCTGCCACCAAGTGAGAGCAGAGTTCACAGAAAGAGAAATTACGAGTCAGGAGATAAGGTTTTTCCTTGATGTAAAGCCCAAATCTAGCTAGCTTGAGCCACACAGGTGCTCCACCTTCAGTGCTTGTTATTATGTCTCCAAGACACACAATCTACAAGTTTTATAGCAATTCTTTCTCCCGATCAGCAACAAAAAACAACGAGCTGGAAATAAATAGGAAAGTCACTGCTAAAACATGCAGATGACTGAGCAGTTGGAGTAGCACTAAATACTGAGAGGGCTAGGATAGCCATAAAAGCAAACCAGCCTAGCTGGCAAGGCAAAGCTCTGCACAAACACAAGGTCAGACATTTGGTAAAGGAATTCAGAATAGAGAACAGCATCCTGGAAAGCAGTAACTAAAAAAAGATGCTAGCAACAGACTGGGCAAACATCTGCACTGCAGGATTCTGGCCCCATGCAGAGAGAGACTGGAACTGGTGAAAGCATCTCAAAAACAGAAATATAGGTGGGGTTTTTTTTCATGGTACGCCCTATTACTGTCTTCTTTAACTGATACTATATTTCCAAAGTCTATGTAAAATATACTAAAAAACAAGCTTGAAAAATAATTGAGGCCCTGATTCAGCAGTATTTGATCACCTGTCTAAACCTCAGTAAACTACACTGGAAGAAGCAGCTAAATGTTTTCCTGTTCTAGAGCTTTTAGGCATAATTCTGGACATTTATAAAACAAGCCATTTTCTCTCTAATTCAAGTTGGTTATGCTTCTTTTTGACAAAAGAGAAGTACAGATCACACTTTTGAAATGCACATTGAGCCTATCATAAATGCTTGCAGCCCAAAGCAGTCACACTTTCACCAGAGCAGATCATGTCAGTGACAACAGGTCAACATCCTATTATTGCAATACATCAAATTCAGATCAATATTTCTTTTGTCTCCCATGAAAACATAATTTTTTTTTGTCTACAAATAGGTCAACAGTCTTATTCAGAATTCTTCATGAAGAGTAAGAATTACTACTTATGTGCACGTATCTTGGAACATTTTAAGCAAGAATGTTTTTTAGACTTATTAAATTATATATAAACTTCTGTTTGAAATCAGTGTTCTCATTCTTTTCATCCGTACTAAAGGCCACATACTCACCTAGTAAAGAAAAATAAGCAGTAAATCCCTCCAGAGCTGCAGGCAGAGGAGAGGGCCTGTTCATCAGAAGTAAACAACCAACTCATGCTCTTCAGGTTGTACAAGTGTCTGGACTGGCCTATTAGTACTCATTAACACAATTTCGATGTTGTAACTTCAAGATTTATTTACACGTCCCCCTTGCAGGTCTGAAATCTAATATACAAAGCCAGGAGTTTGGAAATAGTGTCTTTGTGACATTTTGGTCAATTAGGTTACAGAGTGCTACCTAGAGAATTTTATCAGAAGGTGCAAAACAGGCTGAACATTTCTTGAAATTTCATGCTCCAGTTGCATTCACTATTTTACTAGGAGAGGTGTTATGATACGTGCACTGCTCTAAAAATATTCATGGTTTGCGTCTAAAGAACTTATTTCAGGATTTACAGCAAAGGAATGAAATCCAAACAGTTTTTATTTGGGGTCTTTCATTTAAGAGTATTTTTAACTTGAAAATATTTTAGATATTTAAATAATTATATCCAAGATCAAATACAGCACATTTCTTTCTTTCACTTACCTCTGAAAAGTGGAAAGGGAAAATTAATCTCTAATTGAAGGGTCACACCTCAGGCCTTTGCTTTCTGTAAAACACAGACAGACCAGAGAAACTCAGAACATGGCCAGAAAAACCCACACTGTTTGTACCAAAATTATGCCTAGATCAGCAGCATCTGACCCCTCTCCCAGAAGGGTCTTGTTTTTTCTGTTGCAAAGATTGCATGTTTGTGGCATCAGCTGTGTCATTTTCCTACTCCTCTGTACCATTAAGTTCATCACAATACACCAGACATTCAAAGGGCTACAATTACTAGGATTCCTATGCTTAAGCCAGGGAAAACAGAGAATTAATTATATTGCAAGCAAACCTTTTTTTGAGCAGTTCAACCTTCATGCACTCACTGATTCAAGGTTACCTGCAAAAGTTTCATGAATATAATACCAGAGCTCAGTGACTTGATTCACCAACTTCGACACTAAAGGGTTCAGATAATAACTTTAGAAACAAACATACTTAGGATAAGGACAGTAAATAGTTCCCCTAGGAATAGCAAGAAGACTATTTGACCTAAATATTAAGAGAGCATAAGACACACACGGGACAAACTGCTTCTAAAGTGGGTCAGAAAATAAACATTTGCTAAAAAAAATGCCAATGAAAAATACAGCCAGCATTTGTTCTTTACACTCCATTTTTTCAATAACCTGCTAGTAAGAGTCTTAAAGCAAAGTCAAGCTTTACAATATCTTGAAACATACACTTACGCTTTCCTCAGTGATCTTAACTTTAAAGAATTTTTCAAAGCTGGTCTCTGAATACTCTGTACACATACAGTAGAGACAAACCTGTAAGAGCAGTTTACTAGGTGCTGGAGCTTCATGAAACAGAGAAAAGACATGTGAAAGTTTTGTGTATATGTTTAAATCTAAAATTACTGACAAGCATTACAACTAAGGGGAAACCAAGTGATAAGCATGTTTCACAGATTGTTCCCAGAGGCTCTCTTTCGCCAGTGATATGAATGAATTAACTACAAGCTCAATGAATTTTGGTGGCAGGTACCACCTCAGCACCATTTTCCCCTGCAGCTTCCCCCCCCGCCCCCTCCACGATGTGACAAATAATCACACAACAGAAATGGAACCCTGACATTTGAGGAGGTCTGCGAAACAGCAAAGGGAAAAAGTTCTATCAGCAATCATCAGCTTCAACCTTCTCCCTCGTTTGGGATGGTGCAAGATGCGGGACCAACATCCAACTTCACGTCATTCTGTGGTAACAAGACCAGACCAGAGGTCAAAGTCGACCCTACTCTGTTGACTCAGGTCTTTCAGAATCTAGTACAGAAACACAAAACATGGTTCTCTCCTGCCTTCAAAAGTTTTCTGTCCAGATTACCTGACCGATGCAGAGTAGGAGATGCTCAGACACACCTCATGATTTACAGAAGAATCACAACGTGCGGATCATAGAGCACTGGGGGAACACCCAGTCTTTTCCCATTGGATTCTCTCCATATGCAGCTTGGCAGCACATTACACAGTGATTTTCCCCCCATGTCACCAGCACTATTCTATTGAAAACACAACTCTGCACTGTTCACTGCTACATTACCCTTGAGGACACTTCAGTTTTATGGATAGGAAAGAGAAAGGAAGATGACACAGCATAACAACTGCCCATCATGACAACCTTGCAAGTGTGTAAAGTTTTTTGACAACATGATAGTGATTAATGTACTACAAACCTAATTAAAGTGGAAATACATGCCTTGTTTCTTCTTATTTCATCTAAAAGCAGTCACCATTTTCAAGTGCTGTCAAATGTAGCACCATTTAAAGGTCAGAAAGTTGACAAAAAGTGTAAGCAATTAGTCAAGTCAAGTAAAAATTATGGTCTAGGGGTTATACTACTAGAAGCTTGCCATATTCCTTGCCATATTCACAGAAAATGAAACTAGATCAAACAAAAAACCACCAACCTTGATCTTTCCTTATTGCTTGTTTTTGGTTTGTTTTTCGTCCAGTTGTGAGGGTTCACAGATAAAAGATTCTCTGTTATACTGTCTCTGGAATCAAACTGCTCTCTGGATGCTGAATCATTACTTATGCTTTCTTTAATTCAAAAGAAGAAGCAAAATTTGGCAGATTACATTTATACAGCTATGTTTGTATACCAGGCAAACTGAGGAAGAAAGGGTAAATTGAAGTGATACAACTTGCTTGGAATTGCCTAGCAATCTTGAGCTGTCCAAAGACAGTTTTGTCAGTCAGCTCCTGCTCTGAGGGAGTACAGGAGCAAAGAGCATCTCCTTTCTGAAGTCTTCCTTACACAGGACTTGCCTGTAAACATGGTTTTACAGGCCATGAGTTTCCTAAATCTCCCTACACAATAAACAACACCCTTGACAACTACTGTGAACTCTCCAGATATAAAGCAGTGCAACAAGAATTTACCTGTGTAATGCATTATTGAAAACTCAATCTAAGCTTTCTTTTTCAGAAACAATTTAGGACCAAACCATTAACCAACATCTAAGACTTAGCCTGGTTAACCACACTTATATATCTACTGAGAGATATATGGATTCTAAAAAGGGAAGGAGGTGGTAATTATTGTGGGTTGACATTATTTGCAGCAGGCCAAAGAAATCGAAGCATACATGATTTATATAATAACCTCTACAATAATTCAAGAGAGCAAAGATGACTGTGATCCAGATCAGAGGTGAAATGTAATAATGGTTACAGCCACACTTTGACTGCAGTTACTTTCAAACACATGAATTAGCTTTTTTTTTTTCCAATGAAGCATTTTTGATTGGCAAGGTTCGCCAGACGGAGGACATCCTCCAGCACAGGAGGGAAAGAAGAATTACCCAAAGAGCTACCATTACAGGCTTTCAATTCTTCAGAACAAATCAAACATTCTGCCTTTCTTTTCACTAGATGACATGGCAAATAGGTTTTATTTGTTGTATTACAAGTATTTTTACTTACCAAATGTAAGTCTCCAGATAGTTGCATTGATCCTGCTGTGCTCAAGGCCATTTAATCTAAAGAAAACCGGTACAGAAAATGTTTTAAAAACCCAACAATAGCAGCAAAGAGCATCTTGGGGAGCTTTAATTAGATTTTTCTGCTCAATGCAGGTTTACCATTCCCACAGAACAGATCAATATTATGTGTTTCTCCCAGAGAAGGTAGTATGGCCCTTTCAGATTTCTTCTCACCTTTATACAGCAGGAATTCAACCATCCAGCTGGCATAAGTGCCAGAGACAAAACAGCTATCTGTACCAGCCCATTCATCTCCAGTCTTGGTCAAAAAGGAATTTTATTCTTGAAAAGGAAATAATATGTAGCCTGACCTGGAAAGCTTGTTTTCTTTACTTTGTTTCCACATACACAAGGATCTGCGGCCAAATTAAAAACTTACCCTTCAGTGCTTACAGTAGTTCCCCAAACATGAGTAGGGCAGAGCTCTAAAAGAGCTTTTAACTCTTTACAAAATACTAATTAAATAAGGGTAGCAAAATTTGGCAACACTAAATGATGTAACTGTGTTGTTCTCAAACCATTTGTTTAATGTTTCCTGGTTACTTTGAAATTTTCTTGAAAGTTTTTAATCCTTATTTTTCTACTTCATATTATCCCTTCTACCACTTTGCCAGGGCAAGATGGCGGAATTTACAGATATTTCTTTTTCTATAAACATGAGTTTACAACCAAAGCTGGTCCAAATTATAGAAGATAATTTGATGTTTCTTCATGCTTCTTTAAGAAAACTATCTTGTATTTCTGTATTTCCTAATAAAACAGAGACACGAGATCAGCAGGTCCAGAGGACTAGGTTTAAAGCCACCCACAAACATACATTCCTGTTTGAATGCAGAGCTGGGGATTTGGTACAAAGTGGAAAAGCCTTGATTGTTTTTACAGAGAACAGTATTCTGAAGTGGATTGACTGTCCTTGAGCCCTTCCATCCGCATTCAGCCCCTCTCCTTCACCCCCCCTCCCCCATTTTCTTGGTTGTCCTTCCATGCTATATTACTACAAAATTTATGAAACTGATTTTTTCCAGTCCAGTACTAAAACAGTAGGCAATAGATACAACCTTAGATCAGAATAGTAAATACAACAAAAAACTCAGAACCCTCTGATGGTGCTGGGACCCTCCATTTTCTAGTTGTCCAAGAGATCATATTTTAACAAGAACATTTCCTATCCGAAGACAAAAATTTCCTCATCACAACTCAGAAGTGCCAGGCCACTTTTAATGTTTGAAGTAGGTGAATGCACAAGATGTGAAATCCCAGACATAGGGAGTTCAAAAGCTGTCATGCTGGCAGGTGAAACTCTACCTCTGAAGGATGCATGCTGGCAGGGAACAAGCTCATTCTGGCTTCGCTGCCATGGCCCACAAACAGCTCTATGCTGTTAACCCAGTCTGCCCACTGTTTGTAAGATCTCCTTGAGCTAAATATAATTTCTTCATCCAAAGCACAAAGCAAGTGCAGTGAGGGAAATAAAGTGAGTAAAAACAAATACCAGCTGAATTCATAGTGAGGTTTTCATTAAGAGAGCTCAAACTCACTGCTAAGATGTTTTGCACTATCAAGAAAAAAACATTAAACAAACCACAGGTAACAGATTAGATTTAAAAATACCCATGTCCTCATAACATTCTCCACACATCTTTGTGTATAATTCTGTGACATTTCCAGAGACACCTGAAATGTCATAAAATACTGTTAGATTAAAACATCTACACCCCACCACCACTACCACCTATCATTTGTGCTGAAACTGCTACCCTCATATCAGTTCATATGCAGTTTTAATTGCTGTTATAATGGCAAAGGTCAATATTGATCCATTAACCCATCTACCCTGCAAGACTTCACAAGCTTATTTTCATTCATGCAGAATATTGAACAGTATTAAGAGCTATCAATGGGTGAAAACAGGGTCAAGGACTCTGCCTCTGATGTTCATTGCATTACCAGCTTGCCACAGGCATTTCAATAAACTTTTGGACTAGGGCAGCAGAACAAGTCTAGAAGAAATCCAAAAATGCTGAACTTAGATTTTGCTGATTAGACACTGTCAAGTATCTGCACTGCTTGGAAATGTAAATGAGTCAAGTGGTAGTAAAAAGAAAGGGTAAATGGACTTATTTAAGCAAGAAGTTAATAAAAGCATTTCCCAAATACAGGAATGAGAAAAAAATGTCCACTCTGTCTTAGCATGGAAACAAGAATATCAAGTCTGTGCCTGTTGTTTCTCTTTTGCAAATTGAAGGTGAACCAGCAGGATACAAAATTTTTAACACGTAAGGAGAAGCAGCCTTACTACTGCAACAAGGAACCCACTGAGCCAGAAGTCAACAGGAGCCTTTGGAAGACGCAGCTGTTTTAGGATTCAGCTCCTATCAAATTTCCCCCTCAAAAACAAACAAACAAACACACCAACAAAAACAAAACAACAAAAAATAAACAAAAAAACCCCACATAACCAAACAAATAAGCAGTGTGGGTGTCTGGATGTCACATCTCACCTTTTGAATCAGAGCTCTGATCCAAACCTCAGAGGCATACTCCACCTCTCAGTATTTTAAGTTTTTCAGAAACCTGATAAACAAATTTACTCAGGTTTGAGTGGAGGGCTATAGCATGAACCTTTTTACTGAATAAGAAAACACAAAGCAGAAAATTGCATGTGTAGGTTGTGCTGTTGGATTACAACAGATGGGCACTATCACATGAGACAACTAAAAAAAATGCAGTCTGGCAAATATGACAAATTATAAGTATGCTTTCTAGTTTAAAGCAATTCAGATAAGTAAAACAATGTATCTAAACATGACTAGACAACTAAATTAAAGTTTCACACCAATTCATTTCACAAGTGAACTTTGAAAGGTCTCTCCGAACTAGGTAGACTAGGGACAAACTTAGAGAATCTCCCAGTTTGGAAAACATGCCCTGTTATCACCTAGATGAGAGTCAGAGAGATCGAGATGAGTTGGAGATGCCTTGTGCTACCACGTACTGCCTTTGAGCACACTGTCCAGAGGACCTACACTGCAAATCATTTGCTTGATGACCTAATCCCAGAGACTTCATACCCTATTTTATACCAAGCAGCCCTAGGAGACCACCAGAAAACAAAGCACAAAGTCTGGTGACTAAAAGCTGAAGTAATATTGTAAACACATCTTATATAATCCAAGCTATTGCAGACATATTACAAGAAAATAACGATGGCAGTCATTCACACTGAAAGAAAAAATACTGATAGCATTTCTATTGCTTTACTTTTAGTAGAGCTTTTTTGTAACTTTTAAGAGGAAGCAGTCAGTTTACACCAGATGAAAGCCTTGGGCTGGTCAGCACTTTGGGATGACACACTGAGTAGTGCCTACAGTGGTCTTTCAGAAGTGAACAGCCACACATTATCCACATTGTGCAACTAATTATTATTGTTTTCTCATTCAGTATAGGGTATTTACATCAATGACAAAACGTCTGTCAGTAGCCAGGACCTTGAAGTGTTTTGGGGAAAGTAAAAATCAAATCACTTCCTGAGAGGCATAGGAAGCATTTCTCCGGGAATTTGGACGAGTCCATTATCTCTGTGTATTTCTAGATCAAAATCCCAGATGAAAAACAGACTGCTGCATATTAACAAATTCCTCATTACTATTATTAGGAACATCTGAAAGTAAGCTGCTTACTGAAAAGAAAGAAGGTGCTCCTTATGTCACACACTGTGAAATATGCCAAAAGTAAGTTGCTCTACATGAACATATAGAAAGTACATAAACACTTCAACACTTTCTTATTCAGATTAGTGCTTTGTAATATGTTCTATACATAGCCATCAGCCTGAACATTAACAACTATGAAAGACTTGAAAGGTTAGATACGAAACCAAAAACTAGGACCCAATCCTCAGGTGGTCTCTGAGCCTGAGAACCTTCAGAAGCCTTGGAAAGCTCCTGAGAAACAATTCCTTTGTCATCCTACAGGATTTAAAAGCCTCATACTGAAAAGAAGAGATGAAATCCAAGGGATGCAATCCATGGCATGGCTGGTGGTGACAATCAATCTAACTAGAAGTTTAAGACTTCAGGTAAAAATTACTCAGTGCATGCAAAAGGGCAATTCTAGACACCACCAGCCAGGAGACAAAAGCCCCTGATAAGCTGAATATCAGCCTTGCTGCTGTACAGTGCTTGGTGCTTCTTTCCCGATACTTTGAGATAATGCCCACGTTCCCTCAGGTTACAACTCTTTGTTGTTCTGCAGGGCTCAGCAAAAAGCATAAACCCTCTTCACCTGTAGATTTCCCATCTTCTTTCAGCTCCTTTCTCTGTTAAGAGCTCTCTGCCACTATATGAGCCCCAGAGCACCTGTGGGGCCCTGCCAGGCCTAGGGAGCCATGTCCCCCTCTGCCCAGTCCCCTTGTTCAGCTCCGGGGTTCTCAGGTCAGGAAGACACCAATAGCACAGAGGAAGAGGCTGTTGCTGGGATAACTTTGATCTTCAGATGACGATAGCATTTTATCAATAATGACTGAGCCGCCAGCACTGTGAGCAGTGAGGTGGCCCTGCCCAAGCACTGGCAGTGGGAGCTGCAGGAGCCTCTGTGAGGAACCGCCAGGGCGCCCTGCACCGGCCACCGCCGGTTCCATCTGGTTCTGACAGGCAAACTGCAGGACTGGGCTGAGCCCTGAGGAAATTTTCTGCCGGCACCCTCTGGGTAAGGGCGAAACACCAGGGAGGACCAAGGGGGAAACAGCGACCACTGGGTTCCAGCACAGGGACAGCCCCGCAGGAAGGCTCCGAGTACACTCATATCACTGAACATTGTTTTTCAGACAGAAACTTGTATCCCGAGAAGAACAGGAGGACAGAAGCTCAACCAGATCCTGAAACAAAGCACAAGCGACTAGGAGCCACGTTTTCTGCTGAGGCTGACACTTCAGCAGTGCTGAAATCAAGATGTAAGCTGGAGCAGAATTCAAAAAAGTTTGGCATGGTCAAACTCACAGCCCGACTCTGACAAGAGGCAAAGGAAGAAGCTTCTGGGTTCAGCACTACTGGAGAAATAGGGGAATAATAATGAAAATATAAAACTATGAGCAACAGCTCAAAAACTTACATGGGGATCTTGCTTGTGCTTAGGGCTTTGTGCAAACTACTTCCTGTGCTGGCAAAAGGCAGCCTTATTAACAAAGTCCTTGGTTGGGTTGAATAATAGGCAAAATGGAGGGGTTTGGGGTTTTTTGTTTTGGGTTTTGTTTATGTTTTTTTGTTTACTTTCCTTTTTTTATCTTGACTATGCATTTGGATAAAATTCAGGGGTCTTGGTTGGTTGGCTTTGTTGTTTGTCTGGGTTGGTGGTTTGTTTGTTTGTTTTTTGGAACTGTTTTGTTGTGGGTTTTTTTTTAGGAGGTGTTGGTTGTTTTGTTTCATAACCAATGTTTTTCTAAAAATATAAGAGTAATTCAGGCATGGATAAAATAGGTCATAAACACTAATAAGATGAGACTTTAATAGAAGGGGAAAAAAAAAAAGGAGGATAAAAAAAAACCCCCAAACTTACAGCTACACAAAAAGTCTCCTTGTAGCTTTCAGTTAAGTACATTCTTCTGGTTTCAGCAGCAGCTCAAACATATGGGCAGTGGTCACAGAAGGAAAAATAAGATATTGGAGTAGATTCAACATATTGAGCAAATCCCCTGAGTTTTTAAATCCCCATCATTCTCTTCCCCCAGATGCTACTCAGGGTTTTACAAAATTAAGTCACATAAAGATACTTCCATTCCTATGAAATAGGCATTCCATCCTATTCAGGCAATCTAATTGCTGTACAGATTACTCTACCCCATGTTTCATAGGAAACCACTTTAGAAAACATAAATAATAATTTAAAAAAGAGTTTTGCATCTGTTGCTGCAGCAAAGTGTCATGTCCTGGCTCAAAGAAAAATTTTGATAAAACACCTTGTTATAAAATGTGCATCATACCTATTTACAACATGAAAAACTAAATAAATCCAAGATAGAAAAAAATTATTATTCATTGAAAAGAAACCACATGATCAGGTGTGTAAAGAAAACTAAACGTGAATGCAGTTATCTTCTATGGGATAATTTAAATTGAATTCCTTTCATAGAAGGCCCATTAACCAGGTATAACAAAACCCATAATTAATCTGAAAAAAAGAATGCAACATTAAATTTCCCAGCACCTCAAGTTTTCTAATGAAGGAAACATTTCCTGCTGTCTTTCCTCTGAAGAGAAATCTAATAAAGTTTTAATAAAATGTACAGTAACAGAAAAGATAGGTTTAAAGTACAGCCTCCGTGCAGTGTAATGAGGTTTTGGCTCATAAAAATGCTTAGGCTTTCATTACAGAGATCAATGAACCCAAAAGAAAATTACTTTAGCATAAATATACGTACAAGTCTAGCACAATACCATTTAACTGAAAATGTAGTTTGTAGGCTTCAATGTGAACCAGGGCATCTTTCACAAAGGAATATAAATGAAGAAAACACCATGGTAACAGACTAGTAAGACTAACAAACCTCAAGTTTTCGACAAAGGATTAAGGGGCCTGAAGTTATCAATAAACTCTAAGTGAAATCCGTTTGAGCAAGCTCAGCAAAGAAAAATGTGGAGTGAGGGAAGGCAGAGCATTGCACAGCCACAGCATCACCAGAAGGTGCAGCGGAGAATGACTGAGGGAGGATAAGGATGTCCTGCACAGAACCACAAATTACGCTAACCCTTCTACATACCCAGCTCATAGGCAGATGTATCTGTTATATACCTCACTGCACAAAATATATACTTTGTATCATAAGGAGATACACTGAAAAATCAACTCTAGAGCTTGGAAGTGTTTTTACTTTTCTTCCAGTTGCAATACTATGTGCAGGTTGTCTTTAAAGTTTCCTAGACAAGAAAAATACATGTTCAGTAATAAATATTACTAAGCAAGTCATAACAGTCCTGCTGTAACAACTAGGAGTCCCTAAAACACTTTCACCTCAAGAACCACTGCAAATTTCTGATGTCCCCAAATACCTCTCTTCCTCAGTGCTCCTCTATTTTTCCCACTTCAGAAGCGGCTTTGCAGCCGGCTCCCCGCAGGGCCAGGACCGGACACTCAGTGTCTCCCCCCGCAAGCCGGAGGGCCGCCCCGAAACCCCTCACCTTTCACAGCGATTTCGCCCATGGCTCTGCCCTCTCCCCGGCTCCCTCGCTGCTTCCAGGCAGCGCGGCACCACCCCGGGCACGAAGCCCCCTCTTGTCCGTGGGGCAGCTGAGCCGTTCAAGGGCCCATTAACTCTTCCCCACCCCCAGGCGAAGGGAAGGAGGGAGGCACCTGGAGGCTTTCAGCACATCTACAGACAGCCTTTCGCCCCCGGGCCAACCCTGCCCATGGGGCTGTGTGAAGCTGACAGAGAAGCGGCGTCCTGACCAGGCTCTCTGCGAGGCCTTGCTTCCACCCCTGATTCCCATTACTCAGCAGCAGCCAGGGGGAAATCCTCAAGGATGTATCTCGGGTACCTTGTAGGACCCCAAGACATCCAGCATTGTTCTCTGAGTGCAGAGCTCACCCTGAGCCACCCTCTAGCAGCTATGCTGGCAGCGGTACAGAGTCCAAAAGGCTGAAGAGAAAGGGAGGAAAGTCTGTTAAGCTCAGCAAAATGATGAATGAATATTTTATATCTCATCTACATCATCTGTAAAAATAAAGCAGACAAACAACAAAAATGGAAAATTTTTCACAAAATAAACCGTTCAAGGCAAATTTAACAACATTAATTAAAATGAATGCCCGAGAATGGCAGCACTAGGGGCATTGGTATGACTGACTGTGATACCCAGGACTTTGGACTCTTTCCTTAATGGGGCATAGAGTGGAAGAATAATATGTACTTTTGAAATCCTTTAGTAGCTGCTAAAGATGTGTAGTCGATAGATAAGGAAGCAGACTTGGGGCGCCATCCCTTGGAGTGGGACTGGTAAAGGAAATTCCACCTGAGCAGGCTGGTTTTGGGTAGATGAGGATGATAAGGACAAGACAAAGGATGGACTGAGCTTACTTAAAGACTGAGTTCAGGTAGAGGACAGGGTGATGAAGACTACCGAAGACTGTCAGAAGACTCCCCCCCACCCCCTCCCCCCAGTGAACACCAAGGGTCTCAGGTACTCATGTGATAAGGACATTTGCAAATGTTAATAATTTGTTGTTAATTTGTTAATAATCTCCTGGAAAACTAATGAACATGCACAACTAAGCTGTACAACCTCTGTGTCTGGGCAGGTGCCTGGGCAGCTAGGTATGCATATTAGGTTGGAGTTATCCCTGTGCTTCTGGCACTGTAATAAAAAATACATGTTTAACAGTAAAACATTTGCTATTGAGTCTGATTTTATTGTTTCAACTTTCACCTCTGAAGATAATAGAAAAGTATTGCCTTGGTTCAGCACACATGTCAGAAAAATTTTAATTCAACTTGATTAACTGATATTTTCCAAGTAACTTAAGGTTTCCATCTCTATCCATTTAAGTCAGTAGGATTTTTTATATAGATTGTAGCTACCACAGGAACTTGCTCATTGCACATCTGTAAAACACTGTAGGTCTCAACACTCACATATTTGGCCAGACATTCCCCACGTGACATTTTCTCCTGGAGAAAAAGAATCTAAATATTCTCAGACAAAATAACACAGGACTTCCTAGTGCCCTTTGGGCTGAAAGTCTCCCTGTAAAATTTCAATACAGTCAATGAAAAATTAGTACTGAAGGGGATTTTAAGACATGAACAAAAACATTCTTCTGCCCTAAGAAAGGATTAGCTGCTCCTTGATATTGCTAACAGATTCTTATTTCACTTCTTTAAAAGTACCAATGGCAGCAATGCCATATCTACACGTTCAATCTGTGCTGTGTTTTACTCTCCAAACTGTTATTTTCCATCCTATCTAACCAAAATATTCTTTGCCACCTTACTTTTTTATCTGTTAGGTTATTCCTTTCCAGAGTGGCTTTCCATTCCTTTTGTTGGACAAAGCAGATGTGGCTGACTCTTTCTAGTATTAATAAGCCCACACTCTCATACCTCATGTTTTCTACATTCTTGCTCCTTTTCTTTTCTTTCCACGTGACCTTCTGCACATGGTTCAACTCCTGCTTGATATGCAGTGATGGAAAAATTGAAACAGTTTCCCAGCTTAGGTCTTATCAATTATCTCTGTAACCTGTAGCAATCTGACTCAGTTTCCCTTGAAGCCAAAGCAGCCTGTTGCAAAGTATCCTATACAGGGGGGAATGGAACCCCAAAAGGCAGCGAGAGTCAAGACAGATACAATTGTTTTTAGAATTTTGTTACAAGGCAAAACTACTTAAAATATTTTTCTGAATATATCTAAGTAGCAATGAGGTGTAACACTACATTTCATACACCCTAGCAAGCACTCCTGTATTTAAATCTTTTACACAGCAATCTTGGATTCTAAGTACTCAGAACATATGGACAGTGAGTACCTTTGCCTTTGCCCGTCATTCTTCCAGCCTGATTTGTATGGTGCACCTGAGCAGCAAGGCACGGCCAGGAACTGGTTTGCCTTCAGAGTGGGAAATAAGAGAATAAATACATTGAGTGTGAGACCTAAAAATAAAAAAAGCAAAAACATTTTCTAGTCTAGGATGAAAAAAGAGGCTACACATGGTCCATACAGCAAGAGAGAGATGCAAAAATAAATGCCTAGAACAACTGAATGACAAAGTGGATAAGATAACCTAATATATGACAATAAGCAGAGCAGGTTTTTCACTATTATGTCCAGGACAAGGAAGAAAACACTAGTGCTACTCTCTGGGCCTTTCACATGATGCATCCTACAAGTTTTGTTACGGTAGTTCATTATGTCTCTCCCTCCTGCCACTCAATACAGCAGAAATTCTAGTTTCCCTCCAGAGGCTTTAATAAATAGTATTTCATCAAGTAGATTTCCAAGCCCAGGCTTAATGCTAGTAGCAATCCATGCCTACTTCTAGGACTTCCTAGAGAGAGAAAGAACTAATATGGCTGTAGTCACCTTCAAAATAGATACAGAATAGTAGAAGTGATAAATAAGGCTATTGTATAAATACACCTACCCTTGGAATGTAAGTTGTGGATTTGGTTATGGATAGGACACAGCATTTTTCATTCTTTTCTCAAATGTAATCCTAGTTTGTAATAATTTTTTGCAGACAGTACCTTTTAGTTCAGGTGTAGTTCATACTGAGGGAGGGGGAAGCTGGGTTCACTCTTGACATGGCAGCCATGGATGTTTGTTTATGATGAATGCACATCCAGTGGTGGTGCAGCATATATTAAAGTGTATTTCCAGTCAAGGCTCAGTGGGCAATTAACAGCCTTGCGATGATACTATAGCTCAGTAATTCATGCAGTTTCAATCACCTCAGCCCATTTGTGTTCAGAAATGATAAAGCTCTGATGTTAAAAGAGTTCTTATCGCCAGTGAGTTAATCCCGTGATAAATCTGAGCAGTGAACTTAATAAGTTAGAAACAGAGTCAAAAGAAGGAATGTACGATTTTTATTTCAACAAATTTCTCTAATTGCTAATTGGACCTTCTTGGACCATGAAGATAATTAGGTTATTTTTTTTCCTCTCATTTTGTGATATCTCAACCTTTGCATACACTGTGCCTGGGAAAACACAATGTTCCAGCTGAGGGAAAAAACACTGAAGAATGGTAATTAGAGAAAAGAGCAATGCAGAGTTGTGACCCACATCACAGACATTAACACATACTCCGTAAAGAGATCCCACCAGAAACAATTAATGACTGCATGAGAAGTGCCTTAAGTTATTCTACTTCTTGAAAAGGTGCAAGCTACTGAGCAGGGTAAAGTGCTTGCTGGATAACTGAAAATGGAATTTGCAGATAAGTTCCCACCCAAACCTCACATTGAATTTGACAATGACAATTTTAATATGTTTGTGCACTGAGGGCATACAGAGGAGAAAAGCTGCTCCAGTTATAGGCAGCATGTCTTGTTGAGAAAGCCAAGAAGCTATTGTTTGCTTAAACTGAGGAAAATGCATTTCATTATATGAGTGTTTGAGATAACAATATCTATATTTTTTTTAAGATAATGGTATATATTTTAAGATGTTTGTATATGGTTTTAAGAGGAATGGAAGTGTTGCTTGGAAGCTTGCATATTAGACCTTTACTTGGGAGACCATTTATTCCCAACTCTCCTTTGGCTTATGAGTTCATTTATCACCCTTCACATCTTTCCTTAAACTTATTCCCCAAAACAACATGGAAACAAGTAAAGATTTAATTCATCTTTCCCTGAAGGCTTCCAAGCAACTTCAATTACAGTTTTGTCAAACTTAAACCTCTAACTGCCCATATGTCATGCTATTTCATGTATTTATACTCTGAAATTCTGGTAGAAAAGAACCACCAAAGTAAAAAGTTCCCAGCAAATCATGACTGAAGGCAAGCTTTAGATCAATTATACATCAGTTTCATTTCTATTCTTGTAGCTGTTACTGATACCGGGTGTTCCTGTGTCTAAATAAAACCCTCTCATTGGTGCAATTTTCCAAGTTGTGCAGGCACTCCAAGGTTCCACCAGGTGAAAGACGGGACATAGCTGGCAGATCTGAAGCTTAAACACCACTAGCAGGAGTTTTTTATATGCACTAAAACACCTCCTTTTGTTTTTAGGTGCTTAAATACTTCTGAGCATATGGCTCCAGCTGAGCAGTAGTTCAGGCCCAATCCATACACTTGTTCTAGTGTTAGGGTTTAGCCCTGCAGAGCCCCTGCTTAACTACTAGTGAAGTCTAGTCAATAAGGCTTTGCATCCAGAACACAGGGTAAATAATATACAAAATCTCTGGAAGACACTTGTGAGATGACAGGGAAAGAATTTAAACATATAGTGACAGGCCCTGTACAAAATCCATAGACTGATAGAAAGAGAAAGCTAATTAGGAGGACTAGGTGAGAGCTCCTAATTAGTAGGAATAATCAATGGCATAGGTCTATGAAACTACTAGAATTAGAACAATATATGCACCGTTAGCTGTATTATATTTACATAGGTCCTATACATACTGTACAGGGACAGTTGACTTCATTAATGTTTGAATTAAAATTTAAAATATATGGGGTTCATAAGTGAGAGAAATTTACTTAGAAACATGAAATATTTGGTTCATTAGTTTGCTGGGTCTCAACTCTTCAGTGAGAGATAATTCAAAATACTGAAAGATGGGTGTTCTGAAAATATTTTACAATGAAATACTGATTTTTAGCACTATCATATTCTATATTCACTGTACCAAAATAGGAGGAAACAAGTCTGGTTTCATGTCAAATTATGATTTAATGTTTGTCCACATATTACTAATTAGGCCAGAGAACCATATTGATATTCATATTTTGTGGAACTAAAATGCACTGACTTTATCAGCTTCAGTGCTTTAAATTAAATATTGACAAGAAAAGTTGGGGAAAAATTATTTGTTATCCCATCTGCCACTCAAAATGTCAAGACTGAGCAATGCCATTTTCCAGTCTTTCCTGATCTGAGCATCATCAGTTACAGTTTATTTTTGTGTTGTGATGGCATTAAGAGAGAACAGTCAAAGCAATAAAGGTCAAGTTGTTCCTTCTGGTTTGTCAAGCTGTTTAATCCTCTTCCAATGGACTTGGATTTTGGAAGAGATGTGGATGACAGCAGTCATCTGAATACCAGTTTTGCCACTGAAAAGCTTTTGAAGAAAACAAAATTTACTGATTATAGGACAACAAAGAAAGTCACATTATAAAAACTATCAAGGATGAACACGGCAACAAGAGGAAAATTAGGAACATTTACAAAATGGCTGGAATTCAGTTTAAACAAAGTGACTATAAATTGGCATTGCTCTGAAAAATGTCCCTTTTACAGTTCCAGAGGAACAGAACTTTGCATGACTTCAAATGATCAATACTGGTGATTTGAAACCCAAGGTTTAAACTGCATTTCCACAATAATGACTCAGTGTGATCCATTGAATGACTGTTACAGGCTAATAGTCCACAGACAATGGGTTAAGATTATACAGGCTATAGACTGTTGGTACTAGGATTTATTTAAGGATCACACCCCACCTTAATTCCTGTATGGACAAAACTCACTGAGCCCTCTGCAGACAGGAACTGCAAAGGAAACTATTTTACATTTACTTTCAAAGTAGATCATTTGGGAGAACATTGATGAAAAACTGTCTACCTGTGACATATCTGATATATAGCTTAAAAGGTGCTTAACCCAATAAGAATCTTCTCCTGAGGTTTGTTCATTATTAGTTTGGAGTAAGGTAAATCAGTGATTGACAGTGATTAACTACATTCTATTTACTAGAAGGTGCTTGAAATTTAGAGCTGTTAAGACAGGTGCCAGTGAGTTAGAAAGGCAATGTGTAACTGTCCCACAAATTCAGGTTGTGTGCATTGATTACACAGCTCTGCAAGTTCTCTCTGTTGTATTTTGGGGGTAAATATACGTATATTTGTAAAACAGCATTAAGAGAGACAGTTATTGCTAGCAGCAAGCATGTTTAATGGAAAAAGAGTATGACTTCTGTTGGCTCAGCCTAACGTACTCATTTGCAAATTTTAATGAGGTGGAAAATTAAAAAAGACAACAGTATGTGGGACTTGCTAATTTCAGCCACTCAAGTAACTTATTTTACTTGTCTAGATTTAAGATAATTTTTGACAGAGATCAACAGGCTCCTAATTTAAATCACAGAAAGTGTGAAAGTGTAAATTATCAAAATTTGTTTTCACTTGGGGCTGTTTGGCTCAGCTGTGAAGATGTACAAGTTAATCATTTTTATTCCATTAGAGCAATATCTCTAATGAGATGTGAGCAGAAGGGAGAAGAAGCATACAGCTCAAGTTATTTTCAGATTATCTGCTGGCAGTGCTATTTCACCTGCTCTTGAGAGTAAAATAACAAGTAAATCCATAAAGAAGTCAAACTCCAGTTTTTCTCTGCCTGCTTCACATATTAAATAACACGTTCACCATAAAGTCCAAAACCACATATCAAAAAGAGCAACCCACTTGCGTTGCCTAAGTACCTGCATCAACAGAAATTAGACATTTAAAAAAAAAGGCATGTTTGTATCTCAGTATTATAATCACTACTCAGTTAATTTATGGAACTGGGACCTTGGCTGAGCAGTCATTAGCTCTCTACAGATGCATGCATTTTGTCACCGTTAGCCAAGTGGATGGATAACAAAACAACTTTTCTTTCCTCAGATACATCTTAGAGGCTTATGCATCTATTTTTACACCTTCAGTGGCAGAAACAGCCACTATCACCATTCACAGAAGCATGCACAACTGGAAGAGCCACAATTAGCTTTCAGACTTCTGTGCTACATCTGCTGAATTCCATCCCTGAGCCCAGTAGGAAATCTATCGAAAACAAGGAAACAAGTTCTACCAGCTCTCTTGGGCTCAGCTGCTTCATGGCTTCACTTTCAAGATGCACAACTGCATCTGGTCTCTTGAATAGGCTCATCTTTGCTAGTGACTGAAACAGGACAATTGCAGAACTTGGTTTTTAATTTGCATGTTTCCTTTCAAATGTGTACATAGGTCTCAGTGTTTGAATGCTGCTCAGCAGTTCCTAATTGGTTTAGACACTTCATCATAAGAGCAGAACTGAAGGAACTAAAATGGTCCACAAGCTCAGTATGGAATTCCCATTAACAGGGTCTATTCACTACCCTCACCCTTGCCCTATCACATCCCTTTTCACTTTCTGACATGTTGATTGCTAGGATGATAATTGGAGTCTTCGTATTTTTCCATGTGTAAAATTCCTCAGGATCACATTTTCAAAGAGGCCTCAGACTTACTGCTAACATTTCAGAAGCAGCTTTCATGTCTGAAACCCTGTACACACAAAATTCTTCCCATATTTGCACAGATTGAAAGAGTTTGCATCAGTCAAGCAGTAAAGGAGCTCTCTGAACTGTGTGCTCCAATAGCACTGGTTGTTTGAAGTCCACAGAAGAAGTGTTCTTTGTACTGTGTGGGAATTCATTGTCCTCCAGGTTTTCATGCAAATGTTTGATAGCAAAACCTGGAAAAATACCTCTGTGCAGAGTGTTGAAAAGGTAAACTACCAGCAGCACTGTAACAAATGGGAAAGTCTCCTGAAAGTTGACTTTCCCTGAACCAGAGTAATCAAGATGTAAGTAGGAGTAGTGCTGTTGTTTGTTGCACACAGTACTATTTAATTCCATTGTGCATCAGCAATTCTTAACCGATAGGTCTTAGAGTATGTGTCAGATCTCTGTGCTTCAACAGGCACAGAAGTATTTACAGAATAGGCTCTGAGTTTGTGGTGGGATCAAGATACATGGCACTGTTATCATCAATGAGGACAATTCAGGAATAATCTACAATTTTATTAAATCCACAGAAAGTCTAAAAAGTCATATACAAGCAGTACTGATTCAGCATTGCTTTAGACCAGAAACAAAATACCAATTATCAGTGCATCAGACAGATTCAACATAACAAAAATGTCACAGAAAAGCTAAAATTTTCTCTCTTAATAAAATGTTGTTTCTACCCTCCTTCAGTGTTTCTAAAACAGTGAACTGAGACAGAAGGGAGAAACACATTAGTTGACTGTGAGAGGGGAGAAAAATACAAGAAGCGTGTGATACATTCAGAAATGGTTGCAAGTTACTATGGATGTAAAGGAAATGATGGGGTTCCTGTTCATTAGTGAAGCAGACAAAATGTACTGAAGTCATACTTTAAGTTACGAGTCCTAAGAAGGACCAAATCTTTCTTGACTTTTGCACTCAGGGTAACAGATGAGATCTCTTTTGCTTGCCACTGGGTAAATTTGTTGCTAACATAACAAAGTGGCACTGAGAGCCAGTGTGTTATTAAACAGACTAAAACCTCATTCTGGTATTCTAGCTCTAGCAAAGCATTCAGCAGCTGTTTAACTTAAAACTTATAACTTAAATATTTGTTGTATTGAGCTGTTTACAAATAGTCCTGACAAAATCAATAGAACTGACAGAGAAGTACGGGATACCTCGTGTGTCATATTTGGAAGTATCCAAACTGGCTGAGAAGCATTCCATGTTAAATAAAGGCATTTCTTTCACAAAGTTTTTAACAGAGTTTGGAAAAGTCCATACTCATCATTATTAGTGGAGGAGAAAGCCACTAAGACCTGAGAGAAATAAACTGAAAAGTATTTGGCTTCTCTCTTCTGGCTTCCACCCCAGCCATTTGCAGAATCTACAGGGTTGTCCTTATGCAATTTTCAGCTATTTTTGGTACTAGAATAGATGCATAGTGTGAAGCTTATCCACGTTAAACAGCCTCCTCCAGATTTTACCAGCCATGAATTTTAATGCTTCTGTCTTTCTAATCAGCTTGGTTGATCTCTGTTTTTATTGCATCTCATGTGTACATATATACTTTACAATACAGAATATATGAAATTTATGGAATTTCTTTACCCTGCTGGACTAGCTGATGAATTTTCTACTGATAATTTAACTGTGGGAAGTTTCATCCATCATTTTCTTATTTATCTCTGGAAGAGAAAGCAATAATCAAAGGTCCTTTGAAGAAAGATTTGCGACCTGAGCAGGGCCTGAAATGAAAACTGATAATCACTTGAAAATAAGAGAGTTTTGGTTAGAAGTATGAGACCTGTCATAGTGTGGGCTGCAAAGAAAGTTCCATTAAATTGCTTGCCAACAGTGCAATATTGGTTGAGCTGATTGTTTCTCCTGCAGAAGTTATAAATCAATAACATGTGCCCAGATTCATGAAGAAAGTTAAAATTTTTTCAAGAAAGATTTATTCAAATGATTTTTGCTATTCTGAGTTTTCATATATTATTTAATCATCTTATATTAATTGTTATTATCAAAGAAGAATAACCAATTCATGCCCTTTGCATGACAGCCTGTACAACCATATAATGAAAAGCTAGCTCGAGAAAGAAACAAATTGTTTTCATCCTTCACAGAGAATAAGATCCAGATACATGCTATTTTACCTGATTGGAAAAATAAGCTGTACTTTAAAAAATTTCCTCTGACATTTTTCATGATTAGTTTTCAAATGGGATATTGGGTTTCTATTTAACACATGTATAAATTTTTACCTCTTTGTCAGCAATGATAAATATCTTTACAATAATACAAAATTAATCCCCAGTGGTACTTCCATGAATCACAGGGAACTGCATGCGTAGAACAATAGTTTCTGGGATGTCAGAATCTCATTTTGAATGCAAGGGAAAACACTGAAGCAGATCTGAAGCAAGAGCAGATCATGCTCTTGTCAGCATGGGACTGATTCTTCAGAAAAGCCTCAGCCCTGAACAAGACAGCTACCAAGAACACAAATATTTTTTCCAGCTCTACCTATACAATGACAAAAAAGGCAAAACTTGAGGCCTGAATAGCCTCAAACAAAGCAACAGTCACAATAATGTGCTGTAATCTTTTGCACAGTAATTCACTGAAAGGTCTCTAAAGCAGTTACTCATGAAAGAGAAAGAACAAAGAGTTGGCAGGGCCAACACAACCCCCCTGCCTTGGAGGCTGATCTATCCAGACTTCAAGTTTCAAATTAATCAATAAACCTGCTTGCACAAGAATACAGAATTTGAATATAACTTAAATTCCAGTCCTTCCTACTACTGAAGGCAGTAATGTCCTAAAGTCCTAATTCAGAACAATCACAATTCCTATAGTTTACCTTGAATTGGATTTGCTGATTTAACCTCAATGTTACTATTACTGAACCCGTCCAGAACTGATTAATTCCTATAATTTCCTGTATGAGTGATATATTTATTCACCAGTAAATTCTATAGAGCTTTGCTGTGTCAGGTGTTGTCTTTTCACTTCAGTCCTTTCTCCTCTTTACTGTCTCTTATCCCTCTAAATTAAGTTTACTTTACAAAAAATTTAAATAAATAAAGTGATTAAAATAAATCCCCTTTAAAAAAGTGAATGTATCCTACCCCAGCTCCTCCCTAGTTTTTATATTGTTTGGGTTTTGTTGGTTGGTTGGATGTTTTTGGTTTTGGAGGGTTTTTTTGGTTTGTTAGTTTTCTTATTTTTTGGTGGGGTTTTTTTGGGGGGGGGAGTTGGTGGTGGTTTTTTTTTGTTGTTGTTGTTTTTTAAATTGTGCTAAACTAAACAAACAAAACTTTATAGTCTCGGTACTTCTTCCACTCATTGTACTTATGGCCTCTTCCTGAACATTAGTTTAAATTTATCTTCCTTAATCTTGAAGGACCAGAAATGAATTAAACTTTTGCAAGTCAAGCAAGACCCTTATGAAATGGTACCACAGCTTCCCTACTAATCTTCTGTACTTGTATTAGTTAGAAGTCTCTGTATGAACTGGTAACTGTGTGAGCTTTACTGAGCACAACCGACTGTGTAAGAAGATGAACTTTAAATATAGCAACATTTGCACTGTTGAGCATAAGGGGAAAAAGAGTTTGAAGTAGAAAGCGTGAGACCAGCATGTTTGTTCTCTGTGTATCAAGAACATCTTACAAACAAAGCAAAGAAAGACTATTTATGTTCAAGGACATGCTCCATAAAAAAAGGTGCAGCCATTTCCTCAACAAATTATGCTGAGAAATCCTCTTATACTTTGGTTCTCCTTTTTCTGCAATCAACTTCTGCTTCAATCTGTACTATGGGGAATTGTGTCAGTTTGTGTGTAAGGATACCTATTTGTCATTGTCCACAGACTTTCAAGAAATATTTTTTCTTAATGTAAGCATTGCACCTTTGTGTAAAGGCACAACACTTTTTAGTTCTGAGCATTCTAATGTGTTATTTGAATTGTATATGTTATTAAAAAACACCTACTCTGTATTTTTCAGACCTTTTTTCCGGCATAGCAAGTAATTCTGGTTCTTGTTTTGCAAACTAAGTCCTATCAAAACTTCTATACTCTCCTTCTCTAAACAGTCCTGTTTCTTCTAAACTAGGCTTTGCTGCTCATTCTCAGTTACTTTAGGTATTCTGATCCCTGACAAAAATCTGTCCTCAAATTAGAAATTCCATGAATCTGAAAGATCTGACTCAGTCTCATACCTTTGTCCCTCATTTTGATTTCTCCTATGAAACTGCTTGGGCTTTGATTCTGCAAATACAGTATTCTTTAAAGGCTCTGAAGTGCAGTCTGATTTCTTTTGCTAACTTTAAGTAAGCTATAAAATAAATCTAAGGCATTAATCAATTCAAGATTTAAAAAAATACTTAAAATTAATTGTTCTTTTCAGTGAAGAGTATATGGAATATGTTTAGAGGACATTTACTGTCTGATAGAATGGAAAAACTTGCAGGGGAGGACAGATACTATCTTCCATAGAGCACAATGGCTCTCTCTTTAGAGGTCACTGAAAAGAGATCTTCAGAAGAAACAAAGCCATTTCTTTAGACTACTTGCCAAACTGTAGCAGAGATATTCCATGTATCAGTGCATCATGTCTCATAGGGTCCATGCTTCTGCCAGAATAATTCAGCACAAATGACACCACAGTGGATACATATCTCTGCTGAGAAATTATGAGGTACTCATGCTTTGATATGCTCAACATCTTGCCTTCTCTGAAGCCATGCTAGTTACCATGGCAGCCATTCTAAGAAATGCTGCAGGATCTAGAAAGGTAGCTTGAAATGCTTGAATAATGCCATCTAGCACATAACAGTATTCTCCATCAGGACACAGCTGGTGTTTCTTGTAATCTCCACTTCAGCTCACTTTTTAGCTTTTTTTACAGATCTCTTACTCTAAGAAATCATTTTCTATATTCTCTTTGGTTTATTTAAATATTTTCCTATGTCCAGAAGATTCCCAGTACCAATTTCAGTGTAAGCAAAACTGTTAAGTACAGATCCTTGCCTTAGAAGTCATATATTATAGGGAAAGAAAGAAAAAAAAAAAAAGAGAAGAAACTCATCACTATTCTCACAGACTTTCTGTTCCCCTCTGTCACACTAATCCCCTGGAAGCAATAAAGAATTAATTATGAATTATGGGCTTTGGATTGTATTCTGCCAAGTGCCAAGAGATAAAGTTTAGATATTGTCTATAACGTATGTCTGCAAAACTCTGACACTGCTCTTACTTCAAATGCTCCTTCCTGCACTGCTCCTGTTTGCTTGTGTCTTGGTCTTGCAAGTCCCTTTACCCAGGAGGTTCAGGAGGGTTTGGGTGGGAAAGCTTTCAATTAATTTGATAAAAAGGGCCATTTATAGCAGAGAGGTAATACAAAAACAAACAAGCAAACAAAACCAGATAAAACTCCAGATTTTACCCTATGCCTCAGACTCATGCAAATTTTTCCTTTTTCCTTGAGATTTGTGCTTTCACCTGCTTTATTGAGCAGACTTTAGATTCAGGTTTACAACAGAAGAGGTAAAATATTCTGCTAATCTTCTTTAGCAGAAGATTGGAATCAAGGTTTTTCCTATGTAGCAAATTATGTTAAAAATTAATGTCCTGGTCATTTCTTCATGAGGGGTTTTGTGGCTTCAATATCACAAGGTCTCAGACTTCAAATGTTCTTGTCAACATGCTTCTACACATCTCCAGAGAATTTTAGCTTATTCACATCTGCTTCACTGTTTCGATTTTTATATTTAATGCTATGTTTAATTATGAATAATCTAGTAAACACCTTGAAACCCCTTGCCTTAAGCTAATGTTAATCAAAGTTATCACCAAAATAAGTTGCAAAAAAATGATTTAGAGAACCATAGACACAAAAGCGGTTTAAATAAATTGACACAGCACTCAAAAATATGCTAGAATGATGAATTATTTCCAATCCATTAATATTGCAAACTCCTTTTACCATTTCAAGGCTATTTTTATACAGATTCAGGGCTTACACTTTTATGTTATTTATTTGAAATAGCAAATAGAAGCAAATACTCAGCTAGTGAACTTTGATACTTCCTTAAGTGTCCCACTATTGTTCATCTGCCTGGGTTCTTTAGAGAGCAATATTTTATGAGAAAATATTTATATTCTGTCATCCAGCTACTTGGCACAAAAAAAAAAACAACTCCTCACACTTACTGATTCGATTACAGAAACTGTGTTTGGCAACCTTTGAGGCCCTGGCTACAGATTTTGGTGAGATTATTATGCAACTCGATTCTTTTTCAATTCTTTTTTTAAAGAGCGTGTCCTCAATAGTAGTAGGCAATAATTTTTCAGCTATTTTATTAAAGAAAAATATTAGTCTGATGTAGGTGCACAGAAGGGCTACCTTAACTTCAGATTTCCCATGTGGAAAAACTCGGCTTACTTGGACTGATAGAGGAAGGAAAAACTGCTCTGTGCACAGGGAACAGTAAGAAGATAAGGGAAAAAAAACACCAGGAAAAAGGGTGTAGGGAAAGAGATGAAGGCCTCAGTTCCTCTGATATGGAAAAAGAAAATGACCGTTTCTGGAACGCAGAAAATTTAATTGGGATGGGCAAGGTGGAAAGTCAGGATGAGCCATAAAATCAGTACCAAGACTTCTAGCATCTGGTTGGAGTTCAGTTCCCAGATCATCTTTTGACAGCATATTACAGCTCTCCCTCAGGGGCTTAGGGCCAAATGTTTCTGTCTTTTTAGTCCCATGCTCACCAGTTTTTTTTTCTCTCCTTCTGCTATTATGAGGACAAGTGTCATCCTGCCAAAAGTGTATGTTTAGTAGCTGTGAATTTCAATAGTTCCATGATGCAGGACAGTTGAGATTGTTACTTTGTATTTGATGGTCAGATGTGTTAATAAAATAATATTTGTAGTTTCAGATTCTTAGTTACTAGCACATTATTTATTCAATAGACTCAGTAATTATTATAACAAGAATAAATTTTTTTTTTAATAATAATAACTGACTGTCCAAAAATTATTCCACACAAATAGTATATTTTAATTTGATCTAATTTTTGTTTGGTTCTTAGAGAAGGAAGACATCATTAATAATGCTACTTTTATGTTAACTTTCCCTTCTCACAGTAAATACTGGCCAGCTGAGGACAAATTTGAAAGACTGATAGAATTCGGAAGCTCTTCCACACATTCTGGAAATCAGCAGCTGCACAGAGTGGAAACAAATTTGTGCTCTCACAGGGGGAGAGACTGACAGGATGCAGTCATTAATACTTTGGCAGCTGCAGGTTAACTGCAGAAAGCACTGTTTCTTGCCAGTGGGATCATCACAGGAGACTTGGGAAGGAACTGGGACTAATGCAGGCAGAAGAGAGGATTTAGGAGACAAAAGGACATAAGTCCATAGGAAGACAATTGCACTGTCCATAACAAAATTATGTTTTCTTTCTTAACAACTACTTGTTATTATGTAATCGCAGATTGGAGTTATTTTATAGGTGTGTATATATTTACTGTACATAAATGATTAGTAAAAATACTAATATACAGAAATATAAAGAGGTGCATATTTTACCTCTTTTTTTTTTTCTCTCATTGACCTTTACAGACCTTGACCACACCCACCCATGTGAACTGATAACTTGTTCAGTGAGAGTTTTATCAAAGCAAGAATGGATCAGGAAAAACAGCAGGTGAATTACATGTCAAGGACAACATTAAGCAATACTTTTCAAGGTACAAAGGATAAATCACATGGATATTTCCTTTTTGAGTGGGGATAAGCAGAGGGAAACATCCCATTTTTTTAAACTGATAAAAGTGACAAAAAATAGGATATGGATTTGTAAATATAAATTTGTAAATAGGGTATAATATAAATTTTGCTATTTGTAAGTAGAAAGGAAAAAACAAACCCTGTCTGAAAAATAAAATACTCAGAGAAATTCAGGATAAATATATTAAAAATTATGACTGAAAGATGACCCTTAAACAAAGCAGAGCTTTGACTTTGGTTTCAATATTCTCTCTAGAAACTCTTAAAAAGGGAGAAAGGTAATAACGCATTTTCTTATGCAGCTTTTCATTTACTGTTCTCAAGTTCTGGAATGTTTTTTCTCCGTGTGCTTTTGTTGAAACACAACAGGACTTGTAAAGAAAAATCTGTGCTGTGAGTCAAAGGGGGTAGGAAAGACATATAGAGGAGAGAAGTGCATTTGATAATGGACTTCATTGGATGTCATTTTTTTTTGCTGGAAACTCAGAATATTCCAGTATTCCATGCTACCAGCAGTTCTTGTAGAAAGGTGCAAATTGTATTTTTCAACTGAATTCACAAGTTAAGTGTTAAGTCTCCAAAGAAACTGTAGTGCAGCCTCCTCTATAAAATGCTGGGATAACAGTCAGGTGTAAAATGTCCTTGACACTTATGTCTGAAGTTCTAAAAATGAACTAATGAAACAGCAATACAATAATAATATTAAAATGAACTCAACCTAAGTCCTGGACATACTAGATTTATGATTAGGATATTCTTTCATAGAAAGACCATAGCAACATCAATTATCTAGAAAAAGAGATTATTAGAATCTCGTCAGTATCCAGAAACGTGACTATCATTCAGACAAAGAATTAGGCATGCCATAAACTAATCTGATTTTCCAGTAATGCTATGAAAAAAAACATTGTAACCCTGACAATTTACACACCTTGTTCCTGTATTTTCATACAGAAAAGATTAGTATTTCACTGAAGAGGAAATGGAGAGAGAAAAGTAGAAAGAGCTCTCTACAAACAATCTATTTATCAGCAAACATCAATGGGGCTTGTGCTTCAGTACTAGCAGTTTACAATATAAGTATATTGTTATCCTAGTTTCCTGGCTTGCTTTCTTCTGCACAACATTGTTCAGAGTGTTTTTAAGAATGTTTTCCACAGAACTTGGAAATACCAGTCAATTAGAATCTAACACTAAAGAAAACCTGGGAAACCTCAGACCTTAAGGTTATTGGATTGAGTCCAACTTGCATAGGCCCTAATGCTGAATCATTTATTTGGGCACAAGAACCATCCCATTGATTTAAATTACATTTAAATGAGGTTTAGGTGCTTGAAATTAGACAGGGCCTTCATTTTGCTAAACTAACCTCTTTTTCACTAGAGAAAAAGATCTAGTGAAGCAGATCAAACCAGTGGCAAATCTTAGTCAGAAATTGTTGAATTCGTCTTCTTCATGTAGAAACTTGAGCATCAGGCTGCAGCTGGGGAAAACACATTCGTGTGGGACTTCTTTGAAGCCACAGTGAAACTTGGCAATGGTGTTTGTGGCAAGAGGTCATGTTTTCACTGAATGGCCACAACTGTGGGGTTGAATGAAAGAGCAAACAGCTATGGACCTCTCATACCAATTAAATCATATACTGTAGACCTGAATATACAATTCTTTTCAGGCCTGAATATACAATTATATATAAAAATATATAAAAAAATAGATCTTTGATGACAAGATAATTATAACTCAGCTTCCACTAGGCTTTGCATAGACAGAAGATGGGTAAAAGTATGCACACAGCTCAGTCAGTGTATCTCATTAGCAATTTCTGACAGCTGCTTCCTCACACTTCATCTCCCAACAGAAGAGGCAGACAACTAGTTAAGACTTATAACTCTGCTGTGTGTAAGTATACAGTTGTATCAAATGTTCACTGTAGAAATCTCTGTTCTGAATGATTGCAATTGTGATCTGCAGCCACAGAGGAGCTTAGACTGCTCTTGTTCCTTTCTCATTAGAAGAGTCTTAGCCACATCCTTCAAAGGGACAACTCAGATGAAAGAGTGCCAAGTATTTGCCTGTGAGACAGGAGTATAAATCCTTTCCTTTGTATTTTATTGTCAGTCTCACTCACTTAGGAACACAGGTCACACTTTCCCATTGCACATTGATATATGAAAACAAGTTAGTGGAAAAACCTAAAGTTATTTGGAGTTTCCCACCATAGTCCTCAACACAGTCAGCATTAGGAGAACGGAATGGCTCAAAAAGACTGGAAGTTCAGCATTCTAGATGTAGCTCAGGTAGGTGGGAGAGGACTTCAGTGGTCTCAAAGATATAAAAGTAAGAATATTAACTGCCAAAAAAACCAGAAAACAAACAAACAAAAAAACCACACAAAAAAAGACAGTGGAAAACCAGGGACATATACTGTCTGGATTTAACAAAATTATGGTTATGTAGAGTTAGCGTGAACTCAGTATCACACTAACTTGGCTTAGGAGAGAGAAAATACTCTCTTTCTTCCGAAGTTCTTCTGAACTGTACCATTATCTTCAAGAAAATTCATATGTATGAACCTACTGTTATTCACCTATTTCAGCATGTGACAAATTTAGAAATATCCATCAAAACCTGCAGGGGAAGAAGTTGTTGTCCCCATTAGTGTAAATAGAAACTTCATTTTTCTCTGTGTTCATTCCTTGTCACTTGTAGTTACCCCGTGAAGTTAAAGAGAAACTGTATGAGGAACACCAAATACATTTTGGGAGCAGCTGATACTTAAAATATCACCCTTATCATTTCAAAATAAACCAAACATAACCATCATCTGGTACTTGAAGCATATGCATATCTATCTATCTATGCTAGCTAGGGGAGGGGATTGTTTGGTTTAGGTTTTGTACTTGAGAACAACATCCAGCTAATCTCAAAAGAGCTCAAGATCTAGCAGTGAACACCACCCCCACTGTATTATCAAGGTTGCAGGCAGTGACAACTGATGAATACACAGCCAGTGTTTTACTAGTGGTGATAATCCATCAACTCAAATTTATATTGGTAACTTTTCTCAAGCATTCATGTTTTGCTAAAGGAAAAATTTGGCACCATACCATACTGTAGAAAAAAGAAAAAAGGTAATTTCAGAACAAGCTGCCAATATGGCACTGAAAGCATCTCCAACTTTCACAATAAAACTAAGTTGCTTTTCTTTTTTTTTTTTTTTTTAAATGAACTATGTTGCCACAGAAACCAGCAGCCACAGGATCTCAGAGTGTTTTCTGAAGATTTCATGTGACCTTGAGCTTAATCAACAGTGATTGTATTAATTTTAAAACTAGGAAATAATTTTTTAAAAATATCCTGCAATTTTCTGAGAGTTATTAGTTTCACAGCTGTGGAAATGGACTGTTCTTTTTCAATAGCATAATTTCGCAATTTGAACTCTACTGATGTGAACGCTATTGGACACTATTGGTGGCATCCTATTAATGTCACTGGAGTTGCTTATAATTCCAAGAACAGCTGACATATCCAGCAATAATCTTTTGGAGGGCAAATCTTTTAGATTAGGAGATTTTGCTAAAAATTTTAGCTTCTTTTCTTGAATCTGTTAGGAAAAAGCTCCCAATATAGCTGTAGAACTTCAGAAATTATTTTAAAATATAATTTAGAAAGGAAGATACAGAGATCAGGGAGTTTTCACTCAGTAGTTCCATATTCTCTTACACACCCTATAATTTCCACCCTGGGGAAGCTGAGAGATTGGTTCTACCTATGAAATTTCCATAAGTACCAAACTAAGTGCTACTAAACCCATGGAAGAGAAATTTGATGTTAAATTGGACACTTATGCTCTATGAATGGTAAAAATTAGGGGATAAAATTGAAATGCTTGAAGGTACATATTCAGATAAAAAAGCTCAATATGATGAGAAAAAAGAAATCTAAGGGCTAATGTAAGAAATCTTTCTGCTCAGTTAAAAATGATGGTATTTTATACCATAAATTAGAGACTCTAGAGAACCAGTGTCAGAGCCAGTATTTTAGCACGAGTGGGGTTGAAGTAGGCTTCTGAGCATTCAAATTCCATGGCATGGCAAGAAGTGCATCCAATTCAGAGTGCCTGCAAAAAAGTCATTCAGAAACCTGAGCTGCCAGTTTCTTTCTTCCAGCTGAGCATATTCTAGTGCCATTGCTATTTCCTTAGAAAACGTAAACTTAGAGAATCTTACAGTTGACACAATGGGAACAGACCTTTTAATTTGGAATGGTTTTTAAAAATATGCATACTTTTGTTGAAAGGAGAACCATTTCTAATCTTTTTCAAATATGTTCCCTTAAGGCAAAAGATAAATCTGTGTTCATATGTATTCTGTGCTTTAAAAGCACTTCTTTCCACATGAACAATTAAAATGTAAGTGGGATAATTTTTCAATGGAATGTTTATTGACAAATATAATTTTTAATCTTGTAAAAAGCAGAAGTAGCTTAGGAACATCTTTATAGCACACAAGTGAGGTAGGAGATCAAGAGTTTTAATGTTTACTCAATTACTGCAAGTCCTTAGTGATAAAATGGCTCTTCCTACTGTCCTTATCTGGTTTTATTTCAAGGCAGAATTTTTCATTCTTGCAATGATGTGGTCTGTATTTCAAATCTTCACATCTATTACACACTTTTTTCACCAACAAGTCAATGTAACATGTCCTTACTCTTATAAAAAGGATAGAGCATAGTGGTGAACATAATCCTTAAAAACTAGACATTTCCCACATGACATTCACCTGAGCTCTCTCCTGAGGTCTGTGCCTACCAGGATTTGCTGTCATTCCAGGGCAAGTTCAAAACATACACTTCTTGTCATACTGGAAGTCAATATTACAAAACTTTCAGTCCTCTGTGAGGGAACCAGAGCTACTTAGCTGATATCCAATGCTTACAATTTATAAAAAATAGACAACAGGAAATTATCCTGCACTTGCAAAAGATGGGGTAGATAACCCAGTATGGCTTTTGGATCTCCAACTTCTATGACTTCAGTTTTCCCTCCTCTCCATGTTCATGCATTCAACTGAACTTTGCAGCATATATACAGATTATTAAAATGATATATCATTTACATTTTTAAATATAAAATCTTCCCATATTGTGTTTTAGTTATATAATTGATGTTCTGTAATTGTTTTTTCCCATGAGGTGCTTATTCTGTGTCCTAAATATTACAGAATATCTAGGTACTCTTTAGATGGTTCCTGGGGTTAGAAAACATTGCATAAAACTTACCCCTCTCTTCTGACACTTCTGTAACAAGTAATGTCAGAAATTGAAACTTGATAAGGGGAAACAAAGCAAAACTAAGAAAACACCCACACCCACACACAACTCAACAAGAAAATCCTGCAAAGAGATTGACTCAACACATTTTAGCACAAGCAGACCCTTACCCTGATTCTTACAGTGTTATTTTTTTCCTGCTGAAGACAATCTTGAAGACAATTTTTTATACTTTTTCACTTAACTGTGGATGTCCATAGAAATGTATGAGCTGTTTTTTATTGCTTTTAATATACTGTAGCAAGAAGATATTTGATCTAATTAGGGCTGTTTTAAAGTAGTTAGATGAGGAACTGTACACACGGAGAACAGAGGTGATGCTGAAAAGAACCCAACACCTTTTCGTAGAAACCAGTGGAATTAAAAAGGGTTTCAAGAGCACAGCAGGGACAAATCACCTGTTAGATACAGCCCTGAGTTACCATGGAACTCAAAAACTTATTACAGAAACATGGATGGGAGGAGAGGAAAGCGTCACCTCTATACCAGCATGTTAATGAGGTTTTGATGGACTGTGGCATGCAGTTCTAGTGTCCATGTTTATAAAGGTATTGAATTTCATAGATCTTAGCAAAAGTAGTAGAATAATGATTTAACATTGTAAAACAACCTATACTTTGAGAAAGAACAAATCAATTTCTAGTTCAGAACATATTCAGCTAAACCAAGAAATTATGTTGCCGAGCCACTTAATCAGGGTAGTACAGATTCATCATCAGTTCAGCTTTTCAAATCCAAATTAGATTTTTTTGTAATGAGCACAAGTTCAGAAACTTAAGGAGTCATTAGTGAAACTCCAGTCATCTGCTATTATCAGTAGAAGACATCAACAATTATTCTACCAGTCTGCTCAAATGAAATGTTAAAAATGTTGTTATAGCTTTTCAAAGTATTATCATTCCATTTCACAAATATTCTTTGGTAATTATAAAAAGGCTAAATAGTTTCCTTCTTTTGAGGAAGCAGTGGAGCTAGGCTGTTAGCTATGAAGAGATTATTCTCAAAGTGCTTCTGAGGCTAAATAGTTTCCTTCTTTTGAGGAAGCAGTGGAGCTAGGCTGTTAGCTATGAAGAGATTATTCTCAAAGTGCTTCTGTAGGTCTCTCCCTCATTTCTTTCAGTATCTCCCTTTCATGAAAATATTTCTAAAATTCTAAGAGTCACCATCATCCCTACCAATCCTCATACTTCCTTTCTGGTAAATTATTCTATAGGAGGACATCTGGCACTATGTAGAAATTCCTGAGTCATACAAGCCTTAACTTTCATGATATTTTTTTTCCTTCTTTCTACATTACAGAAATTCTTTCTCCTATTAACCAGCAAGTACTAGTTTTTGTTTAACAAGCAAACAGACTGCCTGCTGAAACTCTTTGTTTGGGAGGGAGAAAGGGAGGAATGAAAAAAGGGAGGAAATAGAATAAAATAGAATCTAACTCAGATTTTGCAAATAAAGGAGGGAAGTAACCTTGTTTACTTCAGAGAAGAAGACTATTTGGACCAAAAGAAAATTCAAAAAAAAAAAAGATGTCACCAAACAGATTCGGACCATGAAAAATTGTCTAAAACACAAAAAAGCACATCTTTGGATCATTGTGTTAAATCACAGGTTACAGAATCAGTCTGAAGTTTTCTGAGACAAAAGAATTTCAGTGGGATGTTAGGTCTATATTTTTCATTTATTTAAATATAGTTTCCTTGAGCTATAGCTGAAGATTGTTCCTAGTAGATCAGAGAGTCATATTTCCAGCAGAAGAATAAAACTGTGAACTCACTTGATCACTTGGCAAATAGCTTTATCTTCATCTATACAAATGACATAAAGTAATAACTAAAGAAAGGAATCCTGTCATTCACAATATATTTGAGTACGTTCTGTGAGAGAATATTTGGAGATCATTTTCTATGTATATGTAATCAATATAAATGGGATGTTTTGGCATTATTTTCCAAGGATGCACAAATAAATATAATCAAGATAGAATTTAGCAGCAAGGTCATAAATGTCTTTGTCTAAGCTCCTAACACACCTGGATGTTAGGGAAGATATTTTTGTTTAAGACATAAATTGGGCGTTGATATGGGCACGTTTGCTCTCAACACATAAAACGTAGCAACTCTGATGGTCAAGTAAGCAGGCAGTAACTGGTTCTGAAGCCACAAATGAATTTCATGTCCCCCTTTTCTAAGGTTAGAGTCAAGTCTAAACCCACCTAATCCTATGCAGGAAATGTGCCTGGAGGCTTCCAGATATCCCGCTATGGACATCTTTGCATTCTTAAGTGTATAAATACATTCCAAAATCTGATTATAAGAGGCTGTCTGAAGCTGAGTATCCTTATGTGAACTCAGCTTGGTAAATTCCTCTTCCTTAAACAACAGGACTAGTTTACTAGTTTTTACTAGTTATATACTATCTATTATACTGAAAAAAAAAAAAAAAAAAAAAAAAAAACTCAAACCAATAAGAATACTAAGAACTTTACAGACAGTATTTTTTAATCCTTATATCACCTTGAGGCTGTATTTAGAAAGCAAAAATATGACACTTCTTGTATGTGTCATTTTAACAGTTTTAGAAAGTCAGCCCCCAAACCCTCTGTAGGCACAGTTTCACACCTTTGCCATTACGCTTGTTGGATACATCATAAAATAGGGTAACTTTCTTAAAAGGACCTTGGTCTGCTGCTTAGACACCTTGAGGCAGGCTCTAATTCTGGAAATGAAAGGAAATGGAAACTTTCACAGTTACAGAAAGAAATATCAGGTTTAAACTGTAAAGTTTGGGAAAAAATGGAAAATAAAGGGTTCAGAGGTCAATGCATCATGACAACAGCTGTTCAGCTGAGCAAACCATATGACACAACTCTATAACACTTGAACCAAAAGATCTTTTCTGCTACATCTGTCAGTGAATCGAGACGGCATCAGGAGCTTCCTATTTTTGCCAGTAAGCTTCCCTTGCTTACTCTGCCCAAAATATAATCTTTCTTCTCTTAGTTGCCTTAATGACACTGGGTGGTTCTGAGGTGCTACTTTTTATTAGAATAACTGCCTCCCTGCTAACTGAGAAACTGAAAGAATTAAGGTTATCTGATAGCAAAAGAAATTATTTTTGGTGCTACTAAGAGCCAAAAATGTGTTACTCTAAACTGTCTGTAAGAGGAACTTGAAGCTCAGAGGAGATACAGATACAGGGTGGCAAAGGAAACACCTAACAACAGCTATGAGTAGAGCCTGCAAAAAACCAAAAAGACATCCCAGGGATTTTCTAAGCCATAATATTCCTTGCTGTGGGTTATTCTTTGAGACCTTTGCACCTATTACCATTCTGAGACTGCTCAGAACCAAATTTTCATGTCTTAGAATTAATACAAATAAAATTGGCATGTACCTTGGTGTTCTACCTAATCCCTCCATCCACCCCAAAAGAAGCTTCAAATTATTTAGAGGAAGAGGATATCACCTGTGTCCTCCACTACCTGTGAATATTCAGGGAGTAAGAGCATCTGAGTAACTTCAGGTCACCAGACTGACAACTTCAAGTTTCAACTTCAGACTCAGTGAATTCATGGAAAGACATTGACTTGGACAGGATTCACAGATCCACAGAATTCTGCAGAACGTTCACTGTAAAAAAAATTTTGAAAGGAACTCGTCTTTTTAATCATCTGCTACTTTGTCCTCCAAAGTCAAACCATGATCAACTATAATTAACCATTTCTGGCAAACCTGTATGTAAATCCTGCAATGATGGAAATTTCACAGTCTTTCTTGGAAATTCATTCTGTTACTTAAGTGTATTTTTATTTGAAAAGTTTCCCAATATATCCTGCCTTATACTTATTGCAACCCAAGGACTCTATACCTTGTGAATTAGCATCAGTGAAAAAGAACAGTTGCTTCCAATTACTCAGAGTAATTGCAGACACACCTATTTGACTTATGTTTTTTCTAATAATTCTGTTCATTCTAAAATTTATTTTCAAAATGTCCATTGATTTTACATTTCACTATCAAAATTACTATTACTTTTAGAGATAGATTTTTCTCTTTCAATTAAAAATTTTATAGTTTTCCTAATATATAATCACCAATTTATGCCCCATTATTAAAACTTATTAAAAGTTTCTGAGCTATTATCAAAGGCTTATGAAGGCTCCAGAAGGAAAAGTTCACAAAGTTCAGAGAAGGAAAGGAATGTCTACTGGAAAGCTTTTGCTCTACAATTCACTTGATTGTGATCTCTACACTTATATGCAAAGAACAGTAATGACTCTAGGGCATTAAAAAAGCTTTACTATAAGAGGCTTAAAGAGTTCAACCTGTTTAGTTAATCAGAAAAGACTGAATGGTGTCCAGAACAGGATATGTAAGCACATTTGCAGGAAGAAAACCCACAGCATAAAACCTCTATAATACAGAAAAAGAAAGAAGAGTGTTGAGTGAAGGAAAGTTAAAACAAGGACAAAGAGATAATTAGCCACTGTAACAGTTTATCACTAGCAATGGCAGATTCCCATCTGCCAAACCTATAAATCTGTTGGAATTCTATGATTCTGGTAACAAAATTGATGTATACAATTCCATCAAATCAGATAAAATTGGTGAAATAATATGCTAGCAAGACACTTGATAATCAGGTAGGATCTTCCAGCCTAAAATTTCACACTATAGCCCTCTACCCCAGCTGCAGAAAATCCAGATCTTTACTGAAAAATAACATGAACAAATCAGTGGGATTCATAAGTAAAATGGATCTCAGAAACATATTCCCAGCTCAACTCTCCCACAATTCTAGTTTGCCTTGAGAGAGAGCAAGGGAAGAACATAGCTGTAATTTAAAGTATTTGCCAGTAGATATTACTGCTTTGAAAAAATGTGCAAGTAATAAGAGTAATGAAATAAAAACACGCTTTTCCAAGTTCAGGGACTTGTAATGCTGCCATGTGAAGGAAGGAACTGTGGTGTAAGCTTTTTGTCTCTTGTTTGCTCTTCACAGAGCAACTGAGAAGTAAAACATGCAAACATCATAACCTTAGTCTGCAACGTAAAGCCCTCTGGCAGAAGATCAAAGATGACGGAACATAAAAGCTCCAGATAAGGCTTAAAACTATAAAGCTTGAACCAAAGGCGTGAGAATCGACAAGTCTGTTTGTAGAAGAAATATCTTTAATAACAAGCATTGCCTCCATGGAAACAAGGCCTTGAGTTGGATTCTGTGTTGGATCCAGGGAGTGACAAAGGATAGCAGATATTCAAGGTGCTGCTGTTTTCTTCAGATTCTGTAAAACCATGATTCGCATAAATAACAATGGGCTTTTTTGAAAGCAGAAAAAAAGGTGCCGTGATGTGCTCTCCATTCTGCTCATTAAATATTCACTAAAGACCCTTGCAGTGATATCAGGCCCTACACTAGTAACATAGGAAAGAAAGAAAACATTAAAAGAAACCCTCATATTTCATTTATTAAAGTAATTATTAAAAACGCCAAACCTTCTAAAAAAATTATTAGAGAAACAGGCACAGACCAGCATGTGGAAAAAAAAAAAAAGGCTGCAAAAGAGGAGTCATGCCACACATCCCCAAATGCTCAAAAGCAATTGCCTCGTAAAAAAAACCATGAGCTTGCACAGCGTTGCCCTGCACAGACATCTGCCAGTACCAGCTGCCCCCTAATAACTCACCCAAACAGCTCTGATTTCTGGTCAGCAGGAGCAGTGGAGCTGCTCTGACAGATGTGAAGGATGGTATCTAGATAATACACATAATATTTACTAAGTTTCAGCATGATCATGCCTTAAAATACTTTATTTTCTTAAAGAAGGTAAATTTTTCCTTACAAATTAAAAAACATTGAGCAACACAGTTGTTCTAATGACTTCATACTCTAAAGCAGGTAATAATTGGGGGTTTTTCTGTTTCTTTATTCTAGTCAATCTTTTCTTCTGGTGTGGCTAATGTTGTTTAGCCACTGTGATGATAATTTCATAACTCTGGTGACAAAACCAGTACCTGTTCAATGCTGATGAATGAGGAAAATCTACAGTCACTATGCTAATATAGAAGAAGGAAAAAGCATGACTAAAATCTTCTCACACTTCTAGTACACATACTCCAACCATTAATTTATACTACCCTGATCCTACAATTACCCATAAGGCAGTGTGTGAATTAATCACCCCTAAAACAAATACCTTTAACTTCAAATTATGGAAATAAATCTTTAAAATTTCATTCCGATGTGAATCTAAATTAGAGAGTATTTATAGATGGACCCTTAATGATTTTCTTTATTCACTCATTTAATTTGTTTTTAAATAAAAATTCCCAGCTCACTGGCTTCTCTTTCTTTATGTACTCATTCTGCATGTGTGACAGCCTTGTGCTTCTGACACTGCTGCATGCCTCTAGGAGGAAAATGCAATACCCCAGACATCATGTTATGAATTTTCTGCATTATTAATCCAGAGACCTAACAGTAAAAGAGCAATTCTCTATTTTTAGCACAAAGAGAAAGAAAACTAAATTAGGAGGACAAACAACAACAGATAAGCTGATTACATCTTCTTTCATAGAAGATATACAGCCCAATCTTCTTATATGACCAAGCTCCAGATGGATGGGTTCTCTGCTGGAGGGGTTTAGGCAGAGGGAAGAAAATAAGTCTTGCCTAGTGACTGATATTAGATACTAGATCTCCTCTCATCCCCTTCACAGCATCGCTGTTTGCCTTAGAACCCTTGGCTCTAATGACCAAAAGACAAAGAGGAGAAGTAATGCAAGAATTCCTGGAATTCAGCAGTTAATTTTGAATTGTGAGCTGCAAGGTGGAACCTACTTATACATTGTATCAAAGATCCACCACAAGGAGGAAGGCTTTGTAAGAGGTGTGCAAAACTTCATGCAAAGATAATATGAAACTATTACTTTGTTTTGAAAAATCAGACTTTGTCACCAAGTCTAATGCCTTGTCACCGAAGCAGTGCTGCAGCTCAGCTTCCACAGATCATCTGCTCTGTTTCTCATGAACAAAAAAAACAAACTAATACTTTCAGCCCCCTCCCCATAAAACTCCATAGCGGTACCTGTCATGTATTAGACACCTATTTGCTCTTTGGTCTGCATCTTACATGGACAAACAAATCACAAACCAAAATAGACCAAAATCACAGACAATTCCCCGTACACTAACACAACACTTGAAAAGTTTTCCAGGGATTCAGTGAAAGGCAAGTTTTCCATTAGTCTTTTTTCCCACAGATTATTTGAAGTTCTGAAATCTGTGAAAAATATTTGACTTGC
The DNA here is from genome assembly GCA_038090715.1 of Florisuga fusca. Taxonomy (NCBI): domain Eukaryota; kingdom Metazoa; phylum Chordata; class Aves; order Apodiformes; family Trochilidae; genus Florisuga; species Florisuga fusca. The sequence goes on along the minus strand of JAAWXA010000015.1, from coordinate 10,341,001 downwards.
ACATTGAAAGCAAATGTACTACAAAAATACATTTTCTATTGTAAATTTCTCATATTTGATGAACCGGTAAAATGTCTTTTCTGGCAGTTTGCATTCTTAGAAGATGAGCTATATTTGGGAACAGGTGCCTAGATGCTATAAGATCTAATAATCAGTTTAATTGAGTAAGCCCTTACTGGCTGGGCAGACTATTGGAATGTGGTAGAAGAGCAAGAAAGTGATAGCAACTGTTTGACAACAGAGTGACATGATGGTCTGGAGAGCAATCTGCTCCGCAATCAGGATCATACAGGAAGGGAATAAAACCTGTGCATGTAGTTTGTCCCCCATGCTGTCCAACCACCTACTGCTCGTACAAATTTAAAATTCAGTTGGTCTGGTATAGACAGAGATCTGTTGTGTTCAAGGATCTCAAGCAGCATTTGAAGATAGAGGCTTGAATAAACAACACTGGTCATAGGTTTGCTTTCCAAACCTCAGGAAAAATAAATGTTTGTATGATACAGACAATTTAGCTGTGTTGTGCTGGCACTGGTCTGTATTTAATTTGCCAGCAATAAGTGGAGAGCACTTTTCACACAAAGTGCCAGCAATCAAAAAAATCAACTGAGTAGATATTTCCTGTATTAGGTATGATGCTGCTATAGCAATAGCTCTTAGCAATCTGTTGACTGTGTTAATAGAAGCCAAGATAATTTCATAGTAATAATGTTTTGGCTCCCCAGTAAACAACAACAAAAATTCAAAAGCCTAACATCAGTGATTCAATAAAATTACAGTTGATAGCTGGCCTGAAAATAATAGATTTTTTTAAAATCAGTGAACCAGCTTTCTGAGATCTTGTATTAAATTTTATACATGGTTTGGAACAGCAACAAAAAAAATCCTATTCAAAGTTCCACTTAAGTAAGGCTGGTCAAAAAGTTGAGGAAAACATTGATGACATTTCTAGACAGATTTTACTAAACGTTATCAAACATACTGGTTATAAACAGTTAAGTAATTTAAAATCAGAAGACACGCTGCTCCCTAGAAACTGAGTACACATTTTCCTGCCTAGCATTCCTAAGCCCTCTTGCAGTGCAAAACAAGATTCTTGCTTAAGAAAAGCAACAGAGGAACAGGAAGGTTCTGCATTTCTTCTCCTACCCTGTGTCCCTTTTTTATATTTTAGGGGATCTGAACATGCAGATCCCACTGTGTCTATGGAGATTGTTGTTTCTATTAATATTAAAGCACAGACACAATGTAGCTGGTACATATTCCCAGATTCAAAAGCAGAACTGAGAATGTTTTGATCAAATTATTGTTCTTGAAACTTCCCCTCTAAAGGCCAGAAACCTAGCTGTTCAGATTAACAATTCTCTTTTCATTATGAGTGTCATGGCAAACTCAGTGACATTATTTTAAAGATATTTCAGGGGCAGTTTATAAATTAAAATGATGCATATCTATAGAGTTATTTAAATTGTACCTTTTGTTCCATAGCTAAACCACATTGAAGAACATATCCATATAATTTGAGCAGTCCTGGGGCCTGGCATTCATTTCAGTAAAACTGTTATCCATCAACATTAATTCAGTGGAGGTCTTCAGGTGTACTTACATCAAAATAATATATATAGTTATTTTAATAGTTCTTAATGCAGAACCCCCTTGATGGGCTCAGATTTCTCCTCTTCTGGAATGACTGGGAAAAGCTACCAGTTGCCTGTTCTTTTGTTTCCCATAACCCTCTGCAGACACAAAAAGCATGTACACATGGTAAAGAACAAAAGGGGAGACACAAATTTCCTGCCCTACAAGCAAGTGCAGTAAGTGAACATCCAAGTTCATCCCAGAGCCTTGGCAACAGGAGCATCTGCTTAAGACTTACATGTGATTCAGTGTCACAGTAGCTGCTAACCATGGCCAGAGCCTCAGGAAAATGATATGGTTATGCTTGGAGCTTGTGATTCAGAAGATAAACTTCTGAGAAGGTCTGACCTCAAAGTGGCAACTCAGACACCACAGCAAAGGGCTACCATGAGGAATTTCTTCATCTCTTTTCTGTCTCACAGTCCCTCATGTTTAGCCAAACAAAATGAAGATTCAAGCTGTAATAAACATGTTACACCAGTTTGGTTTTTAAAATGATGGTCCCTTAATGTAACCTCTGTTTTCACTAGCCTCTGTTTCCTCAAGTCTGTTCATGCCAATAAGGAGAATTGATAGAAGTTTCACCAAGAGAAAAAAGATAAAGCTGTTTCACAGCAGGACATTTGGAACATTTCAGTGAGCTCATCTGAGTTGCTGAGACTTTGCTGCAAATATAATGAGAACAAACTCTGGCTGATGAAAGCCTCTACATACAAGGGTTTGGCTTTAAAAAATTCAATGGATATATTTAAGTCTGAGGAGATACAAACTGCTTGCTGTAACCAGAGAGATGGGTGACACAGGGGACTGGATAATACAAATGAGGAGCAAAAAGCATCTTAAAGTAGCAATTTCAACAGTGCTCACTTCCATTTTTATATGAAAGTTACTATATTTTTTATTTCTTCTCCTAATATGATAGTGAAAAAATCTGAGTTTATGAAACCCTTATAATGAGTTATTTTTAGCTCAGTACAAATTGAAATGGCTGCACCACTTTATATCATGTTAATGACTCCCCTCTGCTTTTCCTTTACCTAACATCTTCTCTAGCTTAATTGTGGTGTTTTAGCACTCAGATCCAACATATCAAGAGATATAAGAGATGGTCCAATAAAAATAATGCTTTGTGTGCCTCTGTAGCATTATAACTGACAGAAGAACTTGGATTTACTTTTCCTGCTTTGCACACCATGTTCGGAAGTTAATATGACAGGAGATTTTGTAAATCTTTGGAATTTCCCTTTGCATTGTGATAGACAAGAAATAATAGGCTCATCAGCTGTAAGTGAACACCATTTCAGTGAACTCAAAGAAGCTGTGATCATTCACACAAACTGAGCATCCATCAACAAGATGGGTCACACTCTGCAAGGGTCACACTCTGCTCCCTCTCTAAAATTGTGAGCAATATTAATGAGATCAATAGAATGAATACATACATGACCAATACATGACTGCACTCTGAAGTTTTCTGCAGTTCACACGATGAAATTTCTGGAACACTCAGCTTGAGCAAGGCCAGGCATAGAAAACACCACCATCAGTTTACCATTGAAGTGTATCCATAAGTTCATACAGCTGCTATGAAGACCCAAACCATCTTTATAGCATCAGGTGGTTCAGCTACAACCAGCTGACCTTCCCCCATCCCCAGGTGAAAAGATCCATAAGATTAAAAATATTGCTTTGGAAAGTACTTCCATCAGCACATGGCATAGCAGAGCCTACTGCAGACACCTGTACTTTGAACACTACCCCATCTTTTCTAGCAGGAGTTGTGAGTGTCAAGTGGTGCAGGTGGAGATGAAAAAAGGGTGCAATGCTGACAGAAGTGCCACTATTTTTTGTTTGGCCTGTTGCAGAGCTACTCAAACCCAGGTTTGTGGGGGAATGAGGGGAAAATCAATCACTTTCCTGCTGCTCTGGAGCCAAGAGTTTTGATACCATGTCATCTCTGCTGGTGTCAGTGTAAAATCCACTGAGATACACAGTGGTTCTGCTTCAAATCGAGAACCATTGTGGGAATGCAACAGCTTTTGTCACTATTTATTTAAATGTAATGCTGTCAAATTAAAATTTAAGCTTTACCTCAACTCATTCCCCAAAGAATTAATGTGAGACTCCACAACACATCGTATGTTGTGTATATATGTTCTCTGCCAGCCACAGTCTCCACCATCACAACTCCCATTGCAGCATGCCTAAAGTGTACTCTCTGGACAGTAATCATGAGAGTGATAAAGATGGAAACACTGGCTGTCATCACACTTCACAGTAAATGGCAAGTTTCTCTCAGCTCTTGAAAAATCAATAGAATAAAAATACCTATGACATCAAAATGACAATCCTGGGTAACTCTTTGTGAGGCAGGTGGATCTGCCATGCAGATGTCTTCCCTCACCATCAGAGCAGCATGGGCCTCAACCAGGATTTCTAGGTAAGAGGGATCTATCCAAGAACATTCCTTTACTTTTTCACAACTTGCCATAATAAATTGTGGAGAGCTCTCCAATTTTTTGCTATTTACCAGACTCACCTGTCATCTGTCAGAATTCTTTTCAAGCATGTAAGGTCACAAGGATTAGGCTCAGAGGCCTGGGGAATCAGAGGTGCAGATGGCAGCCCATCACGTGGGAAATAAAGAAAAGTTTGAAAACTATTAATATCTTATTGTATGCATTCCCACTTGATTAGAAAACTTATTCAAGATTAATCCTACTACCAAATCCAAGAATAGAGACGAGCATAGAACTGAATTTTAAGTGTCCGCCTTAGTTCATTTTATAGAATGAATGGATTCATCACCCCTGTTTGCATTGCCACAAACAGCCAAAATATCTGTCCCACAGCAAAGAGATGAAGATATCAGCTATACACACAGATTCAAACTTGTCTTCCTAATCTGCCCTGAAAGGCAGCAAAAATCTCTCATCTTTAACTAAGCAGCTACTCTTTAAAGTGTTATCAGTGGCTAAGTGTTCAATATAACCAGCTGACATTTTCTGAATCATTTCAGAATCAATCATTACAAACAAAACCCCTTGATTACCTGGTCTTGGATACTTTAGGAACATTATGCCTTCAGCCAGTGTAAGCAGTCAAAGCAACAGCCCTAGAGACTGTTCTGTCCTCTTTGCAAAGGCGACTGCCATCCCACACATCTCATAGGAGCCCCAAGAGGGTCTCTTGTCCCCAGTGGTTTGTCATCTTCACCAGGTTTGAGTGAATGCTTGTCAATGGGCTGGAGACAACAGCTCTGTTATGGCAGCCATCAGCTCTGAAGCTGCCAAGTCCATAACCTATTCTTCAACAGGATCATCTCAGGTCTATTTCATCCTACTGATGAAACTTTCAGTGTTTTCCTGAAGACCCCACACTTTGGCCAATGGATTAGAGCTATGTATTTTTGTCTTTATCATTACAACTGACAGAAGTATCTTATCTTTTAAACCTGAAATATCTCAAGATCTTGAGATAATTTAGAGCCGTCTAAGTATGGTCTAAACTAATAATAAAAATCAGATGAATAGAAACAAAAATGTATTGCTATAATAACAGGTGACCCGTAACTACAACATATCAACAAAATTAGATAAAGAGACTTATCTTAATGATTTTGTCTATATCAGCATTTCAAGTTTTCCTCTATCATACCTTTCTTGTAAACCAGACACACATGAAGTAGCTATTGATCTTGTCTAGGATGTGCTTAGATAGCACTTTCCAAAATAAAAAGAGAAACGTTGCAGAGCCATCAAGATAAACCCTGCATTGCATTCCCTGCACATGCACACTTGGCATGTTTTAGTATGGGTTGTTGCTACCAGAAGTGTAAACACCGTTATCAGAGTGAAAAGCAAGCTGGAATGTCACAGGAAGAAAAAGATTTGTAAAAATTTTATATTATATGCTTTCATACTAGTTTGCTATGCAGTGGTTACAATGCAAAAGGAGGGTAATTTTACAGTCCCTGAATACATCTGTCCATACATTACAGCATGGACAGATCATCTCACAAAAGGATCTTACTAGATTTTTCTTATACAAGTTAAAAACCACTAAATCATTCCTTGAAAAAACCAGAGCTGTTACAGTTGAAAACCAGAGACATTTCAATGAGCAAATGGGAATGCAGAAGTTTCATACAGATTTCAGTCTCTCTCTTTTTCTACAGTAGTTGGTGGGCTCTACAAACAGTAAGCAGTTTTCTGTGTTTTTCTAATGGTCTTGACATTTTTTTTAAGTCCAGTTGAATTTGTGGTGAAGGCCAAAACCTAGTAGGCACTGAATAAATAGGTAAGAAATGCTACAGAACCTATATCAAAAAGCATAGACTAAGGCATATGGACAGCTGGGTAAATCAACCACCAGCTATGACTCCTTAATTCAGAATGATATAGAAATCAGCTAAACACTTGACTATCTAATTGCTAATTCCACTGAAATTCTTGTCCTCTGGAGCTACAGTTTAGGTCTATTTTCCCACATTTAGACAGAAAAAAAAAGACATAAAAGAAGTTTCATTCTCTTTGAGTCTCACTTTATGCAGGACAAGGAGAGAAGCCAAATAAGCAATCATATTTATATTGCATTGTAAAAACATCCCCAAAAAATATCAAGTGCCAGAAGTCCTTGGTGAAATTATGGAGCACCCAACATGGTACTCAAAGGCATGAACACTCAGTGCAAGGCAGGATTTTTTTCAAACACAACTAAGCACTAATCCTGGCCAATTTAGGAGCAAAACTCAGAACACACTTTATTCCTCTGGACGGTGAGATATGCTTGGTAAAGCACACACTATTTTCTGTGATGAGTTACAGAAATCCACTGGAGAACAGAGGGTTGGTTTATTCAGACGACGCAAACTGAAGGAGGGTTCAATAACTTGTGAAAATAATGTAAGTGCACCTCATTTTCTAAAGTTAAATTAGGTCATTAATAAAAAAAAAACAACAAAACAAAGAACTAATGAGAAAGGTACTGACTAGCCCTGTCAACCTTATTGCCTTCAAGGGTTAGTGGAGTTAGCTATATACATTCTGTGTCACCACCACTGCACTTGGATTTGTGAAGGTATGAACACACGCTTCATCTTTACAGGTCTACATGCAGACATGGTCTATTCCAAGGCTTAATTGCTAGTGGGAAGTAACAGAAGACCAAAATGTAGCCAAAACTATTGGCATCCACCTTTTTGCTACTCCTTAGCACAAATGAGCAACAGGGATGGTCTACCGTGCTTCCAGATCCTTAGATGCCACCTCACTTGTTCCTTAATCAAAATATGTGATTTACATAAATATTTCTCACAGCACATATTAAGACTCAAATTACCCAAGGCTAAGCTGAGCAGCAGAACATACTCTATCCAGCACCAGCAGCAAGTCTGACATCTACACCTGCAGAGAGCCACAGACACTCCTCCAACAGCTGAGCCACTAATCCCAATGGGAAATTTGATCTCACCAGTATGACGTGGTTATACATGTCAAAGCTACACTATGCAGTTTTCAGGGTCTGACACATTTATTGCAGAACACAAATATACATATATATTTGTATAAAATATATTAAAAATTTTCAAATATCCACTTGTACTGAGCTCCTTAGGTGTTTTCTACACTTTTAAAATCAAAATGAGGGGAAAAAAAACCAACAAAACAAACAAACAAACCCCCAAAAGCCACCACACATTCAAAATATAGCTGCTCCTCTAAAATTGCAGAAAATGCAGGTTCTGCAAGTTTTATTGCTGGGACTGTGGAATATTAGCAAAATTCAAAACCAGCTCTTTGTTCAGCTCTACCCATGGGAGTTCAGGGGAGGGCTGGATGCATAGATGTATTTGATTTCGTATCTATATCCATAAACCTGTATATACTTATTTTGTTAGTTATTCTTTGCCATTAAGAGAATGGATCTTTAAATTGAATTTCTTTCTAAAATAATTATTGCTTATTAATGTAGAATTATCTTATCAGTGCCCATTGTTTTGTCAAGTCAAATTTTTATCAGAACAAAAATGTATGGGTGAAAGAGTTCTTGGAGCACAGAGAAGCCTCTTGCATGGTTTTGTGCTAATTACCAGAGCTACTTTTGTTATCAGCCTGGACTTTAATGACAAAAGAAGACAAGTGTAGAGTCTATTTGGCTTGAGCTAATTACTAACCATTCTCTGTTCAATTTATGCTTGGAGGAGTACAATAATCATGACACAGTGCATTAGCTTGGCAGTTTCTGCTGTGCTATGTTAATTGACAGGGCAGATTCTGGTCAGGAATAACAGTGTCTTAGGCATGTCTGCCCATGAGCAAGCCTTTCTTCTGTGCAGAAAGAGGAAGAGAAAGACAGACCCTTTTCAATTTTATGTAGGGGAATACTGGAATTTTTACTCCATGACATATGCAAAAAGCATTGCTGTCAGTAGCTTAGTTTTTATTATTAACACTTCAGCTGTGCCTAGTTAGGAAAAATAATGAATTAGAACTAAGAAGCAATGATCATGACACAAACAGAATAACTCGGATTTTTTTTCTATGTATGTTTTTGTCAAACTATACCAGTACAACTAGCAGAGCTGCACACCTCACATAGAAAGCATAGAGCTTAGAAGGCTAGTCACAGGTAGTAAGCCACTTAGTATTATCCAGAATCCACCGAATTTGAAAAGGCTTAATGGACTTAGCACTGCTTCAGGGTCTTTGTGATCTTAAAAATTAAGGGATTTATGGCAAATCCTCCAAAAATAATTTCACAGGGTGTAATGAATAGTGATAGACATTTCAAAGCCGTTAGTCCACCTTTATCTTGCACTTCAGTGATATCACAGTCCAAACTAAAAGCACCTATACTTTAATGATCTAATGTATCATCAAGTCTTGAGGGCTTAAAAGGAAGAGAAAGCTCATTTCTCCTCAGCTAGACCTCAGGCATCTTTAACTGTTTGTGTCCCATGGCAAACAACTTTTGGTGAAACAAACAGATCATGTCATCCTAAGAAATTGTAGTCACATATAATCTTTCCAGTTTCTACTGCCTCTCACTTTCATAATTCAGCCATTATCAAAAATCTGCCAATACAACAGAACTCGCAGTTGTGAAGGACAGAATCCAAGGCTTGCAGATGAATTGGGGGGCATCTGACAGTAATGGAGAACTGGGTAAAAATAAGGTAAATTCATTTATTCAGAGAAGACAAAGACACAGCTTTTCAGACGGAGATTCAGGAAAACAGGGCAATCCAAGCAAACAACATAAATTAAGGATTAGCATTAAGACACGTTTATTGTTACACATAATTCCCACAGAATTTATTAATGTCCTTGAAGGTTTTGATGCATGAATAGGGACTTTGGTGCATATATAACTAAGGCATATATAAATTAAAGGATATAACTTTAGAGGCACAGTATTAATATTATAATACTAAGTTTCAAGCTGCTCTTTTACTTGTAGAAGTGCTTTTGTAGTAGTTGCAAAGGGAAAAGGAGGTTAAACTAGTGTGGGGAGGAGCAATAGTCCACAAAAGATTTGTAGCCTTAAAGCTGTACACACCACAGGGGAAGGAGACTGCAAAATGGTTGTTTAAACTAAATGCTCAAAGGAAGAGCAAGCATTCATCAACACCACCAAAGCACTGGGAGCTGTCTTACACTGTAGTGCCATACTTGCTACTTAAGTCTGCAAAGTTCACCTCCAAACTTGCTTCAGGATCATTTCCCGCACATCAAATACAGACAGAGCCAACAGTGAGCTGCCCATTTGGCTGTGTACCTGCTAAAAGTGTTTAGGTCCTCACTGAAAACATCTTAAGTGCCATTCCCTCCTAAAGAGAAATATTGCCCCTTCTCAAACACATGAAAATGAAGAACTTCAATGTAAATGCTGCTAACATCTTTCTAAATATATTGTGCTTTCATCAAGGTTTAAACATTCCTGAATTTAAAAAAAAAAATAAAATAAAAAAAATCCTGTAGGCACTGATGAACACAAAGAGGGCCCAAAAATGAAGCAATAGTTTTGTCAGCCCTCAATGCAGTGGTTGCTTTTAGCATTATCCTTTTTGAGATACGAGCAATGCAGACAGGAATAGGCAAATATGTGCAAAATAATCCACACCTGATCCCACAGTTCTAGCCAATCATTCTCATGGCCCATTCTGCAAGATCACTTTATGCACTGATAAACGTAGAATAACACTGCTTTGAGATGACAGAAAAATATCCTGATAAAACAGTGAGTGCTGTTATTAAGCTATTAGATCCCTACAAGGTAGCAAAGCCGCCTTGTTATTAAATGCCAAAGATATGACCCAAAGTGCCTCTTCCAGCTGTTGTTACGGAGGGACATCTCCTCCTCCTGAGGCAAAACGTTTGAAGGCAGTGCTGTGCCACATGCTAGTATCACAAAGCTCTGTCATGCAAGATTAGACAGAATTCCACAAATAAATACAAACTTTCCTGAAGCAGCAAGGAGAAAGAGCGAGAGCACATACTTCTGCAGCGTGATCCACAGCAAGGTGCCTGATGGACCAAAGGTTTATCCTGCCTGAACACTGCTCTCTACAGGCTCCTGTGCAGTGCAATAGAGCTGCTCAAAAATGCAGAGATGCATTTAAATATGTATCTCTGTAGAATGGTGTCTGCTGACATTTGAAATCCCCAAGACACCTTCGCAGATTGGCATTTCACCTTCCAGAATAATTTTCCCATTTAACACAGAGGTTTTCTTCAATTTAGGAATAATATATTCAGTCCTGCTGTACTACAGAAAATGACTTGCAAAAAGCATAATTCTCTTTCATAAAAGTGCTAGCTTACAGAAGCCTATGAAGAAGTTAAAAGGACCACCACTTTGCTAGGAAAGCAGTAATTTTCATGACTGTCAGTTTAAAAACATATAATTTGTTTTTAAAAGTGTATCAGCTGCTCACTAACGATGGTGGTCTCTAGTCATACATAACCACACATTATGAGTTACATAGAAATGGCTGTGTCAGGATAGTAGTCTCATTCAAAATCATTTTCTTTTACCTCAGGCCTCTAAACGTGGAAGAGCACCGGGACATTTCCCTGCACATTTACGTTCATTAAAAACTGGGCTTCTTTCATTTCTCTTGCTGTTGCAGGTGGTTTCATTGACATGCTGATCAATTTGCAACTTAAGAGCAGAAAGAAGGGAAACAGCTGATTGCTGTAGCTGACAGAGGTGTCACTTCCATGATTGTAGCAGCATGCATCCCTATAGCTTTACATTTAAATGTGCTATCTCCTTGTTTGATGCAGCTGAACAGAGGCAGCTCCATTGTTATGACCTTAGGTATAGCAGAGTGGGGAGGTGAGGTACCTCATAACAAATTAATCTCTCCCAAGTGCTAAGACCTCCATTTTCCTCATTTACATTTCAGAAGGGTCTACAGGTTGGAGCAGTAAAGAAATAATTTGGTTTTGCTGGGTAAGTGCTGTTCCAAGTAGGAAACTCCATGCCAGCTCTGAAAAGCGTTCTGATTATAATTTCTTTCTGTGTTAGGACAGGCACAAAAGACTTTCAGAGCCTCTCCAGTAAAAGCTGCCCAGTATTTCCACAATTTCTGAACATCTAATCCTCTCATGGAACAGCAGGTTGACATGCTCAGCTGCCTTGAATCCTTGGTATAAACAAGGTGTTCTTTAAATATATGTTTGTAGGTTACAATACAAATAAGTTGGAATAAAAACACCTTTGAGAGGCTTTGTCAGCAGCAGTACAGAATGCAAGGATTATGTAAATCTTGTCTCTTGAGATTCCTCTCAGAAATTTTTTGGGGAGCAGTGTTTAAAGCATGTTCTCACACTCACAATCTCACTCCCTTTCTCCACCTCGGTCATTGTATTCCCATACTGCAAATGACTACAACATACTTTAAAATTCCCTGCAAGGTGATCTGTACTTGGGCAGAATGACACGGATCTCATCACAGGTCCTAGCATGATTTACATTTGTTTCATAGTCATCTGGATAACAAAAATTGTTAAGCCTCCTAAAAACAGCTTGCAACCATTCCTTCTTTAGTATGATCTCTTCTTCATCACAGAATGCCAGATTATTATTTTTCCTGTAATTGAAACTCCAGGTGAAAGAAGCAAAGATGCCAAGGATTCCCACTACAGAGCACACGTTAACACTTCCAAACAAATATCTGGCTTTCTTCCTGCTCCCTTGCTCTTGTGACAAAGCCCATCCCTAGAACAGGTAATTGCAAAACAAATTAATTTCCACAATGCTGAAAGGGATCAAAACTGAGGGGGATAAACTTTAAGTTGTTGCTACTAATTGTTAAAGCTCCTGTTCTTCAAACATTGTAAGTGCCAAAAGTCAAGTATCCAGGTAATTACAAAACTTTTTGTGAGGGGGGAAATTCTTTTGGAAAACAAAGAAGCAGAAAAACAGAGTGGCTCAGTGAAATCCCTGTAGCTATCTTGCTGGCTAATTTTGAAAAATGAAAAATTCACAGTGTGAACTGGAATTCTGGCCCTTGTATGTAACAAAAAGCAATTCAAAATTGGCTCTATGTAAGACATTACGTCTTCAGTCAAATTCATTTGTGTGGATTCTTCCCTTCTTTACTCCTTACCTGGCACATATAAGACTCTGTAATTACTTCACAAATACGTATTTGCATATAATGAAGCAATTACATACATCATTTAGTCACTCTATTTGAAGTTACCAAATAATTAAAAAATAATTGTCTTGTAATTTGCAGGGTTTAAACCTTCAGTGCCCTGAACACCCTACATACTCTGGAATGACACATTATATGAATGGAAGGCAATATTAAAATTTAAAATACTGAAAAAATCTAGTAATCAAAGTAAATCTCTCATGAAATCACATCCACCTGGCTAGTAATGCCATTCCAATATATAATGTTTAATGCGCTTGTTGAAAACTATTAAGATAGCTTATTTCAATAGATAGCACTTCTTCTAAGGAATGTGCAAAGTTCACCAAGAGATGTTCTGTTTAATGCAATTATGGTCCTTACTTGGCAGATGCAGTACTGAATTCCAATACAGAGAAGCCTGAGTTCAGCACCCAAACACCTTAGGAAAACATCTCCATACAAATCATCCTCTTGGGTGGCCTGACATGAAAGCCTAAGACTGCAACAAAAAACTCAAACATTTGCTCATAATTTAATTTGGACTTAGCATCAGCTACAAGCCAAAGTCTTGAGAAACAGGGTTCAAAAACACTTTGAGGATCATCTCTGTTCCATTCCCCTCTCTTCTACCTCAAGAAACAGTCTCTGTCTAAAACAATGACCTTTAATATAATTTAGTGATGACTTGATGCAACTATTTCCAGTTATGAATTCCCTGGGAGCAATAGTTAACTCCTCTTAGTTAACTGACATCTTGCACCCACGTGTAATTTGGTGAACATGACCAAGTGCTGAATTTACCCTTATTAATTAACTTATCCACTTCAGCCTTCCATTTTCACTTCCAAATACATTTAAATGTTTATTGACTGTTTCCTTTCTGCACTTTGTATTTGGTACAATTAACCTGTACATTTTCACAGCTGTATACCAGCTAATCATCACTGCATTGTTCCATCAGTTTTTTGTTTGATTATGGTGGCATTCAAGTGGCAAAATCGCCTTACAAGTCAATCAGAAGATAGCTTTTTTTACAAAGACAGCACTGTTTCTTCATAAGAAAACTAAACAAGTATTCTTGGAAAATCTTGTCAGATATTTTAAGAAAAAATAATGCTTGTAGTACCAGACACTGGCTATTCTCAATGTCAGCTAATTGCACCTATGAAAGAGACTATTTTCACCTCAAAGCTTTTCACATGCAGGAAAATATAATGACCAAACCTGTATTTAGTTTTGAAGAGAGAGAATTAAGCCCATAGCAAAGCACCAACGTGGAAAGTTTTTAAGTCTATGGCAGCTGGAGGGAAGGGATGCCAGCCAGAGGGACCTTGAAATGCTTGAGAGGTGGGCCCGTGCAAACTACATGAAGTTCAACAAGGCCAAGCATGACAAGCAGGGAATCTCCCCCTCCCTCTATCCAGTTCTTGTGAGATCCCAGCCTGGAATACTGTGTTCAGCTGTGGGGCTTCCAACACAAAAAGGGCATAAACCTGCTGGAACAAGCCCAGAGGGAGGTAACAATAAGCAGAGGGTTAGATTACTTTTCCTGTGAAACAGGCTGAGAAAGTCGTGGGGGTTGTTCAGCCTAGAGAAGAGAAGGGCTCCAGGGACACCTCCAGGGTGCCCCACAGGCCAGGAGCTGGGATTTCTAGGTAGAGAGTGTGCTACATGAGCCCCTGCCCCCCTCAGCAGTGTCCTGGGGCCAGGAGTCACATCTCCCCTGTCCCTCTTGAGCTTCATGAAGTCAGCAAGAACACAACATCTGGGAAGCACATTTAATTCAGGGGACAGAGTGTTTTGGTACTGTTAAGCAATCAAAATGGGAATAAAATTAAGTCATTAAAACTTTTTCCTATTTGTGGAAAACCCAGACCTGAGGGCAGCTGAAACAAATCTTTGGTTTAGGGATCTGGAAACACTGGGGTGTGAAGTGACCAAGCAGAAGCCAGGTCATGCAGAGATCAACATGACACCTTTCCTCCACAGAGCACAATCAGGCAACAGGAAAGTCATTCCAGTAACTACTTGTGGAAAAGAAGATATGACTGTTTCAGCAATGCTGGACTACAAACCAGCTCACTTACCTGCCTTACCCACACCCATCAGTCTAATGTTCTATGAAAACAAATACAAATAACATTTTCCTCCTTCTTTCCAAATTGAAGCAGGGATGAGGGAGGAAAAGAAACTAATTTTTCTGCCAGTTCAGAAGTGCCTCACTTTTCTTCTTAACACATGATAGTAGAATAGATTAATCTACAAGAAGGTAAACAGCTCACAGCATGGTGTCTGGTCTAAGCCAACATTACTGTCTCTAAGGGAAGTGACAGCTGTAATGAGCCATGTCAATTTAGTCAGAAGCAGCTGCTGAAATAAATAGTTAACAAGTGCTAGTATTCATCTTTGTTTCACATTGTGTATGTCAAGAAAGATAGGTACTGGGGGAGGAGAAACTTGAAAATCTAGTTAAAGGTTTTTCTCACCTCAGATCATGTTGGAACTGTAAACCCAAGCTTGCTGCAACTGGGTAGAACAACTGTAATTCAAAGGGGGGGTGGAGGAAAAGGATACATAATTGTTCCTCAATAAACTGTCTTACAGTGTTATTGCATCAAATCAAAACTATTCTCACAGAGAGATGAAGCTTTTAGTTTAAATAATGATAATAAGAGCTTCAAGAATGAAGGTCTTAGGAAACTGCAGCCTCAAATCTCGGTCACAGTACCTCTGATCTTTTCAGAGGCCCTAAGGATATTTATTCTATGCTGCTCAAGGATTCCTCAGATAGTTTGGCAGAGACAGCAAAGTAACCTGGTTTTGCTCTCCAAAGCTGTATAATAAAGTGCTAATAAGAATTCCCCAAGTGTGATATGAAGATGCCAGTGTTCCTCTGAGAAAGCTTCTACCTTTGTAGGCCACAATCTTTTTTTTCCTGTACAGACAAGTAGAATGGGATTTTCAAAATAATGCACTTCAGCCTTACTCAGAGAGGAAAGTAACATTTCTAATGATTTCAGAGGCAGCCAACAGCTACTTCTAAAAATGCTTCTTGTATCTTGTATACTGTATGAAAACAGCAAGGATGGAGGAATCCATTAAATATAGCACAATTTCCTTAGGCAGAAGGCTTCTTGAGCTGCCACACATTTTCCACTGCAAGGGGCAAGAACTTGGGGACAAAGTGAAAAGCTGCCAGGTGTCACAATTATACATCTTAAAAGATGACATCTTAACAGATAACTTACAGAAATACAACAAAATAGGGTGGTTTTTTTATTTTTAAGATGTATTTCACACTCTAAAATCAATACCACACAATGAATATATCTTCATATCCAGAAGAGAGAATATCTGGGAGGTATATGGCATTTACTTTCAAACTAGTCAATTCAAGATATATTGCAGTTTTGACAAATTTATTAAGTCTAAATAAAGTTTTGTTGAAATCAGAGTAGCTGATTCCAGTAGCTGATTCTCACACTGTGAATAGCCAATAGCTCAGGCAGATTCCTGAACTGAACAAGGTTTCTGTTTTTTCTTCTACTCACAAATACCATAAATCAGACCATGCAAGACAATAGAGCAAATCAGCAGTTTTGTATGAAAACCTCACAAACATGCCCACCAGAAAAAAAAATAAAGATGAAGCAAATATTTCAAAGCAAAAGCCTACAGCTATTTAGTAGTAAGAGCTGAGTTGCACAACTGCTTTTCAACTGCTTGCTAACATAGGTCTGGGTAACTAATATCAGTCAGGAGTTCAAGGAAAGAGGCATTTGTTATACTGTACAATCAGGTGATGTGTTTTCTCTTTTTTCTAAGTAGCAAACTCATCTTGGGTTATCTTTGTGCACTGAAAAGTAGAGGATCCCACAAAACAGGCTTCTGAAAGAAAAGCAAATCCGGGAACCTCCTGCCTGCAGAGCCTGCACTCCAGCACCACCCCTCAGTTAGAGCCACATGCTGTCAGTGAGCTCCTCAGCCTCACCATAACACCTACACAGCTGAGTAACCTGCTCTGAGAGGTTCTATTAATGATCTGCCAGGTGTCCTTTTTTTGTCATGTTACATACCAAATACACCTTTTAACAGCTGACCTTTTGTTTTTCAGTCATTTTTGTTCTTTCAGGAATAATTTCTAGTTTCACTGTCCTCACATTATGCCGTTGTGTAATTTTTCCTGATAATCCATTTTCCTGCACATCTCTCACCTAACAGCCCCAGTGCCAACATCTTTAACTCTTACCAGTCCCCACCTTAGTTCTGTAGCAGGCTCTGCTGATGTCCCAGGCTACAATTCACAGCTCCTCATCCTCCTTGCACACAACACTTAACCTCAGATAGGCTTTCACCTGTTGGCTGTCATACACACCATCACCCTCTCCTCCTCTGGAAAAGTGCTCAGCCTTAGACAATCTATTTGTGTTACATGACCTTTATATACACTTGCTTCTACTTCACATCTCCACACAAAAGATTTTATGGATTTTCAGGTCAGAGGGTACCATAAGTTCACTTACATATATTTTACCCACTTTAAGATAAAACTTTGGTTTTATCTTTAGATAAATATATATTGATATATTGGATTATTATCCCATATACTTGCCCCTAAGTTGTTTCTAGACAAACTACAATGTTGAGAGTATCAAAGACAGAAGCCACTGAGGCAAATATTTGAGTGTAACTGCCAAAAACTCCTGCCTTGCTCCAAGTCTGCTGGGCACTTTGACCCCGCCAGCATGAGTGTGACACCCCCATGCCTGAAGAAGTCTGTCACTTAACACATTGGTAGGGCTTGTTGAACAGCTGGGTGGCCACTCACAGACACTTCAGAAGAAAGTTTAAACCAGCAAAACCAGAAAGCAGGTGCTGTGCCTGCTTGGCTGGGAGGGAAATTCCTCAGCTGGCATTTAAAGGATAGGCTTGGCTTATGCTCCTTGTCATTGGAGCCTACTGAAGGTGACAGGCAGTCTTGCAGAACATGGCTCCCCAATTAACCATCTCTGAACACAGCTGTCTGTCTTCCTCTTTCCTCATGCAGATAGACTGTCCTTGGAGATACTCTCCTGTGGGTTAATATGCAGTAAAATGTCACAGAGCTGAAAGAAATACCACTTTTGTCTATGACACTACAAGGACATGTGCTGATATGACCCAAAGCTGGCAAATACAACTGGTCTGAAGCAAGAGGCATCTGGATGGTGTTTTCAAGACATTGACAGACATAAGAAATATCAGCCAAAGTAAGATGCCTGACCAAACCAGCTCACTCTTACAGGACTTTGTCTCCTCTAGATTCAGACAGTGCAGCTTACTTGGAGTAACATCTTCCTCCACTGAAATCAGTGAGGTTGCTTGCCAAGTGAAGTTATTGCCAGGTTTGGCAATGGCATGTTATGCTCTGGCCCAAGTAATATGCTGTGTGAGTCCGCCAGGATATGGATTGTTTTTGCAGTCACACAAGAGCAAGCACATTCACAGCAAATATTCAAACAACTTGGGAAACATAATTTTAAGATATTTTAAAATCCCAGACAAATTTAAAGGAGTTTCTGATTAATGTTTTCTAAATATTAGATGCTCTACAGTGTTGTCTCTGGCTGGGTATTCTGACCCTTTCTTACAATTTGAGAGAAAAAAAACCCCAACCAAATTACATACATATGTACAATTCTTTTTTGCTTTCATTAAATACTTTGACTAATCTACATAGAGTGGGGGAGAATTTTATGTATACAATTCCCATTAAAAGCTGTGGAGCTTGAGTAATTAAATCCACACAGTTTTTTTAAAGTCTCAGGCCTCAGTTGAAGCTGAAATTGGCAATGTGGTTTAGCTCTTTACTATCTCTCTGGCTTCATCAGTAGAAAATTGGTCTCTCTTTGAGATTATTTTTAAGAATCCTTTATACTGTAGCTTACCCTGAGAACCCCTGATTTTCTTTAGATAGATATTTCAGTTTGGGGATTTAATAGAGATGAACAAAATTAGGAATATAGGCTCAGAATGTTAGGGAAAGAACTTGGGGTATAGGGCATGTCACAGGCACATATCTAGTAATGTCACTGCTAAACTGACCCCACTATTGAGAAAAAGCTCCCATAGTATTACCCAAGATACATTAATGAAAGTATTCCACCACATTCCTGAACTATTTACAAAGAAAATCCTGCCAGAGGCAGGTTTATGTGTGTGTGTGTGTATACACATAACATCTTCATTTCTTTTCTCGAGTCTAAATGAAGTATGCAATTAAGAATTTAAAACTACAGCACAAGAGCTTATTTTGTAACAAAGACACTATAAAATACACCGGCTTTGCCACAGAATATTTTATTAAGAACCATTTTATAATTAGTTTTACAGCAAACTAAAAAACCTGAAATGTAATAGCTTTAATGCAATTGGTCTATCCTGTATTTCAATGATGCAGAGACTTGTCAAGATATAATAAGATCAAAAGAGATTTTTCTCTTCTGATACTTCTGGCAGGCCTTGGCTGGCTGCTTCTACCCATGGTGCTTCCTGTTCCAGTGTAAAGGACCAGACTATGAATGAAGGAGGAGGCAGCAGAAACCTGCATTTGAACTCCAGATTTCTAAACTATCAGCTAACTCCTAAGCAGCCAGATTCAATTAAGAAAAGATTTTCAGAACAGAAACCTGCACCTGCCTCAATAACATAGAAATGATTTGAATTTTGTTTATGGCCAGCTACCCAGGTAAAGATGCAACATCTAGATCTGTAAAACAAGTTCAACCTTGTGGAGACAACCATTGATAACAGCTAGCTTTGTATATAAACCATAAAAATTGTAGAGTTTCTTAAAGCTGAACGCTAGTGAATGCTTTTTTGCTCAGCTATCAATCAGTCTGAATGCTACTGATAAAGAGAGTCATTAAATTACCCTGATGATTAGGGGAAATCTGCTTAGCATTTTTAATTAATGTTTATGGCAACTTCAGAGGCTTAGTTTAAGAAAAAAATCAGATAGAAAATTCAGTATGCACAGTTGGAAAACATTTTTAATAATACTTTCACATAAAAGGAACAAATCTATGTTGTCACCTATTTTTCTAACTTCTGGCCTTTTAAAAACTGTTTCTTAACAAGTTGGAAATTCAAGACGTAACTTGCCTTGATGATGATGCTTGAGCTGCCCTCTTTCCAGTGCTCTGAATGTGCATGTGGTCGAAACACTGAATTATGAAACTCTAAGATCCATTCATTTCAGTATGAAATCACTTCTATTTCTAATATAAAAGATAAATTTATTCCATGAAGAAGAAATATGTTATTCAATATCAGTTGCAAAATTATTTTGCTGAATGCTTCTTCAGGATAGTAATCCTGTAAGGCTTATTTTGAAAAGGCTAAGACAGCTCTCAAACCTAAGAATACATTAAAACTGAGAAAAAGAAGTCCTTTAATTGCCTCTGTGTTATGGTTTATTTTCTATTTGTAGTTTCTTTTGATAGTTTAATTTGGAATCTACAGTATACCTCTGAAACCTGGTATATTATATAATTTAGAATATATAATATTTAGATGTTATATGTATATTATATCTTTAGAGGAGGATAGTTCTTTCCTGACTGGCCCATATTTTTAGGGTTAAGACTTTGGCAATACCTCTGAATAAATATGTATTTACTTCTTTGCTTGAGCCTGAAACATCTGTTTCTTTGCTTTATTCCTTTCAGGGACAAAAACAGTTTTTCTGCTTTATTTTTGTTGTTGATAGGTGTACATAAAACCAGAAAAATTGTTTTTGTACTCCACAGCAGCAGCTAAGGTCCATATCTGCTTTCAGCAGCCACAGTAATTAGAAGTATTCAGATTATTCCCTTATTTAATGCAGAGTTAATAGGCTGTATCCTGCCATCAATTACACCCATGCAATCCATCTTTAACCTTGTCTGATTTCCAAAGTGTTTCAACAACATAACTGGAAATACAATTTATCCATTGGAATATCTAACTTCATGACCTACTTTACATAATTTTTCTCCCTATTAGGTCTCTGGCTATCAGTTAGCTAAACTCAATAAGTAAGATGCAAAACTGTTTGAATCATTCTATATAAGACATCTATAGAAAGGTGGATCATGATTTTTTTCTCTCTCCAGCAATGGCATGAAAATTGTACTATCTTGAAAGTAATGAAATAGTACTGTTTTATAAAGTCTTTCCGCTCTGAATATGTAGAAATACAGGTAAATCATTATCACAGCACAATTTTTCAATTTTCCTGTGGGCACATAATAGCCTGCCAATTAGGATAGCACCCTGAAATGGCAAGAATAAATATGCATTGAAAGCATTGCATTTAATAGCAAAGACTAATTATTTGCTCAGACTCGTAGCAAATGGAAGAATGGGACATGCACAGTCCCATCCTGTGACACAGGACTTCATACATGTATCTCTCATGTGACCATAAATGTCCTGCAACAGAGGTGCAGTAAGGACAGTGAATGGAGACTGAATCTGGTTCAACATATGTGAGCACTTAGGTGCTCTCTATGGGAGTAAAGGTCATGCATGCTGCCTGGATTCCAGATAGACTCCTTGCTTCCATCAGACTGTCAGATGCCTGTAAATCAAACAAACAGGTTGCATGGAACACATAATGAGATGTGAAGACACCTCGGTTTCATCAGTAAATCAGAGTACTAGGACTCCCCTGTTTGAGCAGCACCTATGGCATCACTCCTGATGCTCAGGGAGAAGTAGGAAGAAAAATTTTAAGAAAGTTTCTTTGTAAATTAAGATTAATGTATCAATTAGAAAGGAGCAGTTAAAGTTTGAGTACAACTAGGGTGAAAGGTTTCAAAGGGAGCTGCAGATCATAGAATCATCGAATTGTCTGGGTTTGAAGGGACCTCAGAGATCATCAAGTCCAACCCTTGATAACAGGTTCCTGGTGAGGTTTCTGTCATTGTATTTAACTTCATCATTCAATCACTTTTCCTTTAACAATGACTAATCCATATAAAACATATCACTTGGAAAATTGTCAAGGACAAATGGGAAAACTACAGTGTAAATGCCTTCAATTATTTGCACTGTTACAAGTCTGAATGTATGATAAAATTTGAGAATGTCTTATATGTTCCATAAAGCTCCCTCACTGCTTTCCCGTTATTTTATTCTAGTATTAGCTTCAGCCAAGCCTTTCATTTAAGAAGTTGTTCTCAACCATGAAAAAAAAAATCAGTCTTAGTTTCATTATATGCAGATATCAGCAAATATCTTCATATCTAATTCATCTAATTTCATAAAATTAGAGAGACAAAAAACATAGACAAGAGTCAAGTTGCACACGAGTACAATTTGATTCCTGTTCACATAGATAGATAGATGGCAGAATTTCAACCTGGATTCATATGTTGATGTTCCTTGTAAATAATTAGATGTCACCTAAATCTGAAGAGAGATTTTCTCTCTTTTTAATGAATTTAGGGCATCAACCTAAATTGTTTCTAAATAACGAGCAGAGATCTGGGATAATCCAAGTCCTTAAGGCATAATGACACAGGCATCCTAGTTCACCAGATGTGTTTTTGAAGTATCTGTGTTTCTCTCTTCTACCATTGAAAGGAAAAAAAAACACTGGGGATTACCTCCCAAAATCAGAGAAGAAACTTGTTCTGCTCAAGTCTAATGCCTTATTCTGTTATGCTTGCCCATGTGAAACCTGGTGTTCCAACATTTAAATCTTAAGATAAATTCAACTTTCATGAAGCTCAACACTTCTAGGCTAGCAGTGAATATGGGACCAGAGGGAGTTGTGTCTTTATAAGGATTTCACAGTGAGCTGCTTAATTAATTTCTAATGAGTTGCACTGTGGTTTTGCTGAGTTCATGTGTGGGGTTTTTTATGCAATTGTGAGTTTTCTTGGCTCATAGCACAACTGTCATGTCTCTTTGATGTATAATAGATATATAAAGTCATAAAGGCAAGCCTGGAGCTCTCTGGTTTAACTGTATTTAGGTATGCAACCAAATTGGTTCTCCTAATATTCATTATGACATTTGCACCACATACGTAATCTGAAGCCTATAAAGTAAAACATAAAATTTTCTCCCAGACTTCTCAAACTACATTCCAAACTTCATCAAAGGATTGCCCTAAGGAACTAATCATTTTCAGAATTATAAGCAAGTGAGTTATAATGACTATGTTCACAATGGAAGCCATATCAGAATTAAAGCCCATTCTGCTCTAAAAAAGACAAAAAAACCCAAACAAAGCCGAAAACAAACAAATAAAAAAACCCCACAACACAAAAACCAACAAACAAACCACACACACACAAAAACCAAAACAAAACAAACAACCCAAAAAACAACTAACCCCAAGGCCTTGGGTCTTTGTCTCGTTTCAAAGCAAAACAGCAAAACTCACAGATTATTTTTCATCAGTTTCTTACAATCTAAGTTTACCATTTTTATCTTTTACTCTGTTTGGACAAGACAGTGACTCTTACTAGGTTTTGTACTATTAATTTCTCTTCTGAATCATTAAACACCCTGTGGACTGTAATTTGATATTGTATACTCTATACGGGAGAGCATAATCTTGTATTTTCCCTTCCTTCCAAATATTTGTCTTCTCTAGTATGAAAGATAATTTGTTTCCAGTCAAATACCTTTACTTTCTAGAAATCTGTTAACAATCCCTTTACTGTTGTTCATGGTAAATAAAAAGTACATCAAGCCATGATACTGATGTCATTTGGACCATCCACAGTTTTATTCAGTGTGTTTGAATAAGAGCATTTGTTCACTTGTGACTGACTGGAGTCAGAAAATTCTGAATCTGCCTTAGGGTGTTTCAGAAAGTCAACCCCACCATTGAGACAGTATCTTAAGACTCAGCCACGGTTTTTTGAGCTGTAGGAGTCCTGCAGTTTTGGCACTTATTACGACTATAAACATGTGAGAGGGGGAAAGTAGTTCCAGTCACTGGCTAGTAAATTACACTAACCCAGAAGACTAAAAATAACCAGCCATTCCTGTTGGTTGTAAACCATTTTATCCCTAATATGTTAGAAAAAGATTATTATTTTCACATTTCATTCATATAACAAATGAGATGTGAAATGAGTGTCATGGATGATAAACACCACAACGACTGCTAAGTCTGACACTATGTAAACAAAACCTTCTCTGCTCAGTGCTATACAAAAAATTAAACTTACAAAATTAAAATAAAAAATACTGTGAAATCTGGGTATAAAACCAAGCACAACTTCAGAGAGAGAAGGGTCATTACAGAGGAAATGAGTTGGTGGCAGTTCTCCTGGCCAGCTGCAGCTTAGGGAAACTCCCATTGACTGACGGGAAAACCACCCTGTGCATAAAACATTGCTTCAGACATTCTTAGTCCTACCCATTTCTAATGATGAGACTAGTGACAGAACTATACAAATGAAACAATACTTGGGGGTTATATCAGATATATATCAGGTTTGATATCAGTTTTGTGCTAGGCACCTTCACATAGGCCACTTTCCTGTGATTCCTGAGTCACGAGTGGCCTCTGACAAAGAAAAGCCTCACACAGAGCTGAGAGAAGGGCCCTCACTAAATCACCACCTACTGCTGTATAGCCCTACCTTCCTGAGATGAGAAGACTCAGAAATGCATTATTAGCACTGTACTCCTGCATGCAGTTAATTTGTGATTTATTTGTGGAGTTAATTTATGATTTATTAATCATAAAGATTAATTAGTGCCCTTGGAAGAAAGAAAAAAAAACCCACCTCAGAACATTTGCAACAACTGGGTAGTGCTTTGTCACCTGTGAGTTCCCCTGCCAATCCTGCCTGCTACAATAGAGAGCATCTGCTACAAACAAGAACTAACGTGTAACTAACCAAATTCCAAGTATGCTATGCACGATTAACACAGTCTTTCAATCATGGTATTAGCCCCTTAAGTGAAGCAGAAATAATGACTCTAAAATTCTCAGGTATGTTCTGCAGCAGGTGGGTGCTAGTATAGCTTGTGCTCCAATATAGATTTATCTGTGCTTGACTCTTCCCTAATTCTTGCTGCTGAACAGGTAAATTAATAGGGCACTCCTCAGATTATCATGGGACTCAGGTGATGCTACATGCCTCCAGGTATTACATCCTGGGTTCTGCAGACCTATGTTGGGTCAAGTTTTCAGAAGACGAAGTGATCTCACCAGCACATCTGTAGCTTTGTGATAACTGCACTCACATACTAACGTGCTCCTGCAGGAGGAGGAGTAAGACTAACCTGACTGCTGTATATTTTTCCTCTAAGCATTTCTCTGTGATAGCAATTCTAAGTTTAAAATAAAAATAAATCCCTTTTTCACTGAAAAAAAAGCTGTTAGCTAGCATGTGATGACAAACATTCTCCTCATATGGAAGGTCTCCCTACCGATTTTTCAACTTTATTAGACTTTGATTTCTGTATTCCAAAACTGAATCAGTAAGAGTATGGAAATAGCTTAAACAAATCAACAAACCCCACAGTCTTTGACTTTTCCCTGTGATGACTGCAGAAATTTATGAACTGTAGAACCTAAATAGGACAGAGACACTTTCTATAAGACACAGAAAGAATGAAAAACAGATATTGGAAAGAAGGGAAAATAAAAAGTAAAACTTTCTGCTGAAGAAACAGATATTTAACACCTGTTTAACCTTCAAGCAATTTCTGAACTCTGCCTGCAACTTGAGATACTGTAACTTTCATGAAAACAGCTCTGCAGTGTGAAAAATCTCATATTTTTACACCTACCATATGCAGAATTCTCATCCTTCATAAATACATCAACAGAAAGTGACTGCAGCAAAGGGGACAGATATATGTGTGTATATATATTTTTACATATGTATGGACAGCACGTATATGAATATCTTTGTATAGAACTTTTGAAGATATTTCTGCTTGACTATAAAGCAACCAAGTGTTGAAGCAGGTGCTTTTTCATTGAGGTACACTGCAACCAGTGCATAGTTCCCATTAAAAAGGGTAGAAAGAAATATTGGCTGAAGTACTGAATGGATACCATTGTCTGCTTGTGAGACAGAGAGCAAGAGGTTGCTATCAGGTTTTTTGTATGCTTGGTTTAATAGTTTTCTACGTTGTGTAAAAGCAAAGGAAGAGGTGCCTTTTCATATTCATTGGACTAGATTCAGGTTTTCTCTGATGAAAAAGAATTGCTTTCTTAGGTGTGCTGCCTGGATTTGCTGGCCCGTGTCATCTTAGAACTTAGTTATAAAGTGAGAAATTGTTTCTGAAAAATGCACTTTCTAGGCAGCTTAACAAAAGGGATTAATTTCCTCTGCAACAGTCACAGAATAAGAATGAAATCCTCTAAACTCTCCTAGGAAAATTCTGGGAGATATCTTCCTTTTCAGTATGTTCTGCCTGCTCTCTACTTCTAACTTTTAAAACATAGTTTATTTGGAAGCAGGAATGTTTTTCAGTATGCTGAACCTGAATTATAATATAGGACAAAATTATGATATCCAGGTAGATTATGTAAGTAGAGCCAGATACTCTTCAATACAGCCATCTTTCAGTACACTATGAATGAACTTTTGAAGTGGTGAAAAGCTGGTATCTGATGGGATCTCTCCTCAGTAGCAGCAGTATTTGTTTATTCTTGCTAACACTATTCATGGTAAACATTTTATTTCCTCTTTTTCTTTTTTTTCAGTTAATTAGTGTCCATGAAAGGACTATGAGTCCTGGAAAGAAGACTTTTCTCTTTCTAGTAAGGAAGTGCAGACACTGGCCATGCTGTATGTTGTGCCTTAACACAGACCCCATTGATCCCTGTTATGAGCAGAAAGGAAAGCCAGGTCTTACAGACTGCTAAAATTTTACCTTCCCCTGAGGCAGTCAGCGACTGCAAAAATATGCAGTTATGGTCTGTTCCTTCCTTACCATACTGTGGAATAGTTGCTAAAAATTACCCAGACTGCAAGTGTACTTTTTAAGTAAAAGTACAGCACTTGGAGCCAGCTGAATGTGGCCAGGGTACCCTGGCTGCCCTAGATGTTGGCAGTCTCAGGGGTACTCAGTCTGCTAACCCAAAGAGAAATCTCATGGAGGGTGGAGCAGAGTGGAGGTGCCTCATCCCAGCCCTATGGCAGCGATACCCACTAACTGCAGTTTTGATACCCTGGCCCAACAACCTGCCACCCTTTGATAAATGCTCTTCCTGAAGTGTACTTTTGCTCATTCTGATCACATTTTAATATAAAAACCACACCTCCATCAAAGGTGCAACCACCCCTCACTGGTGCTGCCTGAATTTTCTCTACCCTGTACCTTTAAATGCAAGGTGGACAACTTTGTACCAGTCACAATACAGATATGCTTGATCAGAGTCACTCAAGCTCCACCTGTCAGGTAAAATAGCATAAAAATAGCCAATGGGGGAAAGGATATCGGGGAAGTTTCCATCATAAGGAAGATACCCCATTGAAGGGACACCTCTGCCCCTGGGACCAGTTGACAGGCTGAGCCTCTTTTCCTCCACATAGGGATGGCTTTGGGTAAGATTCTAACACTTGAGTGCCTCCCTTTCCTTTCTCTTCCCTTTAATTCTGCGGTCTCTTAAATAGCATAGATCTCTACACCCACAGGTTTTTGGCCAGGTTGCCTCCCCCCCGCCCCCCTCCCCAGAGAAATCTCTATAGAGCACTCACAGCCTGGATATTTTGCACATGCTTCTTTTGCAGACTGTAAATTTATCACTGGCAATCCTAAAGAGCTTGTACACTGTTGTTTTATTAAATCACACAATAATCTGGTGGTAAGAAACCTCATTTAGTGACCGAATTCCAGCGCATGTCCACTGTAATTTGTTCACCAATGTGGAGTTAGCAGTGCATCCAGACCTTTCTTTTCCTGCCTACTACAGGTAAATCAGCTCCAGATCCTCTAATATCTGAGGGAGAGCTGGATTGCAAGGCAGTTTATTTTCTGCAAAATTTCTTCACTCTCACACAACACCATACCCACTTCTGTACTCAGCAAACGATAAGCACCAAGAAAAAAATAGCTGGGGGATTTCCAAAAGGATCTCAGTACTCTGCAAACATACCTCTAAATACTTCAATGCAAGTGAAAACCTCTTGGGAGTTTTTGACACTTCTTTCTGGGGAGTTCACTACATTTGCATCTAGTGGTGTTGCTAATATAGACAAACAACAAATGAATGTGGCACAAGAAACAGTGAAACGGCTATTTTGTCCTTCTCCCAAAGAATCTGAACCAGTTACTTGTGTAAATAATGTGAAGCAGTTTGGAAAGAGGTACTTGTTCAAACAAACCAGAACCCTTTTGATACTAAGTAGATTTCTGTGAAACTTAGAGCTGACTAGAATGCATAGTTTTCTTTACTTATGTGAGAGCTTTGTAAGGCTGAGAGTTAAAAAGCGAGTGATCTAAATTAGGTTTTTCAGTGCTCACTAAGTCGTTTATAAGAAGCTGAGACATTCACAGTTCCATTGACGTCAGTAGGACTGGAGGATATAACCCTTAAAAAAAGAAAAATGAGGACACAATGCTCTGGTGTCTGCATAAGTGTTTATCACAACATTTGGGTCCCATTAAAGCCACACAGACTACTTAGAGATAAGAGCCTCTGTATTGAATTAAGCAGTCCTTCAAGCCATGCAATTTTACATTACTTCCCTGTCATTTTTTCAGGCCCCTGAAACCAAGCTGAACAGCAGATTCCAAATATATACAGTAGCCATTATTGGCCAATGTAATACAACAACCTGTCTCTGTTTAACTGCAAATGGATTCTATGACTGAATGATTTTTTCCACTACAGTACAATAAAACAGGGCAAACATTCAGAAGAATGTTTCAGTAAAACAAGGCACTCATCAAAAGTCTTGACCAGTTCTGAGAGCTTCATCCCACCTTTGTCTATCAGATCTCAATTTATCATCCTTCCAGACACTCCATCTCTCCTATATTTTCCCAGGGAGGGATGTGAAAGGAGACTGTAGGAAGGTGGGTGTTATCCTCTTCTCTCAAGTGAATAATCAGACAAGAGGAAACAGCCTGAAGTTGCACCAAGGGAGGTTTAGACTAGAGATGATGAAGATTTTATTTACTGAGAAGGCAGTTAGGCATTGGAATGGGCTGCCAAGGGAGGTGGTGGAATTACCACCCCAGAAGTATTTAAAAACCATGTAGATGAGGCACTTCAGGACATGCTCTAGTGGGTGATACAGATATTGATATATATATATATATATATATATATATATATATACATGCATATGTTACGGGGGAATGGTGACAGTGGGCCAGCAGTCACACAGGTCTTTTCCAATGTGACAATTCTGTGATGTTTCATGGGTTGCTGGGCAGATGATAAGGTGTAGGTGACCTAAGAGTTTGAATAGTTTGTTTAAAGAAACTCTGTTCAGTTTTGCAGTGACAGTCTGTCACCTGACAGCTGATGGCATATCACTTGTAAAACAGCTGGAATTTTCAAAGCTCCTCCTGTTTATCTAAAATAAATTGGCAAATATCTCTCAATAATATGTTATATGGACCTTGAATGTTCAGATAAAATACTTTGATCCAAATGATTTTTGGTGGAGACAGAAAAGCTGGAAAGCACTGCATTCCTTCTTTTGCTGGCAGCCATAGTTTACTCTACAGCACTAGTGAAAGGAAGGTGCAAAATACCATTTTACACAGCCATATGGTACTCATACTATCAGAAGAAAGTTTAGAGAAGACATGATAGAGAAGACATAATCAACAGGTCACAAACTGCTGCTTAGTTTTCTCTCTCCTAAAATTTGCCAAGTCAATAACTTAGGCACTGGCAGCTGGAATTTATCTCAACAGGCGTTAATTGTAAAACCAAGCAGCAGGGCTTGAATACCTTCACTTCAACTGTTTCACTATTGATCATTTTGGCAGCCACACTAAACCAGTGATTATCAGAAAACATAGACTTAAGTTAAGAGATAATTTTGCTCCGTTTTACTCTATCAAAATATGATCTATATTTTATAGATCAAAATATGATCTATATTCTATAGAGAATCTATACCTGCCCAAAACAGAAGAGAGGAGAAGTGTATCCTCTTCCCAGGTACATTTGCCTTTGCCATCTGAGTGTCAGACATAGAAATGGATTGCTCTGGTGTTTGTACATCAAATAACTCCACTGATAAGCTGCTAAAGCCTGCAGCTTCTCATCCTTCCTTTTATGTTACAAGAGTTTGCATTTCATATTTTCCATTTAAAAATCTGCTGGACCCAAAAAATCTGGGGATTGCATCTGCAAGCAAATATACCATGCTGTCCTACTTGAAAAATTGGAAACAGCCATCTGAACAATAGCAGGCATTGACAGTCTTGGGAAGACAATCTAAGGGAGCAGCATTACACAGTCCTGGGACACATGCAGAATTCTAACTGTACACAAATACAGATCCTGTCCTTTCTACCTTCTGAGGGTATTTGAGAAAGGCATTACCCTTCTTACTGTCCATAGTCATGCATCCTGTGTTCACACATCAAGAAACACTTCCCTGTCTTATGCAAGAGTAGAGAAGGAAAACTTGATTTTTAGCATGTAGAAAAATGAACAACTGTTAAATGAAACAGCCTGCAGTGACCTGATTCCAGAAAGCTTCGACAAGTGATAATGTTTCCCACACTTTATATGTTATTCCCCAAAACACATAAGTGTTCAAAATAGTTTAAAAACATTCAGAAATGTGAGAGAAGTAGCTGTCCCCTCCTGTGCAGCTACGCTAAAGATTAGAATTCCCAATATAGTCACTGGTTGCAAAAGTGCTCTTAAGCTGCTGTTTCACTGGGTTTATGTCTGAGTGCCACTAATCAAATTAACTGAGATGGCTGCAGTAAGCTGTTTGTAGAGATGAAAGCCCTACCAAAAGAAGTTTCTGTTACAGCTTACGAAGCTGAATTCTGTTAAGCACTAAGCACCCACTTCATGGAAAATCTTGACTTTTATTCTTTCTGCTGTTCCTCACTAGAGGGTCAACAGTACTTAAATGGTCTTGTTAAGTCTTGCACAAGCCAAAAATCCCTCTTCCCATCATATAACTGGGGTATTTTTCCCATGAAAAAAAACCCCTCATACTTATTTTTTGTGTGTGCTTTAAAAAGTTTTTTTAAGAAATAAAATTAAAAATCATACAATTAGGAAACTATGATTTTATGAAATACATCATTCTAGTTTGATGGTCGTGTAAAGCTGCAAGCTCACCCCCAGAGTATGGTTATAAAACAGAAAAGGCAGTCAGGACACTGTTGCAAAACAGGAAACTAAAAACCAAGCACTTTTGTCCTATCAGAATCCCTGTGACTTTGAAAATTAATAGCAGGGCTGTGGGTGTTTATAGAAAGGATTGCTGTGATACAAAAAAAAAAAAAAAGGCAACAAAGCAGCTACTGAGATGACATAGGAGGCCTCTGACACACAACCACCTGTAGCTATAGTAATTCAAGAAGACACAGGAAGGTAGCAGAGAGCACAATGGTTCACTGATACAAATGGTCTCAAGTCTTTACCAGGCTCTGGAGCAGATGTGTGAGGAATAAAGATCTGCAAGCTCTTTGCAAGTTTACAGATCTTTGCCAGAGCAGGTCACAGAGGATCTGTAACAGGTTTTCTCTCAGGTCACATTAACCCATTCATTTTACTTCGTTGTAATAGAATAACCACTGTCAGTCTTAGCTGAGGAAAGTAATGCACAAAATACTGAAAGGACTATTTTACTGAAGCATACAAATGCCTAGAAAGCCTTATTAAAAGTTATGAAGTCTGCCTTCTCCCTCTGTTTTCCCATTATCAGAAAGTAAAAAAAAGGCTTGTACTTTCAAAATATTTCATACCAAAATATCTGTTCTTACTTTGTACAGGTCAGGCTATGTAGAAAGAAGGAAAGCAAAACTTCCAAGTGTTGTTGGATCCTGCACTCCTTGTTAAATGACTACAGGATAACAATGCCACCGTGTACCCATCCTGGCACAGCTGTGCAGTGCTAACAAATACCAGAGGTCCTTTCAAATTATGTTTAAGAACCTTTCTGGCAGGAAGATTTAATTAGTAGTATTAGCAATGTCAGAGGTCTCTGTCTTTGAAACTATTCCAATTCTCTTAAATAAATGCACAGTATAGTGTTCCTCAGGATTTCCAAGCAGAGGAAATAATGTTTTGATGGTTTCTTTGCATTAATAACCATTTATGGTCCATTGCATAAGAGAAAAATGGGGACTTCTCCTGAAAGAAATGTCTGGTAGTTTTGAGGACAGTTCTCAAGAAAGATATGGAAAAGAAGTAGTAGAATTTTATGCATCAAATTATATTTAATGATAATATTTCACCATCCAGTCAGTCAAATGAATACCAGATTTCACCTTTATAATCAAAAAATGAAGAAACCATTTCATCTTCTTACCAGTCTAGTATCTGACATTCTGATACGGTATCTTTTTTTTATTTTATTTTTCTCTCCAGTTTTAGCTTTTAAGGCTGGCTGTGCTAGATTAGTGCACATTTGGAAGTGATTCTCTGTAGACTTCACAAAATTGTACATTTTTTTCAGCTCAGCACATATTTCTATCAACTGATACTTTACTAGAAGCTTCCCTTTGATCATTTTGTTACATAAAATAGTTCTCTTTCTATCCCTTATGTCAGTACCATACACCTTTTCTGTACTTAAGGAGAGCATACATGTCTTAGGTATTTGCTTCTTTGTGACTCTTGGAAGAATTAATCTGTTATGAAAAATATTAGAAACAGTGGCATTAGGAGAATAGGGTAACTTTCTATTTAAAAGTTCCAAATTGTACTTAACAAATACAGCAATGCTAATAAGCTGTCATTTAACCAGCTCAAGTTATTTTAGAATTTAAATTAGGATAAATACGGATAACAAGAAAATATTTTCACTTTATACATTATGCACCAGATTAGCCCTCAGTGGTCAAGTTATAAACATTGCAAAAGCATAAATACATAAAATGGGACAAAATGGTATTAAAGATTATAGGGAGAAACATGAAATCATAAAAAATTTCCTGATACAGCTTCCTAGAAACTGAGAGTATTCATTTGGCCAGATAACTTTCATAGGCAACATTCTTTTTATTCAGTGTAAATTGTGTCTGATGTTATAGTAAAACCTCTCAGACAGAAGCTGTCTTTCAACAAAACATGTCTTAAGCTTCACAGTAGTGACATATTATAATTTTCTGTAACATTAAATATGATGTGCTGACAGCATTGCTGTATGACACTGGTGATACATCAAGAATGGAAATTCTGAAATGGTGAGAGTATTAGTAAAAATTACCTTTAAAGACCAGTGTAAAGACCAGTCTAATTATACTGCTGGATTCCAGAAAGCCTTTCACAGTGGAGTTAATGGGTCAGACTCTTAGTCCTGTAAACAGTTGTAACTCCACAGGTTTCAGGACATGTTTGCATTCATATGCACAACAGATGTAAAACAGATGTCTTAATATTGAGGTAATATTTTAAGCACAAGCATTTTGTGCATGTAAAATGAGATGTGTTGCAACAACAGTCATATCTGTACAGAAAGTCACAGACCTCAGTGATGTACTGTTCCCAGCTGCTGCTCTGCCTCTGGGATGCCTGTGTCCCCTGAGAGTCCGGCTGTGCTGGGGCAAGGGGGTAACTGCACCCCGTCCTTAGGGGCAGGAAGGGACGGGAGGAAGATGAGGACTCCTCTTTCACTCTGAGCTTCAATGGCCCCATGCTCTGCATAGATCTGACAGCCACACAAGAGCTGTCAGTGATTCTGCCTGTCTTGTGCAAGGGACTGACACGACCTTTCATGAGAAAATGGGTCCTTATCTTTACCACAAGATTGCTAGGATTTCTAAGAAGAATGTGGCTAGACCTCCACAGATATTAGCAGTATCTGATTTCTTGCCAAGGGGAGATGTGAAATCTCACCAGGCAAGCCTGCAGCAGAAAGGACTTGGAAAGAATGTTATTCCCACACATCTCCTAAGGCCTGTAAAAGGCCCAGGGAGACATTCAGAGTTCAGGGACTACCCTTGTCCTTTTTTTCAGCAGCAAGAGGACATGGCTCTGTGGCCCTCAGACTTTGCTGCTGACCAGGGCAAGCAGCACATATCAGTGCCTGGCAGACTGTGACCATGCCTGCCAAGGCACAAAGGGGATGCTCACAACTTCCACAAGTAGGGAAGAAGAGTTACTCCTTCTCGTTCTCCTCACTGCAGTCACACAAGTCTTAGCAGCAGAGCACATAGCTGGAGAAGGTATTTCAGCCTCTGAGCCATGGTGCCCCTCACAACACTTCTTGCTTTGCTATGGGCTTTATCAATACATCACATACAATCTTACAGCCGTTGCCAGGATGTAAGCAGTTATCTGCAGCCTGATTTTATGTCTGTCTTCATTTCATTATATGAGTTGGACCACTCCATGGGGTTAACAGCACTGTGATTTTTTGTGTGCCTGATCATAAGAACCCGCACAGCTCAAGGATAACACGAGCAGTCAAGGTCCTGATGAAGTTTCTCTATTTCCATAAGGCTTTGGATCTCCTTAATGTACTGCTGATTAACTGTATTAAAAGATATGCTCAACTTATTCAGTGTGACACCTGTTTTTATCCACAAATATAAATTGGTTTGCTGCTTATATGTTTTTGTAAAGTCTTTGCTCCATATTGAGAAGCTGCTCTCGCTATCAAAAGGTATTTCTCTTGCTAGGTGCATAGTTATCTATTGCCAGAGACATTAATTTCATTTTTTTATTAGGGAAATATGTGCATATTGCTAGAGTAAATAGGCCAGTTTTACTACACAGGTTACACAGGAGACAAACCACACATTAACTGTCCTACTGAACAGTGCAAACAGCTCAGAGTGTTTGGATTTTAGAAGTGACTTTGCTATTATTCTAATGATGCCCTGGTGAGCATTCATATTCAGGTAGTAACAACCCTTGAAAATGACTCTTTCAGTCTAGTTATTCTGTTGCTGGATTCCAGAAAGCTTTTCACAGCGGAGTTAATGGGCCAGATTCTTAGTCACTGTAAACAGTTGTAACTCACAGGTTTCAGGACAAGTAACCCAATTTATATGCTGGACCTACCTCTCTATTCTGTAAACCCTGTACTAAAGGTATGTAATAATTAAAGATTAAGGAATAAAAAAGCCAAACACACTAACTTGACTCAGGAAAAGACTTTGCACTTACTGAGATGAGGACTAACCAAATCAAGATCTAAGAGATTAGTTAGAAGTAGGAGAGTAACTCGGTGTAATAAAGCACACTTAGCATAATATTAGAGACCTCTTCAGCACATTTTCAAATAATTCATTTTAAATCTGCAAGTTGCCTCTGAAGGTCCCAAACCTGCAAAGCTCACTCATGATTTAATTTTATGTACTACCAATAATCCCACTGAAATCAAACTATCCACACTGCTGACAGGCAAGAAAGCAGAGTTTAACTGCTGGAAGGATTAGGGATCTAGACAGAAGAAAGTTCCCTGGCTTCCACATCTCCTTCAGACTTGACCTATAAACAAACAGGGAACTGTTTGGCACTTAGCTGAGTAGAAATAGCCCTGTTCTTCAGCAGTTATGATTCTACTTCAAAGAAAATCTTTTATTCTTCCTCAAATTAATGCGATTTTCACAAGAAAGCACATAAAAGTCTCAATCTCTATAGATTTGTGCTTTTAATGCTCCCCCTAAATGGGAAAAAACTATATAAATCACAGTTGCCAAAATGAGGTAGAATATGTAATTCCTTTTCATTAATCCTGCTACAGCTCTTGCCTGTAAACTCATTTGAAGCCCAAATTTGATATCAGCAGCACAATGCTAAAGCTGGCTTGAGCCACAGAGTTGTTA
Organism: Florisuga fusca; assembly: GCA_038090715.1. Lineage (NCBI taxonomy): Eukaryota > Metazoa > Chordata > Aves > Apodiformes > Trochilidae > Florisuga > Florisuga fusca. Next base: position 10,305,771 of record JAAWXA010000015.1, on the reverse strand, counting down.
GGTGTCATTTACCAAAAGAAAAAAAAATCCATGATGCAATAAAGTTGCTGCCTTGCTCCAGCAAGAAAAATATTTTTCTCAACATAAATACAGAGCATTAAGACATACTGGTGCTTTTAGCTGAAGTGTGATTTAGAAGAAACACACTTAGCTGAGCCAGGGCACAAAGCCAACTACTAGATCAAGAACCCAGAATTTACATTTAATCAACCTCAAGTAGGAAAAAAACTGACTTAACATGCTGTTTGCTGGTCACATACTGTAAAATCATCGTGTGATGCAGCACTGCTAAAAATTACCCCTGGGAAAAAAAAACAAAAAAAAAACAAAAGAAGGTGCAGTGGTCATTAAGGAAGTGCCATTAAGGAAGGTGCAATGGCCAAAGAAAACATATGACAGAAGTCACTGATCTGGAATTTCATTATTTTGTTTCCTAAAACTTCAAACATAACTTTTGATAACTCGAATGTTTGATCTTTTAGCTACCAGAACAATTTCCTAGTTACTCTTATAAGCTGTAGCTTTCAAACTCCTAACTGCTCCCAGTGCTCTCTACATACTGGCTTATTTAGTGCTGCCTCAGCTTATCTCAGGGCTCAGTGCAGCGAGGCTTTTAGTTGCTATGGCCCTAAGCACAGAACACGAAACAAAAGGACATCTGTTTCACTATATATTTTTCATTCAAAAACAAGGTATAGGAGCCCAAGGCATGTCCCTACTCCTTTTCAGTTGTTTTGGAGCTCCCATTTACACCTGGAGCATTCCAGCTTCTCAGTGTACCTCTTCATGTAGAAACACCAAGGCTGTATCAGATCTGTAACTCCACTGCTGTAAGGAATGGGATGCCTGTATGCATGCAGAGAAAAAGGAGCTAAAGTCCTAACTTTGTCAAAGAATTCACAGGCCCTTCAATACAGCACCATTACATCCATTACTTGTCACAAGCCAAACAAGAGCTGATAAGCACAGTATGTTACATTAAATATAATCAGAGAGCTACAGACCAGTACTGATTACTTTCAGTATTTTTAGTATAAAAGGCATGATATCTTTGTGGGCACTGATATTAATGTACTTACAATGTTTTAGGTTCACAGAAAAGGTAAAATATATTTAAGAGACAAGGAATTTCCAACTAGGCAAAGCTGGAAATCATACCATCTCAGAACAGCTGTGCTCAGGTTTTGACAGTGGCAGACAAGAGCTCTTGGCTCAGAAGCTGACACCAGCTCAGAACTGTTTTTAAACTGGAGACCAGGTTAATGCAGAAAATGCTCTGTGAAGACACCACGGGGTGGATCCGTAACGCAGAGCAACAAAACTCATAGACTCTTCTAGATGTGGTGACAGTTCTCCAGAGAGAGGGAAGCTGTTCTGACAAAAAGCCAGCAGCAGCAAATGGAGCTCATCCATCCTGTATCCCTCCCCCGTGAAGAGGGTGTGTGATCACAGTGCATTCTGCCAGCTCGTACACCTCATCACAAGTGCCTGCAGCTGGGGAGGGCTGAACTTTTTTATGTCTGGGACTGAACAAGAATGGAGCAGTGATAAGAAATTACCTCCTCCTTCTTGCCACTAGTTATATCCTAAAAGTATTATTGTGCTTTGACTCTTGGACTTCTTGCTTGAAGCTGTATAGCTATACTTCAGTTTCCAGTTCAGGCTCAAAAACCTGCTCTGATTGATCTGCAGCCACAAAACATGAATGAAAACATGTACAGCATCTTTCCTCCTCACACCTCTCTAAACTAAGTACTGCAGACAGTACTGCACATCGGTGGGAAATATTATTGTACTGTATTTTTCATCCATAAAAAATATCGTAATAATCTAGAATTTACAGGCTGTAATTAAGATAAAAATCAAAGGGGTCCAAGCCTACATCTCCTAATACATCTTTTCAAGTTACAGGTGGAAATCTATTGTGCTTGTGAGTTTGATCTTGTCTGCATAACATGGTCAGAAAACCACAGCTCTACTGAGTCTGTACTGTGTATTGGCTCTATATAAAAACTTAAAACTGAAAGTCTTTGTGACAGCCTCTTCCACTATCTGAAAGTCCATTGGGAATTGTTACAACAAGAATCAACATTACAGATTTGTAGTGTTTTTAACAAAAGAACACTTCAATAAGCCCTTTCTTTTTGGCTATCAAAGGATTACACCAACCTTTCAACTCACAAAACTCCAGACACCTTACGTTCATGCTGGTGCCTTCTTTATGTTTTAGTTCTATTTCTACCTCACAGAAGTCTTCCATGCTTCAATATTAACCTGTATCCTCTGCCCAATCCTGTCTGTATGTTTTTTTTTGTCTTTTGCAGATTTTATAATGCATTCTTCCTGGATTCTGACAAAATTATAGTTCAAATCGTTTAACAACTGTAACACGAACTCATTATCTTCTGAATCATCATTCTTTGTTTCATCAAACCTTATTCACAAAGATTTTAAAAAAATAACATGTTGGTACAAGTGTCAAATATCATTACTGCAAGGAATACCTGAGGGTCTCTGTTAATATAACCCTTGCTCGTTATTAAGTCCTCCATTGACTAATACATTTTTTAAACAGTCAATGAGTTAAACTAACATGTACCCTTGTTAAGTCTATATAATGTAATTGACCCACGTGGCTCACATTTCTAGGTCATGTGATACTAAGCTATAACAAAATTTGCTACTCAGGATGGCTATTTTTATCAAACCTGTATTTCTATAAAATAGGTGAAGTATTTTTTGGCAAACAATACTTCTCATCAAACCATGCTGATGGACTTATTTTACATTCTTAATCTCAGTTAAGAACATAAGAACTTTTTTATTTTATTTTTTTTCTCTATTATTACTTCTGCTTGACCTGTGGCTAACTTAGAGTTCCCCCAGTTTTTTCATATGTCACAAAAATAACCCTGTTGTTCACATAATGCCTTTAAAGCCTCTGACAAATTTTCTGAATCTCTGGTTTAAGAAAAATCCAAATGCCTTTTATTTTTTTATCTGACCTGATTATTACATATGAGAAATATGCACATTTTAGAAATCCTTTGGTAGCTTTTCATCTGTAAAACTATGTTTCACTTAAAAACATTTTCTCTTTAGGAGGATCATCATATCTTTGTATAAAGAGAAACCACCCAAATCAGAACCACCCAACATAACAAGAAGCAACTGAAAGGGAAGAGAGGAAATGAAGAGGAAAACAGCTCATGTTCACTACACATTGTATGCAAAACTACATTTACTTGGTTTATGAGGAATTTTTGGAAGGTTTAAAGAAGCTGGGGCGATTGGTTACTCTAGCATACAAAACTAACCTAAAATCTTGCAATAGGCAAATGAAGCATGTAACTATCAGCTTAGCATTAGCTAAAGAGTAAATGTATCTTTTTTATGGAGAGTTTTTCCACTCAAGATACCAAGAGAAAGGCATTAGTTAGTGCTTGCTTTCTACATTTGGTTTGATCTGATGCTTACATGAGAGAAATATGCTGGCAGGTTGGAGCATTGAATAGGTGTTGCAGAGCTATTAGAGTATTTCTATTAAAGTCTAGTGAACCTATTTGATTGTGCAGTGTGACCAGGGTGCTTAGTGAGGCACTACCAAAAACTACATGCACTAATGTGTATAAAATAATAACATAATAGTTATTATTTTGCATTTCATTTCTTAAGTCTCATTTGTCATCAGTTTATAGGGACCTTCTTCCAAAATAGAATCAAACTTCCAAAGAAAAGGTCTGTTTGCAAAGCTGCTGACACCTTGCCATCTTTTTGAGAATTCTCAGAGTGGGAATTCCTAAAATACTAAGTAGTATTTTTTTTTCTTTCTTCCTGGCTGGTAAAAACAGCCAGAATCACTGAAGGTTTCTTTTAAACAAGATCATAATTTCATTTTACTAATAAAACCCTTTCATGAAAAAACTTCAAATGAATGTTTCTAATTTGCCCTAGGACCAACTTGAACTTTTGGTACCCACAGTGTTTCCTGTCAAGGAGATCACAGGCCTGCTACCCCTTAGTCTTTGTTTGTTTTGAACCTCACCCATTCTGGCTTCATTCAATGCCCTCCAGTTCTGATTTCTGGAGAAGACAGTAACAACTCGTCTCCATCCATTCTCTGCATGTTGCTAACAATTTTATAGACAGTTATGACATCTATTTACAGAGTTTAGAAAGCTCAGCCACCAAAGATTAGCACCTTAATATCAGTGCTTTAAATATACCTTGCCCCACCAGTTGTTTTTTTTAATATATATATATATATATATACCTATTTGCCACAGGAAAAGAGCCTTTCCCATAAAAAGGTTTTCAGTATTCACCTCTTATTAAAATCCCAACATTTCTAATGAGTAAAATATATCAAGAAAACAAGAGGAAAAGAAAGATTTTTCCAGTGCACTGGGGCTGTGAACAGACATCAGCAACACTCTTCTTTGATGTTATTTCTGTAAGGCTTTCCAGTACTTCCAGACATGACCAAAATCACGATGTGCAAAATCTAGCACAGATGACTTAGTTCTAGAGTTGGTATTCTATTTCTTTCCTGTCTCCTCTTGGCCTCCCCCAGTTTATCTTTATTCCTCCTGCTATTCCCAATTGTTTCATGTTCTCTGAAGATCACAAATGATCCTTGACTCAGTTTGAGATTAAAATAATTATTTTTTGTAAAAGTAGAAAGATGGAAAGAAGATTAATGTGGACATGATACACCTGGTATTAAACGGAGTGCCTCTTAGAAGGTAGAGGTCATAGGGAGCACATTTGCTTATTTCACTGCATTTATTCTTTCAAAAATCAACTTTAAATTTGCAAATTATCTTTATGCGTTTGTTCAAGCTGACAGCCAGAGGAAAGGCTCCATTTCAAGAACTAATCAATGCCATGGCCAAAGATCTCAAATCTTGAAAGAAAAACAAGGAAAAAAAAAAATCCAAAACAGAAAGAGAACCTGGCTGTTCTGTTCTTAGTATATATTTAACGAGATGGTTTAAACACTTTGAAGTGAAGGGATCTTGATCACCACAATGGTTTATGCAGTTACAGTGTTTGTGGGGGAGGGGGATGTCACAAGACCGAGATCAAATCTTTTTAAAAAGAAGACTATCCCTTTTACGAGTGTACCAGTTGCTAAATCTCAGAGGTAATTGACAAAATGGTTTATATTGTGAAGTCCCTTGAGTAATTCCTAATCAGATTATAAGCATAAATCAAATCTAAGATTTGAATGATGCCCCCAAGTGTCACTATGGATGCATGTTGTATTAATACCTCACTGGCATCGGCTTGCTAATCACCAGTTCCTACTTTGTGAAAGATTCCTTCAATTGTGAGCCAGTAAAGGAAACTGTGAGAATAAATTGTTATATTTACTCCAGTAAACTTCACTGCAATTATATAGCAATATAAAATGATTTGCACTTCTAATTTTTTTTTCATTTAAGATTATCCGCTGCACCATTTTCAATTGTCATAACCAGTCAGAAAGAATTCTCTCAAAGATAACATGGCAGAATGGAAAGTTCAAACCAACCTCCATAGACAGCAAGATCTCTTTCATTAGTTATGCTAGCATACAGCTGCACTTAGTTCTTTCAACCAACACTGATAAATACTTCCATTGTGCATGTTAATCAGATTGGGAAATGATAGAGAAAATGGAAGAGTCAGAGGTTTAAACTACATTACTGAATAATTACATCAGAAAATGTGCCATTTACTGAGGATTTCTTTTTTCCTGAGAGAAAAACATTAAAGAAAACACACAATAATTATTTTTCTTAAGAGGATGCAAACCTTTACACTGAATGAAGAAAGAGATGGAATAATGTATCTAATATAATAGATATTTACAGGCATCCCAAAGAGAGAGGTACAGAGTATCTCACAATACTTCAGAAAAGAAGGAAAATCAGAGCAGTTCAGGATATATCAAACCAAGGTTTTCAAGAGGCTCCTTTCTATATCAGAGGGTCAAGCAGAAAGGTTCAGAGATCTTCCAATGCAGGGAAGGCACCAGCACCCAGAATTCCCCTTAGACACAGAGATTATAGACTGCAAAGCTATTGATTTTGATGAGACTATTATGCACTGAAATGATTGGTTTGATTTAATGAGACTCTTTATAGATACAAATTGCTTTCCTTAATTGTAATGGGTAGCATGTAGGTAAGATAACAGCATTGGATCCTCAGTCTTTTTGTGTATAGTGAAGAGCAATTTTGTGAGCTGCAGGGCTGGTCTGTCCCACCCCGCCAAGGAGATGTTTGGGGTTTTTTGCCTAATATTATTGCTGAACAAAGTCAGTTTCATCTGTGTTGGAAAAACCAAGTCCTACATCCAACTGTTTTGTTGTAATATCTTCTAGTTATTACTGCAAAATTGTTTAATTATTCCTACCACCTGGCCTGAGCCCATTATAGTTCATGAAAACATTCAGTAGGGTTTTGTCCAAGACTATTGGGAGAATCACAAAACTTCATTCCCCTTCCCAAATATGAACTTGATATACAGTACAATTACAACAAGTACTATCCAAGGAAAGAGAATTTACTGAGATTAAATTGCATTACACTCATCATAAGAATTCTAGAAGCAATGACTACTCAAACTCTCCGTTGAATTTGGTAATTTGTCCATAGTAAACAAATACATAAACTAAAATTAACAACTATTCTAAGTATAAAGTTAAAAATGTACTGGCATTTCATTCTGTTTGCCTGAAAAGACAAGCATTAAGCATTGATTAGTGTAGAAGATAAATAGTTTTGAGGGTTTCCTGTCCATATGCTAAAGGAAGAAACATGTGAGTAGATTGGAGGTGGTAACTGCAGGTAATTCAAATACTTCAAGTCCAACACATCTCAGTCTTCATTCTTCTTTCTACACAGCTTATATAACCAGAATTAAGTAGTACTGCATATTAGTAATGTAGACAATCTGTTTTTAACCTGAATGTTCCACAAATCCTTCTCTGTATGAATATATTGACACATAATGTTAACTTACACTGAAATAAAATATCATATCAATAACACTATTTCAGCAGAATTCCACCAGCCTAAGAAAACTTCATCCTTTTTAATTTGAGTTCATTCACTGACTGCAAAGACCTTCAAACTCAATTTAAAGAGGTCAAATTTTATGAAAAAAACCCCCAAAACCAAAACACTAAATACCTCACTTCTTAACAGACAATTCTTGAAATAAATAGACAAAAAAATCATATTAATTTATTGACCTAATTATTGTGATAGAAAAATTATGGGATACATTCTGATTTTGCATCTTAAATTGACCACACATGATGAAATACCATACAAGCTGATAATTTTTACCACCACTACACGGCTTCTGTGAAGGAAATGCATTCTGACAAATTACAGCCTCAGTTTCTGTCAGCTTCTTTAATGTGGAGCAATTGAGAATATGAAATGCTTAAATAACCAGAGAAGTCAAGCCACTTAGCCAGTATGTAACACAACTCCAAAGTTGGAAATGACTTGAAATTTAAAATGTTCCTCTCCTCTTTCTAGAATCGTCTAATCCAAAAAAATCACAGCTCCCAGTAAATCAAGAACACAGAATATGCTACATGTTTTCAATAGTTAGTAACTCAAGGGAATTAGTAATAGATCATTTAACTTCAGGAAGATAGAATTTCCCTTTTAAGCCAGCAGTCTAAATGGAATTAATTGAAATGGCAAGAGAAGAGGGAATCGTTTCAATCTTTTCCACTAACTGGGGTGAGCTCTAACAGTCAAAGGACTAATTAGGCCTTTGGTGTGTAACTAACTGAACCTCTCCCTGGCAACAATTACTGCAGCTGCCTAAGACCTTGAATTGGGCTACCAGAAAATGAAGAGACACCCATGGCATGAAGAAAACAAACCACAAAAAGCAGAACCTAGAATATTGAAAGGAAACCAGACAACAGTATAGTGGTACGGATTAATGCTTGGGAGCTCCCTGGCCAGAAAGGAAACTTTCAAATTTGACAACATACGCCTTGATTTCCTTATAAGACAAAAGATTTTTGCAGCACCTACAGAGCCTGAACAGCTGTGATGCCCTCTAGGAGTGTCATGACTTTGTTGCTGTAGCCAGGACTAGCAAACAGCATTCCCTAACATATACTTGCATACACAGCCTCTCAGATGGATGAAGTTTCAGGAGATGGGAAGGAGTGAGAGGCTAGTGGCAAAACCCACTAACAACTGCTGGCTTATCTCACAGGCTAGAGAGAAAACTTTCATTAGCAACAGTCTAACAGGAAAATTTCCCTCTTCAAGTTTATTTCTGGGAGCTTTCCTGCACCTCATTTGCTATTTTCCACAGTACAGGGCAGTTGGAGCAACATCTGTATTCTAATCCTTTCTTCTCATCTGGGAGGAGCAGTAACTGTACAGGTTCATATGATGGATTTAATGAGGTCCCAGTAACATTTGCTACCAAAGGAAACTATGCAAGCCAGAAGGACAAAAAGAATTTTTGTTTGTGCCTAAGATTTCAGACAATCTGAGGACTGCTCTGAACTTTCATTAGATCTTTTGTCTGTATCACATAGTGGAATACATGAAAATGAACCTAATGAATCTAAGCTTTTATTTGTTAATATCTCTAAATTCCTCCAGTAGGAGAGCTTTTACACTGCCATGCCAATGTCTTCCATGTGATGACATCAAAACAGGAATGGAATTTCCTTAAAGCTTTGAACTATAATAAACAGAATGTTACAGACACAATGCTTGATGTAGAATAAAAATCCCACCTTGACTTGTTTCATGCAAAATAAAAACAAATATTATAATTTTTAAAAAAAGACTGAAAAACCTGAGATATTAAGATATTCATTTCCCAACTATTTTAATGGCATTTATTCATCATTTTCAGCTGTTTGTTACTATTTTGTTTTGCCAAAGGATTTTCACAGTTTAAAAATTGCCTCAAAAGAATGTTTTTTATGAGCCCAGACATTTTTACAAAATTATGGGTAAAAGGAGCAACCAGAGAATATTCTTATTTAAAGAGTAAGCAGTAGGAAGCTGTGCTGTGGGAATGTTCTTGTACACTATGTTAGGTGCCATGGGGTCAGAAGGGTGGTTATTTTCTCTTGTGGTGAACAAGGCAGAACAAACTAACCATACAGAGACATTTTCTAGCTCCTGCTTTGGAAGATTTTAACAGCAGTACAGTGAAGTGGTTTTAGCGAATTATGGTCTAACCTGCTTACTGAAGTCACTGTTAAATCACTTAACAGTGAAATTCCCTGCAAAAGTTGGAGTTGAAACAGTATCAGAGACACTCAATCAACTATTAACCCCTAACTTGCTTTGGTTTTCATTAATGATAGAATTTTGAAGCATTTGAGATAGGGAGAAACAACTTTTTAATTGGAATAGAAAATTTTAATTGGAACCAGCATCATTATTTATGCATTTTGACAGATTCCTTTTGTCTTCTGGTGTTTGGCTGGTTTTTGTTTCGGGGTTTGTTTGTTTCCAAACAGTATTATTGTATCTGCTAACCAACTTTCTTGCCTTTTCTATTAACTCACAGTACTCAAGGTACTTTAACCTGCAGCTCACCCATAAATATCCATGATAAATCTGTAGCAGTCTAACCAATACCAGCAGAAACAAGGAAGTATTTGACTAAGGCTATGTGTGGGGAAAAAAATATTGAGAGAGAGAGAGAAATAAGCAATGATAAAGTAACACAGGATATCTGGTTCACCTCAAATTCTTCTTTTATGGTTTTTCATTTATGATCAAACTATAATTTGTTATCTAAGACTGGTGATTTGTACTTTTTCTGTGGGCTGCCGCCACACTATCTCTTACTTTCCCATATTACATAAAACAGAAAATAACCATGTTTTTTGACTTCTGCAGGATTCCAGTTTCACTGGCAGTGACATCTGCGTGGGGTTTGATGAATAAGAGAATCTGATGATTTTCCACCACTCACCAGACCTTCAAGAAGCTGGGATAAACACGTTAGAAGAGTATTGCCTCTAATTCCAGTCTCACAAATAACCTGACAGTATTTCTAGAAAGTCTAATCTGAAGTCACAAATGAAAACACTTAATAATCCAATGAGAATGGAATTATGTAAAGGTCAATAAAACAAATCAACATGTGCTCCTTAGAATAAGTATCAACATCTGTGCTGTCTTTTACACTTTAAAAGAAAAATCAATGAACTATAAACCCATGTGGATAAATATTAATGTCTTTCAGGGATTCCAGTGGTTTACAGTTTACCAAGAATAGTTCATAAATATTCTCATCTAATACAGCCTGACAACTTGTAGTGTGTGCAAAATTACTAAATCAGACCCTCTCAGTTCTGCCACTACTAATCTTCCAATGCTTTTGTCACAAATAAAGAAATTACTCTTTTCCCTCATGACAAACACACACTTGTCAGTGTGCAGGGGGGGTCTGTAAAATAACAAGCTTTTTGATATTATTCCTCCTTACCATTTGCATAAGAGGAAAAAAAACCCACAAAAATGTCATACACTAATCTATATTAAAAGAATACTTAGAGTCCAGAATAAGTAACTCATTAGGGCCTCCAGACTGTCAAAGTCTAGGTACACATACATCAAAACATTTTTTAAAAATTATACCCTTTATGCCAAACACACATTTCTTCTAAGGCAGGTCACAAAAGTAGAAAAAAACTGACTACTTACAAGAAATGTCAGCAATTAATTTGCTGAACAATCTTAAGTATTTGATTGCTAAAAATAGGAAGCATTAAATACCATGCTCCAAATTGTTATTTGAAGTTATCACACCCTTGTGTCCTTACAAAGGTATTCTTCTTGTGAGCTTCAATTTATAAAGTGAGGATTATCCCCCATTATCCCCAAACACAAAAATGACAGAGCACGTGAACTCACCAGGGCTAACACTCTGAGGGTTATTCAGTGATTCCGTTAGTCTCTATTTTTGTTGCATTCAGCAGTGGATTTGCTCTAGAAGATGAAGTCCCTATACCAGCTATTCTAGGTTGTTTAACAAAAATGCACTTCCACAATAATAGTTTATCATAACCATAAATAAGTACTTGTAGAATACCAGAGATAATTGATGTTGGCTGTAACTGTTAATAACAGCTCCCTCCAATGTTCTAAATAAAACTTATTTATGGGCACAGAGGAACCATATAAAACACAGTATACACACCACTACAGACATCAGCAAATGAATAAATAAATGATGTTTCATTTGCATGTGAAGATAACAAATATTCTTGCATCTGGTAAATTTGTTTGTGCCTTGTATCACTCTCTGGCTCCTCAGCAGCATGTAAGTCTCTGCATTCAGAGCAGAATTATATTTTTTCCTGACTCTACAGCACTCTGTATCCTTAGGATTCTTCTTCTCCCACACTATCCCCACACTGTTTACTAGTATTCCTGCACCTACTCTCACTTCTGTCTCTTTGGAGTAACAATCTCTGTTATCAACCTTTAAGCCTTTCTAAAACCCTAGATACAAAACAAATACTCTCTGCGTTAGGATCAGTGAAGTCAGTAGCTTAGTCCGGCTTTCCATTGAAGATACATTCACACAGTTTACATATAAAGTTGACAGATAAACATTATATATTTTTTACAGATGTCAGTAAAATGTGCAACAGTGTCATTAGCAAGTATTTCCAGCTCTATGAGTACAAAGTACTGGATGAAAGCACCTTACTAAGCCCAAGCAGTTGACTGTTAACTGCCAAGTTAAAACCTTGTTGTTAAAAATTGTAGTCAATAAATTTTTAATCACATAATTTAACCACAAAGTTACTATCTCTAAACGCAATACTCTTCGTAAGAAATATGAATTTATTTTCAATGTTTGATAACATGAACCTTTATTTTAAGTCAGACTGCCATTCTCTCACACAACTCCCCAAAATCCAAGATCTAACTGATCAGTCCATGACTTAGCTCCTACTTCATACAGTATCTCTGAACTGAAGCCACCCAGCCTCATGCATATAGATTACTAAGATCTGTTCTTCAGGCATCACTCCATGGTTTTACTGATATTTTGAAAGCAATTCTTATTTCACTTTTTTCTTTTTACTAACTCTCACATTTTTCTTCTCAGTAAATACTTTCTACTTCATTTCCCCCATTTACAACTTAGTCTAGATATGCTTCATGCTCTGACAGGTATTTGTTCAGCAAAAACCTACTCCCAGGATACCTTCCCACATTAGCCAGAACCAGAGCTAAAGATCAGCTGAAATAGTTTTGAATTCAAATAATATTATAAACAGAAGATAAAAGGGCTTCAAATACCTTGCAAAAAAGTAATGCTACTTGACTTGTAAGTGGTGTTTTATGGACATTTTTACACAAAGAAGACTTTAAGGAAAGATGCAAACACAAAGGGACACTGCTATCCAGAATTATGCAAAAACTCCTATGTTGAAATGAAAATGCTTCATACTGAGGTGAGCAAGCAAATATTCTGGAATTGTTTCCCTCGTAGGTAAATTCAAAGTGAGCACCCCCAGAAGGTCGTGCAAGTCCTAAGTTTCTTGGCAAGTTACTCAGACTTTCTGTTGGCTCATTTTTATTCTATGTTCTTTGGATGAAACAAATGCCAGCACTTTGGAGGACCGAGCTACATTTAGCATTACCCCAGCAGCCAATAGCAGCCCCTGACAGAGCACAGCTTGCTGCACTTTCTCCAGCAGCACAACCAGCACTGGAGGTGCTGAGCCTCCCCACGCCCCCTGCTCACCCATTCATCTCCCACTCAACAACGCCAGCACTCCTGTTCATAGACTGTATAAAAATCCAGATCAGAAGATTTCCTTTACTTCAGAGAGGCCTACAAAAGACAGCAGAGGGCAGAAACCTCTCAGGCTTCTTGTGAACCAGCAGACAGAAAGCAATGTTCTACCACATGACCTACACCATCTTCCCAAGCTGAAGCAAGCAGGCAAAATTGCTGAACTGGTCATTGAGAGGCCTGAGGGAGAAATCTTTGAAGATCTTTTGATCTGTCAGTGGGATCCTCTTGCCACAAACCAAAAAGAACTACAGGACTTGAAAAATACTTCTTTTATATATATAAATAAAGTATGTTTAATGGAAAAAGAATAAAAATTCTGAAACAATTTCTGAAGTAGATCATTTAAGGCTTGCCTGTCACACAGAGCTTTGAAAATATTTATTTTCATCTTGGTTTTCAGAATAACCTAGACTTATTTCCTATCTCTTCCTGCAGACAAAGAAGACTATTTTATTATGACATTTCCCAGATAAGCCCTATTTAAGATGTCTATTCCAGATAAACTCAGATGAACTTCTCACAGTTTCAAAACAATGAGATGATCTGTTATGTGGTGCCTGGTCATCATTTTATTTAAATAATATTATCAGTTCATTAAATCACAACCCAGGCCAGAAAAATACTACTGCAATACAAATTAGAGTATATATATATAAAACTGAGTGTGCATACACATCCAGAGATGTAGAGGCTCCAATTTTAAGTATGAAAAACCAGAACAATTGTCAGAGGCTTTAGACTGAGTGAAAACAGAGAGGGTATAACAGTGTTGGCTCACGTCTTTGGAAGCAGTGTTTTGTTGGTTTCTGTAGAAGACCTAAATAGCTTTCAGATGCTGCAGTTCAAGCAGTAAGAAATTTTGAGAAAGAAGTTTCCAGCTGTGGCTTTTCTTGTTTTCCCTGTACCATCCAGGATTTTTTGTGCATTCAGACAAAGGGGATGGGGGCATTATCTTTCTTTCTGGAAAAAATTATGGCACTTGGAAGTGGTTGTCATTCAATATCTGCCTTGAGCTCTCATTTCCAATTGTGTTCCCAGGGAGCACTTCACAAAGGGACAGAGGTTAAGCCTGATGTTGTACAAAACATCCAGAACTTCAGAATTTTCCAATAAATTTGGACGAGTTTCAACTTAAGCTGGTTTTTTTGAAGCTCCTCCCTTAAATGTACACATTTTAGGTACACTTTAAAGCTAGCTCCTTTCTGAGTGAATATTTATGAAATTGATTTGATCATATTATCCATTTCTGTTTGCCTGCAAATACAATCCTGCACCTACTTGTTTATTTTTAAACAGTAATCTTCAACAATAGAGGTACTGATATGATGCAAGCATTCCTCCCTTTGATGCATTATGATGCATTCCCCTCCTTTTCCAATCATTCTAGATTTTATTTCCAAACAAAGAATAAATGTAAAAGTTTATTTCTGCATCACAAGTGCCACTCTTGTGGAACTAAATGAAATCACACGTGAATTAAGGAAATGCTAATGAACTAAACCAGAAGTTTAATGGAGACCAAAAAAACCCCATTTCTAACAGTTACAGTGAGTAGATGATTTTAAACAAAAACTTCCTTCAGCTAAATACATTACATAAAAAATAAACTTAAGTTTGTGATAGTAAAATTGGATATGTATTTGCAACAATGTGGGCATTTTAGCAACAGGCAAAGACTAGAAAAATGCAGCATTTCTTGATGTGGGTAACACAGCAATTTTATCTTTTGAAAATGTGAATGTGGCTACCATAAAACAGTTTTTTGGCAAGTGATCACCACACCTGGTATTATTTAATACAGAAAAAGGCAAAATCCTAGCAAAATATTTAATTGCCTCAGATTGAAGTTAATTAGATATTGGCTTCAGCAGGGCCATGGTTCATGTTAAACTGATCTAAATCTAAATACAAGAAATCTGTTCTGAAGGTGTGAGATACATCTGATCTAACAAGAAACAGGTGTTTTATCTCTTAAATAGCCTGTCAGCACGAAGCCCCTTTTTTCATATATATATATTTGACCTCTCCCTCACTTGCTAGATTGAAGTTTAAAACTGTTTACAAGGAGAAATAATAACCAAATAAAAGTTAGATCAGAAGTACACAGAAATATTTTATGAATATGTTTTCATAGTCCCCAAATTATTTTGATTTCAGTATTTCTTAATATTAAAAAAAATCTTTTAACTTCAGAAAATAACTGCATTGATTGTTCTTTTGAACTGTCCATCTCCATTTGTCACCATTCCTTCATTCTCTGTAGATTTCAGAAATAACTAGCAGTGGTATACATCACACATGGACACTGGGTGACATCTGACTTGGCAGGTTTGTCTCACTGGAACTCAGAGGAGAAATTAAATTCACCTGCTTAGATGGGAGCTTCACCCACTGGTGCCACATGCAGATCGGGTGTGTGAGTGGAACTGACTGCAGCAACACCTGGGACCTTTCCTGGCACCTACCAGAAACACATGGGCTCATCTGCATTATTACTTTCCCTAATTCCTACAAATTTTTAATCATCTCAATAACTCTTTTGAAAAAAATTTGGAGTCACTATTAATATAACTTATTTGTTCATTATTTGGCGTAAGTTTAGAAATCTTTATAAACTACTTAATGTAGTCAACTCATTTCTATGGCATGGACCTATTCTTTTTTTCTATTGTCATGAGAAAAAATAATTATTGACTGCACAGACTTATTTGCATGTCTTCTCATCTGTCCTTGTCAAGTAAACTTTGTTTTATTATTTACCATTGAAAAATTAACCTTCTGTGCTCTTTAAAACTGATTCAGTCATCTACATAAGGTAATTTATTGTTCTATAGAATTTCTAGGGCAGATACTTCTTTGCAAAGAAGAGCCCTATTGTTAGCAAATAAGGGAAACAAACAAGCACAAGGGCTGTACTACTTCCCAGCACAAAATGCAGAGGATTACAAAATATTTTGTTAAATTTTCAGATCTGGAAAATCTTTTCCTAAATTATAGATGGGAGAGAATAGAGATATTCCCTTCTCCTTCTCAGCTGTGAAGGACAAATTAAGGAATATTTAAAATAATTAATAATTTAAAAAATGGTACCAGAAAAAATAACTGGGCATCTTATACCCTTCAGGTTCCTGCTTCTTTATCATTAATGTAGAATTAGTTTAGTTATGTTATACAATTTTATCTGTCTCTGCAAGACACTCCATTGTTGCTTTTGTAATTCAAACAAACAAAAAAAATTTATAGTATACACAGAAACCGGAATTTTGTGGTGCTATAAAGCCATTCCTGGAATGATGCCACAGTTATAAGGCACTGAAACATTCCTCCTGTCTATACACAAGTAGTTAATAGATAATCTTCTGTCACTACTACATGTCTAACTAACAACAGTTGCAGACACACAGAGGCATGTATTTCTCCTAAAGAAAAAACCAAGTTCCATCATTTATCCTTGCATATGAAAGGAGAAAATACCAAGAGCAAAGAAAACCTGGAGAGATGCACAAGGTGTGTAGATAAGTACAAAAATGTTACTTATTTAGATACCATAAAATCTTTTTATTTCTTCCTCCAATCAACAAATTAAGTATCAATCTCGGGAAACTTCTGACTGACAAGAAGAAATACAGAATCATGAAACTGGCTTTACAGAGAGCTATACAGTTTAATCCACTGATGAAATTCATTTCCTTCCCACCCCATAACATCTTTGCAACACTACCACGTGTCAACTTTTACTTCCTTACTTTCAGAGAACTGCTTAAGACGAAAAGGAGAAAAAAAGAGAACAAGCAGAGACTAGTTTTATCTTCCAGTTTCAACCTCACTTGTTTACTTGTAGAATTCATCTTCCCCATTCTTCACCATTGCAACCCAAAAAAAACATCTTGAGGGTAGGAACCAGATAAA
This sequence comes from Florisuga fusca, assembly GCA_038090715.1. NCBI lineage: Eukaryota > Metazoa > Chordata > Aves > Apodiformes > Trochilidae > Florisuga > Florisuga fusca. The sequence goes on along the minus strand of JAAWXA010000015.1, from coordinate 10,289,043 downwards.
AACTAACCATGCACAGTTTGCAGCACTCTGCTTGCTCAATCTCATCTAGTTTCTGGTTTCACTGGGTGACAGAGACCAGTTCAAAAGGGGGGCAATGAGCTGCCTCATACTCACATGTTGATTAGCTAGGTTTCAGCATTCTTGTGCAATTCTGTTTTGCACCCCAAATGAACGAAAAAATATCCAGAGAGGTGCATGGGAAGAAAAATTCCTTTCCCTGAAGTTTGTGAAAACTAATACGCTTAAGACCTGTGATCTCTGTTACAGTGCAGGTTTTGTCATCTGTGGTCATTGAAAAAGTAGCATCACGGAAACAACACTGTGTGAGGTGTAATACACTATTTTGCTGTCAGTCAGGCCAGACTTACAAATTCTAGAACTGCTTTTGTAATAAGAGCACAAGGCAGCTGAACATTGCCTAGATATATGCATGTAGATTTTATTTCATATTCAGAAACAGGATCAGCTACCTTTACATTCGAGAGAGATTTCTTTAAACCAAGAAGTAGTTACTTAGGCTTTTAATGAACTATGCAAACAGAAAGACATACTGCAGCATTTACTTCATTCTGAAGTAGATGATGGCTAAGGTCTTGTTACTGCCCCTCATACACTACTACAGAGAAAACCAGAAGTTCTCCTCCCTCTTTGCTTTGCACAGAAGATGTATGTCCAGCCATCTGTGTAACTAGAGTTGGAAAAATTTATTACCTGCTTCAACTAAGCAAAACACCCACAAAAAATGTATTTGTACCAGTACACCCATTCAACAGCAACACACATTTTCCTGCTAGAAATAAAAACTAAGTTTGTTATGACAGAGGAGCTGATGGGTATACCTTCTACTTTCAAATAAACACACAGTTCTCAGACTGCTGTGAGAGTGTTGTATGAGTAATGACTAAATAAAAACTTTGCTATCTACCTCTATGTCCCTGTATGTTATAATTTATAAACATGCTGTATAAACATAAAATCCTCAGAGAGACAACCACCATCCAGAAAGAATATAGACAAGATTATAGCTTCTCTTACTTTAATAACTGCAGTATTGCTGGCATACCAGTCTAACACTTAAGAAATTCTGTTAAAATACACCCTTTGTATTGTTCCCAGATTTAGTTCTCCTCCTTTGAAATACAGACTGCTGCAAACAGAAATTTATTTAGAAATACTTAAACATCTGGGCACAATTTAAAATAAAGGCATCCACTCAGCAGTGTTACCCATGCAGCAGTCTGAGAGAAGCATCCTGTGGTCCTTATGAGACTATAGAAAACACTTCAAACTCAAACCTGATTTACATAATCCAGATCATTCCCATCTCAAGTGTATTGATGTCTAATTTGATAATCTGCCTTCAGGTTGACCTGGGCTGCTCCCCCATTGCCCTGTGCTCACCTAGGTGAGCTGTGTCTGGCAGCAAGGTCTCCAGGTCTCTTCTCCCAGGACACAGCCCCATGGGTCCCTGGTGCTCTCATATCACAAGCAGTAAATCACAACTGATGATCTAATTTGGGCAGCTGCAATCCAGGAAAATCAGCAGTTTGCAAGCATGGAGCACTGCTCAGAAGTCAGGTTTCTGCTAAAGCTTGGTGGATTAGATGTGCAGACTATTTAGCAAGAATTTGCCAGAAAATCCTGAAACTAAAAATCCTGAAGTGATAAATTCTTCAGAATACTGCTGTAACCAAGGGAGCCCACATAAGAATGTCATACCTGTAAACATCACTCAAACATGGAATTCTTTAATCAAAAGGAAATATAAGTGCTTGAAAGGAAATAGAGGTTTTATTATCTGCAGATAATTGCTCAGTTGAAGTGTTTTCATTCACGGTCTGGAGGACCCAAGGTATGACTGATGACCATATTTTGCTGCCACTTCCACTGCAGATGCAAGTTACCTCCTGAAATCTCAGAACAATTTGGTTTTGTTTTTGCTTAGCTGCAACATCCTCTGTCATTTTAAAAGATGAATTATCCAAGCAGATACCAAAAACTAAATTAAAATCAGCTAAAACTTTCCATGTCAGACTCATTTTCCTCATGTTACAGAAGTTCACTGAAGTCCAATAGTAATATGAGGAAAATTACACCCTGCAGGAATGCTGAATTAAATAGTTAATGAAGGATGTAGGGTTTTTATTTAGTATTGCAACACCAGCATCACAGGGGGAAGAATCAGGTAAGTGTATTCTATTGCAACAAAAAAAGGTGGGGGTTTGTTGGTTTTTTTCTTCCCTTAAAAATAATGTTTTCAGGAGATTTTTAGGGACTTTTTGATTCAAATAATCTTCAAAAAATATCAGAGGTCTTCCCAAACTTTTAGTAAAATTTTGCACTTCTCTGAAATTTACTGATTCTTGGTCAGGAAGTGCAGCACTCAGATGGCTGCAGTTCTGCTGAGCAGCAGTTCACAGCAGGAATAGCTCATCTATCCAGTTTCAACAGGTACATTCAAAAACAGTGCTATTCCTACTGACCAAGGACAACAATAATACTCCCCATGGTTAAATACTATTGAGCATTGTACATTCATTTCTTTAATATTAGGCTGTACTTTATCTTATGAACACTGAAAATGTCATGTACTCCTTATTTTATTTCTGCATATATTATGCTTCTGCTGTATTTTCAGCATGAGTTTTATCAAAAGTCTTTCATTTTTTGTTGACATACTTGATCTAGGTTTAACTTTGACTGTCAGATGATAATATAATCTGTCCTCCTTTCATAATCCATTATGTTAAACTAAAGCGGTGGAAAAAAAATTATTTCAGTCTCAGAGTGGTTGGGAGACATTAAATATTTAATACATTTTTCCTTTTAGCTGCTGAGTGACTCTTGAATAATCATTAAAGAAAAAAAACCCCAACAAACCATTTAACAGATGCAATTACAAAAAGCTCATTAGCATATACAGGCACTGGTTTATTCCACACTCAGTTGCTCTCCTCTTTGGCAGCAATGAAGTGACTAAGGTAAGAAATGAAGCACCTGAACTCTGGTATCATAACACAGATGTTAGACCCAGTGAACTACATAGATCAGGTCAAGTGTATGCTGTCTTTTCTGGCCCTAGAGAAAACACCTGGCATCTCTTCAGCTATCAGGGCAGAGGCTTTCACATGTAGCAGTATGACCTACATTTAAGGTGCACATACTCTTTACATTTTCAGTAAACTAGTTCCCTGTAATTAACATTTCAAATGCAAAATGTAATGCAGAAGGGCGGTGCTGCTCACCCTACCCTGTCAAAAGTAATCATCATTTCCCATTCTTTACATGACCAAGGCACATGCATAAAACATATTTCTTTGACTGTTAACACCCTCCGTTTTCTGCCACTTTGCTACATCTAGCATCACACTGACAAACTGGAACTCCTCTGACAGCACAAGCATAAAAAGTCGTATCAGAATAAGCTGTATGAACACTGAGGCCTAAACTCTGGCACTGATGAAAAAAAAGGGAAATGTACAGGTCTACACCATAAAAAAAAATTGAGTGTGCATGGAGAGATGAGGCTGAATTCTTCAGACCACTAAGACCATTCTCCACATCACAACTGCTGCTGGCCAGCTGTCCTTGTGTGAAGGTACTGTCTTTTGGTGTGAAGCTATCCAAGGTGCCTTACCTGTCTCATCAGCCATCTGCTCAATTCCTTTGATTTCTAACAGACCCAGAAGAGGAGGTAAATCAGAGACACCTCAGAATTAGTCTGAAAACAGCCTGCTCTCATGTCCTCCTTGCTTCAGAGTTCTTAATCACATTGGGCAGAATTCTGTTTATTTTTTAATGCAAAATCGTACCTAACTGCCTAGGGAAGTGTAAAGAGTTAATGTGACTTCCAGATGAGGTTTGCTATCTCCTTTTCATTTCTCTCTTTCCCACTCTCTTCTGACTGCTGTGTGTCCACAGTGACTCAAACATTTCTTCTCCAGACACCTGGATGTATAGAAAATTCTGGTTGCTTCCACTACATCAGGCCTGACAGACTATGGCCAGTCTCCATGACACTCCAGATAGGTAGGTCACAGCTCAGGGAACCCAAGAGGAGAATGTGAGCATATGAGTAGCATGTGACTACAAAAGTAAAGTGATTGAAAATCCTTTAAAACGTAAAAAAAACAAGCAATAAGTTATTTAAAAAGCCAAAGGTGAAGATGACTTGGAAGTAGTTACCAGTGCTAGCAACATATTCATAAAAACAAAACAAACAAAAAAACCAGAGCCAACAACAAAAATCAATATTCATTGTATTGAAGCCTTTCTGTAAGAAATTTTACAGTAACTCTAGAGCTGAATGCTTTTATATGGACTGGGCAGTTAATCACTCACAGATGTTCACATTTACATTGCATTCTGTGAAGATCTTAGGAAAGCTGAGGAAGTGATGCACGTTAAAAAGACAGCATGAGAATAAATTGATAACCATGAAGTTTAACCTAGGTTTGGCAGCTAAGCAGAGAAAACCAGATGACTGAAAGCTGCAGAGGCAATCAGGTGAACACAACCAGGTGTTGCCAGTCAGGAGGAGGAAGGCCTGAGCTCCTGTTCAGCCCACCTGTGCCCAGTTAGGGCTGGCCCCAACTGCACATGAGCAGAACTGGGGGACCAATAAAAGGTGAGCTTCCTAACCCCGGCTGAGCTCACTCTGAGCAGCCTGAGGAAGAGGCTAGTCCACTCCAGATCACTGACTAACCGATAAACTAACTGATTTTAAGGGCAACTTTTGGAGTACTGTTCTTGCACCTTGGCAAGAACACCTACTGGACCCCAAAACACTGTGGTCCAGGAAAGGATTGTCTGCAACAGAAAGCAGCTCTAGTTCAAACATTACCCCAAGGATCTGTGCTATTGTGTCAGGTGATTTCAGTGACACATCATAAGTGAGCAATGCTCCAAAAGAAAACATGACAATATTCTGTACTTCCCAAATCTTTTATCTACCCTAAGTTCCCAAAATACAAACAATACCAGAAGGCAACACCCCTAAACAACACTCAGTTGTTGCAGTGTGAGCTGACAAGCACTCAATAAAACCTCTACTCAGGCACAGCTGCACTGAACTATTAGAGAGCCTGATCCACCCATTCAGAACCACTTTATAAACACAGCAGTATATAGAGGGGCTTCTACCCGAGGTCCTGTCTGCTTGGCAGGAAAAGTTACTCCTGTCACAGATTGAAAAAAAACCCCAACATCACCACCAGCCTGGGAAGACTTTCTCAAGTGTCAGACTCTCAGTGTCCTGAGCAATTCAGTAAGGGATGAGTAACAGACTTCCTCAGCACAAAGATATTTCAGAAAATTGTACAGAAGCCAAGCAAAATCTGATACTCCATTACTGCAGTAATTGTATACAATTTCTGCGTTAGTATTTACTAAAGAAAATATTTGGCAGAGTTTACAGGACTTTACTAATACAAATAGGAACAGAATTAAACAATCTCCATCGCCTTAAGAAGGGTAGCATTTAAGTCACACAACGTAGAAATAGCTGGAATCAAACCCAAAGAGTTACAGTAGTAGTGAAGGTAAAGATTAAAATTCTAAAGAAAATTTACTTAAAGTAACCTTGTCAGTAGCAAGAAGGTGCATGAGACACTGGTTGAAGAAGACATCTAAACTTTTATTTGAAAACCAGATTTGAAACATCTAAAATAAAATGCTAGATTTTTTACCATCAACTAAGATATTTTTAATTGAAAAACAAAGTACAATAGCAATGATCATCTTCCTTTAGCTAACAGGAAAAGATAGATGTTTACAATTTTCAGCCCTTCAATCTCAAAATAGGCTCTTGAACTCAGACCTTAGATATAATCACCCTAACACAGACTGGGGATGAAATTTTCTTTTTCCAACACACTCAGGCATAAAGATCTGCTAAATGAATTTCATTTATGTCTGAAAAATGAGAGATATCTGCCCTAGCTCAGAAATGTATCATAGCAAGATCTTGAAGATAACTTAAAGATACCTGCACAAACCATTTTGTCAGATTGTGTTACACTGGTCAGCAAGTCAAAGAGTTTTTGAAAGATAGAGATTTTGAAAGATATCATCCCCCAACTTTAAAGAAAAAAATTCAAAATGGAATTATGGAGCTGTAGTGCAGTTTTCTGTCTGACTGTAAAATGACCAGATTAGGAAGCTGCTTGCCAGATTCCACCAAGAGAACTCAGTCAACTGGTTTTCTGTCCAGTCAGCATGTTTTCAAGTGCCAGAAAGTATGTTAGCTCAGTCTGTTTTCTAATAAGTACAAAGTACTATGAAGCATCAAAACCAGTAAAGGCCAGTTTGCATAACACCTGAAGGGCCCTAAAAGTTTGTAAAGAAACAATCACATTCTTGCCAAGAATTAACTGGAGTGCTATCATAAAATTGGATGGACTGAAAATTTCTGAAGATTAAGAAAATTTTGCATTATAAATATTGTTATCTCGTTTACAAGTAGAGGTACTAAATGTACCCTGAAGTAACAGAAATGAATGCTGAATAAGCCAAAGAACCTGACTAGAGGACAAAGACGCAAGTAACTAATAGAATCTGTAGAACTGCTCAGAGCACAATTTCTCCTTATTTCCAGCTCCTTTTCTAGTCAGCTCCCAGTCCCCTACTTTCACAGTAATTGACCACCACAAAGAACAGATTCCCTTTTTTAGCTAAGAGGTATTAAAAGGGTGAGAACGATTAGACACATAGAGGACAATAACAGTGTGGGGGTTTTCTACACTTTGGCCTTCCTGCCAGATTTTCTGGACCCCCACAAGCAAGGATGGATATTTTTTACAGAAGAGAGGAGGCATAGGTCACTAAGCTGCACCAGGAGTCACAAATTTAATAGTTTTCAGTTCTGAAGCAATTTGCTGCATCATTTAATTCACCAGATGTATGCAAGAGTAAAAGAAAAGCTGTATCAAAACAAAGCATTGACTAGAAGTCACATGCAAATACTAAATTTAAAGTTCATCATGCAAATGGTAAGCACAGTATATGACCCAGCAAACCAGGCAGGCATAAAATTGAAACATGGAAAAAAGCTTATTGTACTTTTATTGTCTACTCACAAGCATAAAATCATGTTTTACAGGAACCAGGTCAGAAAGCTCAGAATCCTGCAGGATCGAGTTCACAATATACAAAATCAAGACCAAAAGAGAACTGGCAAAAAAGTGGGGTTCTGCTTTTGTCTAGTGTTCATAACCCTTTTCCCACAACATCCAGTCTCTAAACTGCTTAATTAATTCTACAGACATTTCATATTTTTTTAGTTTAAATTTCTACATTTTTTTCTTGAGATCCAGGAATGAAGGGATGGTGTTGAGAAAGCAGAAGGGTAAAATTGAGAGAGTTACCAAGAGCAAAAAGAAGAGCTTTTATGTCTGCATTAGTAGTAAACAGTTGACCTTAGAGCTCAGCCTTCTTTGACCTGGAATTTGGACTGATTCAAATCTGAATTATCTTATAATAATACTTTCAGTGCTTAATATTGTATTGTTATATTTATTATCAAATATTATACATACTAATAGATATATTTAGTACATCAGTATCTTAGTTCTATTAATGTATATGAGATTGAATTACACAGAAAAAACATGGAATATAGAAATAAAGTGAAACATATGCATGATTCAGAAATAACTTATGTGGGAATACATAAAACAAGTATAAAATTTGCTTTCATAATTTTTTTTTTAGTATTTAAGCTTCATAGCTACAAACTTTGCAGTCCTTTTTATTTCACAAATACCGTAACTACTGAACTTAATTTAAAATTTATTCTTGGTTTACTTATAAACTGTATAGACATATTTCTGTGAAAGAGAGAGACAGTAGTTCACAAATCCTAATTACAGTAGGCTTGGGGGTGGTGGTGGGACAGGGGCTAAGGTTTTAGGACTCCCCATCTTTGGATGGCCTGAGACACAGCAGTCTCTTTATTTAAACTGCAGGTTACAGTTAAAAAATGTAAAAATGTTAAAAAAATAAACTCATCAATAACACACCAATACTCCTACTGTGCAGTACATGGAACTGGAAACCACAAATTAAGCACTAATAGGAAATCACTAATTTTCAGTATCTGGCATTCCCCTGACAATACCTTTGTTTTGCTTCTAGTACATTCTGAGCCTGTCATAGGAAAATGAGAAAGCCTTTGGACTGCTCTTCATAAATACAACAATTGCCTTCAGTCTGCATAGATCCATTCCTCTAGATGCTATTAAATATATTCCAGACTTCAAACTCCACTCTGTTTGCCAGTGTCTACCCCACTGCCAAAAGCTGTCCAGAAATCTATTCACATTTGGCTTTAAACAATGAATGCCACAGCATTACCACTTTCCATTGTCCAAGGGGCATAGGATTAAAAATAATAAAGTCCCAAGCTTCCTGACAGCACACATAATTCCTGCAACCCAATCATATCAGTTGCTTTGTGCCAGCAGCCTATTCAGACTACACAAATTTCACCCTTCAGTCCGAAGTAAAAAAAATAGTAACAAATTCAGTAGTCTATAGGTTGTTCTGCAGAAAAATTTTATCTTTGATTTAACATCAGATTTTCAGTGTTACTACCTTTCTTGCTTCCTTGGGCTGTGGACTCTACAATAAATAGAGACTCATTTTAAAATGAAAACATAACTTACTGTCAAATTTTGAATCATGAAAGGATGGTCAAAGCACTGTCCTCAACAATTTTTTAGCCTGGAAGCTGCACACTTCAAAAAACCTAACAGTCAAGTATTAGAAGAGCATTTTTGTACTAAAATCCTTAATAATTATTTTATCAGTAGGAGTAAAGACTTATCAGGGCCACAAACATTTGTAAGAACCTTTGTGAAAACTTGTGTGCTTAAACTTGCTTGGCAAAGGCATGGCTACTGGAAGCTATCAATAGGTAGAAAAACATAGATATAAAGTCTATTATACAAGAGCAATGAAGACCAGGAACAAAGAAGATTATTTTTTTAATCTCTTGCATCTGTGTTTGGGGTCAGGCTAATTACTGAACTTTTTTTTTTTTCTTCCTCTTCTTGCTCAGGGCAAGGTATCAACAAAGCAGAGATATTATGGATCTTCCTTTACTCAAACTTCATTATTGGAGTGCAAATATGACTTGCACTTGAGCTGAGCTTTATCTCACAATGCAAAACATACTAGCAGGTTCATTGGTATTAATGAAAAAGAGAGAGCAGAACCCTAAGTAAGTTACATCTCACTTAAAGATTCAGTATTTCAATGAATCTCTAAGCATTTAAATGTAGCCTTTTTTACACACCTCTTTAAAAAAAAAAAACAACCTATGTATTGTACAGAAAACGAGAATAATTGTTCACAAAAGTCACTCCCTATATACTTGTGCTTCTTTTGGAATGACTGACATATGAATATTGAACCAGAAATTGCCTGAACCAATAGTGATATGAACTTAGCAGATGGGAACTCTAATCACCATGTTTCTGATGCTAATACAATAACCACAGTTTACAAGCAGACAGACACCTTATATAAACACGTAGGAAACCATTTTAGGGAAAATGTGTATTTTCTGACAGGTGGATTCAGCTCCCTGCAAGTGAATGAAGCCTGTGCCAGCTTTTAAACAAAATGAACTAGAAAAACTAAACTAAATAGACATAGTCTTCCTGTCATATCTTTTCAAACAGTTTTATATAGTTAAAAAGAAAAGTACTAGAAGGAGCATAGCAATATGTGCAGTCTTTTTATCACTAGAACTGCTTGTTTTCTGCAGCTTCCTCTGTACTAACAGCCTCTTATGCAGAAAAAATACGCAGAAAGGAGAAAAGCATTTGGAGTCCATATACTATGTCTTTAAAATTTCAGTGTGTAGAAGGGTATAAAAACACAGGCTCTGAAGTGAGGAAGACATACACAAACCAGGTGAGCTTTAAAATCTATTGATCCAGTTAAGAGAAAACTGTAACTACATGATAATATTAAAGTTATTTAACATTTCAGCCCTCTGGTGTGAGTACTTAAAAACGTTTAATTCCCATTCACAAGAGTTAAGATTTCTATTTCTTACTATGCAGTTCTTCAGACTATTTCTTCTACATCACCCAAATGTGATAACTTCAGTGAGTGCACAGCAAGACAACAAACACTTCTTAGGAAGACTGTGTTAAATCTGTTGAAGTTCTCGTGTCTGTGTCATACAACCAACAGCTCATAAATCATCATTAATATTCATGATTGCAGAAGCATTATGGAAACTTCCACCATTGACCCCTGATATTAAGTAAATTCTGAAGTCTTGCTGCAAGTGCAAGGATTATTTCTACTCTCATTCTTCAAACTGATGCAGCAGTTCTGGACTCTGAAGTTATAGTACTATCTCCTAAATCAAAGCAGAAATATTTAAAGTTCCTATGCTACATAATTCTTCAGCATAAGCTCAAGGCTTCCTGATGCTTCGACCAAAGCTTTCATTGAGACATAACTAAAAGTTGGCGTGATTGGAGAGCAGGGCAGGCATATAGACAAGAAGGGAAAACAAAAACAAAACCCCAGAAGAGGAAAGTTCCTTTCCTAAGCAATAATCCTTTTAAAGACAACATAGGGTATTTATGTTAAGTAGTATGGAGAAGAACTTCTATTGGGGATTTCTTTTCAAAATAAGAGCAACACAAAAATAAAAGATGCAGACATTGTATGCAAAGTTGATGACACTGATTAAATTTGTATGGCTTGAGAGTATATGTATTGGTAACAAAGTCAGTGTCACCAAGACCTTTAAGTAATGTTTTCCTCATTTATAAAGAGGTGTCATGCTGTTGAAAAGACTATTAAAGCTACATGTAGCTAATCAGCAATTCACACAGTCTCTTTTGAAGAGGATCAGTAGTGAACAGTCCATGTAGCATACTGCATTGGTCTCTCTTCATTGTGGTAACATCAAAAAAAGTCTACGCAGACTCTTAAAAACTAGTCCAAAAAGCCCAGAAACTAAAATTGAGTGAACACATGTATAGGAAATAGGAATTAACAACCAAATTTACAACTCATTCTTCTTACAAGTCAGATTTTTTTGCACTAAACATGTATGCAACATCAAGTAAGTTTTAGTTTTTTTCTTTTCTCTGGTGTTCCTATCTCTGAAATCAGGAATGTAAATTATTTTCAACAGCAGAAGTATGTCTCAGGCACTCAGAAACTCAGCCTGTGCACTTAGGAAGTTTGTATGTGACGTGAATAATTCCAGACACCAGAGTCCTCGTGCTCTACATCCCTGTGCTGGGACTTTGAGCCATAGCTCAGCAATATACATTATGCATTTCCTAATGAACATCAGGAAAGCCATGATTTAATCCAGCCTGTGTTCTTCAGAACAGTGATGCTTTCTTTTCAGTCCCCTTGGAGCACAAGCGACAGTAACCCCCAAAGCGTGGAAAGAATTAAAAATGCTTAAGAGCAGGAACAAAGAAGAGTTGAATAAACACTCACCAAGACAAGGACTGAATGTCTGGAGAGCAGTACAGCAAGGACAGCCAGGGCAGAAGATTATACAATGGAGAGACAAGCCTTGATTTAACCATAGACTTTCAGGTTCCTGTCTGTCTCCATCCCACCAGCAGAATTTCAGAAATTAGTGTTCTGGTTTTCATCCTTTTTTTTTTTTTGATTACAGCACATTTCCAGCCTCTCAAGTATTAGGTATGTAAACCTTAATTCCTCATGAACAGGAACAAATTCAATTTCACACTACAGAATTTCACATTTAATTCTAATCACATCAAAATAAAACAATAAGTATTAGTCTGGACAAGAACCCTGAAGCTTGATCCTAAAGTGACAATTCTGGATATCTTTCTTATGATTTACCCAAAGGCTTTAACTGACTGACCAGGCAATGACTTGTAGCCTATGGATTAGTCACCAGAACATAGCCAGGAAACCTGGAGTCAATTCCCAATAGCCTGATTTGAATCCTTTTTCTTAAGCAAAGAAAGACACACTGCTTCTCCAACAGGTACAAAAACTTAATTTCATAGTTTTTTTTTCTTCAGGATCCTACTTGGTTTTGCACTGAGCTTTGTGGGCAGTATGGATTCAAGAATCTCTCCAGCAGAAGGTGTTCACCACACAGAGATTACATCAAGCAGCTGCTGATTCCGTTTCCTCAGTGAAGACTTCATGGTTCCCCAGGACAGACCAGAAAAACAGTCACCAGAGGCCAGGGGGACAAAACTCCTTAAGTAAAGCGGTTGAAAAAAATACAGTTTTTAACACAGATAAACAAAACATTACAGGGAACATCAGGAATCAAAAATTTAAGATCACATTACCTCAGTTACAATGATAATGATTTTTGCCAATGTTTTTTTCTGCTTAGCTTCTATTTTCTTCCTCTTCTACAGAAACCTACAGGTTTCTGTATCAAATTATCAAGAGCTCTCTTTGTTTACATATACAAAAATATCTTAATTTTGAAAGAGAGAAACATCACACATTTTCAAAAAGAGAAAAAGGAAAGACCCAGATACCTTACGGCAGTCAGTCTAACCTCTGTGACTGGCAAGTTCATGGAGTAAATCCTCCTGAAGGATATCCTAAGACTCATGGAAAATGAGAAGTTAGTTGGTGGCAACTAACATGGCTTCACCAAGGGGAAATACTGCCTGACAAATTTGGTGGACTTTTACAATGAGATCACAGCACTGAGATAAGAGTAACTGATGTCATCTACCTGGACTTGTACAAAGCATTCAACACTGCCTTGCACAGCACCCCGATCTCTAACTGGAAATATACGGATTCAATGGATGGACCACCCAGTGCATAGAACACTGAGTGGATAAGGAACCAGTTGCACTCAAGGAGTTGTGGTCAACACTCTAAATTTTTTATAAGAGGATAAGCAGCATATTCAGTCTGTAGCTGTTCATCTAGGCTGAGAATAACTATGAGGAAATACACCATTCTCCTATCAAACATTCCAGTTACAGCTACATAGTAGTGTTTTATAAATGTAGATGTCCGCGTGTTCTGTTCCAGGCAGTGCAAGACCAGGGGACATATCTGCAAGCAGAAGAGATGCACTGGTGTGTTTCACATCTTGACAGAAAGTGTTGGATTTCTGACCTTAGGAACTCCTAAAACAAAAGGTGAGATTAGTTCAACTAACGCAGTCTGATAATAAGTTTGCCTTGAGTAAATGACATGAAGCTTCCATCAGAGCAGGGTGTGAAAAGGAAATAATGAATTTATCAACACATTTACTGCACACACAATGAACATTTCTTACATTTTATAGAGCTTTGTGGCCACTATAGAAGGCATTCAGGCAGAAGGGAAGGTGCTAGTTACTAAATGACAGAGACACAATGATGAGTCTTACAGAGCAGAGGTCAGAGATACATATTTTAATTTTATGGAAAAAAAAGAGATGCATAAAACTAGCGGTGAACAAAGACAGAAGATCTGTTTGCAAAGAAAGAGAGATGTCTAACAGCTATCAATGTCTGTATAAGGAGAGAAGTTTTTCAGGCCTTGAAAGTAATTTCAAAGTGCACCAAAAGAATGAAGTTCTCCTTAGCTGCCTCACTGCCCTCCCAGCTGCAACAGATCTTGGTAGGAGAGAGGTTTGGTGTCATGCACTCTAAACCCCATAGTTTAGTTTTTATTGTCATAACTGTTTCCATTTTCATAGCAGAAATTTAGACTTCTGTTACACTGCAATAACTACTTTTCATCTTCAGTTGTTTAATATCTAATGCAAAGAAGACAAACCAAGGCTGCATTTGTTTGTGTAAACTCAAGCATGCCAGCTCGGGTTTAGTGCACAGACATCTTGGAGTCTGTGATCTACCATGGAAACTCAGGGTTTGGGAACTATCCCCTGCCAAGTTTCCACAGTGACTTTCAAGGCTCATGCTGCCAGACACAGAGCTTCTTGTCAATGAAAGGGGGAGGTAACAGGAAAAGAAGTCACAACTTCAAGAAACTCTCAACTCCCAGCCCCACCCCAACTCATCAGAAGTATCTGTAGGGGTGGAGTAGACAACTCTTTTCTGCTAAGCTGTTACATTGACATGGGAGACAAATTGCAACCTGCCCGAGCGGGGTTTAGTGCTAGGCATTGCCAAGTCTCTGGAGAAACTGGAATAATGCTAAAAGAATTAGAAACAAGCTGCTACATGCATTACAATGTACCAGTCAAGAGTGAAGGGAATGAGTGACTTAACTTTACTAGATTGTAAGTCACCAAAACCAGTTATTACAGTCAAATCCTGCTACTTTTACTCTAAGCAAAGCAATGATAAAATTATTTATGGCTCCTCATATGAACAAATCTATACTTGATATTAAAGGAATTTTTTTCCCAAATGGTCTGTATATGAGACTATCAAAGGTTCCCTGAAGGTGTGTCTGCCATCACCATCATTCACAGGAAGTGTAGAGAAAACAGATTCCCTGGGCTAAAATTACCATGCTTCAAACCCTTCCTCTCCTTCTCTGCAAACTTACCATACATGTGTTTGGTTCCAGCCCATGGAAAACAGGTTTGTTGTTTTTCTTGATAACACATACACCCATGGGTGTGGGAGCTATTGTGTGTGGTCATGTCAGCTTTTTAAAAATATTACTTCAGAAAAGTGTAAATACAACATGGTTATTCAGGTTAATCAGCTGCAGAGATGTACTAGCATACAGTCAGTCATGGTGAGGGGGCTTGAAGAGACCTACACCAGGAAACCAAGTGAGTGTATAGAAACAGCATCACAAGAAAGTGAAATATTTCTTGTAATGCTTATTTCTCACATTTTGCAACCTCTGAGCAAATACTTAAGTATTTTCCAAACCAACTTTTCTTTTTTCTAGGTCAGAAAAGAGGGCAAGTAGAATTCAGAAGCAACTGAGGTTCTGAAAGCTAAAAATACATTCACTGTTTAAACCTCAAAGAAAATTGTACAAAATTATACCTAGTAATTCAGGGAGCAGCAAACATACAACTCTTGCTAACCTAAAGTACCAGCAGGTATTTATTTGCACTTGAGAACTTCTATACTCTTTTGTAATAAAAGCATTACCATACTGGTTCAAGCTGACATGTTAATTTTCCCTCAAATTATCTTGTAGATGTCAGTGAATAGATAAATACACGGTGCTGTAAGCTAAAAGCCATGTCAGGCATCTCCAGATGAGCAAGCTGGATATTATAAAGCAGCATTTTATGTCACACGTAGTGGTGTGTGCTCTTAAGATAACATTTTACTGGTTCTAGGATTCTTTTTCTAGACTAAAAGCTGTATATAACCCAATCTCAAATCTAGAGGTAAATAGATAAATATTGCTTGTACAATATTTTTAATTTTTTGCTGTACTAGAACCAACTAAGAAGAGCCACTGTCACTCACAAGCATGGTTATGGAAATCGCTGTCTGCCTTGCCATAGGCATCTTTTCCTCTTTGGTTATTAATAGATAACACACTTTTCTATTTCCCCACCCACCCATCATGGTATTTTTTTTAGGCTATAGGGGATTTTAAGTGTAGGAGTCACAGAATTCTGACTCTCAGTCATTTGGAGCTGGACGTTCAGCAAGTGAAAACAGACATTCCCTCCTATTTCAGCAAACCTGTGACAATTTCTAAGAGCTGAGGATTACATTTATAGTGTATTTTTCCCAAATGTAAAGCTTAAGACAAGAAGGCTGTGAAAGGCTGATGTTCAGCAAATATATAAATCTGCTATCTGTAGTGAACAAGAGCAATAGCAGGTCACACTGATCTGTCAGTGGGATAGTAGGACCTGTGGAAAAGCAGTGACTGTACATGTTCAGTATGTACATGTTCATTTAAATACTGTCTTCCGTGCACTCTCATAATTAGAAAAACATGATACATATAAATTCTGCAATTTAACAATGGTTCATTATTAAAGTGGAAGTTATTCCAAGCTAATTCAATACATCTGCTCAGAAACATTCAATAACTTTCTTAGCAACCTTGAGCAAAGTCACAGAAAGCTTTAGCACCTGTGTTGGTCCATGGATACAAGCAAAGTAAGATTTCCATAGAGAAACAGTATCTTTTAGTAGACCAACTGATAAATTATGGGAAAACTAGACTACCATTGGAGTACTTCTGTGACAGCTAAAAGGTGACACACTCATGTTATAGCATTTGAGGGCTCAAGAAGTGCTTACATACCTTAAAATTTCTCTATTTCTTTCCTAGTTATATCAGCCCATCTAAGAAAAGATCTCTCTCTTTACAAATTTTGGGGTTTTGGATGATGATAGGCTTATAACATTTATTAAGTTAAACGTTACTGGCACAAAGTAAAAATCTTTGAAATCTTTTTGGAGGCTGCTAGTGTTTAACTTCAAGAAAAAACTCCTGAGGATGACAGATAGGTTTCACCACTTACAACAAGTACTGTTAAGCAGTGTGCTACACCAAATTGAGCAACTTCCTCTGCTGGAGAAAGTTGGCTGGTCCACTCCATCAATCAGTGGAGCTATACCAAGTTTACATTAGCCAAATTCATGTTCTTTTTTGTAATCTCAGTGAGCATAAATAAGCAGAATTTAGAAGCATTCCTCTAGCCCTACAGATATGGACAAGTATTTATGTGGAATGATTTTTTTTCTACTTAGGGAGTTTAAATTGCAGCTAACCAGTTAGAAGAGTAAAAAAAGCAAATATATTTTCACATGAATAAATATAAAAGGTCAGCTTGTTATACATATAAGTAGAAATAACCCCAAATGTAAATCAGATAACCAAAATTAAGGTGTCAGTTTGGCTGAGTACGTCTATTTTAATGGAATTCTCCAAAATAGTTTCTTTGCATTTAAATTCTGAAATATATATATATTTTTTTTTTAATTCCAGCTGCTGCTCTTGGTGTCCTCTCCCCTCAAGCAATTTCTGCAAGTTGTTTCAAGAGGAAAATGAATTATTGGAGACTAATGATTAGTCTGAAGAGAGGGGTTGCATTAATTTTTGGTAGTATAAGGGAGGGGGACAGAAAAAGACCTTTGATAAGTAACTGGAAAACCTGCTGAGTAGGATAGCCTTCCTTTCAGACAGCATAATGTTCTGGGCATGGACCAGCTTTCCAGAGATAGCTATTCATCTGTGTAACCTCGGAATGCCTTATGAAATTCCACCCCCAACTCTATAATCAATTTCAGCCTGACCAGAGAGCACCACAAATCTAGCTAAAACAAGCAATTGCTCCAAGTGCTTCGTGGTGGTTTGAATGAGATCCATTCTTTTTCCAAGCAGCAGTATATCAGCCAGGGGATATTTATGTCACTGACTAAAAGCACAAAAAAAAAAAGGGGGCAGATTAAAAAGTTCAGTACACTTTTACATCTTCAAAAAGCATAAAACCCACTGCCTTCTGCAGCCTGTGTCAGAGAAACACGCACCATGCCCTTCTTTTTGAAAGTCCCAGAGAAAGAAGGTAAGACAGAAAGTCTAACACGAGCCAAGGATTGCCTGGTCCTCTGCCATGATTAAGCAGCATCAACAGAACCACAGAAATTCTTTTCTACCCAGGAACCTCCATGCAGCATTTCTAAATTTAAGGTATTTCTCACCTCCTCCTCACTCAATCCTTTTCAGTACAGCCATTTAAGCTTTAGGAAAGTGCAGATTGACTTAGCCAGGATATCTTTGATCTGGATTAGTTTTCAATAATAGTGAAGATGTGAGTTGACATGGATTTCAACACAGAACCATTACCCAGTCACCTGGCCAGCTGATCACCATACTATTACTCAGGTACTTTAGATGTGCCATTGCAGACTGCAGGCACAGCCCCTGCAGCAGGCTAGGTCCACTCAACTCAGGTATGAATAAAGCTCTTACTCATGCTTGAAATAGCAGTCCTAAAGTTTGAGACTGGCCAACTGGAGAAATGGAAGCAGTACAGAAGGTCACCTCTATCACCTTTCTTTTCAGATTTCCCTTCCTCAATCATAAACAGTCAGTGCTATAAAGTTTACAACTCCTGTACAGCTCTAAAGTATCCCTTACTGACCACTATGATCATGACCTTTTTTGTGTCTGCTCTGAGACAAAGTCTCAAACAATAACAAACTGAAACTTAACTGTTATTGCAGCTGTCACAGTTCTGAGGAACTTCTCACTGAACCCAGTTTTCATCTTGTTTCTAAAGGAAATTTTACCAGAAGATATTATCTCCAGCTGCCGAGCTTTCTGATCTTCAGTCCTACATAAACAGATCATAACAGGATCATTTTCAGAGGAAATAGAAATGACCTATTTAGAATTTTTCTCTTTGAGATCTTTCCAAAGAGATTTTGCATTGTCCTTGGTAATAATGAATTAGACCAACTTAAGCTGTATAGGACACCACAGCACATCAGGGCCCAAATGATTCCCAGCTCCTTTTGGAAAAAGCAGATCTCTTTCTGTAAAGTATTACCTTTTCCCAAATATAATGTGTTTTCCATTAGGAATTGTGTGAAACAAAAGACTATTTAAGACAATTACTACAGGGAAAAAAAAAAAACAAAACCAAAACAAACCACTTCAGGCCAATGTACTGGTTGAGGAGAGAAGGGAGACGTAACAGGGTAACAGGCCCTTTTCTTCAAGACAGCCCACCAATTATTTGGCACAAAGTGTGTTTCTTTGTTAAAAACAACAAAAACAAAAAAACCAACAAAAAACACCCACAAAAATCCTACAAACTAGCCCCCCACACACCATTATATTACCCATGAATACTCTGAACTGCAGTTATCACTTCCATGTAGAAATATGCTTCCTTCAAAAGATACAGAACACAGCCCAATAAATCTTGTTTAAGTCAATCCTGAAATGCCAGTGTTCACAAATCCCTCTGCTTCAAAGGAAAGAGAATGTTCTGGAAACCTTTGTGCATCTTCAAGGGAAAAAATTTTCCCCAACTTGTGGTCTTGAGATTTACCCTGGTTCTGATCACTAGCACAAATACCACACAGATGATGCCATAATAAATACTGGAGTTTTATCTTGATACTGGTACACTTATCACAATATCCATTTTTCTTTTCCTTATTTGAAGTTATTAGATAACAAAGTGACACACGCTTCCTTTTACTCTGACACTTCTAGACATATGATTACTCCTATTGATAATGACCTCAGGATAATGGATGTGATGATACTAACCAGTAAAATTTACAGAATATAAATCTTCAAAGATGGCTGCAGGAGATGCCTACAGAACACAGTGGGTTTTTTATATACTTAATGTTCATCCTGCTTATTCATTTTAATCTGCTAAAAGTGTCTTAGTTAGAAACATCTTAAGAAAAAATTTATCAGCTTAACTGTCCAGTAAGGAGTATAACCTGGCACACGACTCAAGTACAAAGAATTACAGAAGCCTTGAATATTTGCCTGTGTACTTGTATGTGCTCCCATGTGTACAGTGAAAAGCTGTCATTAAACCAAGCCCCCAAATAACCTTTTTTCTATTCAGAAGGATGCATCTTCATAGAATTGCAGCATGTACCTTAATGGTTCTTATAAATCTTCAGTAAGAATGTTAAAAAAACATAATGAAATACCTTAGACTAAACTGCGATGTAAATAATAATCCATCTTACTCCAACCAGTGTTTCCAAGGGATTCATTTATTACAATATTTGTAAAGCTGTTTCCTAATGAACAAGAGATTTCCTCTCATACAGTCTCTTCTTGGGCTGCCTTATGAAATGTCCATCAGCAAAATAACCCTTGTAGTATAGAATTCTACACCATCACACACGGAACCAGATGGCTGCATTGATTTACTTTCTTATATTCAGCTGTCTTGTCCCTCATCTAATGCAGCAACATATTAAGAAGATTATGTAAATACATTCAATTTGCTATGTGCCAATCAATATTACAGAAGGTAGTGTGTTATTTTGATCATAAATAGAAAATAGTACATCTTAATTGCAAACCTATAGGTATAGCAAATGACAACAAATCTGCTTTAACTATCTCCATTCCTCATTATTTCACAATGGCTTTAATAACCTTTGCAATCATCTCACTGAACCAGAAAACCTGATTAGGGGCACTAAGTGAGTGGAGTAAGTTTGTGGGAGATGATTACATGCATTTGGCTGAGTGATTATCAAATCTTATCTACTGATAAGATCTTCCTCATCTCCCTTCAGAATAGCAGCTCCCTATCTGTAGGAAATATCCAACTGCTTTTACCTAAAGACATAAATGAACTGAATTTTCATGATATCATTCTCCATGGTCTAAGCAGATGATGGCTCTTTGCATTTTCCCCACCCTGAGACTTTGCATAATTATAATAATGTATAATTACAGTGTAATGTTACCTATTTGAGTTTAAATATAACGTGGCATATTTGTTTTAGAATATTTAAAACCTTTTTTCTTTTTTAAGCACATTTTTCAATACATAAAATATACATTGAAATAAATAAAATAACTTAAAATATATGCTTTGGAGCTGAACTTTTCAACTTTATTATTAACATACCTTCCTCAACAATTCAGGTCTTAAGAAAAGAACTACCATCATCCCCTCAAAACAGCTCATCAAAAGCAAATCATAAAAAAACACTCGAGATATAAGCTAAGCAATTCATCTTTAGGAGGGACAAAAGGGTAACATCTAACCATAGTTGACAAGACAAACTGACCTTCCCAGTTCTACATTTTGAATTAAAACAAGCATTTGATCAAAGATTTATTTTTTTCACAAATGCAAAGGAAGCAGAATGAATATAACAGGTGCACTTTACAGCTGTACAGTCCTTACACAGCTGATGGACATGACTCCACATTGCATCAGTATCTGTCCAGGAATTCAAAGCAGTTAGATTGTATCAGAATAAGAACTGGCAAGTGCTTACTCCTTGTCCAGTATTTTTTTTTTTTTTTTTTTTCCACATGAATTAAAAAACAAACTGAAGAAAACCAAGGATTTCTGTATCACAATATACTAGGGAAGGACCCCAAGCAAATGGTGGGAAATGTTTCTTAATGAAGTGTTCTCAGTCCCAGCTATATGAAACAGTTACAGAAGAAACTTCGGATCCTTGCAAAAGTGTATGGATGACTCAAATAATATTTGCTTTTCTTTATTGTCTATATCATTTTTGGAGAGAGCCATAATATACTGAAATGAAATAGCTGCATGTATAATTATTTGTATATAATTTTTAAATAAATTCATATATAACAATTTGAAAAGAGGTTCTGAATTCTGCTTGATACATGTGATCCCAATTTAAATCAGCTGGCTTCATTTTGCCCCTGTCAGGATAACTCTTAAGCACATGTTTATTCATATCTAATTTAAGTAATAATTATAACAATCCCGTAAGTCTTGGCCTGCTCACATTATAAATCAAGAACCCATACTATAACCTGCAATATATTGACTGTTCTCATTAATTGCAGATAAATATTTAAATATTTAAGACTCTTCATGCTTGGGGTTCAAAACTTGACTGTTATGAATTATAAACTCATTGTTCTTGTTATATTTTTCGGAATTAGTTTTATTATTATCAAAATCACTGACAATCCAACCAGACAATTTATTAGTTTGTTAGAGCTTTCATAGATGATTATCCTGTATTTCATACCTAGATAATTGAATCATGTTTTTTTACGAATTACCTGTTTTTTATCTTATATGTATTAAAATAGTTATATTTTGTGTATTTTAATGCAAAAGTTTCATATAGATAGCAAAACAGTTTAGGGCTATATGTACTTATCAGTTAGTCATTCCTTATTAACTCATTCTTCTTTACACTCAGCTTTAAACAGGCATAATCAAATTTAAAAAAAATTATTCCATCCTCTTTTTTTTGTAATCTGTACAATGGTTTTGAAATGGAAAACTTTTCCTTTGATATTTTCTTAAACTATTTTTAACAAAAAAATGCACTGGAACGTTATGGGATTATTGAGAGGGAGCAGGAAATGGTGGAGACATCACAATCAGTGTTAAACTCTTGGATATCAAGATAACATTTCCCTTTAAAAAACAAACACCTATTTTTCATAAGTGTTTGAGAAGCTGGGCAAGCATAAACACCCACAGAGCCATCCAGGCACAGTCTCCATTGAGATGTGTGACTGAGAAGCTTTCAAACAGCTCGGGTAGCTAACTACTGATGTTGAAACTGTATTTCCATAAATATAATCTTCTCATCTCTCAGAGAAAGTTTTGTCTTAGAAAACCACTGTCCAAGTATAACAAGGAGAAAAACGCCCCTGGGGTTGAAGTGAGTCTTCCTATACCTAACTGTGAAAAATACTGGAAAAGCAGCAATATATTCCTGTTCTCTTGCATTCTGCATATTGCTGGGACACTCCCTGGCAGGGCTGATGGGTCTGTACTGAGAGCACCAAATTCAGGCGAGTCAGAACTGGACTGACAAAATAGACTGCCAGAAAGTACTGTAAGCCATGCTAAGACATTCCAGCACCATTTGTGATGAGAGGAAAGAAAGGAAAGGGGAGATTAAGTCATTAGTCACATCAGCTTTGATTAAACATATTTTAGTTCCATTGTTCAAAGAATGAGTCCTGAAGTCACTCTTGGTAGGGAAGTAGACAGCCTGGAAAGCAATGTGATCACAGAAAGTTTTCACTTTACAAGCAGAAAAAACATTCAGGAGGGATAAAGGTTAAATTGCCACCTCTCCTGAATGTTTATTGTAATTATAAAGACGATTCCTGGCCATCTCTTTCAACAGACAAAAAGCTATGGAAGGATGCTAGTTCCTCAGTTTCTGTAGCTGACAGCCAGTTCCTCATCAACACACTGATACTTCTTACCACTACCCCCAGAGTCAGCGAAACCTCTATGCCAGGCTTCTCTAGTTAGGAATTCAGAAAAATGCAGACACAGAGATAAGAGAGATGACAGGAAGATGAAGAGCTGAGAAGAGAAGAAAACAGAGAGAGGCATTATTAGCAAAACAAATGAAATCTGAAAGCAAGTAACTACAACATGTTGAACTCTATGGGAGCAAGAGAGCCCTATGTAGCAAACAAGGGTAGTAAAGGGTGGTGGATTTGGGGGGTTCTAAGTTTACAGTTTATATTAGTTGAACGCTTATGGCTGAAAGCATCTTGAACACTGCAGAAACCCACGTAAGGCATTTCTTTTTTGCACAAGATTTGCTGAACTTGGAAGGGATAGAAATTTTTTAGGTCCTTATAGCAACATGCAGAAGAATTAAAATTATTGGATAATATATCTATTATATTCTTTAGAAGATGTGAATGTGCGTATAGTTTTTATCTGTCTCTTGTATTGTTTGTTAAAATTCCTGGTAAAAATGCCACTGCATAGCATTCATGGAACCAGTGTGCATCAAGGAAAAGATTGTGAACAAAAATTGCCACAAAATGTTTAGCAATCCATCCTTTAAGATCAATTAAACTTCAAGCACCTGCATGCCTTGGTACCTAATTAGATTTCCTAAAATACCTTTCCTACTGATGTAATTTGGATGTTTCATAGAACATTTAAAGTTTGCTGCAATTGTTGAAGTTAATGTGCTGTTCAACAACTGGCATGACAGACAGGTCAGGGAAAACAACCTGTTTATTTACATGGCCTCCAATGTTAATGACTTATGTTAGTAATAATAAATATGCTAAACACCTTTCATGATTCTCTAGCTTGGAAAAATTTATGGTTCTCCAAACACATTGCAATAAGCAGTGTATTCTTGCAGAACATAAGGGGAAACTTTATCTGTGGTCCCTCTGATTGCCAGTAGACTACTGACATTTATTTGAATTACCTTGCCTTCTGTGGCCACAGTGGAATATTGATACATTCCCAAACAATCACGCTGGTTGAAAAGCCCAGTTTTGTAAATAGATTAACTTTTTTCTAAAGTAATAAGATGGAGATGTTATGATCTACTACTTTTTCTTTATTCTACTCCTACCCATCCTACATCATTCCCACTGATTAAAACTGAGCTACTTCAATCCTGCCTGCCCGACATCATTGGGGCAGCAGTGACAGAGCCCTCGGGTTGCCCTCTACATCTTTTGGTTTCTTGCAAACTTTTAAACCACAAATCCTGTGGGACAGGGACAGTTGTTTTTTACCACAATTTTTCTCAAACTTAGCCGAGGCTTTTTGACACCATGGCAATATTTCACCACAAACTACATTCATCAGCAGCACAGCCATCTTGACTGCTTGGTTGAGACTGAGGATTACACAGCTGCAACCTGATACACTTCCAAAAGCAAAGTGGCACATCATAGATTCCTTTCTCTCTTTCCTAAATCATGAATAGAACTAATGTAAGGCACTTTTTTTTATGCCTTCCTCTCTTTATTTGCCTTTCCCAAATTCCTCTTAGAATAGCAGAAATTAAAATCTAGACTTTCAGTGGTTTACAAGATTCTTTATTCTTTTATCTTGCCAGACTTATTGCATCTATACAATTCCCCTAGTGGATTAAGCAGCCTCAGAGGGTATTGCTCAGATTAAGCAGTAGCTCTCACTGTAAGCTTCTTACTCACAATGTTTCCATCTTCTACTCTATCCACATGATCAAGCAATAATATATTATATCTTTCAGTACATCTGTCAGTTCATGTTCCATCACTCTCCGTCCATTTCTGACATTGCCCATTCAAACAAGACTTGGTATCTATGATATAGACTGTGCATTTAGTCCAATTTTTCAGACATTCTAGAAATGTCATATTCAGCAATGCCTGTGTTATTGTATCTGCTGGTTGTAAAAACATTTGCTGCCACTTCGACATCTTTCAGTTCAAAATGCCTATAATGAAGCACCAGGCAATGCCATTACTTCAAGTACAAGTGACATTAGGTGGCTCTATTCAGCCAAGCTGAATACCCCACCTTACAAAAAAAGTCTCTATTTTCTTCTGAAGTATAAAAATGACCATCAATTTTAAGGCACTCTGTTGCCCTGGGAAATAAGCATGAATGCCTTCCATAAACTTGCAATAATTTCCAACAAAAGGCTAGACTGATGGAACACTATTACAAATTCTCCTGAAAGATGACAGTTCAGCACCTTCGATAATGAAGAAAATAAAATATTCTAAGTGTGATGCATTCTATATTTTTCCTTTCTGGCTGGATCCTTAGCAGCTGATCAGAAGGTTAAACAAGGACTAATACAAAGACACATACCAAGGAAACATTATAATAAAATGTATCCATAGCTTAGGAAGAATATTTGGTTTTCATTTGGAACATCTTTATCAAATAATAAAGATTTATTTCCTACTGTTAGCCACTAGCTGTGGGCAATTTTATTTCTGGCATTAGTTAAAATAGTCACATAAACCTGATACATGAGAATGTGCCAGAACCCTAAAACTTGTGGCAACTTCATAAAGAATTTAGGCCAAGTTTTACAAAGTTCAGCCTCAGTCCTCTACAGTGTGGAGAGTTTCTTTTGACCTGGTGATTGGGATTAGGCTGCCAATAAGTAAGTTATATCTGTCAATGACCAAAAGATATTTATTATAGAAAATAAAGCTTTATTAAGTAGCATCTGGCTACTACCCATCATTGCTCTGGGTCTAAGAAGGCCCCTCCCCTCTATGTCTGTCAGTGAGTAAGTAAAACCAGAAGCTGGGCATCACTTTCCAACGAGAAAAAGGGAATGGATGAAGCAAAAAGGGGGAAAAAATCCTACCAAAAATCCAAAAACAGACCTTAATGCTTGGTACCTCAATTAGAACAGCTGAAAACTACCAAAAGCACAAACAGCAAATTCCATTAGAGAGACACCAGGATAATGCATGAAGCTTCCTGTGCAGACAAGAGCTACAGCAATCAGTGCTAGACAGAAATTACTAGAGCTACAACCAGAATTGCAGTTTCTTGGAAAAAAAATTAAAATAAATTGATTATTTACATTTCAGTCCAGCAAGAGCTTTGATAAAGAAGGTGAGCAGGACAGGGTGTAGCATGTCCTACTACATGATTATGTCTGAAGCAATATAATCCCAGGTCATCTGCAGAGCTCCTAACACAACTGTGACCATGAAAATTCAGCTCTTGTCAACTCTACGAAGACTAAAACATTTAACAAACTAATTAGAAATCCCCTTAGAGAAGCCTATAGAATTACCCCTAAGTAGCTGTTGGTTGTCTACAAGAAAACAGTGTCATCCCAGAATTCCTTGACACAAGGAAAAAAATTTTAAAAATGGGGAAAAAGGAAAAAAAAAACCCACAACAAAAAAAGGAAAAAATCCCAAATAATTAACAAATAATTAAAAGCAACCACCCGCAGCACAACTGTAGCCAATATAAGTATTAAATATTTTGTACATTGGTCTTCTGAGTTACATTTCTTCCTGTCTCAGATAAGTTAACTCTATTTGCATTAATCATTTTTTATTTCTGGTTAAAGTTATCATTTAAACCAAAGGCTTGGATTTCCTTTCCAACACCTCCTACTGCCTGCTTTTCTAGAAGCATGATATCAGCCACTGCTTCGCCTTTCACCTCAGGTAAACTGGAACACATAACAATAAGTCTTAACTTGGTTGGAATCTTTCTATTATAATAATGATTTTTAATACTGTAAATATTCTTTTCTGAATCCTGGAAAGTCTGTGGTATATTCATCCTTTGTCCAGCACCTCTTAAAACCTGTTGGAGCAGAAACTGGCCTTCACTTTTGCAAGAAAAGTCCAGCTGAAAGACTGCAATCAAACCCTGGCAAGAACAAGTGGGAAGAAGAGTAAGAGCCCAGGTAAACAAGGACATACAGAGACTCCAGATTAAAGCAGGAGGACTGAACTTTTGAATTATAATAGATTGTGAAAAATGAGGAAACTCCTCAGAAACTTATGAAAATGAGAGTTGTTTTGACAAAAGGAGATAAAGAAAAAATAAAGAGGGACACAATCACTCCTTCACCAAACCAAGAATCCTCTACAAAAGTCTGGAAGTGTACTGGTGGGATCGTGACTCCTAAATGCTCCAGACACCGACTTCCTCTTACCATAGTGCAATTATTACTCTAGAACATCATCTCTTGTTGTATCTCATCTCGGAGCTCTTCTTTATTCCTGCTCTCAAGTCCTCCCTCTCTCAGTCCATGTGTCCACACAGGCCTCTGGAAGCAGAGGATTGTGCAGCTGGGGGTGGGGAAAAGATAAATGATCTTATACAAAAATACTACGGAATTTCTTTCTCTGGAGTTTCAAAAGTGGGTTTTTCTTTTTGTTGTTCATTTTTAAAATCCTTTACATTTTAGAACATTGCACTATTCCACATGTTCAGATTTCTGCAAGAGTTAAAACTTGCTTTTGGTTTTAAATGAAAACTGAAATCACAATTTCATAGCTGATAGAACTTGAGTTGAGCCAAAAATCTGGACTAGAAAAATGAAAATCTCAAGATTTGGCACCACTCTACAGGAAGCACCATACCATGACAGCTGTTGGGATTGACTCAGCTTCTTCCCAAAGGGAGCAAAACACAAGTCTGTCCAGAGATTGTCTGAATTCAGTTATTGGTCTGATTTGTTCCAGGACTTAAGCTACAGAGAATCCAGAAGAAGCAGAGCAAGCCACAGTATTGACCTCAGATATGTGGGTGTGCTAACCTTCAGTGTTACCTCTAAATATCATCTCTGTGGGAAGAGAGTCATTCCAAGAAATTACAAACAGCTTTTGCAGACTAAAAGGTGGCAGGGTCATTTTCCTCCAGTTATTCAGAGTACAGAGATCATATCTGATTCTGGTGCATTGGGCTCCAGCATAAAGATTAAAGCAGAGTCATTTGGCTTCTTGCTGAGGAAATAAATTGTTAGCCTAAGACCTCATGTTAGGGATCAAGAGAAATATGTAAACTATATTTTTATAGCTAATGAATATGCATTAAGAACATAAAATCAAATTAATCCCAAAGCCCAAAATCTCTACCCATCATCATCTACAGGCTTGGGTTGTGAACGTGTGACTGCTTGTTCATCACTGTGACTTCAGCTTGCTCCACAATTAACAACAAATCAGCCACATACACAATTTCTCTGTGTAACTAGATGTTATCCCTATTGAAACAGAAAATATTTATTGTAAAGATTTATTCTGCCTGTTTCCATTGAGGGTGTACTCAAAACATCTCTGGATTGACCAATCTATTCCAGGCAGACATTCAAAAGCACCAGCTTTTGGTTTTAACTCCTCATTAGATGGAATGAGCTGCCAGTGCAACAACTACAGGTATTTAGTATTGATTGATATTCTGAACAGCTACATAGCACAAAAATCTGTAGCACCCAATAATAAATGAAAAACACCCTTCAATGCACTTGTATGAATTTTTTTTGCCTCACTGGATATGCCTATTCAGCTCCTTAAAAATTAAGTTTAGGTATGATAGGTTGTGAATTAGTTATTAAACTTCAAGCTTGTGAACTTCTTTAGTTGGTCCAGAAACCACCTCCCACTCTGGTGAGTCCCTGGAAAAAAAGGCCCCAGTGATAAAGTCACTCGCATCAAAAGCAGTCATGATCTGCACTTTTCTCCATATTATACCAAACTGTTTATTATTAGCATAATTCCACAAATGGGATTGATTTCTGGTTTAAATGGGTCAGCAGAGTATTCATTTTGATATGGTAATTCAATCCTGAAGAGTACAAATAGTCAAAATAGTTTAGATATTACTATGAAAATGATTTCAGCAGCTACACAAGGCTCTACTGATAAAAAACTCTCTTGTTCAGTCATGGATATATTAGTCTTTTTGTAGCTGTTAATTTAAGTATTAAACAGATTTTCCCTATGCCATATATTTTGATATGGAGCTTCCTGTGCTATAAGGTGCCATATACTCCTGATACATCTGCAAGTATGGCAACTATGTATATATCCTCTTTAGATCCATCTTAAATGGACATCCAGTCCTTGATCAATACTCTATATTCCTTAAAATAAGTACCTTTAAGGAAATTATGGTAGGAGGTCTGAAAGACTATGTTCTACCTAGACATTTTATATATATAAACCCAGTAAAAAAGATAAGCCTGAAATTCTTCCACTCTGAAGCATTCTTTCCTGGTTTGAGTTCTGAAATTCATTCTTGCTGGGTCATGGGGTGATCATAGTTATCTCCAGCATGCATTTCATTGCAAAAATTATAATGACTAATTAGATGCTTACTCATTCACCAACTATGAAAATATAGAATTTATTTTGATTAAAAATATTTATACTTTAGTTTTCACACTTACAAGTTCTTGTTAGCAACTTCTGACACATTCACAGTTACAGACAGAGACTCTCAAATCTGTGAGGTAACTCCTGAAAATCAGGAATTGGGAGAAAGTAAGCAACAACTAAATATAACATTATCTTACTTTTCATTCCTGTGTTAGCCCAGACTAACAACCTGAACAGAAAAAAAGTTAAAATCAATCTTCCCCCAGCAAGTAACATCCAGTTTAGGTTGTCTGCCTGATATTTTATATTCAGAATGAGAAATTAAACTCTAAAATTGGCAGAGGGAGGGAGAGAACAAGAAAATTTTTTTAAAAGGTGCATAATCACAATGCAAGCAAAAGAGCCCATCTTTCCCACACCTCCTAGCATAATAAGTAGCCAACACAAATCATCTTCAAACAGTCTAGCAGTCTATTTTTTTGTTGTTTTGAATGGTTTTTTGTTTGTTTTACAAAAAGTCGTAAAGTCATTAAGACATCTGCTCCTAAGATCAATTTACAGGAACAACAGAGATTGATTGTATCTGAAGGAGTCCAGAGTTTGTCATTTAAGCAGTATATTCAGATGTTTGTATCCTAACCTGTCTTGCCATGGCAGTTCTGTAAGAGACAAGTATAGACTCCTGTTTTCAAGGCTGGAGAGTCTAAGTCAGCAATCAGACCACAGTCAAGTTTCAGAGGCTGAGTTTGAGACATACTTGGATTGTAATCTTGCCCAAATCTGCTTTTACAAATCTGAATATCTGTCAAGTCAAATCACACCAGGTTGCAATTCTCTCCTCTGTCCCTAGATTTTTGCCCACCCAGCAGGGCAAAGCTTTTGACCCTGGTTACCATAGAGCTCCTTCTTTCATCATAGTAAGGCTCCCAGATCTCTGAATATACCAATAGCAGCATAAACGTCAGAACAGCCACAATCTTCCCAAAGAGAAGTCAAAAAGCAGAGACAAAAGGTAGAGGACTGGATGTATACCACAATGACCATCAAGATTTGTCTAGAAACAACGTGAATTTTTTTTCTTGCAGCCTATACTGTGAAAAGGTGCTTGTTAAATATATTTAGCCCACATAAGTGAATATTTGGAAATAATGCAAATTGCTGCAACCCCAACAAAAGAACAGATGGCTGCAGTTCATATGCCAGGGGATCTCATATGTATGCAAATTTGTGTTGCAGCATATACCAGAGTTTTTCACCCGCCCCACCTCCTCTTTCTTACATCTCTGTAAAATTAAAATATTGAAAACTCCTGCTTTTTTTCCTTTTGCCAGAAGCAGGAATAAACACTGAACTCATGAACTTTCCGGTCTTACCTCATCCATCAAATCCCTTCCAAAAGTGAAGTCTGGAAGAACATAACCTAGAATCCAAATATGCTTCAAGAGCTTTTCCTTT
This sequence comes from Florisuga fusca, assembly GCA_038090715.1. Classification (NCBI taxonomy): domain Eukaryota; kingdom Metazoa; phylum Chordata; class Aves; order Apodiformes; family Trochilidae; genus Florisuga; species Florisuga fusca. Next base: position 10,258,398 of record JAAWXA010000015.1, on the reverse strand, counting down.
CTTGCCCCCCATCATGCTTTATAATTATTTGTAATGCAAAAATAACAAGAAAACACACACAAAAAATATCCAAAATATCACCAGAAAGATCCTCTGGGCAGACATATTAAGCTAGGATAGTAAGTTTTAGTTCTTGTATTAATACAAAAACACTGTTTGAGAATTTATTTTTTCTTTCCCTAACCCCTTGAGACTCCACTCACATTAAAACTCTGGAAGTGGAAAACATGTAAACTGACATTTAATTCAGCATCATGTTTTAGAAAAAAACCGAGTGGGGAGCACAGTAACAGTATTGTGCTTTTAATGCCACATTAGCTACATTTATGTTCCAGATAAAGTAGGCTTGATAACATTTGTGGACACTGTTAAGATCTCAAACAAACATATCCACAACTTGAAGAACAAGCAAATATTGACTTCATCTGAAGACCGACGGCCGCTGTTGTGACTACTGATGTCTCCTGGCAGCATTTCTAAGCACCAAGATAGGCACTGGAAAGTCTTCCAAGAGTAACATAAGTAAGCTATTCGTCCCATAATCAACACAAGATACATTTCCTACTTCAGAAATCCCAAAGAGTTAAAAAAAATATCTGATGCAGGGAACCTTAACTTTTTTGGGCTCACCAAATAATGAAGAAAAATATTTTTTTTTCTGTGAGAGAAGGAAGAGGGGAGAAGAAAAAAAGAGGAGGCACTGCCATTATCCTTGCCTATGGGTCAGATGGATCCCCTTTATTCTGTCCAAAGGACAGCAGAAAACTATTTCAAGAGGAACAAAAAAATATTAAAAGATTTTGACTACTTTCTACACAGTGCTTCAGGGAAAAAAAAGCACCACACATTAACAGATTATATTTTTTGGTTTCAGTAAGGATATGAAGAAAAAGAATTGCTAGCATGAAACTGTGGAACTGTTCTTTCTAATGAGCCAAACTGAAAAGAAGTAGCAACTAAAAAATTAAAATCTGAATTAAAATAAGGAAGAATTTATAAAGATCAGTATAGCCAAAAGCACATGCTTTATACTAGGTTGCTAAATTGATATTCAGCCACATTAATTGGATGTTGTGGATTTTAGTGCTTAGCCATAGCAAGTAACACTTGTAATTCTGATCAAGAGTCCCTGAACAAAAGAAACTGACATACTAAATTATATTCACACAAAAGCATTTGTATCATTGCAGAACATATTTGAACATAAGTGAGAAATTATTTGGAATTCAGTACTCATGTTTAGTGTAACATATTGTCTTTATTATACAGGATGTGAAACTGTGCAATAAAACTACAACTGAAGACTCTGCCCTCTATTAAACTTTCAAGTTATCACCTTTTCAAACTGATTCAATGAAATGGTTGTAATGTCTGATGTAAATGAAAATGTGTTGGTCTGAGACATACCACCATCTTATATATCAACAATTACTGATCTGATCTTCTGCACACCCAAGCATGCATGTTGGACACAAAGAGAACAAAAAAGAGAAAAAAAAACTCAAAAATAAGCAAGCAAACAAAAAAACAAAACAACAAAAAAAAAAAACCCACACAAAGAGAAAGAAAATAAAGAGTTTGCACACTAATTTTGGGATGATTTCTGGAACTACCTTGAGGAACTAGTAACATAGAAAAAGTACAATTACATCAGTGAAATCGCTAAATGTAGATATGCCTGGAGTGATTAAAATGTGATAAAACTCACACAGGTTTCAGAATACTCTTACTCTATCACCTTGTCCTTGGAGAATGTACATGTGGTGACCAGCCTGTAGCTGACTGTAAAACAGAAATGAGAGAGGAGGACAGAAACAGAAGATCAGTTGGAGTAAGCAGCCTTGAAGTCTGCTGTGGGAAGATTTGACAGTGTACACATGGTACCATATAAAAAAAGCAAATAAATAGATTTTAAAGGACTAATCCATTGTTAGTTGTTATAGTTATAAACCAGCACTACTCTTACAAACCCCTTGACAGAAGCAATTTGCTCAGCTCTACATAAATCAGAAGTAAAACGTCTGTATGGGGCAGGTCCACACCACAAGGTGCCAGCTCTTCAGTTCCACTATGAAGCCATTAGTACCTGTATGCTCTGAAAGAGCAAAATTACAACATTTTGACCTGGCAGGATTAGGATGTCAGTGCATATAAAGCAAAGATACAGATGAGGAGGGAGAAATGCTTCAAAAATAGAAGACTCAGTAGATTACTGGGAAGACTGAAAAGCCTTTCAAAATACATCCAATGAAAAATCAAATATGACATTCACAATAAGATGCGATTAAGAATTATTTTAAAGCTTTCCAGAAGCAGGAAAAGAATGAGTTTTTTAATAGAAAACAGAAAATAATCTTTGTTCATTACTGTCACTTATAAAGAAGAACTCATCCTCTGTAATAAAAATTATACCAAATTATTTACTTAAGAAAAAGACAAGAGCAATTCCAAGACATTAGGATCATTACTGAAATAATTAATTAGAAATACTGGACATTATTTCTTCCTCTAAAAATACAAAGATAAAAGATTGCTTGCTCTGTCAGACTTTGCTGCATCCTATTTTCAAGGGCAGGCTGAAAGAAGCAATGTAAAAGCAAACAGAGCTGGAATTTTCAAAGATGAAACCGGGTGATACTGAGGTAGTTTCAGACATTAGTGTCTTCAGCTCCTCTGCCAGGCATTCTGTCCCCATCACACAAGATGCAGGTGTCTCAGCCCCTGTCAGCCGGTCTGGCACATTTGCACAAGCTGTCAGGAGACACCAGAGTGAGGGGTGCTTTGCCTGGAGATGTTTGAATGGTGCCAGCTTCATTGTCCTGGCTGTAACCTCAGCTGAAGGCAGCTGAAGAGAATCATGTCTTAACCTCTCATTGCTAAATCTGCTGTAGTTTAGTAGTCCAAGTCTTTTAATTATTAAATTTTTATCACCCAAAACCCATCCAAATCACAGACTTGTATTCAGCCTTGGTAAAAACATGTTCATGTGCAAGGACATCAGAGGAATATTTTTAATATGCCAAGGCTACAGATATGCATAACAAGACATTAACCATGTGAGCCAAAGGAGGAGAAGAATTATAAAGAAAATTCCCAAAGAGAGAAGAATTATAAAGAAAATTCCCAGAGAATTCATCCACATTTAACATTTTTTTCTTTTTAAAGTGTAATTTTTTTGCAAAAATATTATTTCAGTCAACATCATATATACTGAAGGCCACAGACAAAATAAACAAATGCTTAAAAATTTGAAAGCCAGCAGAAGAAATATTTAGTATTCTAAATTACCCTCCTGGACAGGGTAACTATTTTGCAAAACTAAAGTGACTTCAGAGTTAACTTTAGAGAACTGATCCCACTCACTGCTCCCCCAGCCCATCATGAAATGAAAGATATGAACAAAAATTAGTGGTTTTACATTTACAGACATGCATGCATGGTGCTCAACCAAGCCTTCATTTCCTAGACCACAGAGTGGTGCTCATCCAGCAAGTGACAAAGCACAACTAACATTAAAGCCTTTCTGCCTTTGGGTGTGCCTACGCACAGAAGAGCTCTAAAAGCTCCTTTTTATAGCCCGATACACTGCCACTGCATATTCAAAGACACTGATGAATTGGTGACCCAGTAACACTGAAAGGGCCCAGGTAAATACAACATATTACTTAACAGCAAGATTACAGTTTTTAACTTAACTCCTCCCATAACGTAGGGATTTATAGCTATTGGAATAAGTTTATAGAAGTCATCATTTGGAAAAACCAAACATAGCCATAAGTTTTTGTCTGCGTCTTCCTTACTAAACAGCTATTTGAACTATTTTGTCTCATTTTCACAGACTTCACTGTTGAGCTTTTGCCTTGAAAGGCATATCACCACAAAACAAACCCTTAAGAAAAGTTCTTCCTTCCACCTAAGGTACCTGTGCCATTCTTGTGGGTGATAGCCCCCATTGATTTATTTAAAATTTCATAGAGCTACTATCGATAAAGTGGTTTATTTATCAATCTTGGTTAGAATAGCACATACAAGCTTCTAAACAAAGCACAGAAATCTCAAAAGGCTGTTGGTATGCTTCGGCATACACTAGAGCATGGACTGGAGCATCTGTATGTGGTAAGCATAGTACTCAGGTGCAAAATGGACAGTACCTTATAACACACATAACCCGTACCCCAAACAGCATTATTACACTAGCAAAGTTCAAAAATAGATCAGCTCCAAGATAAAGTCAAACATTACTAGTTAGAAGTGGTCAATTCTGTTATTTTAAAATTGTATGAAGCCATTAATTGGAAATAATTGAAAAATAGAATTACTGGGGAGGCCAACTTCCCCCAGGAAAAAACAACAGCAGTTGTAGTTCTATAAGCAATTCTTGCAGGGGCAGTGCCAGTCTGAGTAGTTCCTTTCTACCTTATCCCCTCATCTGTGCCATGTATTCAAAAGATTACCTTGCATTTGTCCACTGTGCAACCACATGAACAAAAGTTTTCTCATGGGTCGTGGTGATTGCTTTGCATCAGCAGCACAGAGAAGGTGGATGCTTGAATCAGCAGTGGTACCAATGGTAATGTTGGTGGGTGTATTGCATAACATCCAGTAAGTCAAGGTACAACTCTGTGGTGATATATAAGGCAGTTCCACTCAAACTAGAACAGGATGCTGAAGAAAGTGCTGCAAAGTTTGTAAAGGAAGTTTTACTTCTTCTGGGTTTTCTTGTTTGTTCAGCGTCTGGGGGATGAGCAGTGGGTAGGAATCATTTAACTCACTGAACCCTTGTGAAAACACCCCAAGTTTTCTTTTTTAACAGCAATAGTAGCCTTGGTCTTTTCTTTCTGCTCTTCCTGCATATAGCCTTGAGTTCCTGTCCACACACCCACTTGCTGTCACCTTCTAGTTGTGCATAAATAACCATTTGTGAGGCCACTCTGTGAACATGAAGAGTGATTGTTCGGTGTTTAAGAAAAAAAGGCAGGAGAGATTCTTTAACTTCCATCAATCTGGTTACAACGTGCTGCAGCACTGAAAGCAAGTGGCAGGAGGCAGGAAGAGCAAGCACAGAACAGCTCAAGAAAACAAGAGCTGCCAAGAAAAGGATCATGTGTATCAAAGCCTCCAAGATCACGATTTAACCTAATTAAGTTAATTAGCTGGAAAATTTGGGAGAAAGTAGCTGGCAGTTGAGTGCCAAAAAAGCAGAGTAGAGAGGGTTGTTAGCAGGAGTGTGGATAACAGATCATCAGCGTCAGCAGAACAGAGAATAACACTGTCAGCAGTAAGATCTGGAACTTTCTCAGAGACATGATTGACAAGCAAATGTGCTCATCCAAATTGAATTAGAAACTAAACACACCGAAACACCATCTCGTCTATCACGTAGCTAACACAGGAAATGAAGTTAGCAATTATGTACAGAATGACTTGCTAGTAAACACCACAGGACTTCACATTTAAGCAAACAGGAATAGCACATTATTTCCCAGGAATACCACAATAAGAATGCATTTCTATTAAGAAAGATACTCACTTGAAGTAATTTAAAATGTGCTGAGCTCCAGACCTCATGATCCCAACCTGAGCATTAAACACACATCACTTTCTGCAGTCACATGAAATCCAAACATTAAAATAAATGTACTAAATAGATGTAAAATTTGAAGTTACTGAGGCATAAAGAGAATTTCTGGAATAATTTTCTCAAAGCACAAATTTTCACAGTTGGGAAATTGAAAATTGCAAAGACTGAAAGAATAACTTTTTAAAAATCTCCTTTTGTGGAACACAAGTAATACAAGTTTTCAGGACAAACAGGTTATTCAGCAAATTACAACCACCTCAGAAAAGGCCTTTCTTTCAAAGTGATTTTATCCCCCCAGTTACTAGGGAATAAAAATTCACCGATTCCCACATCTGTATGCAGCATCAATGCTATACTTAAAAAGCAAGACTCAAAAGATGTACAATTAGTCAGAGAATTATTCAGAGACAGCATACACAGAAGAAATAGCATTAAGGCCTTAAGAGTAGAGGCAAGCAACAGGAAAAAATATCTACTCAATAATGACATTCTCCTAGAGGCTTCACTACATGGGAATAAATAAAGCATATTATTTCAGTAAGCATTCAATTCTCTCTCTCCTCCCCCTCCACAAATGGAGTAACTTTCTATTTTAGGTTAGAAGGATTAGAAAAAGCAAACTGATCATTTTGATACCTTACAATAAAAGGCAAACTGTCATGGTACAGACATTTTCAAGTTCAGTACAACAGAGAGATGCCTCATCCTGAAGTAGGAAAAAGGGTCTAGGATGCTAGGGCACAGGTTTAGCTTTTATTATAGCTAAGTCTAAATGCCTTCCCACAGTTACCCTGGGGAAGTCGTGAATTAGAACTTCAAAATCTTTAAGTGCTTTGGCACTAGAAAATTGCCACATTTCTCCCACAGATCTCAGCAAAGAGTTGCATACAAGAGCAGCAATGCAAAAGTAATAAATTAAACATTGTAGAGATGCAGGTGAGCAGTGCAATTCCTTCAGGATCACTTACACCATAACTATCCTAAGAGACTAAAATGAGACTTGGTGTAAAGCAACTGAAATTCACAGAAGTCCATGTTAAAACTTAAAATAGCAGGGCTTTCCTTACAGTATCATGAGTATTCTAGGATAAGACCTTATTGTGTCAGTGTTTGTAGACTATCTTGAAAAAGAATTGAAAGAGAATCTTTTGCCCACATAAAATCAAACTCACGTCAAAACAAAATCCTACAAATTACACTATTTATTTCCTTACAGTCACAGTTTTCAGGCACGACAAACAGAGAGACTAAAGAAGGTGGCCAGCTAGAATATGTGTAAATATTCCTCCATTACAGTCAATTTTTATTTTCTCTACAGGGACTCATTAGTACAGTCAGACTGCTCGTGTTTGGTGACAGAAGATGAACTTTCCTCCTCTAGTGCATTTCCAAATCCATAAGAAATGCTCTGCAAAAAGGCCCTCTTGTTTGAGCTCTATAAAATTTGGATCTGTACTCAGTCAAACCTCCTTAAAAACACTTTTGATTACTTTTATAATGTATGGTGACACGTCTAACTCTATTAACTTATTGAGGCTTAAAATTATTATTGTGCTCACTGTCCTCATCACTAAAGGATAATAAAGATGTAACTGTATTATTTTTTAAAGTTTCTGTTAAATGGAGAAAGAAAAGTGAAACGACCTGGTAAAATGCTTCAAATGCACTCTACTACACTCACAAAAAATCAAGAGAGAAATCACACTATTGGCTTCATGCTATTCTCCAAATGCAAGTCAGGATTCTGAGGTCATTAAGACCTCACACCTTTCTCACAGGTCAATATTAGCTACAGTTACATAGCACAGCAGCTCCATTGTGGTTTGCTTAGCTCCTTTCTACTAGTACTGAAAGACTTTTAGCATTATTTTCTATTTATTTTGCTGTCCAATTTATATTCTTCATTCACCTACATGAAGGAAAGCTGAACAACTTTAGTACAGCCTTTTCCTTTCTTCCTTTTTTCTCTCTACTTCCCATGACCTTAACAGATATCTGTAGATAGAGGAAAACATGCAGCAAGTAAGAGTACCAACAGCGTGTGCATCAGAAAGTATTGGATTTCTACAAGGTTGGGATTTTTTTCTTGCAGATAATGTGTGCTGCAAAACAAAGGCTTGAGAGAAAGTAGAGCTAGAAACCAAAATTATAGTTGCCTTTCTAAGCCTGCAAGATTTTTCTTCCCTAAGACTGATCATTCATAAACAAAACTAAAATCACCCTACTTTGCATAAAAGTTAAAAAAAAACAAAAACTAAACCCAACAAAAAACCCACAAAAAAGTCACCACCACAAAGTGTACTTCAAGTATTTAAGTATTTGTAGATTCTCAGAGGAGGAGGAGGAGCCTGCACCACCACCTGCCTCCATGCCAAAAAAATTAAAATACACTTATGCAAAGGATAGAATTGAGGTAGTCAACTCTCTCCAATAAAAATAAATAAACAGTATAATTAAACAGGGAGGGCATCATGACTATTATACTAGCAATAGGCAGCATAGAGTAGTTTAATAATTGGCATATTAAATAGCTGTCTGATTTGGTACATGTAAAATTCACCAAGAGTGAATCACTGCTGTATGCTTAGATGCTATGAACTTGAATTTGGCCACACCAATTAAAGCTTAGAATTTGAAGTGACCAAACTAAAAAAAGTGCTTTGAAAAGTGATCTCTCTTTATAAATATTCTTCAGTCCAGGAAGTGGGGGAAGAGTATGCACACCAGATGCAGTCTTTGGAAATAGTCACATCATGAGCTAGAACAAGAAAACTGATCTGCAGAAGAATACAGCTACTTATTAAAATCAATTCACCAAATGCCAAGAGAAATAAAGAAAAAAATGCAGAAAACTCACTTCTCCTCTCTCTTCTTTGTATAGAAAGCAACAAAGCTACAGATGACTTACCAACAATAGAAGAAAAAAAATAGTTGTAGAAACTAATTGTGTTATGATGCACAAATACAACTCAATATCTCTAGTTATTATATCTCAAGAATATAAGCATGGGATTCTGACGGTTGGTCAGAAATTATTTTAAGTGTTTTCCTAGCCTAGATGAGTGTCTCAGTCATAAAAGCTCTGTCAATAATAGAAACTTCCTATCTGGAAAAAAAATATTGTGAAAATGGAGTAATTTGACCAGATCTGGACAGAATAGCAACACTTCTGGTCCTTTTCTTTTAATTTTTAATACATAAGTTTCAGCTGCAGCTAGCCATAAACAATAGCCTGGAGGAATCTGGCTATAAAGGGAATAGTTTATTATTGAGCCATTTGTCTGAACTGTGCCACATATTTCTAACAAACACAGGACCACGAGAAAGGAAAGCTTACACAAGTAGCACCATCCCTCCATCATGAACGCTGCTACTTCAAGACTACAGTATATGAATAAACATTCTTGTTATCCAAAGGTATGAGAGTGCCCAGTGGGCTAGCACAGCTGCAGTGTTAGCTCAGAACAGCTGGTTTTACAAGCTACAGCCCTGGCCTGTCACATGTATTCAGCTGAAATTTGAAATGGCAAAGTTTAGACTTCAAGAGAGAAGTTTACACAACAGTACTACCCGAGCATTACTGAAATTTGCTGGTGAACTCTCACCCAGGGGAAGAAATTGTCAGGGAAGTTTTCAGACCAGGAACAATGTTTCCAAAAGCTCATCATGTAATGAATTGTCTTGGCAGTAAGCAGGCTAGGGAATAAGAAACAATGCCAAGTTTTACAATGATTTTCTATGGTTTCTGGTTTTAATTTTGTCATTTCAGCCCACGCTAATTTACTCTGCCTAAACTTCAAGGGCAGTGTTGCATGCATGACCCGTGTGATAGCAATGAGACACGTGCTACTTCCTTCCTCTACTTCTTCTGTTTAAGCTCCTCTAAAACTGCTCATCCCGCATGTAAAACCCATTTCTGCTTCTGATGTCTTTCTCCAACTCCCTGACACTTTCTGCAACTAGAGGTTTTGTACTTCCCTTTCCAGAAGGCAGAAGACTACAAAAGTCCACAACCTCATGTGGAACGCAGGTACATTTCAAGTTTAAGATCAGTATATTTTTAAGCAATGGAACTTTCCATAAGCAAAACTTATGACATTTTTTCATGTAGAAAACAGACCTTTCCTATATCATGAAAGTGTCAAGATCATTTCACTTATACTTGGGAAGATATTAAAGAGTCTCTAGAATATTGAGCACTTGATTTACTCACCTTAACAAAGGATAAAGTTGCAGGGAAATAAGAGAAGACACTTGAGAGGCCACATCAGCAATACCAACACCGCAGCCTTTGAAGAGCTCATGTACTGCCTCAACAATTAATGCCCCAGAACCTCTTGCTGACCTGGGGGAGCAGTGTGCACCTCCTCCACTGCTGGGAACTTTTGGCACAGTCCTGCTACAAAGAACAAACTTCATTGCGAGTCCCATAGACCAATGCTTCTCCCACAGACTATCCTTACTGCCAGTATTTCCTCATGCTACTTGCCAGAGAACTTAAGTGAATACTCATCAGTAACAGATTCCCCCTCTCTCCCTGCCAACAGCTGTCCTGGCTTACCTTCTAACACTCTCATTGCAAAGATGGAATGAAGGCGAATTAATTGCAATGTTTAAAAATGAGCCCTAAAATACAGATCTTACTGATAGTTGTTCAAATATCACTCATGCAGTCATTTCATCAGAAGAAGAAGAATACTGCAATCCAGCCTTCCTCGATCAATAGCATAAAGTGGGTAATTGGCATCATTAACCTTCTCCCCAGATGGAAAGAATGTACTTCTGCATCACAGCTAAAACAATATGTTGGGCAGAAATACCTGGTTTTCCACAGGCATTCAATGACAATTTAATTTTCCATTTATTCCTTTTCTTTAGTAAAGACTATTACCTAAAGTGTTCCTTGAACTCTTACAGAAACTAAAATAATCATTCAAACGACAAATTCTGAAACAACTATAACCAAGCAATGACTGTTTTGCCATTTAAGCATGACCATTTCTTGTCCATTGTTATGAATGGGAAAAAAAGGTTAGAAGACTATCTGTATGAAATGAAAGCCATCAGTCCCTTTACACAGAAAGCATATGGTGGAAATTAATAGCAAGTGACAAAACTTGTTTTTTCCTTATGAAAGTTTATGCATGCTGTGATTTTTATGTCTGTATTTATGAACAGACAGCTCTTTTTATATGATGAGAACAGCTCTTGAGGCAGAAGACTGACAGGCAATAATGACTTAGAACTAGGAAAGCCTCACTGGAGTTATCACGACGTCACTGCCTAAGTGTGTTGCATAAGGAGAGTTTTGTAAAACAAGAAACAAAAGCAGTGTGGGGGAGGAGCAGAATTCAGCTGCATTTTTCCTACTCCTTGGCTGTGAAAATGAATAGCTGGAAAGCTTACAAGTTTTCACAGGCATGACTGAGCCCAGTCCTTGACTTAGAAGTAAATGGGACATAAGGCTTTTGCTGGCCAAGTTCACTCTGCATGAACAATTAAAACTAAAATTACCTTCACTGTTTATATCAGTGCAAGGGGAAAAAACCACAAACAAACAAAAAAACACACAACAAAAAAAAACCACACACCAAAAGTAATTGGGAACAGCCCTGTTTATAGTCTGGCATGAATTCATCATTACTATCCACTAATGAAAACTAAAAAGAATTAGCCCAAGTGTTGTTTCAGCCTGGACAACAAAAAGTAGAAAATTCAGTGTTGCCCAAATTGAAAAATAAACGAGTTTTATTGTGCGTATGCATGCCACAGATTATGCCTTAGTTTTTGTAAATTAACAATATGATACTTTGTGCATTTCATGCTTTGCATGCATACTTCCATTTTCTGCTAGTGTCATGCTAGGATGCATGTAGCCTGGATACAATATTATCAGGATGCTGCAGGAATGAGTAGGTAGGGTCCATGGTATAGCTAAACCAAGGGTTTACATATTCATGACCCTGCCCCATGACACTATTGAGATGAAGAAATCATTCTAGTTCTCTCTTGAAGAGTGCCAGTAGGCAAGCACTGAAAGGTAGATGTCCAAGGGAAGCTGATCTATATGCCCCATGTAGAACTGTACAGCTCAGAGCTATCGCCTTCCCACTTAATGAAGCTACAGAGCAAACTGGATTTTTGCATTTAATCATGTCAGAAAACAAAAGGCTTTATAGTACTTTGTACTTCTTTCAAACTTGGACCAATCTGATGTGCTTCCTGGCACTTGTGACACTTGAAACCATGCTGACTGGACAAAAAAATACGATGAGCAAGGTGTCTGGCAAACAGCTGCCTAACGCAGTTATCCCCAGACAATCTGAGAAAATGCTACTGCAGCTACATTAAAAAATATAAGCTAAAATAAAATTTCAAATTTATCAAGTTAGGTACCCTCTAGAAAAAAAAGAAGCCCTCTAGAAATACCACTCCACTTACATGAGTGGGTTACACAATTATCCCTTCCTGCCCCCATTCCACAGATAAGAAGCTAACAGCTTATTCATACAAAAAAAAAAAAAAAAAACAACAACTTCCACCCACTCAATATAAACTGACACAAAAAGAAAAGATTGAAGCAATTATTTCAAACTTAGGTTTTAATCTTGCAAAAAAATTAAGTGGGGGAGCAGTTCTGCATCCAAGAGTTATCTCCATTGACTTCAATATATGCAGAGTCACCTTAACAAATCAAGTCTCACCTATATGCACCTTACAAGTGTGTGAGGAGATTCTACAAACACAGAGTAACTAGCGTGGTCTTAGAAGCACAAAATTGCAAAAAAAAGTCACAGGATAAAAATAACCTACATTTATAGCCCTTAAAGTTAGATATCTACACAGAGGTATAGTCCTGGAACCAGTAAGAGGAAAGTATGTTTAGAAAATGGGGAATTATAATTCACTAAAAGTGAGATGCTAGTAAAATAGCAGAATTATGAGCACCTTCTTAGCTAAAGTTGGGACCATGATGAAAAAAGGGAATGGTTGTGAAAACGTGAGTACAAAACCAAATTACAAAAGAAAATGGTGTTGAAAAATGGACAAGTAATAGTGGAAAGAAAACACATAAATTACACTAATACTTATTAACTTTGATCACATCAAGGTCTAATCTCACTCAGCTGAACTGAAATATAGACTGTATTCCCTTCCTAGAGAACAAGGAACAAACTCCATTCATTTGGTGAGCCACTAAGACCTCAAGTTGTAACACCAAATTCAGCAGCATATCTGCCCTAAGTACTGCAAGAGCCAAGAAAGCACTGAAGACAGACCTGGCTCCACTCTGTTTTTTCAAATACAGCTGAATCAGCACTGAAGTCAAAGTGAAATATCAATGGCTTGTAAATTATTATAGCACTCAAGCAAGTGTACAAAATAACATTTGTGACTGTTTCTGAATTAACACTTTCTAAATCCTCCCGTAATACTTGCAATTTGACTCATGGTTTTCTCAAACAAAAACACAAAACCTCATCCCACCAAAAAATGTTTCTTTGCACTACTGAAAAGTCAAAGTTGTCAGAAACAAATTACATGAGCAGTAGTGTATGAGTACTACACTGTTTTAGTTCCTTGTACAACAGGGCTATTATTAGGCTATTATTTTAAGTTTACATTGACCTCATAAGCTTTATGTCAAGGATTTCCATCCATTTCTACAGGCTCTTAAGACTGAACCTAAGTCTTTAAGGCCATATTAGATTTGCAGCTTCTACTCGTCCCTTTCCTTCAAACATAATAAGAAGGAAAACATGAAAAAGATGGACAATTTCTTTTACAGAGCAATTAACTGCTTCTTAGGACATTCTGCCAAGCTAGTGAAACACTTCCATCAGTCTATTTCCACAGGTCAGCCTTTGCCTACTCCTAACTAGAAAATAGACTTCAGTTTAGAAAAGGTGCATGCAACTTTGTGTAGACAAGACTGTCACTCCTCTGTCTCAGTTTGGTATGTGTCAGTAAGATCATTGATTGTAACTTATTGTTTAAAGTGGAAGCATGAAATTCTGAGTTCCAAAAAAAACCCCCAGCCTTTGATAATAGCTGATGTCATTACATTTTTAAGCTTTTGATACAGTCTATTAAGGGAAATTTTACTTTCCCTTAATAGGGAAAGTAAAACAGACCTCAAGTAGATCCAACTGTTTACCCTATAATCCCCTATAATTCGCCACCTTTCCCAATATCTTCAACAGCATCATTTAGCTCATCAGAGCCAAGGGTAATATCCAGACAAAAATCTATTCTTTGTCCTCTAATACTAGACCAAACAGACATTTCACAAACAGCAAGATTTCTTTTTAATTAGACATCCATCAAAAAATGTATTTTTCTCACTACCTTGGCCTTGAAAACACCGTATTCCAGTTTTCTACATGCTGCTTTCTGTTATGCAGCATCAGTCACACTACATGATGTCATTTTATATAGCTAGTCAGCAGGACCTGCCATATTCAGAGATACATGATTTTTTTTGCCAAATCATTTGGCACATCTTGTTCTAATCAATTTGAATTACTTGTAGATCATTTCAAAAGAGAGACATAATTATTGGCAACCTTTCAGAAAATGGCAGATAGTCTATAAAGTGCTTTTCTGGCCTTCTCATCCATCTATAAACTGCTAGACAGATTTCCCTAAAAAATATAATATGACAGATTAGAACATGTGAAATTCTAGTTTACATCTACTATTTTGGGGAAATGCTCTGCAATTCTTCTTTTCAGTGAAGAATTCGTTCTGTACTTTCTCTAAAGGCATCTTACAACCAGTGTTATTTGGAATACCAGATTCTGACCCTTGAGATTACTTGTTAATTCATTCAAGTATCAATTCAACACCAGATACATGCTTGCTGTAGAAAGTATTTTTCATTCTTTCAAACACTTCTTACCCCAACTACACTAATCAAAGCATTCTTCTTCAAGTCTAGATGAACAATCCCTTTATGATTATGCAAACCTATTTGTGTTACCTTAACACACTGCACATGGCAACACAATAGGTAAACAGGGCCAAATATATGGTTGAGGATAAGCTCCAGTTACACAAACAAGAACATTCTTGAAAAGGCCATGGGTAGGGAGAGCAAAACAAAAATCACAATATATGTATAATAATGGTGGTCAACACTAAGATCATTTCAGGGGATGAAAGATCTCTGTGGAAAATGTTGTTGCAAAGCAAAGCAGAGAGCTTCTTCCTATGTTGAAAAAACTTGCAATGGGAAAACGCAGAGGGAATTGTCAGCTGACTACTGTTCAGCAACAATAAAACTGATGAGATTAGACTGGAAAAGCATTCATGTTAAACTAAAGAATACAAGGTTCCAGCCTGGTTGTAGAACAGTCTTCTATACAGAGAAAACAAAAGTAAATAGATTGGAGGCTAAATATTTGTAGTGAATTCATACTCAAAAAACATGTGGTCCTAGAAGACATACCAAGGACTGATAGATCAAAAACTAGAACAGGTTGCCCAGAGAGGTGATGAAGGCCCCATCCCTGGAGACAATCAAGGTCAGGGCTTGACAGGGTTCTGAGCAGCCTGATCTAGTTAAAGATGCCCCTGCTCACTGAAGGGAAGTTGGACTAGATGACCTTTAAAGGTTTCTTCCAATCCAACATATTCTATGATTCTATGACTCCAATTCAGATGGAACTGACAGACTGTGTTTGGGAAATAGACAGAAAGCTTACAGATGCCCACAGACTCACCCAAGGGTAGCCAGGGAGATCCTAGACTGAAATGTCAACACAGTAGAGGCTAGTTGTGAACTACAGGCCTCTAAGCAGAAAGGACTTGGCATTTTCATGGCTTCATTTGTATAACTGCTTTCACCAGATATGGTCTTCTAATTCAAAATCTTGGTATCAGTAAATCATGCAGGCACAATAGACAACCTGTATAGCAAGCCTGTCAAACTTGTAGAATGTTCTCCAAATAAAGGCCAGATCCAAAGACACTCAAATTATTAATAGCAGTAGCTAGATCCTGCAAGCCTACACAAGAGATGTTTGTGTCGTTTGATCATGACAACAGAAACTGGGTATTCAGTGTATACTTGTAGAGATATTAAACCTAATTCCCACCCTGAAGGAGGTGTGATAAATACTTGCTCTCAGCCAGAGAAAAACAGCAGTTTGAGACTGAACAAGCAACCACCCCTGTGGCCTGCCGAACAGTGAAATTAATATCAAAGGAGAATACTTGAGCCTGTGTGAGGGATAAAATAATGTAAGTGCCGCAAGGCAGCTGAAATTTACTCAAAACTAAATCCAATTTCTACCTATGGTTCCATCAGCCCTAGAGAATCAAATGGAAGAAGGTCAAAAGTAAACCCATAAACCTACATGGTCTCATAGGCTGCTAAGATGCCATATTACTGTCAGATACAGATTTCACCTGTTTAAGAGGAAGGACTAGTCCATAAAGCAGAAGCTAAAAAGAGATGAGCAGAAGTCAGAGTTTGAAGAGGAAAGGAACAGCAGTGTATGGGAGGCAACAGAACTGTTCCTCTATAATTCTGGGTCAGTGGCAGGGCTAACACAGGACTCAGAGTTAACAAAACTCTCAGTCCTATAACCTCTCTACTCTTCAACTCTATTACATTAGGTGCATATATTATGTATCCTTTTTAATTTAAAGACTACAGAGTGTGTTAGGAAGAGAGAAATGTAGCTTAGTAAATATGAACAGAGAGCATACTAATATTTTTGTAGCTACCATCTGCATGTACATAAAAGAAAAAAGCCACCAATAATTTTCACCCAGTGAAGACTATCAAGACTATGAAAAACAGTGAAATCCCAAAGTACACAATACTCTTTGTTATTTTTAAAACAATCACTTATTAAGACTATAATATTGAGTTTTCAATGCTAGATTTTTAATAAAAGCAAACATTTTTTAGAATGCAAAAGCAAAGTAAAATTTGCTAATTAAATACCTTTTTAAGATTCAAATTTCATTAGACTCCTATTCCTAGCAGAAACCTATTTCATTAGACCAACCTTCAGCTAGTTCTGTCACTCATTTAATCTATTTTTAACCTATTATTGCTTTTTGTCATAAATTTAGGAAAGAAACAATAGGATACACAAAATACTGCCCAAACTGGGATGACTCTGAACAAAGCTCCTGTCTTTCTTTGGTTGTAAAAGGAGATCCCAGCCTGGATCCCAGTGCAGGAAAGGGGGTGGGGGGACAGGAGTGGGAATCAACAACTTACAAGAAGGACCTATCAGATAATGGATGACAGCAAAAGCATTTCCATACATTTTTATTTTCTTTTCCTGAATAAGAATTTATTCCTTGGATTTTAAAACTATTTTGGCAGAGTAGCCTGGAGAAAATAATTCTCACCTTAACAAATAGTACATGTACAAATGTTTTCTTTTCCAAAGGGAAAGCAAATCTTGTCTTTCCAGAACATAAATGTTTTGGAATGACTCATGTTTTGACCAGCTACCACACAGAGGGGACAAAGTATCTCAAGAATATTTATGAAACCATAAAAATACACTGCCTAATATAAACCTTTGAAGCAAGCAATTTTTATTATTAAATTAAATCTATCAAAACAATTACTATTTTCAAATTTTCAGTACAAAGTGTTTACTTACAACATGGTGAAAATGAGGTGAAAAAAAAATGTTGATATCACATTCTAAATGGAAAAATGACACGTCTAAAAATTGACTTAAACTTGCATTGCTTGTAATTGCACTACTTTTCTTTTAATCACCTTTTTCCCTAAATGAAGCTCCTTGTGAATATTTTTTTCCACTGATGTAAAAGAAGCTGTGTATCAAATACAAGTAGGCATATGAATACACCACCATTTTTTTCCTAACTTTTCTTGTTATATAGGTTTTTCAGCTATGCTACTATGACAATAATATTAATTTGGTTCCTGTTAAAAAAAAACAAAAAAAAACAAAAAAAACCCACAACCCTACAATGGATAAGTTTTATTTTCTCAAGGAAAGTGGTGCAAAACAAAAGCTTTGTTGCAAAGAAACATGCAGAACTTGTTCTTTTCCAGGATTTACAGAATGGCAGCAAGATCTTCAGACATACATAGTCATTGTTGAATACAACTACACAAAATGCTTGTGTCCAGTTGCCTACAAGTTTGAGCATTAAGTTCCAAAGAGCAGCAGTTTCAGGAGCTTTGGTAC
This sequence comes from Florisuga fusca, assembly GCA_038090715.1. NCBI lineage: Eukaryota > Metazoa > Chordata > Aves > Apodiformes > Trochilidae > Florisuga > Florisuga fusca. Next base: position 10,240,626 of record JAAWXA010000015.1, on the reverse strand, counting down.
ACAATGGGAATCCCTCTGACTGAATCACTCTGTGTTTTCTTTTAAAAGAAGTTATATTTCTTTTAATCAAAAAGGAACTTTGATATTGAAGAAAAAAAACAGGGGTGCTACAGTCTTCTAAAAAAGTCTTCTTTGATCTACTTAATTCCAAAATATAAGATGCCTTCTTTCAACTTTACAGTTCAACTTTAATGTCCATAGAAAAAACTTTTGTGTTTTATAAGGTTATTCCATATCTGAGTAGAAAACAAACAGATAAATTCCTTTGCAGGAATTATTATTTATAATGAAGCACTAAGTGCAAGTTGGATTCTATCTTTCATTAGCACTCTTACAGCACAGAAGATCATAGTCAAGATTCGGTCTAGGAACACAGTACTAAGGCAGAGGCCTTTGGCTCAAGGAGCTTAAACTTTGGGAATAATGCTCTATAAATTGTTCTGCAGGCACGTCTATCTGTAAGATACAGGTTCAAGCCTTAGTTGACCATAATGCAAATACAAGCATCAAGCTTCATGGACTGAACAGCAAGATCTGAACAGGCAAGTGTGAGAAATTATCAAAATGAAAAAAAAAAAAAAAAAAAAATTAAAAAAACCCCCACAATTACATAGCTGAGTATTACACAAGCACAGTACAGTTTGATGGATCCTGTAAGTATTAATTATCATCACTATTTTAAGCAACATCTGTGTGGATATAAGCCAAAATTGGTTCATACTGTTTGCTTGTTACAGGCACCTTAGTGTAACCCAGTGTCTAAGAAAGTTTTTTTCATTTAATTTTGACTTAACAGTAAAAATTTAATTTTGTGACCATTTTTGTTCCATTCTGGTACTTATTTCAACAGGACCATTTTCATGCTTAAAGTTGAAAACATATTTTAACAAATTGCCTTTAGGCAAGAAGATATAAACCAAAGCAATCCTGTAACACATGATCACACAGACAAAGGCAGCATCCCTGCTGCTCAAAGAGGTTCAATAAGAATCTCTACAGAATACTGAAAAACAATAAACCTTCCACTTAAAAAAAAAAAAACCAAAGACATAAAACACAGGACTTTACACCACTGTGGCAGAAGAAATTAAAATAAAAATATTGTTGTTCAGGGTCCTGCATGGGCAGATTCCACACTCTCAAATAAGCTGGGTTGCACAGCATTGATAATATGGTTCTGGATGGGATATTGTGCTGCTGAGTTAATAAGACAACACTATGATGCCCCCCGGGATGGGGAGAGGCAGATGGGCTCAGCGTGTTTTCATGCTTAGTCAGGTGTTATTAATCTATGACCAAAGAGCAGGTGGCTGTCATAAATTCAAAGAATTCTGCAGAAATCTTACCCCTCTCCAATGAAGCCAAGTACCTGAATATGTTTTTATTATGTTTAAAACAGACAAACAAATAAAATGAGGAAGACACTGTAACCAAATTCTATTTGAAATAATTGCTATGTTTAGATAATGGTGTCTAGTGAAAGGAGAAACTGGAAATGCTCCATCCAACAGCCTCCTGAGTTTCAGTCCTTTCCCTATTAAAATTTATACAAAACACAAGTCTAAGGCAGTTCATCTGATATATATTCTTGGGTTTTTTTCCCTTTCACTCCATGCTAGTTTTCTATTATTTTGAGAAGCTGGTAGAGTGACAGCATGATCACTTTTTCAATTCTTGAAGTAACAAAGCTCTACTTCCAAGGTAAATGCAATTCAGAAATAACTTCAAATGCACTCCAGTGACACTGGAAGTATTTTGAGCCCAGCATTCTGCTGCCACAGGCTTCACCACGTATTGTTTGCAGCAAGAAACTGACTGAAGGCCCTGCTTGAGATCAGAGATACTGCCATAGTCAATGTATCTGTACAAAAATAGCAAGAGACGGGCCTGCCTTCAAGTAGATTACTAGCAGCATTTAAAAAAAAAAAAAAAAAAAAAAAAAAAAAAAAAAAAAAAAAAAAAGCAGCAAATCCCAAAATCTGAAGATTTCGGCTCCCATTTAATCATGTAAGTTAAGTATTCACATTTGTAGAAGTCTGCTGTTTTCAGCAGCACATAAGTGTCTCCTGAGCACGCCCGCACTGAAATAAGGAAGCCAAGCTGGGAAGGGAATCTCTCTATTCCACAATCCCAACCAGTTCTCTGACAAAAATCCTGGTCCCTACAACCACAAGATACAGATTTACTAGAGAGTCAGCCCTGCCAAGGTAATGTAGGTGATTTTGCAGAAACAGGCATCTTGTGGGAGGTGATGAAGAGTACAGAAAGCAGCATTGTAGGAAAGATACCTTCCTCCTGAACTCCTGTTCCAAGTATGTTTGAATACAAGCAATACACCACCATCTACTAAAATTGTTCTTTGAGTTATTGGAATATTACCTGTGTAATTAGCAGCTAAGCTATTCGCACAAGCAATTCAATATTGTATGGTCATTCCTCACCTCATATCAGTGTAACTTTTAAAAAATGAAATAGATTTTGCAACTTTAATTTGGTTTGCTCTAACTGTTAAATAATTTGACACATTTTGAACAAAACCCTCAAGGCAAATAAAAATTGATTCGCTGTGGTCAGCTTTAATCTGAAGAAACTGAATCTAAACCTTTAATGTAGAGAAGGTGGTAAGTAAAAGGTGTAGGAAGAGTACCAGGGGCCTTCTAGGGGTCTCATTCTTCCATCATTTTCTTACATTCCACACTACTCTTTTTTTTGAAGTGTTGCTTCTCACTTCTACTTTTTTTTGGGTTTTTTGTTTTTTTTAAATGATGGTTTAAATAAGTGAAAAACTGAAAGGATAAAAAAGGGAGATAAATCTACCCTATGTTTTAACTCAGTGATGTCACTGTGTTTTGACTCAGTTTTCCACCCAGAGGAAAAAAAAAAAAGCAAACTATCTACTACAACTCGCGTATGCTTAAGCAGAAGTATTCTTTCATTACAGAACCTTTTGGACCAGCACAACCTTCCTCTCACCAAGAAAATCACTAGTTGGTTCTTTACTCTGTTCACCAAGCTGCTCTGCTCAAAAAAATGGGAACAACTGAGAAGACAAAAGAGAGAAATAATTCCTGGATCTGTATCTTTAGTGTAAGTGCCCCAAGAAAGACTGAGTTAGTAAATAAATTCTAGAATTCCTAAGTATGAGGTAAAAATACTTTAGAGAAAACATTAGGAGATTCACAGTGTCTGGTAATAAATGAAAAAGCAGCAGTGACCTTTGAAGGTAAAGGAGTCGTGCTATTACATTTATTCTCCAGCTGCAATCGGATAATTGTTTCCTTTCTTAAACCCAAGGCGCCTTTTTTTTTTTNGGGTGAGTTAGAAAACAAGCAGAAGAACAACCTCACTGTGTTAGCTGTCATGACTGTTTCTGTCAGTAAGGTCATTCATTAACTGCAGCACCACAATAATTGCCTCTATTGTTTATCACATGGATTGCCCAAGACTTCATATTCTATTCCAGCATTGATGAATAGTGGAAATTGGATAAAGGTTCAGGGAAACAACATCCTCCTTTAACCACAACAAATATGAATTCCTATTTCTTATCTCCTTGCAACTATAGACTTATCACAGTAGGCATTTTCTAGATTGAGACCAGTGGCTTTAATCTTACATTTAATCATTAAAATATAATTGGTGTGAACTTTCCTTGGAGCAGACAAGATGTCTAAAAGACTGGTAATTACTGGCTAAAGCATACATTATTGCAGACTATTTTAAATGTAGAAGTAGTGTTATGACAATCACAGTCTTAAAATGTACAGAAAGTTACAAGATACGGTCATTGGAGAAGAGCAAAATCAGCAAAGAAACGTCATCATTGGAGAGGAACAAAATCTCTTGCAAATCATTCCGAATAGGGAGTGCTGAGGAATTAGGGGTGGGTTCTTCCTGTGTCACAGTGGTCTGCAAAGCTTGGTAACAGTAGCCTCAATATCTGAAGAAGTACTTTCACATTGATACAGTGTTGCCTCTGAGCAAATAACCCTCAGGACCCCATCCAGCATGGTCCATGATACAGTCAATCTGTAAATAAATGCAAGCTGACTGCTTTCTTTCCACAAAAAAAGCCTGTTCAGAATACTTCGTGCCAAAGTATTCAAGAAGTTATGCTGATGAATTAAAGCAGAGATGTTTCACACTTACAAGTTCATGTTGGACTGCTTAGCAAAACAGATTAGTTTATATATATATAAAAAAATTACCTTGCAGAATTTAACATACAAAAGCCTAGTTTCTACTTAATCTAGAATCATAAAGACTAAGGTATTAACAGTACTATCTGGTCTAAATGGCAAAGGTCATATCTACATTCTTTCTGTAAATATGTTATGAAAAGATAAAAGACAAAAGATAACCACTCATATCAGAGTACCAAATAGTCTTTGGGTATATGCATAGATTCCAGCTCTCAGGGAGACACTTTGGCTGGGAATAAGTTAAACAAGGCTTTGGATAGATACAAGGATTCAAAATACTGAGATGGGTTTTCTATTACTGAAGCATTTAGGAATACAGTAAGAATTTCAAGGTTTAAGGGGAAAAATAATAACTAAAAAAGGGGTTGTGATAGCTTTTCTCAAGATTTCATCTCTCATTGCTGTTGCAGCCTTGGGTTAGTAGAGGCAACAAAAACACTAAAATGTATGCAAAAAAAAAAAAACAAACCCTAACAAAAAAAAAACAAAAAAAAAAAAAATCACACTTCTTGCAAATTACTTTGGCTACCTTATTGACTCAACACTGTCATTTTAACAGTCTTTGAACACATACTTTTCATCTAAAAGCTGTTAAAAGGCCTCTGCTCCACTAACGTGGGCATCTCTTTATCTGGCACCAATGATTTTTGCCAGGTCACTGGTTTAATGCCTTTAAGCCCTTGATAAATTAATTATCAGTATGGTCAAACGATTTTGTCAACTTTAAAATGGCATCTACAGTTTTGAATAATTGGCTCCAATGGAAGATCTTAGCGAGTTTTAACAATCTCCTCCCATCTATAAGAGGTGATGAATTGCAGGAAGAATGCTACTGTCATTACAATGCCACATCCCACACTTAGAGACAAGGCTTGACAAATCAGGGGAAAGGGGTGTAATTACATTAGGGCAACTGAGGCATTTTTGCCTCCTAGGAACATACTAGGAATTAAATGCCTCCCACAGTCTGCCCCTCAGGACCAAATCCAGAAAAGCACTTCAAACTGAGGTAGTCCTTGCTGATCTCAGCTAGCTCTATGTATTTTTAACATTAGTCAGTGGGCATTGTTTAATGTTTGCTGGATCAAGCTACAGCACTACTTTCTGGATGACAAGGCAAAAGCATACAGTATAAAGACACACAAGCATTAATTTTACATTATACATCCTTCTCCATTTAACAGTCATTCAAAAAAAAAAAAAAAATGCAGCATTGTGTAACAGAATTCCAGTCTCTCTTCTAGAAATCAAATTCTCAAGAATTTTAAGAATTAATCCTAAAATAATTCTTAATCTTGTTACAAAAGCAGTCCATGTGGGTCCAGAATAACTGATAAAACAGTGCGTAATTGAAGCAAATGTATACTATTGACAGTTCTCATGACCTGTGAAGAACTTGTGGAGTGAAGGACGATTTCAATTATTAAACCATTCGGCAGTCTAATAGGGTCTGCCTTCCTCTCAAGAGTACTACAGGATTTTGGTAGCCAGTCCTAAATGATGCCTGCTAAATGTATCAGTATAGGCAGCTTATAGAATGCAATGATCTGAAAGCACTGCTGTTTGGGTCAGAAATCACAGCTGAAGCGAGCGGCAGATTTCCAGTCCCTGACATCTCCCCGAGGAGGCGAAGCAAGTAGGCGGTGTGGCTGAGTGACCTTGATACACTGAGCTAGTCACAAGTCAGCATCGCAAGACTGCTCCAGGGAAGTTGTGATGTTATTAAAGCAAGACAACAGCAGAAATATTGCCAGAGGCACTGCTACTACAATAAAGATTTGTGCGAGGGGAAAATTGAAAGAAACAGGAGACGCAATTGGGAAAGATGGTCATGACAGGGGATGGGTAACCAGCAGGGCAGAGGGGAAAAACAATGTGGATACCTACAACACTGATTTATAAAGTATTTTCACAAAATTCTTAAAAGTTCAGGCACAAAGATTTTAAAGTATCAAGAAACTGCACACAGGCAAAAATGTACCCTATGAGTTACAGTTGTGCTGAACAACGGCTGAAATATTTTTTCCTAAGAGCAGCTACAAATCACTGAAGTTAGAATTATCATTAAACAACAGAATTGAAAAATAAGACCGAGTGAAAAAGGAACACAGGAAAGACAAGGGCCACTTTGAAAGCTGTGTTAACTGCAGTATCTAGAGAGGCATATAAAAGAAAAATTCATCATCACGTGTGAATAAGATTCATGCAATAAATACTGCAGTCTGCAACAACCTCTTTATCAGATTCTAACCAGAATGAGACCGTATTTATCTCCTGAGATAGAATGTGATGCATGAAGCTACACACAAACATCTAAGGCAGTTCATCTGATACCTTTCTTGGTTTTGCCCTTGCTCACTGATAGTTTGAAAAGGTGGTAGTTACAGAATGATCACTCTTTCGATTAAAACATTTAAGCATACTTAAAATTGCCATTGCCCATTCCTGTACCAAAGACAAGTGGGAAACTAAAGGCATTCTCAACCAATAGAAAGGTAATGAGTTTTCCATTCAGGACACCTCACAATGAAACCTCAAAATTAGAGAAGGGAAAGGGACAGGAGGGCAGAGATAGACAAATCTACTTGAATTACTTGCCTTGGAAGAATTGTAGTTCCCATTCTTTGTTGGAAAGATGAAGAGTACAGTACTTATCACCACGTTAAGTTTGCTTCACAGAATTTTAATTTTCACATTAAAATTGCTTGCTGGCAATTTCTAGCAATTTGTAATTGTTGTTGCCAGCAAGTGCTAACAATCACCAGGAGCCAGACTCCAACTAAACCTGTCAGCACTTCAGCTTTTGGCAAACATTTCACAGATAATATTTTGACACCTCTGTGATCACTTACAGTTGAGTCAGATTAGAGCTCATGGGCACTATAGTGCTCTTTAAAATTACCCTCTTCTAGTCTTTGAAACTAAGGAGACCAGCATTCCTTCTGTATCTTAGCCACAGATGTTTCTGTGGTAGTATACATTCTGTATGTAACTTTAAAAGATGGATCAATGGATTACTTCCACCTCAGTACTAGTTTCCACAAAACACAGACACTTGAATAATGCCTGTCTATAGAGTTTCACCTAGTACAGTTGATAAGCAATGACTTCAAGGACATTCAAATTTAGGCACACAATTTTCTTTAGTACTTGGAAAAAAAATTGTCATTTCACTTGTACTCTGAAAAGCTGGAGGAATTTGTAGACATCTGGGTTCTGTTTTTGTATTCTTTCCCCAAAGATTTGAAAATCAAATAACAGAAGGATTTTCCCCAAGGAAAAAAGTCTCTTTCTGGGCTAAAATCAAAATACCTCTACAAAAGTTTAGATTGCAACATTGCTTGCACCAATAATTTCTTGGCCCAATATCTGTCAAGCTGTGTAAAATACAATGTGTGGAAGAAACAAGTTTTTCATTGGAACATGGGAAAATCTTAGTATACCACCTTATGATTCAGAAATCTTTCATATCAAAAAACTCAAGGGCACCAGTGTCTCTACCTTCTAGCTATATCCTTGGTACTTGTTCAAACTTCGTTTTCAAAATGGTATCAACCTCAGTATCTACCAAGTGAAGCTAAACATTTTTCTTTTCTAGAAACCCAAAACAGATATTACTACTCCTTGGGAATATATATATTTAGACAGGAGAAAAACAGAAGCTTATCTCAAGAGTGTAAATTTCATTTTTTCAAAGTTTCAATCTCCTAGATGCAAATGCATCACTAAGAAAATAATTTTTCAATCTTCATGTAAGTTCTAAGCACATTCAGTTGCTTCATATGTTTTGATATCTTAAAGCTACTGAACTATATAAGCCCTAACATACAGATAAATCCAGCTCCTGTTAGAGTTCCAACTGCATATAAACTGAATAAGAGCCCTCACATAATAAAACTCCAGCAGGTATTGTGATTCCTATTTTAAAGTTTGCCTCAAATTTTCCATGCCATGGTAGTTTGGTTTTTGTTTGGTTGGGTTTCCTCCTCCCCTCCCCCCCCCCC
>JAAWXA010000015.1:10173879-10232400 GCA_038090715.1 Florisuga fusca | reverse complement strand
CCCCCCCCCCCCCCCCCCCCCCCAGGATTTAGTGATTTCTTGGTAAAGCAAAAGATAGTTGTGGACTTTGAAACCCATTTTTAAAAAGGGCTTCTAAATCTGGATGCACAAGGCCTTAACAACCATCATAGTGGTTCTTACAGAGTTTTCTATATCACTACAACAGAATTACCACCTTAGAAGGAGAACTGTCTTGCATTAACACAAGAGCAGATTATAACAAGTGCAAGGGTGTGGGACAAAAATGAGATGGTACATGCTCCAAGTACCAGTACTGTTTGCATAAATCCAAATACATTACAAAAGAATGACTTTTTCTAGCTATTGAGTAAATAACTTATGGTACCTAGTAAAAATGGAGTACACTTCTGTGGGTTTGCAGTCTTCATGGAAGAGCTTCATCCCCTTGATCACATTCTTAGTTAAGTTTCAAACCAAACACAACAAACATAACAGCAAATAAGCTTTTTCCAAAACCCATGTTTTCTTTTGAACAGCATCCATATCTCAATGTTATAAACAACAAAGCAATCTTTATACTTAGAAAGGAGAGTAGATTTAAAGGATCAACTCAGATTGATTCTAAATAGTTTAAACTACCTTTTGTGTTTTGCAAAATATTTGTCTCTTCTAGTTTTCAAAGTCTGCAACTCAGCAATTAATGAAGTTTAGAATTTCCTAACCATCAAGAGAGTCATGACTGACAGAAACATTGTCAGACTTAAGCTGATATGCCCCTATCCTCACTGTCTCACACATGTCAGTACTTCTATATACTGCAGCTTCATTCATACAGGATGGGGACTGCAAGAGAGGGAACCTCTAACACCGGCCACGTAGATAAAAGCAACATTTTTTGAGACAACTCCATAAGCAGCTGTTACTGCAGGCACCTGTTCAGCATAAGAGAGGATCTGGCTATTAAGATGAAGAGCTGCTCCTGGGAAATCTGTTAACTGACCTGCACAATAAGCAGCAAAGGCTCTGGGCAGGCGAAACATGGCAGGAAACAGGATCCCACATGTTAACCTGTTGAAGCTGATGCCTGTGCTCAGTTGTCCCTAAGGCATCCAGCCTATGTATGGCCTGCACAGGCAAAGCACTTGGGCAGCATTACTCAGCTCCTCTAACTGCTACCTTCCTAAAAGAGGGTTGCAGTTTTGGAGATATTTCACAGTTACCAGAATGATTACAAAAGGTTTGCTTTTTTGTTGTAGATTCATATTTCTTTTCACTAGGAACTCCTTTTCCGGCCTACTTGCAAACAGGATAAAGTGTCATTTGCCAGAGGAGTTTATGTCCAAACACACTGCTGAAAGTTGCTAAGAGATTATCATCACAGCTGTCAATTCAAACCACATTCTAGCTCATGTAGTGTTCAAGCTATTCAGATCTGCACTTCTAGTCTGAACAGCAGAATTCAGAGAGCTCGGCCTCAGACTGTGTTAGAATGCTTCATGGGTTTCTGCAGAAGTGCAAAGTACAAATTCAAATCAAATTAAAATGTAGCAATAGCCTAAAAACAGCTCATCCTTAATCTAGCACTCCATGCCTATTAGTCTCTCCCTGTATCTTCAGTCTTTATATCTCAGCTTCTTTTAGACTTTCTCATTAGATTTACATTATCTACAGCAAGCCTCTCGCAGGTCTCCTGCCTGACTTCACCCAAAAGGAAATACATTAATATACTGAACTCTGGCCCCATCTGTGTTCTCACTGGACCATGCTTTGTACAGGAATCTGCCCCCCTACCACAGCAGCTGGAAATTTCATACCAGAAAATGAAACATATTTTCAAGACAGTAAAATAATGCATAATTAACCTTCTTAATAGCTTATCAAGATAATATATGGCAGGCTTCACACACTCACCATGTCTTCAAATCAGAAACTGAAGATGAGGTATCAGTGGTCATTTTAGCTACTGGGCATGATGCTGGAGCTGTGAAATCTTCAGACGAGATGTATGAGGCCAGACAATAATATTCCTCCTAAAATGTATACACAAAATTATCAGCTTGTAATAAGACAGTTTCACTTATGCCAGCACTGTTTTACAGATTTCCAAGGGAGAAAACTGCCATTTGTGTTTTGGCTGCACAGAAATCTTATAAAACTTTTAAACAAGAGAGAGAGTTTTCGTGCTAGTCAATATTATTATGACAAGCTTTGTCCAAGATGGCCTTCAGAAAAAAACAACTACAGTCTGGAGAGATTTCTAACAAGATGCACCTAGGATATGAAGTACAAAAGGAGTCTTTTTTGGAAACCAGCATCTGCAATCAAAATTCTCTTCTACTTCACGTCATGGACTTGTACATTTTTACTCAATAGTAATCATAAATGTTTAGGTCATACGGTTACATCCAATGATTCATACAGATTTACCTGGTACAAACAAAAGTTTTATGTAACCTTATTCGAGATATTGTATGTTTTCGTATTTTAAAAAAGAGATACAAGTTTGCAAAAAAATCCAAACAAGTATCAACATCTGGATACTTGACCAGGAAACAAAGAAGTTAGATATAATAACATTTTGACACTGTGTGAAAACAAAGAAAACTGCTGCTCTCACTTCAAACTGACTATAAAGGGCACCTTGTTTTCACCCAGAAAGGTACACAGTAGTGAAAATGTTTAAAAAGTGAAGATTTTTAAAGTATTGAGGGGTTAAATTTAAATTAGCTGTATAATCTGCAATGATGTATGAAGAATATATTGCTCTCCAGAGTATTTTTGTTTTCTGACAGCTGCTTACATGACCCAGGTCTACACTGAATATGTGTGTCCATGAGCATTAACTGAAGTACAACTTTGCCATATACTTCTGCATGGCTTTCAATATATTGCCTTAGGATTACTTTTTTTATTTTTATTAAGATGGTAGGCAAAAATACACAAAAAAAACCTTATAATTGTTAAGATTAAGATAGCCACCCTAGTGAGGTAATCGAGTGTTTTGCCCCTGGCACCCAGCACCCCCCCAGCCATACTCAGGCAGCAGGCCCCGGGGCATGTCTGCAGGGCCTGGGCAGTGTGGTTTGGATGCTGCTTTCACTTCTCAATCTGTGTATTCTGCACACTCAAAAAAACCCTCAAACCAGCCCAAAATGAAACCATTTAAGGATGTCTCCAAAAGTAGAACCAAGATCAACCTACGCTGCCAGCTTCCTCCATCAGTGCTCTCAGAGGGGTTTAGCCCATTGCCCTCCCCGGGGCCCCCTCAGCCACAAGGCGCTGTTGAGGCTGTCATGATGGTGACAAGGAGGACCCTGCCCTCCTTCCCAGGCCTCACACCTCCTCACAGCACATGTCCCTCGGGGTGGCACGCTGCCAGATCACGCTCGGATGGCTGCCAGACGTGTCACAGACAGCCGGTTTAGGCAGCTACACAACTCGCAGGCCGGCAGCCAGTTTCCACAGCAACAGCCATTTTGAATAACAGCACAGGGAAGGCAGCACATGGCCCCCATCCCTGGGGCGCACAGCTCTCTGACCAACCGAGACAAACAAGTGTGAAAGGGCTGCCAACCACCAGCAGGGAAATGTCCTCTGACTCTCCCCACCTTCTCCAGGCCATCCCACCCCCTGATCTTTCCCTCAGCATCTCCCCAGAGCCTGGCCACAGGAACACCCCACAACGCTCCTCTTAACTTTGTCAGCAATTGCCTCAGCCCACAGTGTTCCAGCAGCATTCTGCGTTTCCATGCAATGCTCTTCACCACAGTACCTGTTTGTATCGCTGCCTGGGAGGCTTTTCTGAGTAAAAAGCAACACAGTCCCACCACAGCTATAGGGGCTGCACTGGGAGCGCAAGGGGACAGGGGGCACGGCAGGAACCACAGGGAGAACACACAGTAACAACAAAACCAGAAACAAAGATAAATGAAGCAGAAGGGTGTGAAAAATGAACTTTTAAACAAAAAAATGGTGAGAAGATGTGCCTACGCTGTGTAGTTTAGAGGCATTTTTTAATTAAATGTTGGCCACAGGGTAGTGCAAGTAGTGGTGGAGAAAAAAAAACAAGTGATACTCTTGAGGAATAGGCCAAGAGGCTGTAGATAGACAAAACTATAAATCGTCAGTCAGCTTTTAAAACTGATTCTTCCTAGAGCTGATTGACAACTAAATGAATTTATGAGCAACACAGTTTTACACACATATGGATAACCAAGGATCTGTTTCAATATTCACTTTTCTCTGACAGCCAGTTATCAAATTCTGCAAAGTCAGAATTAGAACTGGAAAACTCCCCAGCAGTCTTCAGAATCTGACTGTGTATATAACTAGCAGCATTTTTTTTTTTAATTGGAATGATGTCATGGAGCCATTCCAGCACAGCATAAACAGAGCTGGCATGCTGTGTCTGTCTCAACAACTGCTGTAAGAGGTGTGACAGAGGAAGGAGCAAGGCAAAAATGGCTAATTTATTTCTACAAATAATTTGGGGAAGATCATAATGTTTCTTCAATCAGTTTGTGTTCATAAAAATATGCTGAACTGTTCACTCTGCCTTTCAAGCTGGGGAACTGCTGACTCAACATAAATTGTAAAAGTGATGTGTCTTCAAGGTAGAAGTGCCAATCTAGAAACGTGTGAAGTCATTGCACAATTATCTTGTGATATTAAGCTGTCACAGATTATAATGATGGTTATTTACCAAAATACTTAAATATATTTACCCTGCTGTAGTTTAAGTCAGTTTGATATGCAGGAGAGCCATTCTCTCACTTCCTGCTTAAAATTTCTGTTTACCTAAAATAAGCCAGAAACTTCATATCTGATACAAAGCAAACCTGAAGCCTGAAACAACACATGAATATGGTGTTCTTCAATAAATTATCCCATGGGGTTATTGTAAGCTTTACTAGGTAGATTCTTGAAGAGAAGGTAGATTAAAAGGAAAATGTGCAGCTCATTTCACTGACATTAATAAGGAAAAGCAAGGCAGAATCTAGTTCTTTCTTTTTGCCAACTTATCAATGATAAATTTTCCAGTAGAATTGTCACAATGAGTTTTTTTAATTCTGTATGCATATGGTTCTATGATTTTACCTCAGTCTCCCACAGCAGTAGACAATCCCTGAAATACTGACAAAGGAATGCTCCTTATACAGACTGTTTTCCTTATATTTCATAGTTTCACTTCTAAATAGTTCCATGCCAAATGTCTCCATCCAGTTGAAAGACCGACATTCTAGGAAGGCTTCCAGCATCACAGACAGAGCAATAACCAGACAAAATCAAATCTTAAGAAGAAAAACCTGATAGGAACTTTCTGCTGGATAATTTGGGTCATAAAGACTCCAATCCCAAAACACTTACATAAATCACATATCAGCAGTCAGTTTGAAGCATCTTTGCCTCATCCCCTGCTCCCTAAGCTCAATACTATTTAAGTCCTGGATGAGACCTTGACCATACAAAGCCATTAAGAATAACAAGCTTCAAAGACACTAGAGTTTTACCTGTTTTTGCATTTCAACTTGCTTAAAATCCAATGCTTTTTAACCTAATAATAGGAATGTTCTCCCACTTCTTAGTCAAATACATGCTTTTGAAGTTGTAGTGTATCTATTTAAGCCTCTTTCCCAGTTTAACACTGATATGATTTACAGATTTTCAGTGCTGCTGAGCTCTATTAAGCAGATATTGTAGCCTATCCCTTAAAGTCACCGCATTTCAGTATGAAAATCAACCTTTTTAATGCTACAAAAAAGCGTTTTACTAAAGGTAAAATTACATACATAACCATAGGCAAAGAGCATGAAGCTTAATGAAACAATGATTTTTAAAAATTTATATTACTATTAAGACTAGAAACATTTGCAGTATGTTAAAAATTGCAGTATGTTAAAAAATATAAAATTGTATTTTATATTATATATAAAAATCTTCCAAATGGGAAGATTGCTGTGAGAAAGTAGCTGGCTGGAGAAGGAGAGGAGAAAGGTAAAAGGAACATATGCCTTTTGGCTTTACTGATCCTGGTTTCTCTATGCAGTCCATAACATATGCTAGCTGGTAGACCTTTTACATTACCAGAATGATATGAGTCTTATTAACATAAAACAGAACTACATTTGGCATGTATTTTTAAACAGCAGTTGACTTTGAGATCATTTAGAAAGGTGAACTAGATTTCATTAAAGATAATATCTTGAACCAAGAGACCACAGAAACGATAGACTGACATCAGCAGTATGCACACCAGAGATAACAGCCACCCTTATAGAAGGCAAATAGATTTTCTGTTTCTTTGAAGCCTAACAAATTATTTTCTATCACATGCTTTGTTGCCAAATCACTCTCAAACAATTACCATGTTTATCATATTTTTAAAAAATAAAACAAAAAAAGGCACAACAGCAGATGTTTATCCTTCAAATTTAGTATCATCAGAACTCCAAAAGCACAGCAGCTGGTAGATACTGTACTAGGAATACTTATCATAACAGAAGCAGTTTCTAAAGATACCTTCTAGAATAATGTGATGATTAGAAATGACTGACTGGCTTTTTGCCACCATACAATCTACTGACTCCAGATTTATTACTTTCACAACCTTATATGTATAAGGGTAGACACATCCAGTATAGGACTGACAAAATATCATTTCTTTCCTATCTGCTGAGCTAGCTTTTTTTGTAAGAACTATCCCACTGACATACAGCTGGCATAACTTCCTGCTTGTTTCCTCATGTGCTGTGTAGGTGCTTGCTATATTTAAAGCAGATTACAGTCCATTGGAAAATAAATCATTTGAATCCAGAAGAAACATACTGAGGTATACAGCACACCTGTCAGAGAGATTAATGTAGACCTTGGTAATAAGATTCACCTCAACTCTCTAGGGTTAAGGACTAGCTCACCTTCACTGTGAGTAGACCAAGACAGCTGCAGTGGCAGAATGCACCCACAACATTTGCTGTGCCAAGGCCACAGCAAAAGCTAAAAGAAGCACACAGCCCAGGCAAACCAGTTAATCCTTTGGGTAACCCATCAGCTATATCTGATATATATATCAGATATATATATTTTCCAGTTCTTAAAGGCTGATATACAGCCTTTAAGCTGCTGTAAGGCTTTCTCAACTAGGTAAAACTCAGGAAAGGAGACAAACATACCTACCCACCCCTGAGGTGAGCTTCAGATGACTGGGAGAGGGGCCCAGGCAGACACAAACTACTGAACACCTAGGCAGTAGGGAGGCCCCCACCAATGTGCTGCCTGGTGTTCTCCACCAGTTGGTAATACCTCCAGAAATTTCACCCCAAAACATTAAATATACACATATTGCATCACACAATATCAAAAGAGAAAATCATACTCAGTCTTACCTGCAACTCTGCATTCTGATTTATTATAGGCAAACAACTGAAGAGAAGTAGGACAACACAGAAGCACCCCTCCTCCAGACAGCCACTGCTAAAAGAACCTCTTAACGAGGAAGGCAGAATTTAAACTTCCTCTCCTAAAAAAACCCTCTCACAGAAATCAGCTCCACAGCTGCCACAATCACAAAGGTGTTAACCCCTCCTCTAGCACAGCTGATTCTGCTGGCATGAATTACCACTTCCTTCTCCTTCTTCCTTCAAAATCTGCATGGCATGAAACAGGCCCTGAATAGTGACTGTATTTGAAATAATCATTATTTCTCAAGTATGAATTCAGGCACCCATAATGTATTTGTATCACTTGGGTTTCACTCAAAACACATCTCAAGCTGCCTGGCAAGGCAGTCCTAAAAGTTGGTAAGCTAGTCTTGGATCAAAAGTCATTTTCTCAGCAAGATGCATTTTAAGTGACTATGCTTAGTGGGATTAAAGAGAATAAAACATGGCCAAATACAGTTTGTAGGTGTTCCATACCTCTTAAACACAGTTTGATTCCAGTAAGCACCCAGGGACACCAAACTAGCAGTACTTTCTGCTGAGAATACAGAATGAAGTTTCTTTATTCCCTTACTCCCTGTGACATGCACAGGTTCATCTTACATAAAGTTAAAAAAAAAAAAGAAAAGGAAGCTGTAAATTCTGCCTAGTAGTAGCTATTATAATGAAATTGTCTTTAAATAGCAACAATGGATGTCTTCTTGCTTGAAGACTTTTAAACAGGACTAGCCATAACAATCAAGTCACTATATAGTAATCTACTGGCAGAAAATTGATTTAGAAGAGGAAGAGAATCTCTTAGTTTACAATGACTATGTTTTTATTCCATTTGTGTTAAACCAATTCAATTGCATTGAAGCAGTGTCAAGAATAGAATTTTGTGATGCTGAAAATGAACTTTTCTTCAGTGAAGAACAGAAAATGTTAGAGGTTTTCAGGTCCTAAAGTGTTCATTATGTAAGTGCTGTCACCTGCAGAAGTGTAAACTGCTGCAGGCCAGAGTGTCCTCAGCTACACCTGAGCAAGTCATGCTGAAAAGTAATCGATTCAGAAAATTTTATCCAAATATGTCTTTTAGAAGGAAATAAACAGGGGAAAATAATTTAACTGATGGTATCATTTAGCCTGTTCTGCTCTTACTAACAGCAGTGGAGTTAAAGAAAGTGTCCACCTTGATTTTCAGGTCTGTGGTGACGTTCCAGGGCAGGGGTCAGGGAAAGCTTTTATAAAAAGCAGAGCACACTTGATACAAGTCCATGAAAAAATAAAAGGTCTTACTGAATCGTTGGCACCTTCTTTACAGACATAGCAAAATTAGGTTTCAATTAGGCCTGAGAGATTTTCTCTTAAGTGACCTACTTCAAGAAGGCAAAAATATATTCTCATGCCATCACCATCTGTACAAAATGACATCCCATACTCACCTCTTTCTAGAAACTACTTTTATTTAAAAAAATAGTATATTTATTTTATATACTACTATTTTATTTATAACTACTATTATCATAACATACATAAATGTATGTTATTTATAACACCAGATGACAAATATTAAAAAATTGAGAATTGTTTGTGCCACAAAAGTTAAAAACACAGCTAACTACATAAAAAGTTTTAAAAGCTGCTTAACTAATCTTACTAAAGATGAGGCCACAAAGTTCAAAATAAAGCAGTAACACCTGTTCTTCATGGAGAAACAGCTCAGAGTACATATGAACTGTAGCTATGCTGCAAAAACAACCATCAAAAATGAACATAAAAGATTATGTCATCTATCATCAAGGAAGCAAGGGCATTCTTGAGAGATTACTGTTAATAAGGAGAAACATTACACTTAGATTAAGGTAAATCACTATAGGGCTAATCAGAAAACCATTGGTTCATATTGATTGGATGCTGGAGAGCTGGGGTTAAGAGCACAGTACTGCTTAATCTGACAGCACTTGAAGATGAACTGAGTTACATCAATATTTCTGTGAACATAAATTCTGTACGGCAAACTAGTAGTAAATTCACCTTTACACCTAAGTATAGCAGCTATGGTAGTATCATTCTAGAAAAGAAAGAAAGAAGCAAACAACTAACTTTCTCCAGCTTTTTTATTTTTTCTTTGTATTTGAAACATCACTGAGCCAGCTGATCTAACCCACCACTTGCATCTGCCATTGGCACATCAGCAGAGACTGAACTCCAAAAGATGCAGTCCTGAGCAGCTAATCTCTGGGATCTGTAAAGATTATATAAACCAATCTCATGCCACCATTTTGACTTATTGCTATGAGAGTGCAGGGGCTACAGAGCAAGTTTTCAATCCTGTCCTGGCTTGTGGAGTATCATTTACTCCATTCTCTGTTTGGAAACGTGCCCAGAACCTGCGTGCATGTGAACTGCCTCAGGAGGTGAGCAAGTCTTTGCCAAGGTAACTCTTAGGAAAGCCAGGCTCTGCTGTGTCTTCCACACGTGGATCTGGCAGTACCTCTTACAGTCAGTATATTAAAAGCCTTATAAGACCTCTTTGCCAGTGTTGACCATTCCTAGGAATTTTCCATCCTGCTGGGTGCTTTCTTCAGGGCGAAAGATTCTAGAATCTATCAGCTTAAACAGGTAAGCTGATTTCAAGAAAGATGAAAATGAATAATGATTAATTGTTTAAAAAAAATAATTTAAATTTTTTAATACTTCAGGCTACAGAGTAAGAAATTGAAATTTGGCAAGTGTCAAAGTATCACTGTGATGTCATGGTGTGAAAATCCTCCCAGATTTAAGATATAAGCCTCCAAAATTTCAGTTCCCACTGAACAGTTGAGAGAGTGAACAGTTGAGGCTGTTGCTACAGCCTCAGTAAACAGTAAAATGTTTTGAATATGCAATTTCTAACCTCAACTAAATATTTTTTTTTTTCTATAATTGCACAATTGCCTTGAGTGATTTAACAAGTAGAGGTTGAGAAATAAGAGAAACTGCTCCTCCTATGTTTCTGTAGCTTTGGCAATGAAGAAACAAAGAGCTGTGTAATTCACAAGAAAAGAACTGGAAAGAATTGGGAAAGACAACAAATTAGAAAGACTTAACAGAGACAGAGATAAGGGGGAAAAATGTATACTAACAAAAGATTGAAAGAACTAGAATTTAAAAGATAATTGAGACAGACACATGCTACTACATGGAAATTATTTAAGCTTAGTTATTTAAATGAGGATCTGTGATGCTTTGCATCCTTTCTCCTCTTGCACAGTTGGCAGTATTTAGGCCCAATCCAATTTGTCTAAAGCCTTTCATTGTGCTCATTCTCACCTACAGAAGTCCTAAAGTAAGGAAGAGAATCAAGAAGTCAATAGTTTGGCTGTGTGTTATATAGCATCTCCTTTTGCCTAAGGCACAATAATAAAAGGATTATTTTGCGGGTCTTGTAAGGACTATAAAAACAGGCAGACCCTTGGCAGATAAGTAGTCCCAGAAAGGGGCATTAAATGGCATAATAGTAAGCCATGAATAGTACACCTCTTGTTCTCATCAGGCTTCAGTTTCTCCCTTCTCACGTACATGTAATTAATTGTCTATTGGTGAATATGGCCATGACCTGATAGCATAGTTGTTAGTTATTAGTTATAAGTTATAGAATGATCTATAATTTACAGGTTTCAGAAATTTGAAGTGGTTGACCGGGTACACAACAGTGAGATAGGGCTCTCTCCTGTTGTCTGCAAAAATGGGTAGGAATGAAAGGCTTTCCAGCAGTATACTGAAAACCTTGGTTTTCAAATCAGAGATGAGGGACAAGGTTGTGCAATGTAGATCAATGTAGATAACTCCTGAGTTATATGTGGAAAATTATTATTTGGTATAGAATGAAAGAAGAATGGAAGGGAAAAATTTGCCAGTACCAGTTATCGATGCAGTGCAGACTTTCTTAGGACCGTGATATAATTAAGAAGATATCTCTGATTCAAAGAAAGTAGTGCTTTTGCTTTTGAACTCAGAAAGGCTTAGTCAGCATTTTGCTACTGTAAAACTGAAGCCATCAAACTTTGAAGTTATTAAAGACTCGAGAGCATTTTTCACAAAGGAAAAATCAAAGTTTAGCTAAGCATCTAAGTACATTATATTTGAAGTAAGCATTTCCTCTAGGATTTTAACTAGGCATTTCACTTGCTGTTCTAAAGTGTTTTGTGATGTTAGTTTGCACAGCTGAGCAATAACTGCACCACACTGTAGTTTTTAGCAGTTCCTGTCAACACAGTTCCATCTACACAGAGGAGAACATTCTGCAAGGTAAAAATTCACTCCCTTCAGCTGCCTGCAGAATTAGATAATATACATGATTGTTTTATTTCATAGACATTCAGGTCTACCCTACCCTTAGGAAAAGGATGTCTGTGATATTAGGTAGGTCATTTCTGCTACAAAGTCTAAAGATAAGTGCAATGCAGCCACAAGCATCAGTACTGTCACCCCCTGCTAAACGTAAATAATTTATTTGTTCTTGTGCCCTAGGTAGGAAAGTGGGGCAACAGAGGAATTATATATCCTCTGGCCAGGGCTGCATAAGGGACTGTGGAGATTACCATATTTTAATTACAGGTCTGTTTCCATAGTTAGCAGGATGATTTTCCATAAAATTATCTCTTTCGGTTTCCTTGTTCATAATGGATACAGAAAAGATGAAAAGCGCTTACATTTTTTTTTTCTTGAATATGGATGAAAATCTGATACATTTCAGATTAAATTACAGATTTAAATTACAGATTTGGTGCTCAGATTCTGCAAGAGTAAAACCTTTGGATTTTCCCAGCCAAAAAGCTCTCAAACTATGTATAATTTACACCATTTTGCCATTCTTCAGCTGGAAAAGCCCAGAGGTTACTAGTATCTACATGGGACTCTGGCAACCTCCATGGCTATCTCTGGGCATTCTGCACAGTTTCCCTCAGTGTTCACACTGCGTATTTTCCCTTACACCTTGTAAATTTTTAGCCCGTTCTTAATCCAAGCCATTTACCATTCATCACAGAGCTTCAGCAGCCATCCATCAACAGCTCTTCAGCTGCTAAGAAACGAATGATCAAGACTTCAGCAGGATCCTTTAAGATTAATTTACAATTCTGAATTTGAGAAACAGGAGGTTTATGTAAGGCTTTAAACCTATGTTCATTGAACTCGACCAGGTGGTTCTTTATACTGACAACAATAAAACATACTATACACATTTGACAGCATGGGACTAGAACTGGTTGGGTTTTTACAGCAAACAGTCACTGCAAATTTAGTTACACATTTACTGGATGTGGTCTCTCATTTTTCTTTTCTTAAAGAAAAAAGAAGAAAAAAATCAATATAAATGTAGTTCTGTTCCTTACCTTAATATTCAGTTTCTCAGTAACTATGATGCATTTATCCACAGTCACTGGTGATAAATGTTAATAAGGAACTCAATCACTTTAGCTAGCCTTTCAAGAAGATAAGCTGCCATTTGTGGGTTGCAGTGCTGTTCCTTGGGCTTGCTTACTTTTAAAATTATACATTTGAGATGGTGGCAAGAGAGCCTCCATCTCATTGATACTGCTTTGCAGTAAACGACTGTACTTTCAGAAATGTCTGAGTACAATAAAATGAGTGCATATAGCTTCATACCTTCATCATATGCCTGACATTGTATGTGTGTATCATCCCTGTAAACTACATTGAATTAGTTAAGTTCAGAGTACTACGTACACACAGGTATGCTTGGCTAATGAAAAATCAGGCTTCCATTGTAAAGCAGTCTCTCCTGAGAATAAAGTAATTTCAGAAAGCTTAAATTCAAACTGTGCTGACTAATAATAGAGTGTTCTTGATATATAGAGCATTGTAACGCTATAGAGTCTTTAATGGTGCCCAAGTCATTACTTTGACTGTAGTAAATTCTACACAGTGCCTGGAAGCAAAGATCTGGTAGTTCCATAGGTCCACAACGGAAGATAAAGATAAGTAAACTGCATCTCATAAATTATGGGTTGAAGACAGTATACAAAAGTCCTAGAATATGCCTGAAAACAACTACCAAAAGGGAGCTGCATTTATCTTGGCCGTTTGACAGCTTTGGTCCTCATTCCACAGTCTTAAACACTAAATTGCTTTTACATTGACCCACTATTTAACTTTAAACTTTATACCCAGGAGCCTATTGGGAATATCTGATAACACACAAACGGAGTTTCCACAAATGGTAGCATTGTATTACAGACTCTGGCTTCACATATGCCAAATTTCACTCTAAGCCAACAAAGCACTTCTAGAAACTCTCAAATGCCACCCCAGTTAAAAAAAAGCAACATTTTATTTTTTGCTTGCTTCTTAAAGTTGTCATGGACATTTTTTTTTTAGACAAGTGAAAATCTGGATTTACATACTTCTGTGTAGATATGTTTCCATTACTATGAGTATCATGAGTAAACCATATTGTAAAGAATAACAATCTACTCTGCTTCATGGATTAGCTAGCAAGGTTTTTGTTCTATCATGACACTAACATCTTGTTAATGTTTTTGCAGTCTTTTTCCAAGACCTTTTGAAAACATTTTATCATTTTCTTAAAACATTATACATTTGGCATAATAAATGTATATAACAAAATACAACAAACAACTTCTGTTTTGGATGATAAGTCATATTACTTTATAGTCATATATTCCAAAATCATTGCTGACCACTCACAGTTGAAGCTGTGTCCTAATTTGTCAGAAGTTTGCATATTGCAGTTACTGATAATCTTCAAAATATTCTAGAATAAGAAGCCATTTTTCTGGGAGGCATTTGCAAAGTCTCCTCAGTGACTTAAAAGACAAAAATACCCTTTTTGAAATCAAACAGGAGCTTCCCTGGGAACCTGAATTTGCAAGGCACGTTGCAGGCCTTTTGGTCATGCAGAAAAATGTTTGCATGATTTTGAGAAGCCAAGAAGGTCCTTTATCTGAAATACAGGTATCTAAATGCCTTCAAAAGCTGGCTTTATGTCATAACTGGTAGTGAGAGTTAGTTTATAGAGCTAGAATCAAAGAAGCTTAAGTTCTCAGTATTTTACCTACTATATGACATGGTAGAGAAAAACAATACAACAGCCTTCCATGCAACATACTTATGATAATATGAAGCAGTATGAGAGCCACCTTAAATCAGTGTAAGGCATTTCATTGGCTTCAACAGGTTTTGGATCTGGCCACAACTGACAAAGAACTCCATTGATTACTTTTAATACAGTTGCTTTTCATCTATTTAATTATTGCTCACAATATCCTATGAAGGATTTATTTTCTACACAATGCATAGATAAATTATACTGATAAAGCACAAGGTGACACCATTATTCCCTAGGAATATGGTCGTGGCTTTTGTTTTCTTTTCTGGGTGTTTAATACAACTAATCCTCCATTTTCGCTGAACAGAGAAACCTATGTATGTGAATGTTTCCAGCAAAGATCAAAGGAGAATTTAATTTCAAGGCTTATCAATAAGAAAATCTTTCATTTTCCCAACTAATGTTTATATTCATAGGTTGAAAACTGAGATTAACTCCCACAGAACAATAAAAAGGCATTAACTCTCCTGTGAAGGCTGCCGTTTTCTTGTGGTTGGAAGGAAAGCAGCTCCTGCCAGACTGCTTGTTCCCTGACTAGATGGTGGGCAGAAAATGAGAACAGTTCAAGTGCTGCTGCTTTTGCAACAATGAGCCAGTTAGCACACTGAATTCCTCCACCAAAGAGAGAGGGAACAAGGACTGAAGTGCAACTTCTTGGTTTGTGAGAGCCAGAAAAGTGCTACTTTAGTCCCTGTGCTATGTTGTAAATGACATCACTGCTGATCTTCAGTTTGCTCTTCTGAAAAATGAGGAAAACAATATTTGCCTTATGAACTATGTAGGGATTTGATGATAACAACCACAAAAACCATCCATGTTATAAGCTGCTAAGCAGTTCTATCAGACAGAATTTACCATAAGTCCAGGAGCTGATAGGAATATAGCTTTACAGATTTAAAGAATTCAGCCACCTTTTCAAGCATGGCATGAATATCACACTACTAAAGATAAAAATTTGTGTTTGACTAGCATAAAGGTACTGCATGTGATAGAAGAGATATGTTAAGTTGCAGTGAACTGGTATTCACTTAAAAATGTAGAGCATTAATTACTAGCCAAGGTTATGTCCCCAGGAACAACAAAGGTTGCAGGACTGCTCTGATTGAACAAATGTCCATCCTAAAAGTGAAGGAGCTGTGAGAATGAAGGAATGCACAGAATCCCAGGAAGAATGATGCACATTAATCTTGTCTGTACTTGCAGAATCATCAGCCTTGCGTAAGAAAAGATATATGACTACAGTTTTATAATAAAAGTCTGCTTTATACGAGAATGAGATTCATTATGTTGATAAGGATTTTAAAGTATTTGTTTTGGCTAACTGGGAAAAGACAGAAAAGTAGTAGAGAAGTTTTGTAGTCAATTTTTGGTATAGAAGGCAAGTACTGGGATGGTATGATCCGTGCCTGGCAAGCAAGTAAACGCCTGTTTGATTATAAGCATGTGAATAATCCCCAACCTCTTCCGTGAAACCCTTAGGATTATGCTTAAGAATCCAGTGCAATTCACAGTTCATTACTGTGAGAAAAGTTCATTACTATGTAATGAACTCATAGGTCATTACTATTAGAGAAAAAGTCTGTTGTGAAAGTACATTTCTTTCACCTGACAGAGGTGAAAGAGATGTGGTCATGTCTTCTGGCCTGCAGGCCTGTGCCATTTCACCACAAGTAAGTAATATCTTAAAGTTTTCCAGTAAGATGAGGAGTGCGAGTTCCAAGTTCTCCAAATCACCAAGATCATACTAGAGAGAAAAATTATAAATATATCTATATTAAACTTAAACTCACTGCGGAGGTCTATATTGGAAGAGAAAGGCTTGAACACAGTAGTATCCTGTGGCTTAAATGGACAAAAGAAACATAGGTTTTCTTCCCTCTGAGGTTTGGTCTTGTTTATCTCACACATCTAAAATCTCAAAAAGGTGATTTATGCTCCAAAGCCATGTGTCAGTAATAATATACAGTAGTATAATAATCTATCTAATTCGGTATAATTTAAAAAACAGATCACTGAAACTCTGACTCAGTAAAGCACTGAAATATGGGCTTGAATACCACTGTGAATGTCTTTTCCTAGCAAGAAGTTTTTTATAAAATCCACCTACTTGTTCAGCAGCCCCATATTGTATACTTTGTTGCATCAGCACTTTGCTTTTTATTTACAAGAATTTTATCAAATTATTTTATTTAGAGCCAGATTGCTGAAACAATAAGGATCATCACAACCAAAAGACACATCAACAAAGACAGACATGCAGGACAACCTTGGACAATGCCTTCTGGGGAGAAGAGAGTCGCTGGTTTTATTTCCGTGAAAGAGTCCAAGTGTCAAAGTGAAGTCACAGGAAATGAGAAAAGGAACAGCTACAGACACAGGTGCTGTGGCACAGAAGGTAAACTGGTATATTAAAATGTGAGCTAGAAAGGAGCTTTCACTACCTAATATGTTAACTAAAAGTCTAGAAGAACACCATAAAAGGTGTGCTAAAATAATTTTCACAATATTTTTCTAAATTTCTAAATCTACCCTAACGCCTGAATGTAACAACATTGCCTACCATGTCAGGGCTCAGAGGGAAAGGCATAGAAAGGAAAGCTGAAGAGACAACAGTGAAAATAAACATAAGTAAGGGAAATGCAACATGACAGGGAAGTTTCAGGCGTTTGGGTTTTTTTTTTATTTCTTCTAAATATAACTGCAATCTCCTGAGGTACAGGAGTGCTCAGATTTTGACCCACTAGTATTTACCATATAGGCATCAATGTCATTCATCCTTCATTCCCATTTCATGAGCCGTTACAGCAGCTCCATGTTACAGTCTTCTCACCTTGCACTTCAGGTTTCTGGTTATTTCTATCAAAACTGGCAACCTCTCACTACTAATGAATTCTGATTAACATGAGGGAATTTAGCAATTTAGCAATAAGGAAGAGCCAAAGGCAGCAATACCTGACCTTGTAGAGTTCTTTTACAGTACTGTAACCAAATATGAGGTCTAACAACTCTCTGTGTCTTGTTTTCCAAGATCTCACTTTAGGAAGACTTAATTTACATGCCAAGACTACTTCTCCCTCCCGTCCCCCAAAACTGATGTAACCAGGCCTCTGATCTTTTCTGTATGGGAGCCCCACTTAATCACATTTTGGAGAACATTCACACATACCCTTGAAATAGACAAAAACCAGGATCCCTACTACTGCAGCTACTGCAAACCTACTACTATAGCTGAATTGTACCAGGGAAGAAAGTGGGACGACAACTAGAACAGGCCCAGTTCTTCAAACTGTGAAGTTTTATGGGGTAATTCAATTAGTATTGATGGAAAATACCATACCTCTAGAGATTACCATTTGCCATAAGCATCAGTGGCTTAAAATGAACTGTCCCAATTGTTTTACTTTCTATCATTTAAAAAGACTTGGGAAAACAGAGTGAACCAGTTGCCAGCCAGTTGCAGCTGTATGACTTTCAAAGGTAAACTAAGATCTTAAACACTAGTTGCAACTCCACTCCTCATTGTGCTCAAAAAGAACAAGTTACTTTTAAATCAAAATATATCAGTGACCTTTGCAAAGTGCTTTTCCATTCCTAAACATCTTTTTTCTCCCCTCTATCACTATTTTGTGGTCTCCACTTCAAAACACTGAATATTTAGTTCAGTCATTTCCCATACTCCTTGAAGGGCAATAGAGTTGGTTATAAATAATTATGTCATAATGTTATGTCAAAATCATTAACATAATATTATGAGATAGCAAATTCAGCTTCCACTGTATCCACTTTTTGCAGCATTGTTTACAGTCCTTGACATACACTGGGCTGGAAGTGTTCTCTCATAATCACTATAAGTAAGCAGAAGTGTATGGATCTGAACCAGGATTTATACGGTTGCATTTTTCAAGTTAGCCAAAGCAGCAATGCTGAAATTCAGGCTAGCTTACACTTTTATGG
Organism: Florisuga fusca; assembly: GCA_038090715.1. NCBI lineage: Eukaryota > Metazoa > Chordata > Aves > Apodiformes > Trochilidae > Florisuga > Florisuga fusca. The sequence goes on along the minus strand of JAAWXA010000015.1, from coordinate 10,213,935 downwards.
AACATTATTCTGGCTACAAAAGATAAATAATACCTGTTCAGCATAAATGGACTGGTATAAAGTTAACTTGTCAGTAATTTAAAAACTCATCAGGAGCTGTAAAGGGTTTTACACAGTCAGCATGTTTGCCACGTCCCCATAGTAATTTCTTCAGTACTAAGAGTACTAAATTGGAATTTATTATATCATTAAAACACAGCCCAACTCTGTAAGCTTTAGAGTATCTGTATAGAACTGCAGTCTCCTAAGTGGGAAGACACCAAAATCAGATGACTAATGTAGGAGTTATCATAGAACTAATGTATAAGGTGGTATTGGAGACAGTGAAATGACATGGAGTAGAGTTTAAACCAGTGTCTGTCAAGGTTTAATAGTACAAGAATCATAAAAAGCCCAAATATTTTCAGTCTATGTAATAGTTCAAAGTTTTAGGGAATTACAGTGGAGTACCAAATCCAAGTAGCAATGGAGGGACAAGTTGTAGAGCTGCATCATCTTGGTCAGATGTTGTCCTCGGCTGCTTAAATCAGATTTCTCTACATGGCTTTGGACTGCATCCACCTCCTCTGCTCACATCCCCATAAACTGTGAAACACATCACTCTACCTTACTTCTACCCTTTAAAAAATCTCTAAATCATCCAGACTCACCAAAATTACTTCCATCTAACACCTCACCTTCCTAAAGTCTGCTGTTCCCTTTTAAGATTCAGTAAGACTTGGCAGCATTGCCAAGAAGAATCAACCTATAGTAGATTGCAGATTTAAATTAAGAAAGAGCATCTAAACACCATTACATGTGGTGCCTTGGATGGCTCAGCTGAAAGAAGAGTTTACAATAATAGCTCAGTGTCCTGGTTTGGGCCAGAATAAAGGCACAATAATTAGACCTGTCCCAGATCTGTTGTTCTGAATTTTCTCCATAACCTTTAGTTTGGGATTCACACACATAGATAACATTGTATAACCTTCATTTCAGTTCTGCTTTGCATATAATTTTATTTACCATTCTCAGTTCTAGCTACCACTTGTACTACATCACATCTTTGCAAAAGCTTTCTCTCTCTAACTCACAGTTCTTGGCAGCGTATGATAGATTAAAACCATTCTTATTAATATTTTACCATAGTAACTCTCTTCTAATCCAGCTCAGTAATTCCATCTGCCTCTCACCACTGATGTGTTTTCCTGAGCTCAAAAGTCAACCTAAACTGATTTAACTATTTTTAAAAATGCATAATTTTTAAAAAGAATTTTGAAATATGCAATATGATAGTAAACTATATAATGGTCAGAGTAAAGCACTGCAGTTCCTAGAATATACTCTTTTCAGATTAAGGTATTTTTCTCTCCTTTCCATTAAAACATGAAGTTCTGTTACTTTAAAAAGCACCTATATTAGGTATAAAATACATCATATTTTAAACTGCAGCAACTTCTTTGTTTCAAGAACTGTTAATCAAACATTCCAGTTCTATGCTACTAATTATTAATTGCATTTTTAATGCCTTTCATCAAGTAAAATTAAGAACAGCTTTATAGATTGTGCTCATTTGCCTGTTACCGTAAAGCAGTTCTGCCAAGCAGTGCTTCAGATGTTGAGTACAGGAATCATTTAATAATAGATAGCGACCTTCCACATAAAGTAGAGAGTAATTTATCCAGCTCAAGCTAGAAATTCAATAATGTCAGCGTGGTACCCTAGATCCACCCTGGGGCACTGGCTGATACTGGAGCCAGGAGTGCCTCACAAGCAGCTGTTGGGCAGCACTCATCTTTAGGTATGCAGAATTGTGTCTGTGCAGTCTCTACAGATACTGATAGGTTTGTGCTGCTTTTTGGAGCTGGCCATCACGGTAGTGACGGCTCATTTAATGTTCCCAAAACCTTAAGCATAGCTGAGAGCCTTGGCTGTTACAGTGCTCGGCTGGGTTTCAACTCAGAAAATGGCACAGCCTTAATGATTTCATGACAGCAGCGGTGCCGCTCTGCATCTTGGGCAGCATGGATGGTATTTTCTCTAATGTTGAGCCCATATGCTCAGTCTGTCATGCACTTGGTTGGGAAGTACACTAACATCTCTTCTTCATACCAACTTCTGGTCCCGTTATCTTCTCTAGCCAATGTTTGGTCAGCTTGTCACCAGCCCCGAGACAGGGCATATATTCATTTTAAGAATGAAATAGGATGAGACAGCAGCTCAGAGGGAATTCATGTAAAGTCTGAAGTAGAACAAGTGACCATGAACATATCCAGTGAGTGTTTCATAGCATGGAGGAGTGACCTGCAGTTTTACAAGGTGCAATTTTTAACCTAAGCCCTGTCAGACCTGGTCCCTGCTTGGCTGTCATACTGTCTCTGCCCCCCAGTGCAGTGCACTACTGGAATCACCTAATGCCCTAGGGCCAACCCTACTCTGAATAAATAACCAGCAGCTAGTTCAGCACCTTTATTATGCTCCTGCTTATTGACTTGAAATAGCCACTTGTCTCACCTCCAGGATGTGCTGCAAGGCTTTTTGGTATTGGGTTTTAAAAGTGCTGGAGAACATTCATGCTACAGATGCAGGGGTATTATTACTGGCTCTGCATAGCTACTGAATTAGGTATTTTGTGATTACTAGTTGTTTTCTTTCTACACTGATTATAGTGTTTATTCACCAGTAGTCTGTGCTTTAAATCAGTTGATTGAAGTGCCTGGAGAACAGAGAGTTCTGGTCCTTTTACGAATTCAGAAGAAGAACACAAAATAACACAAAATAAAACTGCTCTAGCAGTTTTCATTCAAGAAAAGTGAACTACTTAACTGATTTGCAGCTTTAATCATGCTTTTCTTGATGCAGGGTAAAATCCTACCCTTGGTGGAAGCCATTCTGGGGAAAAGGCACTGCCAACCACACGTTTCAAGATGCACCCAGCACAGGCAGCCAGCCATGCTGGGCACAGGCACACACTGCTATTTATTTTAGGAATGAGTAGTATTTCCTCAGTCACAGATAACATTAAACTAACTGGCCAGAAGGCACCTAATTCTAACTCCTACCTAACCATCTGTGCTCACTCAGGCAAGGTCCAGGAGCCTGTATAGAATCACAGAATTGGCTGGCTTGGAAGGGACCTCAGAGATTATCAAGTCCAACCCTTGATCCACTACCACTGCAGTTACCAGCCCATGGCACTGAGTGCCACATCCAGTCTCTTTTTAAATATCTCCAGGGACGGAGAATCCACTACTTCCCAGGGCAGCCCATTCCAATGCCTGATCACCCTCTCGGTGAAGAAATTCTTTCTAATATCCAACTTAAACTTCCCCTTACACAGCTTAAGACCATGCCCTCTTGTCTTGCTAAGAGGTGCCTGGGAAAAGAGACCAACCCCACCTGGCTGCAACCTCCCTTCAGGGAGTTGTAGAGAGTGATGAGGTCTCCCCTGAGCCTCCTCTTCTCCAGGCTGAACACCCCCAGCTCCCTCAGCCTCTCCTCATAGGGTCTGTGCTCGAGTCCCTTCACCAGCCTGGTTGCCCTCCTTTGGACCTGCTCCAGCACCTCAATCTCCTTCCTGAACTGAGGGGCCCAGAACTGGACACAGTACTCGAGGTGTGGCCTCACCAGCACTGAGTACAGGGGCAGAATCTCTTCCTTGGACCTGCTGGCCACGCTGTTCCTGATACAGGCCAGGATGCCATTGGCCTTCTTGGCCACCTGGGCACACTGCTGGCTCACTGTATCCTGCCTTCATCCCACCCAACCCTACTACCTATCTTTTGTCCCCAGTGAAGGAGTGCACACTAGAATGCAAGTGGAATGCAACCAAGTGAACTGGTTCATGAGGCCAATGCAGAAATCCAGCTGCTGAAAAGCATGGGGTTTTTCCCAGGAGTTTTCAATCCAGCTGCATCAACTGACTGACCAAACAACTGCAGGTTTGCAGTACCCAAATGAGAGGGGTAGCAGGAACACAGAGCTGAGGCTGCAGCAGGGAATAGCTGAACCTGCAGGCTCAGATGCTCTCTTGAAGTTTTCTTGTGTATTATATTGGCCTCTCGCTGCTCGAAAGACAGAGGAAGAGCAAGAAGTATCTCAGAAGTATCATCTCCCTCAGATGAATATGTACAAATCAAAGAGAATTCCTTCCTTAAAGTTATTTCCTGAACGTGTATTCTAAGTCTTGTTCTAAAACATAAATGTGAATTTAATAGGAGTACTATGACAGTAATTAAAATCTCCCTCTTTGAAGCCTCAGCTCCATCCAGCTCGTCAATCAATACTGTAGCTATATTCTCTTTTTTTGTCCATCTAGTTTTAGAGTAACTGCACATGAATGCAATGTGTTATTTCAAACTCCAGATTAGTTGATATACATGAAAGCACAATTTCTCTCAAATTCTCTCCTAACTAACCAAGCAGAAAAAAAAAAAAAAAAGCAACAAATGCTCTCTCCAGGACAAGAAACAATGGGCCAAAGTTGTATAATTTCAACGTAGTACTGTTTACGAAGAACAAGAAAATACAGCACACCCCTGTAAAACCCAAAATCCCACATCCCACCACACTGGGAAAGATTGACATTTTTTCTCCATCATCTTACCATTATAAACTTTATCTAACAACCTTTTAAAAACCATTTTCTGCATTGCTCACACTTCACATGAATTGAAATGGAGAGGTAGCTTAGATATTTTAAATCATCTAATATGCTTTGATTGTTAAAACTTCAATCTCTCATAAAACCTTCTTGTGCAGTAAAGACCACCAGCTTCGTAGCCTTGAAAAGTCCTATAATCCTAAATCCTAAAAATGAAAATAATTTTAAAAGCTATTATTTTCAACATCTTGGAGAGGTTTCTGAAAGTAAGGTACAATTCTCCCTTTTGTCTGAGGCCACTACATTTGAAGTCTTAATCATCAGTCTCTCCAGCACTCTGCATATGAAGGTTTTAATAAAACAGAGCTAATAAATATCTTTAAGTCTTTACCCTTTCAAAAGTAATTGGTGAGCCCATAATATGCCATCACCTAAAGCATTCTTGGCATGGATTTGATATGACTTAGAAAATTAAGCCATGGCTTCACTATTTCAAACTTTAACTCATTGAACCTTTCAACTCATTGCATTATCACTGATCTAAAGATACAGAACTGAACATAAAATCAATATGTAATCCAAATACTGACTTTGTGGACAACAAGTAGACCTTTCCCAGCATTCTTTTTTCTCCTACTCTAAACGCATACATGCGCTGGTATGAAGCGTTTTGGATGATGAGCTGTTGATAATGTTGTTTACAAAAGGAATGGCATTTTCATGACTACCAGATCAGAAATCTGAGTTTACAAACAAGTCACCACCCAAAGAATGGCAAAAGAAAGCATCCCAAAAACATCAAAATAGAGCTCTCATGTCTCCACCACTTGGAAACAGAGTTCCATGTGCATGCTAAAATGATCCATCCTCTCAGTTACAGCACAGATGGTGAATACAGCACAATGAGGTCTATGGGAGAAGAAAAATATTTTGATTCTCTTTCATTTGTCCAGCACCTATATTGTCATACCAGATTTTTCAGTTTGGCCTTCACCGAGGTACTCTAGATCCCACTTGGGAATTTATAATGGTAATTTTTCTCCCACATTCCTTGAACAATTAAACTGTAATCTGCAATGGACTAAGAATTTCCAATGTGGCTCTAGGCAAAAAAGCCAGCTGCAGATTCTGTTGGAAATGCCATTAACACGGGTAATATCAAGGTCATTCTCAAAGCCTGTCATGAGCATCTATAGAATTCCCCAGCTTTTTTCATATGGTTAAGCTTTAAGGTTGATTACATTAACAGATGCATATAAGATCTGATTCTACTGAATGAGGTGTAACATTTATTGCCAAATGATTCTAAAGGCTTGGGAAGCAGAAGCTCCAAATATAAACGCACCTCCAACAGAAACATTAATACACAGCCTCATTTAAAAGTTTACAAAGACAATATATCTTGACACTATGTTATATAAACATCTAGAATTTTTACTTTTATATAAATAAATGTTATCTCATTACCAACAATCTCCATTAAGATCTAGCAGACCATGAAATAGACTTTGTAAGATCAAGCAATGTACTAAGGCCCAGAAAAACATTAACTCCCAGCTTCAGAAATTATGAGGGAAATGAAGCACTACCTATTAGTTTGAAGAACACACACAAAATAAACCTTAGTCAAGGCATTAGGAAAGAAAAATGTGGATTACTCATAACTGTGAAAAGTAAAATTAGGTTTTGGCACCTACTTCTTAGCTTAATTTCCTACTGTTTTTAACTTCTTACAGAATGTACGGAGGAGAGGCTGTAATACTTTTAATAGAGGATACAGAAAAACTCATGTTAGACACTAGGGGAGACAAATATGTGCTAATACATTACCAGAAACAACTTTCTTGTTCAGAGAAAAAATAAAAAAATAAAAAAATTTACAGATCTACAGTAAGAACAACAACAAAAAAACTAAATCAAAAAACCCCCAAAAAAACAACCAAACAAAAAAACAAAACAAAGCAAAACAAGAAAAAAATATTGTTCTGAATGCTAATTAAACTGTTAGAGCTGTCATTCTGTTTCAATAGAAGTAATGACCTGCTTATAAAACATACTGAGCTTTATCTAACTTCATGGAGCCAGCAGGATGCTGTTTAAGTCAGTTCGCTAAAAGACCGTAGGATCACACTTCATTCCAAGATACCACATGAGATTAAAATGCAAACAGAATATAGTACTGGACCATCATACCTTCATTTAGCACTTTGTGGGAGCCCAGTGATTTGCCCGTGCTTGCCCTCTGGCACAGGTGGGTGAGGAGGAGAGGTGTGGAGGGGTCAGGGGCCATTCACCTCTTCCTCTGCCAAGGCACCACCTGTCAGGCAGTTTTAGTCCTTTGGCTGACTTCAGGCAATTCTGAAAAAAGAGCTGTGGCTTCAAACTTAATTGTACTCCTCAAGGTTTCTTGTCAGCTTCTATTTGTAGAGAAGAGAGAGAACCAAATTAGTACCTCGTAAGAGGGAAGATTAGCAGAATTCAGCCATGAAAGATTTTTGCTTGTCAGCAACCACTTGACCGATCAGCATCCCCCTTACCACAGCACTCCTGTCCCTGTCCTGCAGTGGGATGGAAAGCAGGATAAAACAACTTGATTATCTATAGCAAAGAAGCTTAATTAATTTTATACCTGAAGAAAAAACTTGTTCCTCTTACCAAAAAAAATTATTATCTGGTCTGTCAAAACCATATAAAAAAATTTGAAAAACATGAAATACTGAGCCTTAATTTTTGCTGCATCCATATTTAAAAATTACTAGAATAAATTTTTAGATTACTCTAAATTATTTTAATTTTTTTAATTATATAAAAAATATCAAAATTCTTTCCAGAATCTCGTTATTCTGTTTGATTGGCTTTTATTTTTGTATGTATAACCATCATTATAAAATCAGAACAAAAAAAGCAAAAGAATTTGTTTGCCATATTAATGACAAACTCTATTAAATAAATTTTAAAATAATTTTTTTTAAAAAAAGGAGGAGAGGGCATTTACAACCAATTTCTCTAAATTTGCTCCCCAATTGACTCCAAAATGGTTCTGTCTCTTATGTACAATATTATTTCTCACAGGCCACACTCTTGAATCAATTGAAAAGCTTCTGAGAGATCTCAAGAGCTTAAGACTAAGCCTGTAATTCCTCTGGGCCATTATAGGTTTTCCAGCTTTAGCTGAAAAACAACAGAGGCCAGAAAAATCAAGCCACACGTCCAATGGAACTCACTCACACCCTGTTCCTGCAGCTCCTCTGCTGTGTTGTATCCTGAACACCACCAGGCAGACTTGGCAGCAAACCCAGCCCAGCACAGCCACTGCTTTTCACTGCTCTCTTGGTCCAGCTTCCAGGGCTCTGGGGCCATTTGCCATAATTTTTGGAACCGCACAATTAGAAGGAAATGTGCATCATCTGTGGGACTCAAAGCACAAGACTGCATTCTCCAGCACTGTTCACTGATGTATCTCAGGCAATGGGAAATAACTACTGATCTCTGCTACCCCACAGAAACAGTGTTCAAATCAAACAGCAGTCCTATGGGGTTGGTAAGGTGACAAGTTATCATCAGTTTCTATGGGGAGAATGCTAACTTCTAACAACTCAAATCCATTTGCCAAAAGTACTGTGGGCACTAATTTATCCGCCTGTCTTTCAGAGACATAAGCTCCCTCATTTCAGTGTTCTCCAGAGAAATTGTACTCAAAATCATGCTGCTGCTCTGAAGCAGATTTAGTCCTTTTAATGACTTCAAACAAGTCTGAATTATTCTATCTGGGTTCCAGTATAGCTCCTATCATCCAATTATCCAAGTGCCTGGAGCAGTCTCTCAAAAGTTAACTTCCCTTCACCCTCTCCTGCCATGGTTAAGCCAGCCCCGCAGAGCTCTTGCTCCCACAGAGCTTTTCTCAGCCTGTCAGGAAACATTTCCCATCCATCTCATTATAACTAGATCATGTTCAATAAGCCACTGGATATTTGAGACCAATTTATCATTTCTCCCAACAACGCAGTGTTACCCCTCAAATCCAAGACACATAAACTAAATATAAATTTTTGAAATAAACACTTGAAATGCAATACTCTCCTTGTATTTTCCCATGTAACAACAACCTTTGTGAGTCTCTCTTTTGCATTTTCACCTGGATGGTGTTTGTACAGATGCTGGCTGGGACTGGGTTAATTTTTCAGAGCAGCCCACCTCATGCTGGGGTTTGGACGTGGGGCTAAAACAGGCTTGATAACACACCCCTATTTTGGCTGTTCCTGGACACCACTCATACCTCCCCTGTTCCCCACCCACCCCTTCCCTGCTCCCCACTCACTTCCCCAGAAGAAGGCTGGGGGTGGGGAAGATGCTCAGGGCATGGGGGGGGACAGTCAGGACAGCCCAAAGGGCCCTCCCATGTCCCCTATTTCCCTGCTCAGTAGTAAAACTGGTGGCACAAGTCAGGGCTTGTCCTGCCAAGGTGGCTGTGGCTTAGAAACTGGCTGGGAACTGCACTGCTGGTGGGAGTTGGTGAGTGATGGTCTATGCATCACTTGGGGGATTTTTCCTTTGCTTATTAAAATGTCTGTTTCAACCCAGGAGACTGAAACCTTCCTTACTTTTGCTCTTCCTATTCTCCCCCATCCCACCAGCCACTAGCCTGGGCCTGTTTGATGTTATGAGCATTGACTGCTCCAGCGCCAAAGTTATGAAACATTTAGCACAGATGTTTCTGCATTCAACTTCCTTCCTCACTGGGAAATGACTGTCAATATTTATGGAATAAAAGGCAGAGGGACAGAGGGATCCAACTGCCATTGACTTTCCACCTCTGAACAATTTACCTTTGTTATTGTAAAAATATTTCTGGAAATGCTTCTATCCCCCAAAACAATACAGCTGCAGTGCCATGTTACTTAATGACCCATTGCATATATAATAGTTGGCAAATAAATAGTAAACTAATCAGAAAAAACACTCTTCCAAAAACCTTCATACAGTTGGTAGCATGCAGGCAAGGACACATTAGGAATTAATTTGTAAACCAAAACAGAACATACAAAGACCATTTATTGTCCAGCATTATTGGCTTAATCACCTCATTTTCAAATAGTCAGGTTTAAAGACTGATTGTTCCAGATGGCACTCGGGTGATAATATGCCACTCCAATGACAAGGCTTACTAGAGAGGTTTTTTAAAAAGGGCAAATAAAAGCACAGTGTTATGGCAGCATTGGGAAAGTGTGTTTCTTAGTTCTTCAATGCTTTAAAAAAAAAAAAAAAAGGGGTAGAACTAGAGATTGGATAAAGCTCTTTCTCTTTGAGAACAGTTTTTTCTCAGTTTTGTTAGTAAAAATAAAAATAAATCTGTTTACCACTAAAAGGCAAAGTGTCTCTGAGGAATAGACCCGTGGAAAATCCCAATGACCATGTATGAATGCTTGGTGAAAAATGACATCTCTGCACATCTCTCATTGAGGAATGTGTTGCATCTGAAATGCATTTTGCTTTACTGTAGCCACATTTAAAGGTTATGAGCTATATGCAATGCAAGTGTGACATTTTGGGAAACATTCATCTGCAGAGTTCAAAATACTGAAGTAGAACCTTTCACAGTTTTCACTAGCTTTACTAGGGACATGCTATGAGAAAAATAATTTTTATTTTCTACCTTTTTAGTCTCATTTGAGAAACACTACAGCACCAACTAAGCATCTACTTAGCAGCTTGCAAGTATATTTAATAAACTAGCTCTGAAAATCTAATTAATAAATTAATAAATTAGCTACTGAAAAGGTACTAGAGAGATGTGAAAAGGATGTAAAAAGTCTTTTAGTTAACTGAATAGACTGATTTAATCCCATCCTACAGTCAAATATTATTCCAAGTGAAAGAGGAAGTTGAAGAGATCAAGCTTGTTAAAAATATCTGGTTATAGTCTTAAGTTAGCAGAGACGCAAAATTAAATGGGATCATCAGTTTCCACTATTGATCTTCAACAGCTTGAAATGAAACATACAGACTTTTATCTCTAAAATTTACAGAGCACATTCTTTCAACTATTATTAAAGTCTTTTGGTTGCATGATCAGCTTTATGTATTCATAAATATTTCATTTGTTTTTAGTTTTCTATTATGGTCATTAAAACAAAAAGTAATGGACTGCAATCACAGAACATATTAAAGTTACATCAAACTTAGATGTAATTAATTTCCTCTAGTGTCTAATAAAGGTTCCCTGGTATGAATCATGCACTTAATGGTCCTCAAACACATTTTAAAACAACACAAATATAAACTTTATCCAATGCAACTTAAACTTCCATTTAAAGTGTGTGTTTAAGTGCTCTACTGAATCCATTCAGCACTGTGGTATGAAGAAGACTACGATGTTTAAAATGTAAATGTTTCACAACCAGTTTTCATTAGGGACAGACTTGTCTTGATCCTGACAGGAGAGACCCAGAGTAACCAGAATCAAGAGCCCAAACAAATCTCTCTCTTCTTTCCAAAACAGAATGAGGGAAAGTTACAGCTGGAACTCGAGTTACCTTTTTTTCACAGAGATCTGCATTAAGAACATCTGCCCAGATGGTACTCTGGTATAGGATGTAAATCCATTTATTTCACAATATTGTGAACCTCAATCTAAAAGCTGAAGCAAAACTAAAAAGAAAATTCTGCATGCGTAACCTTGAAGAAAGGTGGGAAAGAAGTAAAGCTTTTCAATGTATAAAATACTAGAGAATCTGACACAACAATACATATTTCCTGAAAATCATAACTGCAGTCCAGCTTATTAATGTACTTTACACCTCAGGATTAACCAGTTCTGCAATTCAACTTACTTGCTACAACAAACTGCAAGGTATTTTCAAGCCCTCCCCTCAGGACTCCAGGACTCCTGAGCCCATGAACCTGAATTTTCCTTCTTTGAAACCCAGGATGTACAAGGGAAACAGGTTTGAACACTATATTATGCCTTTCCTTCCAGGCTTTACAAATAACTAGATAAATATATACTTGTTGTGGTACAAACCTTGAACATTCACTCCTTGGTGAGAGAGATTTTCACAGCTCAGCCACACTTTAAAGCCTCAAATACAGCACTTTACCCACCCAACAGGATTGCTTAGCAGGCTTAAACAGTTTCAGCAGCTCTCTAGAGTTCCCTTTAGGGAAAGACTAGGCCCAGAATAGGCTACTTAAAATCAGTATACTTTGTACAGTATACAATTTATACTCTGTAGTGGTATCTTCTGTTTCCTTCACTGCTGGAACTTCACCTTTTCCTTGCTGAATTGTAAAGTGGTGAAAGATTCCCTGGCTCCCTGTTGCCATGATACAAATGGGCAATACACAAAATGGGAACTGTTCAGGTTGGTGAACTACAATGGAAACTCACAGTGCTATCCAGGTTTGTTTTACTGTTACCTCCACTCACACCTTTTGCTGATCCGTGCACATATATGTTAATGCCTAAATTTTTATTCTCTGGGTCAAGATTTCCTCTTTTCTTATTTGTTTCATGGAGTTCTTTCATGAAGATGCTTGGTACTTGAAGTGTCTAGACAATGTTACCATAATATAAATTACTTCTACTAATAATTATATCATGAATGCTATTATATATGCCATCATGAAAGGCTTATAACAGTATCATAAACAAGTCCTGGCTTTGCTTTGATGTATATAAGCCCATTCTTGAATAATAATACTAAAATATAACCTCAGTACTTAAACATTATACACATCCCCTATTTATAAGCTTAGTGCAGCAGTAACAAATATTCCCCTTTCTGAAACAGGGCTCTACAAATACCAGTCCTCAAAAACTCGTAAAATCTCTGGCAACATAGAATCATAGAATCATAGAATTGGCTGGGTTGGAAGGGACCTCAGAGATTATCAAGTCCAACCCTTGATCCTCTACCGCTGTGGTTCCCAGCCCATGGCACTGAGTGCCACATCCAGTCTCTTTTTAAATATCTCCAGGGACGGAGAATTCACTACTTCCTTGGGCAGCCCATTCCAATGCCTGATCTTTCTGTAAAGAAATTCTTTCTAATATCTAACCTAAACCTCCCCTGGCACAACTTAAGACCATGCCCTCTTGTCTTGTTGATAGTTGCCTGGGAAAAGAGACCAACCCCCACCTGGCTACAACCTCCTTTCAGGGAGTTCTAGAGAGTGACGAGGTCTCCCCTGAGCCTCCTCTTCTCCAGGCAGTATGAACATACTGCTTGGAGTGTTGTTCTAATGCTCAAACATTAACTCATGGAAAACCCAGCTGTAGATGACTCTTCAGTAGGGATAAACCTGTGACTCAGACATGTCTGTCTCTGGCTAAGCCATGACAACCTGCACTGCACTTCAGCAAAGCACAGGTTAGCAGCATGAGGAAAGTGACTTCTAGGGGAAAGAGACTGGAACTGGGTACGTTTAACACATTTTTCGGAGAGGAGTTCACAGAACCCTTCCCCTGCTTTTCTGGACTATTTGTCATCACAACACAGCATTGTCTTCCAAGGACTTTTGGAGGAAGGACTTCTCTGGGACAGGACGGAATAGCAGATCAGGAAGTGAGTTAATTCAATAGTTACTCTGAGAAAGATCTCCCAGGATTTTCTAGGATTCATGGCCACATCAATGCTTGACTTGAGTCAAATGGAAAACACCCCCTAGGTTCCTTACACAGGGAAAAAAATCTTAAAAACACTCTACATTTTACTAACTGGCCAGGAGGGTGGGTATGTGAGATGGTCCCAGATTCTTTTCTTTTTCTTTTTTCCTTTTTAATTTCTCCAGGCATTTTGTTTCACTGAAGAATCAGGTGGCTGATATTTACAGAAAAAAAAATCTCTTTTTACAGAAATCTTACTAATATATGTTGGATAACTATAATTAAAAGATCCTCAACCAAATGATATTATTAAAATAAGGCCTTATGCACAGCAAACAGGAGGAAGTGAGATGGTTGCCATAGCCTACTGTACTATTTAACTGGCAGTTAACACACCTATCATTTTACATCTTTTTTTACGAGGAAAACAAATTGTCAGTATAAGAGGATATAGTCTAGATTTTACTTTATCAAAATAGTTAAGTATTACTGGGTTTTAGCATATTCAGTACATAAGACAGTCACTACCACCTTCAACAAATAGCTTTGAAAATGGGATCTGACAGTATTAAAACATTCACAAACATACTAGGAAAAAAACCAGCAGATGTACAAACCAGGATGAATAAAATGGCGCCTGTGAATATTTTAACTCCAAAATGGTACTCAATATATAAAATGCAGAAATTCTAGAAAAACTGCTTGGTTTTGATATCCTTGATACAAAACTTTTCTTAAAAGATCAAATTACTTGAATGTATTTTTGAGATGCTGGACATCTATTCAAAATTACAAAAGCCATAAGACATTTGTAGACTGTTGAGTCATTTCTCACCTTTGTTTGTCAGTGACACAAACACTGAAGGCTACTTACCTTTATCTGTAAGACAACTAGCAAGAACCTAGAGGCCTTATCAAAACAGTAAAAAAGGGGGGTAAGTTAAATATATCATTAAATAACACAGATCTTTGAACAGCAAACACCATCTGAATACAGTTTCAAGTAGTTTTCTGGCAGGGGAATCATTGGACCATATTTTTCAGCCACTGTGAATTACTGCTCAGTACCCCTTTTTTTATCATCAACTGATAGACAGTCAGACATTGGTGAAAGAAATGTGGTCTATAAACAGTCCAGTCATAATAACTGCAAAGATATTTCCAAGACACACAGCCATTCCCAGAGTTAAATGCTGTTTTCTCTTCAACTGGAACTTGGCAAAGGTGCACTGACCAATACCTCCTGCCACCGTGGGCTTCTTTTTGCAAGTGACCACTTTGTTTTAACTTTAACTAAGAAATAACACATCCAAAGCCCTTAGAACTCTGCAGCATTGTGGAGGTGAAGCATTCTACCCCTGACTGCATGCTGCTGAACTAACGTTTTTGTTCCCTAAGTGCAGCCAGTGTCCACCAACATATGGTCTTCGACTCCCTTGTCACTAGATAAGGAAAAGCACAGCTCAAATTTATTCTGGCTCTTGATTGCAAAGCAGAAAACAGCTACCCAAAGGAAACTGGTGAAACAAAAGAGCAACATCTACCTGGAACTCAGAGTGATTATAGGCTGCTGAACAGACTTCCTTCCGTGGACATCCCTCAGCTGCCTGCACTGAGGGGCTACTTGAGCAGACATCCTTTCCTCATTGTTTCTTCTTTGGAAGGAGTAACTCTTACCCTGGTTTACAGTCTTCTAATTATATTTCTTTTCTTCTTGATAAAAATTGAGCACAAATACATCTCAAAAACAGATCCTGTCCCCCCAGTATCTGCTTTTCCTGTGATTCAGTATGCTGATATCATTGTATACCAGATGCAAATTACCACATGTAGCTCACTGGGGACAAAACCTCTTCTGAACATAATGTCTTCTCTCTGGATGACTTTCCAGTGTGTGCAGTTTTTTCAGACATGGTTCAGTCTCCCTACAAGGGATGTGAGGCAAGAGCAGTTTGACTTGTGAGCCCAGTGCTGAGGTCTATTTTCAATTAGCTCGCTTTCTCTAACCTAAGCAACTACATTCAATTTACTGCAATATCTCCTAAATCACAGTAAGCACTTAGAAACCATGTATTGCTCAGGGGTCATGCTACTAATGTTGGTTTTCATCTTAATGTTGATAACTTGATTTTCAACTTATGCCCAGAGTTTTTATCAACACAGAACACATCACAGAAATGAATGGATTTCAGAAGTTACCACGCTTAGACTGTGCAGCACTTTTTCCCTATGCACAGTGTGCAGGGAATCCACCATAAAGCTGGAAAAGGAGAAATTACTTGAGAAATGTTGTCAATATTCATTTAAAACTACACCAGCAATGTTTTTCAATAGATACTTGCTGTAACACACTCCTGTGTTACATCACCTCTTAATATCACCGTAACATTGTGATTCTGAGTTACCAAGAAGCCTTTTGTAGATGTGTAAATCCCCTAGATACCTTCAGCAGAAAGTCAAGTCCCATTTTCCCAGACATCTCCAGCCACTTCCCTATACCCATACCTTCCCACAAGCCTTGACATTTCATTCTACTAGTTAGAACTGGACAAGGAATATTACATTTTAATATTAATTTCAATACAATTTACATAATAGAAAAAAACCTCTCTACCTGGAAGACTCTGAATATTTCTGAATCACCAATAGGATGATAAAGACATTGTTGGTAATTGATTTAATTGCAGTTTTTATGCAGCCCAAGTTTTCCTGTGTACTCCATGATTTATCTGGTAACTACACAGTAACATGGGTTCCCTCCTTTACCTTACCAAACCCACTGTGAGGTTAATAGCCCCAAATTTTGCTCACATAAGGTTTTACCTTTCCTGAAAGATGGGAAGCTGTAACAGAAAATAAGAACTTCAAATGTCTACGAAGACCAAATTAAGCAGATGCTAAATGGTTTCTGAGGGTCTGTTCCCCACCCTTTGAAAGGAACATCATCAGCAAGGCAAAGTGATTCTGCAGAAGGCACCTCCAGCCTGTGAGCAACTTGTTCATCTTCAATTTAAATATGTAAGACAGCAACTTGGTAATTACCAAAACAATCCATAATCACAGTCCCATCTCATATGAATATAACAGTGGAGTGTAATATCAGTTGTCACATCATGAACAAAACTCACTTAAGAATTATTTGACATAAGAATAGGAAGTTCAATAGTTTGTTCCAAATAATAGGTGCTTATCGATTAACACTGGTATAAGATCAGTTTTTAGGTACTCAAGATATCAGATCTCCCAAACAAAGTGACTCAAAGACAACAAACCAGGAAAATGAGGTTATCAGACTCTTCACAAGTAAAAATGAAAATAATCCATTATGTAAAACATCAGTCCTAGCCAAGAAATTGGAGACCAGTCAGAACTTTGCTATAGCAGCTGATATTATTTATATATATGTACGTATATTTGCATGTTTATATATATACAAATCTAATTTTTATACATTTATGTAAGAAAATTGTGTATAAACATTTATACATGCGTGTCAATACATGTATAAACATTTATACATTTGTGTCAATAAAACCTGAATATGATATTTGTAAAAACTAATAGACAAATCATGTATAAACTTAAAAACTGAGGAAGTGCAGGCAAAGCAGGGTCCTCACTCTGTCTAGAGAAGAACACATTCAGCTATTAAGTCTCAGCTTACCCTAGCATCTTGTTTCAGGGAAATAGGGCAGAGCTGAAGTGAATCTCTATCACTTTCCTAGTGTCAGTTTCCAGGTGTCAGCCTGGCTGCAGAGCAGTGCTGATGCACAGGCACCAGCTTCCTTGCAGGAAAACCGAACCATCAGCTCTTACTCGTGTTGACACCGAGTGTCTCACCAGCTCCAACAGATACATACACATTCAGACTGTTATTTGAACACAAACTGAAGATGTTCAGCAGGAGACACAGGACTCAGTTTCAGCTGAAACCAAGTGTCAGACGGGTACAGCGAGGAGGAGGTGGCTTTGGCACCCGCGCTGCCCCGCAGGGTGCGGGACCCATCAGCTTCCACCAGTTGAGAGCACCCGGGCACAGTGGCAACAACCGTGCTCAGGGGTCACCTCTCACCTTTTTGTTTTCTTCCAATTGTACTTGCAGTTAAAGGATCTGGGTAATGCAGTCATACATGATCGACACTTAAAAAATTCAGAGCTGTGTCCAAAGCCAAAGAACTACTAAAAAACTCATTTAGAAAAAAGGTTTCTGACAATATATGTGTTTAGTGATGAGGCAATGTGTATATCAGCAAATATATGCCCTATAAAATCAGATATTCATCCATATTTTTGTAGCATAGGGCAATTTTTCACATTTTAAACACCACCATGCTTCCACCAACCCTTTTTATTTCTTTTTATCCAGTCTCACCTTTCTGAAAGGAACAGCGAATGGGATAAACCTTTGTTTCAATTGCCAATTAATTAAGGAAAAAAAGAAAAAACAATCTCAGTAGAAAGCAAATCCAATCTATTTATACTACGATTGCACTTAATTATTAGGATGAAAATTAACAGGATATGAGAAGCATCATCTTGTAATATCACATGTATACATAAACTTAGTATTTGGAAGATACAAACCATCACCTCTTCTAACAAAAAAACCCCTACTAACAGAGTCTTGAATAATGCCTTTGACAAAAAAACCAATCCACAGTATTCCATGTAATTAGAAAAAAAAAAAAAAAGAAAAATTTTGTAATGGGATAGCTGCAAAAAAGACTGGGAAGAACTGTAACAATAGGTGCAGCTGAGAATAACTGGATGGTGAACAGCTGAAGAGATAGCTATTAAAGTGTTTTTATCTTCCCTGTAAAGTTGACCTTTTTTATGAACTAGGAGGATTTTAAACAAACCGTCAGCAACACCACCACCAAACAACCAACAGCATGTAAGTCCAAGAATGTAAGGCTGCAGTCTGAGAAAAAGCTACGTCTTTCACTTCTTGGTTGAGCCTGATCTTCCCCTAAAACATATTAAGTGAAAGGTGCCAGATTTTAAAAATTAAGTCAAGTGTTCACATGTATAGCTTTTATAAAACAGTAAGCAACTAAAGATAAGGGGTTTTTGTTTGTTTGTTTGTTTTTTGTTTTTTTTTAAAGTGTATTTATTAATGCTCCATACTGGAACTAGATAATAGGCATAAGATGAGTTAGAAGAAACTAAAACCTGAAATATGCTTTGCCATATTCCTGTAACTTCTTGCATTCACTGCACAAATATTCTCCACTCAGTCACTGAGTGTACTGGATTATGATAAAGAGAGAGCTCTTTTAAAGACAGAAATTCTTAAACGTTGTTGACAACTACATCTGCTTTCTGCCAGAGCTCTGAATTTACCCTTAGGAAAGCAAATACAAGCATGTGAAGCTCAACCATCTCAATATGTAGTTTCTAAAATGAGTATCTAAACAACTAGAACTGCTCTTGATATTCTAGAAGTGAAATGATGAGGCCCGTTATTTGTATCCTGATTTTCACTGAGGCACTTAAGCGAGTTAAAAATATTTCCCTGATTTCCTCAGAATCCTGATCATTAATTCTCTAGGCTTTTTATCCCACAGTGAAATTACAAGTTCATTTGCAACAGTAAGAAAAAATTTTAATATACGTGACTGCCAAAAATCCACACAAAAACTAAGTTTTCTTGTAATGACAAAATACCTACTGAGGTCTAGGTGACATAGTTGTGAACTGAAAACCACTAGATTACCCAGAAAACCAGATGTTTTTATGAATTCACTTGGTTGCCAAAAAAACACAAACCAAACCAAACCAAGCCAAAACAGGCAAGAACTTCAAGTCAAGATTAAAAAATTAAACTCATAAATAGCTGGAAGCAATGAAATCAGCTGCTCAACTATTATGAGGTGCTTTAGAACTATTTTTGGAGGGGAAAAAAAGGCACAAAATAAAAAGGCACCAAATTTTGAAAACCCCATTCCTTTAAAAAGGAAGGACATCTATTTGGGAATCTGTAATTATACCAAGGGCACACTAAATGGATGCACTCTGCCTCCATTAATAAATCAAAAGCTAGAATCTGTAGTGAAATTAAGCATATACAAAAGCATTATGTTCAGAAATGAAAGATGTGTATGAAAATTCTCTGCTAATAGACAAGCTATTTAAAACCTTGACCTAAAAAAAGCTTTTGTTTTTTTCTATCTGAACACAAGCCATATTTTAAACAGTCTAGTTTACTTTGAAGTATATTCTGCTCTCACATTCCTGTTCTCAGGAGACTGGAGTTAATCCACCAAATATAAAAAAACAGCCTTAGATATTTTTTTCTTTTAAAGTCAGAACTTCCCTGCTTCAACCTGAACATTTAAGTCAGTACCCATGGCAAACTCCTGAAATTTGTCAAGCTTTTGAACCACATAAGCCAGGTATACTCTCATACTTCCAAGTGTGGCAACAGCAAGGCTTAACTGCTGCCAAAACAACAAAATCTTCATTGCCCGAACATCACATGCATATTCTGCAAAGGTATCTAGCAGCCACAGAGCCTTTCTGCATCTAAGAAAAGCACATTAGTGTAGTTTACAGTACAAGTCAGACTACCAAACACTTTGCTTCATAAAACTCAGTACGAAATATAAAAAGAAACTGATGCTTAGAAGTACCCCAGGCAAACCAATACTTGTCAGATCTAGAGAGTCACATTAAAAAAATTACAAATCAGCATAGGGAATGTGTTTAAAACACCCTAAAATTAAACTAGAAAGAAGTAAATGTCTATTTAACCTTGTGGTTGTACACCTTTGAATATGATCTAGAAGTCAGAAAACAAAACAAAACAGATTTTTAAGGTAGAAATAAGAGTAATGCTAATAATGACTGTACTAATCAGAGAAAGGCTATCACATAAATCAGCAGGTGTGTGTATTGCAACTTCAATAAAAAAAGCAGGTGAAACCAACACAAATGAAGTTTCCATTTGACTGACTGGATTTTTACAGGCTTGGGAAGACTGAGATAGAAACCATAAGGAACTTCAAAAAACGGTTTAAGCAGGCTGCACACCAAATCTACAAATTAAGAATTACACTTCACTAATTAAACACTCCTCCACTTGTCACTAGACATGCACATTACAGAGGTTTCACAGTCAAGTCTGTCCTCATCTCCAAATGCCAGGTTTCACCAAACACAGATAGCTAAAGAATGAGTACTGAATTTAGACACAATCTATGTAAAAAGAGGAGTCCATGTAAGTACCATTGCTGGTTTCTACAAAAACATGAGACTGACTGTAGAGAACAAAGACATTTCAGTGCCTTTTAAAGGTAGTCAAGGTCTCCACAATAATAAATGTAAAGAAAATCACATTTAACCTAATCTTTGTGGTAAATCAGGGTACATATGTATGTACCTCTGTATGGTACATATTTAACATATTTGAATTGTCTCATAAGAAAATATCTCACAATTAAAAAGTACTTGGTAAGAAAGTACCAGACACACCATATCTTGAAGTTCAAGGCAACAAGGATCAGACTGCACTGTGCTCTGGAAACCCTTGACAGAAAAGATGCAGCAGTTACTCATGCTAGTTTCTTCTTAAGATCATAATGACCTTGACATGTGAGGCATGCTAGAAATTTACAGGTTTCTATCTGCATGTTTGCAGTTCCTGGAGATGTAAGTGGAGGCAGCAGAATTGCAACTGATAAAAAAGACCAAGTGGTTTTGAGACAAATTGTTCCTATGACTTACACAGTCTCAATGTAAGAAGGCAATATATGCTCTGGTTTAACTGCAGGAATTAGTTTCAGATGCAATGCTCTGAGAAAAATCCAAAGGAAAAGAAAAATGTCAAAAGTCATAGTCATTAGGTATTTATTTTACATTAACTGCTAGAATATTGTATTGAAGAGACAGTGGTACTAGCAGTATAAATGACTAAATAAAAGGCAATGTCAGCTTATCAAACAATAGAGAAGACATCAACAGACTTAATTTCAAAATATTTTCTTTCAATTAACAGAAAGAAATGGCTTGATCAAGCTCTTTTTAAGAAAACAAGTCCTGATGATCATCTCCTAAATAAAAAAAATCCTGACAGATCCTTTGGATGAAATAGTCCACTAGAAAGGATCCCAGACTAAGAAAATCTGAAAAGACGAATGAATCTTAAAATGAGTATCTGAGATGAGATTCTTAAAGTATTCTTTATTAATATAATTAGAAGTTGCAGAAACAACTTTCTTGTAATATAAAGGCACAGGGAGACAGTTTTGATAAAATATTCCAATCAAACAGTAATTTACAGTACAAAAGGACAATTGTAATGCACATACAAACCCCAAACATCTCATTCAAAAATATTTCACTGTGTTAATCAATAATGGGCAATGACTAAAAATATAAAATGTTATTGTACAATAAATATCTGATAGGTGCAAACGGAACAAGATTTATTGCTCTGCACAATGGTTTCCCTGTAGTGTCTCTTGGTTTTTTAAGTACCAAATTCCTTGTATAATTGGCTTCAGTAACTTATTTCTGAGGGAACTAAATACCAAACCAAATCTGATAGGACATTCTGACAGTTACAGAACTGCCTCAAGTAGTAACCAGAATTGGCAGTGTTTGTTTCTTTTAAAACCTTAACAATCACACTCCACTCACTCATTGGGAAACATGGTAAATGTTTAAAAATCAACTTATTACTAAGTCAAGGCTTTTATGGTAGGGTAGTATAGTATTACCTAGTCTGAAGGTTAGTCTATTTTCTTCAAATAAGTGGATTTTATGATAAAGTAAGATGAACCTTCCCTGACAGCTTGTGCCACTGCAAGTATCTGAAATTGTCTTCAAATTAGGGGAGGGGAAAATGAAAATTAAAAGCTACTTTTGGCATTCTAATTTCAGAAAATGAGGCAAGGATCTACTAACGAATTAGAGCTACATGGGCAAAGACTACTTAAAGTGAGAATTTTGAATTCTGATGTATCCTTTAGACAGCCACCTAAGAAATCAATAAACACTCTGCATCTTCATATGCCTCTACTTTTTGAGAGTTCAGAAAGAAGGGCCAGTCAGTGAGGTTGCCACTTTCCTCACCTTGCACTTGCAGCAATTTGTTTCCATCAGTCTTTTGATGCAGTACATGAGGCACAGTAACCTCACTCTTTAAAGTAGCACATGCTACATTACTCAAATATTTTGAGTTTGTAGGAAATATTGTTTTATAACACATTTAAGAAATATTAGTTTCCTTCATTTCTGTTACAAGTAGTAATATGTACATATTTCCTAAGAGTACCTTTTTATGAATAAGACTTCAGGAAAATGAAGCATTATAGTAGTTGTGAAGAAGAACAAGCTCTGAAGTGAATTCTTGTAGCAGTAACTGAGGTTTTTATAAAAACTGCAATTTATGAGCACATCTCTAGATTTATACAAACCTCAACAAGTCACTTCTAACTGCATTGGGGATGATGCAAAACAAACTGCTAACTTTCTGGACATTATTAGGGTTTTCTTCTAGCATAAGCACACAGCCTTAGAAGTTCCTTAAAGAACAACCAAGGACTACTGAAATTTGGGTTTTGAGAATTGGTAATTCCACTGCAGTATAGCATTTTTTCTTTATTATTTGTTTAGAAACTAATAAATAAAACCATTTCTTTGGTTTATGCGTAACTATGCTGGACTATTGAATTTTACTTTTTGTCAAGCTTTTATCCCCAATTTAAATAAAAACAGATCTTTTCATTGTAGTCTATCTCCAATTCTGAAATTATCTGTTAAAAATAAGGGTTTGCTAATATAGGATTTGATGCTAAACAGTCATGTGTGTTTACTGGCATGAAGGGTAAAAGTTTTGTACAGTTATTACATTAAGTGATATTTCCCTTGGCAGAACTACAAAAGACACCAAATGAATGTTAGTTCAAATGACATTTGAGTTTATGATGATTTAAAAACAAAACAAACACATCACAATGTCTAAGCATAGTAAAATACAGTGTAAAACCCCCTAAAATTAGACAGTAAACATGGGAATCCTGTACTCACAGTAGGAATGTACTGTACAGTATTAACGTGAAAGCCCATTAAATTTGAAACAATGCAAACAGCTAGATTTACCTGGATGTAAATGCCACTTCAAGGTGTTTAAACAAACACAAAAATGAGACAATGATGTCAGGAAAAAGGCCTTTAAAACAGGCCATCAGTCAAACTTGACTTTCCAAGTAAGAACATCAGCTTCACAAAACTGTGACACAAATGCAGTTTTATGTCAAGTACCCTTTGACACACAAGCTGTCAACTGTCTATCACAGTCTTTTTTTGACCTACTCCCTTTTAAATAGTTAAAGAGGAGAGTCAGTAGTAGCTCAAGTTTTAATTCAGTAAGTACCTTGTCTGTTTGCAAAGGAACATTACAACACCATAAAATAGTGTTTTTATGGTACTTAGAAAATTGATAAACTAGTTTCTTTTTTTCTCTTTTTAATACACAAGTCCAAAACTTGATTTTCTATGTGTCTCAGCGATAGTGTTTCAGCCAGTGTTGCAAAAAAAGTTTGCTGTGGACTACCTCACATTGTTACTCAGTTGTGCAAGGTATTCCCGCAGTTCCTTTGCAGCTTGGAATCTACCGTAGCGCTTCTTTGGGTTGGCACACTCATCCAGCATGGCCTCCAGGCGCCCATCTTTGGCAATTTCAGCTGGGGGGTCATGAAGAAGTCCTCCCGAAGTGCCACGCCACGTGGCATGTCTTGATAAAAGGTTCTGACAAATAGCATAGTAATTGTGGTCCACGGTGACACGAGCACAAAGAATCTCTTTCGAGAAAGAGAGACAAGCTTCTTTATCACAGTCATCAAACTTGCTTTCATACCATACATCCCAGTTTTCAGGTTTATCTGTGAAATACAAGGAATAGTAAACAAAAAGTGAGAGAAAAAAAGAGCATATGTGCATCTGAATAAAAAGAGAAGCTCAATACACAGTGACCTTGCAATGTTTGAACTATAAACCAACTCTGGTTAGATGGACTTCCCAGTCTAAGATTGCATCTGATGGTCTGATATACCCTTCTGCTGAAATGATCCTAGCATTAAAAAAAACAAGGGAAAGAAAGACAGAGGGTAGCAGAAAAAATCCAGCATACTAAACGCATGAAACCCACATTCACACACATACCCAGAGGAAAAAATGTAGCACAAACAAGTACAAGAGAATGATTCAGAGCTGAAGTTGAGAAAAAACAAACAAGCAGAATGATTTATTCTAGCAACAGATTTCGTTTCTTCAGTTGCCCTGGGAACTAAAAACTGGCAAGCGGTCTACCGAAGAACAAAAAAAACATTGTAAAGTAACTGCCATAAAACTTCTCAAATCTTATCTACCAGCCTCCTACTCTAGACATGGTAGTAAATAAGGAGTTTGTATAAAAAAGCAGATGAATTACAAATAATCCTTGAGGAAAAAAAAAAGGAAAAAAAGCAACAAAATAAAAGGTTTTCTTTAACTTAAAGCCTGATTTACAGAAAATACCTTATACAAGAACGTATAAGGCTACTAAGTGGGAGAACTCCCAAGTTTAATACTTTTTGTTAGAAAACTTTCATTTTGAGTTTCTAGCTTACTTCCAGCTTTGGGAAGAGGGCCTCAGATGGAGCCTCAATTTGCAGGTTTCTTTCAGCACTGTGATGTATGAAAAAAAGTTATCTTTGTTTGGCAGTCTCTGAGCTGACTAGTGGTCTAGTCATTTATGCAGCACTGCAAGCCAAAGTAGAAAAAAACCACAACATACTGAAGTATGACTGCTAAAACAATAAAAATATGATGTAAATTTTTTCCAGTGAACATCAAAATCAAAATGGAAAAAGACTTCCAAAACTGTAAGGAAGGAGAAAAGGACTTAAGCAAAGTCAGTGATGATATTCCACAGAGAGAACGATTAGGTATTAATTACATAGTATTGTTCAGTGCAATTGGAAAGAATGTACATATTAAAATATCTAAACAGGTATACTAATCGTTCTACACAAACTGTTTAAAAAAGCCTCCCAGAAGATTAATAAAATCAATATTAAACGTCAAGTTTGTACAAAGACTGAGAACTTCCTTGAATGCTCATTTGTCTTCCGTGTTTCTTGATTAATAGTTAACAAAACACACAGCAAAATTCTAGCTAGATACAAGTTAGCCTGAGAACTACAAACAGATATAAAGATGACACTTCCAGCATTCAGCTTCTGCGAGGTGCTGCTTGCTGCTATTCAATGTACATGCTAACTTTATCAGAGTTCATTTGATCACCTTTGTGACTGAGCAATTTAGACATGCCCCATAAATCAAAGTCTTAAGTAATATCATTCCAGGAGGGTGGGAAAAAAGAAAAGAAAAAACCCCAAGATTTTTGTGTGTGGCCCACAAGTACTATAGTAAATGTACTGGATGTCTAATACATTAAAAGGTTTTGGTTGATAGGCTCAGACAATCTTAATATATACACCTTCAGAATGTATAACAAATCTTATCTAAGGAAAACAAAGAACAAAAACCAAACACACTACCAAAAACCACAAACCAACATGCTTACTAGTCGAAAAGTGCATGGATAGAAAATATAGTCTCAAAGTTAATTCAGCAGCACAGCATATGAAGCCTGTTTGCAAAGCTTTACCAAAATGTATTCACTCAAAGCAAACTGGAATCACTTGGCCTACTGCCACTAACTTCTGCAGGATCTAGAGTTTCATACTCAATGCCTCAAGCCCTTAGGTCTGTGAAGTTTACTTTATAAGCTCAAAAGGAATATAAACCCATGTAATACCACTTTGTCAGACAGCTCTCCTGCTGCCACTGCTTTGAGCTTTTACAGTTGACAGAGAGACAAATTATTTTTCATTATTCCCATTTGGCAACAGCACTAAAATTACCCATTCCTTCAGTTCCACTAGTACAGAGCACTAGCTTGAAGAAAGGAACCAGAGGAAGGCTACATAGGTAAGGCAAGGCAGGCAGTAAGACAGTCTTGGCATTCACAGAAAGTAGAATGCCAAGACTTCTGTCCTTGGAGAAGTCTGGAAAAGACAAAAGGAACCTCTGCCTTCTAGGTAAGGTAGACAAGTCAGTCAGCCAGCCCATCTGTTCATCTGTCCATTCACCTGTACAAACTCATCCAGGTGTCCAAACCCTCTCCTCCCACCCCCATCTCTGCATTTAAGCAAGATTACAGAGATTTAATGTATACGTAAATTAAGTTCAGATAATCTCAACACTTCATAAAATTGACAAATTGGTCAAGTTAACTAGTCCAATTGCAGAAGAATGCTAATTAGTTTGTTAATTGGTAGTCTAGCTATAAAGTCAAGAAAATGGGTATTTAACAACTAAACATACTTTAAATATTGTGCTTGCAGAGGAAAAAGCAAGAGACCTGAGGTGAGGGGAGAGAAAGAAGATACTTACTCTGTCTGATTAACCTTTTGTCTGCTACCAGAACGTTTTCTGCATCTACAATGATTACTTTCCCATCTCTCGGTCCCACTGCAAAGTTGTCAAAGCTGACATCCAGGAGGTAGAGTGCAAATTCAAAGTCATTATTTGTCAGCTGCTCAGCTATTTCCATTAATTGCCAGGCCAGATCCACTCGCTTCTCCCACGGTGCATTAAAGTAACTCCACAGCTCTTCTCCAACATAATTGACAGCCACCATTCTTCCACATGCTCCCAGGTACTTTGCAAATGGCCAGCCCTCATCAGATGGAAAACTCTGTATATAAAAAGATTTTTAAAAATTCTCATTAGTACAAAGCAGCTTAGATTTTAAAAGGTTGTTCGATAAAATTTAGGAATGTACCGATCAACACAGCATTTTTTTGTTCCTTTAAGTTTTGAAGGGAAACAAAAAAACCCAACCCAACCCAACCCAAAATATACTTACTGGTGTGAGCAAGAGGCCCTGTTGGATTTCCACAGGGAAAGATTTGTTTTTACATACACATGCACAATTCCACTCACCATCTTTTTTACTGGCGTTTCATACACATCCATTGCACTAACACAAGCACGCTGCATACCAAGATTATTTTGCAATTCAAATTTTTAATTAAAAAAATTTTTTAATAACCTAAAGAGAAAAGCTTTAAAAAAGCAACATCTTCTTCCTACCATCCCTGCTTTCCCCTTCACCTCAAATAACTGGATTCCTTTGAGGATTCTCTCACTTGAACACCTCTTCCAGAAAGGGCTATAGAACAGACTAATGTATAAGAGAAAGTTTAGGCTGTAGTGGTCCTTAACAGTTTACCTCGATTAATTGGTACATACATACTCTGAGTGTTTATTACATAAATCTACACAACATTTTTATCAGAAGCCTAGTCTCTCTCCAACAGTAGCTTTCATTGAAGTTAACAGGAGACTGAATAGCAATACATACTATGAGCAATAAAACAAAGAAACAACCAAACCAAACCCACCAAAAAAACAAATCAACAAAACAAAACAAGCCACATCAGCATTTTTTCTGCACTTCAATTGTGTGAGCGTTCTCTAAGACCTCAATGAGAGCAGACAAGCATTTAAACAGTGTCCTCCGTATTAGGCATCATGAAGAAAACACAGAATGCATAGAAGTTAGCATTCTAAGGATACAGTATATGCTAATTTCAAAACTAGGAGATACCACTATGTGCAGATGCTCCTTCCTCACGTACCTTGATTTCATTTCACCAGAAGCCACTCAATCAATTGTGCAATGATGATGTAAGCAAAGATTTTACTACACTTGGTGTGAATGGCAAGGTGGGTTCCAGTCTGACCTCATGGAATTCTTGACAGTAGAAAATTTTCAACCAGCAAGAGAGAGACTGGAAGGAAATATATGATCTAGAACAGACCTGAACTACAAGACCAGTGAGGGAAGACATGCCCAGCACTCACCCATCTCTGTATATAGCGCACTTTAAAAAAACCCAACCAAAACCAACCAAACAAAAAATAACTCCAGAGTGCTTACATACCAAATGACCGTACCCTTATAACCCACACCTCCTCTAATACAATCCTTAATTTTATCTATGTCTGTGCTTCCTTTGATAATAAAGCTTTCATCATTTTACTTCAAGCACTAGGCATCAGTTCATGCTAAGCCCAGGTTACAATACCAGGATTAATACTTTTGAAATGCTGCGAGCAAAGGTAAAGTTTTATTCAACTCACACACTAGGACTTCCAATTTACTATTAAAAAAGGTCAGAAAAATCGAAATAGATTTGATTAGCTCACAATAGTCAATACCATAATATAAATCACCAATACACACTCCAACATTTACCCACAAAACTTGCTTGCATGTTTTATTAGACACTTTCTGTGCAAGCATGTTTCCATGGCAAGAACCAAGCTTCATTAAAAAGACTATTAACTGGCCTCTGACCCAAAAGGTCATTAAGGATCAATGAATCCTCTAGCAATATCCAAGAAGAAAATTCTTAGTTTTCTTCTCTGTCTTTTATAAGACGTTGCTGGTAAACACACAAGAAGAAAAAGCAAAAAAGGGAGAGGTGCTCAGCATTGCAACAATAGTTTCTCTCAATTATATTGAACTTTCAGGATTTCACAACAGCTTCAGCTTTCATAAGATAAAAAAACCGAAACCCCTGTGGAGAGACGGTCTCAATCTGTAAAATTATTTCAGTACAAAACTGGAATCTCAGTTACAGATTTTTTAAGCACAAATGTTACAAATGAAAAGGTCTACTGAAGCACATCAAAGCCTCTCTGCTTGTTTCACAGTTAACCAAACAACCTTCCAACAGATGAAGTGTGTGCCAATTCAATGTTCTTTACTTATTTTACCAGCAGACCAATATAATTAAAATTCATGCCTGTGGCATCAATAAACGCCACCAAAATGAGTCTTGACACACATTACTGTATTCATTGCCAGGTTAAAACAAAGTAATAAGCAAATCACTGAAGTCCATCAAATGAAAAAAGTTACTGAGAAAGGAACATGTCACTTCACTCAGAAAGAAGCAAGCACAAGTTCTTACTAAGGCATAACCTCCACACAACTCTGGGCAAGGAAAAAAAAATTTATCTCAGAGAGCGGGATCAAAGGGCAAACATAGAAATTCAAAATACTGCCTACCAGTATATATATATCAAGAAAAAGCCATAAAGATTAGTATTGAGGAAGTGTGTACCTCTCAGTTCTGCAAATCTATTTTCTGTGTTTTGTATAAAAACAAATTTGTATCTTAAATTAGAGCAAGTTTGCCTTATATTTTTCGATAAACACAAGTTTAACTCATTTCACCAACTTTGCATAACATTTTCATATTGCTGCATATCAGTACTCAATGCAATATATGCAATTCAATTGCTACAGCAATGATACCTATGTATTTTTACTTAAGTAGGACCTTGGATCTCCTTTGCTTTTCCACCTCTCTCCTTTCCTATATTCCAGTCCTGCTTTGCTTATGCTTTTGCCCCCTTTCCAAACACAAATTCAACCACCAACAGTTGGACCTGGCACAGGCCAAACTATAACTGGAGGTGAAGGTGTCCATCCTTTCCAACCCATCCAGAACATTTAATTCAGTTCCCTCCTTGATGTCACTAGGAAGGCAATGCAGCTGGTACTTGCTGGGCTGGTGCTCACATCATCTTAGTGCTGAGAGAAGGAAAGGAGAAGGCCTGAATAGCCAGGTGCAGAGGAAAGGAGCAAAGGGGACTTTTCCTTTCCAGCAGAAGCAGGGATTTATGTGATGGATTAAACTGATGTTGAAAGTCCAGTGTTAATCACAATGGTACACTGATCTTCCTAACACATCTATTACTCTTCCTGCATTACATACACTTCTTGTGAATTTCATTTCACACAAGAAATTGTAGGAGCAGTTTGGTTTACTAAGAAATGAACAACCTAAACATCACCAGTAAAATATCTGCATGCCATACTGTAACACAGATATATTTATAACTCTGTGGCAATAAAAAGATCTTTTGACAACAGGAGTGCAGGGAATCCTGCCAACATCTGCACATGTACAAACAACATCTCAGTTTTGGCTACCTTCCAACTGGCACATAACAGCCACATCTACACTTCATTACCCGAGTCAGTAGCCAAAGAAGGGAATAAAAATATGTACAAGTGTCTCATTCAGCACTTTTATATTCACTCAGTGAATTTGACAAGAATATTAATTGAAGTGCAGATGTGTTGTCTTTGCCAGCAGAGATTTGTAACTTTTTGCACTACGCTTATGTTGAATGCATCTTTCTAGATGAAACTGCAGCTAACTTAAAATGAGGTTATTTTTTTCTTCATGTAAGACATGAACACAAATTTGTATGATCATTAAACATGTTTTAGATGTACAAGTTGCATTTAGAACAAAAAGCTTAGTAGATAGTTGCCAAAAATCTCACATTTCTGTGGGGTAGTATACAACATCATTTTAGATTTTACTCTAATTCTTAATTATTAGTACAAGTAATTAATTAGATAATTTTGTACTTGGATATGCCATTTAAAGACTTGAAAATGTGTATTGGACAATTAAGATGAAAACTAAACTCTTGTTCAAAACCAGGAACAGCTATCTAACAAAATAATCTGCAATTCTGAGGTGCCTGAATTTTACCTGTGAATATACACACCAAATGCCATGGAAATGGCAGACAAACTGTTAAAAGTGTTTTCAAATACAGTGATGCACATGAAAAACAGGTAACTTAGTGAGTTTTCCCTTATTCAAGTTGTTTCTCTATGCACAGAGAAATACTTAAAATCTTATAACAGAAGAATGGAAATCTGGACATATAATAAATACTTGTGCTACATCCATTCCCAGTTACATATTTATCAAGAAAATAATTTAGTTGCCCTAATTAGCACAGCTAAAAGGTCTGTTTAAGCAAGGAAAAAAAAATGTAAACAAAGCTTCTGGAGGGGACAAAGGACACTCTGTTCCTGACAGAACACAGCATTTATGTCTTTTTAAAAAAATACACCGTAGTCTCAGAAAAAATACTGAGAATTAATATGGTAAATTTATCATTTTACAGAAGCACAAAACACACTATCAGTACATTCCTCTTCCTTACCTCCATCTGTCTAAACATGAGAAGATACACAAATCTGCCACTGGTTTTGAATGCTCAGAGCTGTGAATTAGATCATGAAGCAAATGCTCACCAGCTTGAAGCTGATAAGGCCTGTTTTAGTCTGCAGCAAGAAAAATCCCCTTTGAATTAAACACTTAAGAATATCCATTTATCATAATCAACCTTATAATTTGTCCTAATAATCTAGTCAAAAAAAAAAGACAAAACAGTTTAAGTAACAACTGACATCTTTCAGGTATTGTTCCACTGTATCATTAAAAAAATGTGCTTTTAATTTTCAGAACTATTCTAGAAGATGCTACGTGTCGCGACTAATTTTTGTATAAAGTGAGTTCCATCTAAAAAACCCACAACCAATGAGCTACACTTTAGATATGATGAAATTAAAAAACATGCAAAACAGAGCAGGGACTTCTCTTCCAACTTCTTATAACCCTGAAGACCTTCACAGCAAAATTAAGATTCTTTGTGACACCTTCCCTAAAATTACCCCACTAAACTGTGTTTGCCCAGGCACAAACTGGCATGGCAAGTAGAATTTAAATAATATGCTCTTCTTAAAAGGAAAAGAAATTTGTTCTCTCTCACAGAGTACTATTGATTCTGCAGTGTAAATAGAAGTAGCACTTGTATTAGTCACCAAGGCAAATAAGTAAAGCTCTGGAACCATGAAGAGCTGGAGATCACATTTTACAATCAAACTTTTCAGAGCACAGAAGGTTAAAAAGCACTGTGTAAATGCAGATGCCTTCTTTTGTCAGGAATTGATCTGCATTCTAAGAGATATATTCAAGTATATTTGTGAATGTGAGTGAGTACAACAAAAACAATTTAGAAGCGTACACATATATACAGCCTGCACACAGAGAGTGAAGAGTCAATTGCATTGAATATTCTAAATATTAGTATTCCAACTGAAACTATGTTTCTGCCATTTATTTGACTTTTGCCAAGTTTTATTATACTTCAACCAGTTACCACATACAATCCATGCCAACAAGAAGTACTTACCAGGCTTTATTGACATATTTTAGGACAAAAATCCAGACAATCCTAAATGTAAAAATCGGAATCCTATGTTGATCAATGTTTAAACTGAACACTTTAATTCAAAAAGTTATATTTTATAATGTTAGAGGTATGTAATTCCTCCAAACACATTAATGAATAATGATTAAACACAAGAACCATAGTAAAGAAAATTTTATGTCATATCAGCTGTTCAAACATAAGTTTGCATAGAAGTTTGTCCAGATTAAATTTGCAACAAATGAAAAGGATTTCTCTATCACTATGAAGAAGTCCTAGCTGAGATGGCCTGCTTTTATTTCTGAAACTGAGCTTGCAAAATTAAAGAGGCTAACACAAAGCCTCAGTCACATAATTGAACAAAGTAAAACACTGCTCCTCCTCTACATCTGCCATACCAGAAGCAAAAGGACAATACTGGTATTTCAGTGTTCGGTATGGGGGGTAACACACCCTTTTTGTGTTACTGAAAACTGCTCAGAGTTACAATTTACCAGGAAGATTTCGATACAAGTCTATATAGTGTTCTCAGCTGCCTCTACGTTAACAGAGTCATTCGCCATAATACACACCCCACAACCACTTCAAGAATTTCTAGACTATTCTAAAGCATTTCTTACAGTTTACTTCCATTACTTCACTTTAAGAAAGTTTCAGAAGAACAAAAATTATTTTAATGTTTAAGCAACAGTCTGGTAACATGTCAAGTACAAGCCAGTTCAGTCCTAATAGGTATATACTTCTGTCACAGCATAAAATTACTCTTCAGTTTTCAGTACAAGCAAGTCAGTGAAATATTCTTGTAACACAAGGCTACTCAATTTTAATTCATCAAAACAGTAGTTTTTTTTCTTTTTAAGAGTGTGCACAATAGAAATTAATGGACTGACAAAAAATTAGTATCCTTTCGCCATAATACTTAAAAATATGTAAACTAGGAATCCAGAAAGACTAACACCACACTCTAACACCTAAAAATTAAATGTAAATCCTTTGTTTTCTTAATTATCTTTTCTACAGGTCTGAGTTGATTGATTTATGCAAAAAAAGAATTTATGAAAAGTTTACACCTGAAAAGAAAACAAAAATCAATTCATCCAGGTAGAGATATTCCTTAAGCCTAGCTTATTATGTCTACTGCAAAAGAAAAAAAGGAAGCTTTCAAACAAAACATGGTCCAGCTGCATAAAAGTAGTCTGATGGGGGAAAAGCAATTGTTTATAATAAACTGCAGCAGACTACAGTGAATCTTTAAAATTAACTAATCTATGGAATTTCAGATAATCAAAAAGCCTCAAAGCAACTAGAGGTTACATGACTAGTAAAAACTGATGTAGTAACTAACTAAACTTTTTCATAAAGATCAGAGAGAAAAATATTCAGAATACTAAATACTATTCAGTATATCAAAATGCCAGTATCTGTACAAGCCATGACTTATTACAAGTCCACCAGAAGACAGGTAGGTCATATTTAGCATAGACATTATGTACTAGAAACACCAAACTGAATAACAAAGAAAGTTTAAAAGGCAGAAAGTATTAAAACTGGATGGTATTCTACTCATGTATTTGGAATAGAACTACAGAGAATAACCTATGATTAGAACAGTGTGTGTTATTGAAAAAAAAAATCTCAGGCAAGAAAACTTGCCCAAGGTTCCTACCAAGTTATGTATGGATCAGGAAAATAATTGTACAAAACATCTGGCTAAATTGCTACTTTGAGTGAATATAGCACAAGAAATTATTTCAAAGAGATCACAGTTAATGTTATAATATATGTTTACCAGATGCCAATTACTGTTCTTCCAGTAACAAAATCAACCAGAAACCCCAAGGATAACACGAAGAGGATTTTGGGCTATGAGGCAACAAACTGTTCACGCAGAGCAATTGTCCTAGGAACAGAGGTACAGCTGCTGATTTTGTTTTGTTGGGTTTTTTTCCCCAAAAGGAGTAACAATGATCAAAAGTCGTGAGAAAAATAGTCACTAAGCTTAAGTATTAAGAAACCTAAGTAAGTATCTATGGCAATAGCAAGGATTCACACTATAACAAAATGCAAAAATACTATTTTCCATACAGGGATTGAAATTTTTCTTAAGACAAAAGTATTTGAAGCTTATATTTTACATAGAAGATACAAGCAAATACAATAATTCTTTGAAAATACTCCATTTTAAAGAGTTCATTGAAAAGCTACAACTCCAGACAAAGTTACATTAATGCACTGGATATAATTCAGACACCTTCTTCAGTTTGGAAAATGAACCACATTAATTGCAAGCATTTAATTTACTCTTATTTTAAAGTTTGTGTGCAAACTTCAAGTTTGCTTTGGGAGCAAACAAAAAGCAATGTCCATTTAATATTACATCTGGCAGTACTGTACACCAACACAACAGCCAGCCCAAAGGCCAGCCTGAGTATTGCAGCACCAGCTCCAGATGTGCTTCTGCCACAACTAATCAAACCCGTGTCTCACTGTCCCTGGGACAGATGTAGACTGTCTGTTCAGCTAACCACAGCTTCTTAGGAGAAATACAATCACTTCACTGAACAACACAACGTTCTGATCTAGAATAATTTCCTTACTTCAGCAAGTGTAAGTGAGTTAATACTGTAGTTTCCTCAACTCCCAGAACAAGAAATTCTCTGCTTTGACCTGATTTTGGGGCATTGTTGATCTGGGTTTTTTTTTTTTTGCGTTTAAGTATAAAACTAAAAACTGCCACAGACCTCCATGTGTTGGATAACGCATGGGTGCATACCACAGCTTGCAGCATGGTAGCTATGGTGGCACAATGACAGCAGCTCAAAAACTGTTAGGAGACTGCCACAGTGACTCTTAAATGTGAAACGTGAGGCTGACAGCTCAGTGCAGGAGCTCTACAGAAACGAAGTATGTCTAGAGAAAGCTTACCTACATTTCCCCAGATCTTTCTCTTGAAATGCTTTTAGTTCTGGAAAAACTCGTTAGGAATTGGTAGGAGGGGGGAAAGAAGAATTTTTGTAAGAGTAGAAGATGGAACAACAATATCATCCTCTATGGAGATGCTACCTCTAGGTAGCAAACATTTTTGGTTCTCTAACAATAAGTTTATATTTCTATTTACAAGTGAAAATAAAAATTAATCATGGTACTTCAAAAAGCTGAATAACATCCATTAGTTGAGCATGTTATGGTTTAAAAAAATGAAGAAAGTGGGTAGTTTATAAAAAAATGGTAGGGTAAGGCATAAATCTACACACATTCATGCTGGTTCAGTAAGAAAATATTCACGATTAATTCAGCCTGTACAATTTTTAAATTTTGTACTTCTTCACAAGGCAACCTTGGCGAACCTATCTTTGCAAGCATATTTGATGCATATTGTCATCACACTGAAGTATAAATCCGATGCCATGCATGGATCCAATCCTCCAGATGATTCCTATTTAAAATGCTCTGCTTTCCATTAAATGAGTTGAAGGAAACAGTAGCAAGTCTTGATGATGCTTTTGTCCAAATAAGCTGTTCAAGTTTATATAAAATATTGGCTTAGATGTACCAAAATTTCATTAAAAAGTACTTGCCTTGATCGTAGAAAAGGACTGTTAGAAAGGAGAAGGAAAAAAAACCAATCTTATCAGAAGTTAAATCTTAAATATTTACACTGCAACTTAAATTCTTTCTTCGACCTTCACGAATAAGCTGTTTCATTAAAATGTCAATTCAGACAAAAAATGAGACTATTTAATTATTGACTAGTTTAGCAAGACCCTAGGGAAGTAAAAATATTGTCTTAATACTCAAAAAATATGTAAACTGTACCAAATAACAATTTCCTATTTGCTTCATGAGAATGGCAGAAGGGGCTGAATGTATCACTGAGTACACCCTCTGCCCAGCAGCAGTGGATAAAGAAGGTTAACCAGAAAGCTACGAAAGTACAAATACTGAGTTAGGATTACAGTAAGTAATCTACACAAAACTGTTTTACAAGTCTCTGAACAGTAGTAACAGAAGTATATCATGCTGAAGGTTAAAGTCCCACCTGAAAGCTTCCTACAGCAAATGCTATATGTCAGGTGTGACAATATGCAGTTTGTAAGCAAGGACACTTTAAGCAAGCTATACCCCTAACAGGCTTCAAGCTAAAATCCCAGTCTCTAATAAAAAGTCTTATAATCCACAAATTACTTGCTCTAGTAGATTATTACAGTGAATTTTATATTAAAAATCAAAGATCGAGCTTTAAATTCAGTGCCTATTAACATTTGATTGCTCCTCTCACATAATTAAACAACACAGGACTTCAATGCACTGAACACTGACAATTTAGAAGTTCTCTCTGCTTCTCAAAAATTGTTATCCACAACAGTGTTTTAAACAGTCACCGTACTGTTTCATAAAAAGCTCAAGGCAAAAACTAGCAATACTTTTCCCTGTGCCTTCCAGTGACAGCATCAGTTAAACGCACTCCTGATTTATTTATTTAAAATTAAAATCTGAATCTTCACATGACGTCATGCAGGTTTCCTTTCTTAGAAGCTGGTGATTTTTAGAATAAGCCTAGAAGTCTCATTCCTGTGCCAATATCTGTCCTCATCAATACCACAGAAACTATTCCATAAAACGTTTTATATATCTCATGTATAAATAGAAGCAAACTTCTCAGTAGTCAGTAATCACTTCTGGAAAGTAACTTCACCTCTAATATAGAGTGCATTGCATGTTGCTGAAGCAGCATAACACAGAATTATCTGTTCCTTACATGTTTCTAGGGCAGAGGCTGAAAACAGTAGTATGTGACATGTTATGGAAATTATTAAAGTTCATTCAGATTCATATATTTAAGTTATTTCATTCCCAAATGATGGGAGGTATTCAGACTTTCAGTACTCATTACCAAAGTCAAAGAATACTCTTTTGAAGGACACAATAAGAGGGTTTCAACAAACAAAGCCAGCCTAAGTTCCCCAGAAATATTTTCCAGGATATCCCTATTGATCAACACTTAGAAGACTTTGCAAAACACTTCTGATCTGGGTAGAGGTGACAGACAACTTGACGACACTCTGGAATGGTAAAGGCTGATTCCCTCCCCACCAATGTCACCTGCTCTGCTCTCAGCAGCACCATCACCAAGATAAATGGTGAGCAAAGTGCTTAAGTTCACGTCCAAAGATTTTCATCTTTTCAGCAGATCTGGTTGACAGCCTTAATGATCACCCATAACTTCTCAAGAAGCTGACAGGAATCAAGGCTCTTATGTGAACCAGTGCTGCCCACCCTGCAATATTAAGCATTGCAAGCATACCTTTGGTCTGAGAAGAATACATTTGCCCCACAAATGATGAAGAAACAGAGCTGTTTTCTGGCCACCTAGGGCTATGCTTCCTATGCTGGAAGCAGTATTCAAAACCAAAACTGTAAAGTTGTATAAAATCCAGTCAAAGCAAATAATTTCTCCAAGAATTTCCATCTATATTCAGCAAAGCAAAGCTGAATTTTGATTTTCTTACTGGAGTTTCTTTTTTCACTACGCTCAGGAACAGCTTTACAGTAAAATGGAAGAGAGATTCTGTACTTTAAATCTGCTGAGAAGCAAACGGGAAACTTTGGAAACAAAATCCAAGAGCTGTACATAGAGAGACTGAAGGGCAGGAAGCATACTACCCAAACCCATATTTTTAATTAAGTAGAATTTGCTAGAAATGCATTTGCTAGAAACTAATCAGTAGGTGAATTTGCTGGAGGGCAATGCCTGCAGCAATGCTTTTTGAGAATTACATATTTCTTGGCCTTGTACTAGAGAAACACCAGATGTTTATAACAGTAATTATGTCATGATGCTTTCAAACATACTTGCAAGTATTCTTTTTATCATACATGAGATGAAGACAAGGACAGTCCAGTAGTTAGCCAAAACAATTCAGAGTCCAAACTTAAGCACTAAAGGCATGCTTGGAGTTCCCTCAGTAAGTGTAAAGAGATAAAATGCAAAGCTCCCAATCTCAATAGACATGCAATAATAGCAACGGAGTGGTGCCACAGAATAAACCAGTTTCCTAAATTTTTTTCACCTCAAGATCTACAAGACATGTTGAAGCACACATAACCAATCGTCCTAATCGAAGACTACAATGTAACTGCTAAAAGAGAATACTGTTTGTCACTCCCTTTTCAGTCTACAAAACACCTATTTCTAATTTTTACCAAAAGAGACAGAAATTGTATTTACTCCACATAAGAACATGACACAGCACACGAGCCAGGTTTTTCCCAAGCACAATAGCATTACAGGAAAGTCTCTTCGCAATATTTATTAAACTAGACACTGAGACACTGATCACCGATTCCCACAGCTGTCGAGGAATATATGTATTATGGGAGACGCCATAGGATTAAAGCCTAACACTTAACTGTACGAAAGGCATAATTCACAGGAATCAGCTGCCTTGCAGCATGCCACCCCGCCGGCTGCCCCAGCACAGCTGCCTGCTGTCACCCTGCGCTACCGAAGCTCCTTGCCCAGACAAGAAAGGCAAGAAGGACGGAGACCGAGTCAAACCTTCAGTCACGGTACCACCGAAGAGGTAGACAAAACTGAGCAATGGCACCAAGGCTTTGAGGAAGAAAGAAAACCTACGAGACTGAGTGAAGTAAAGAAATGCCTCCTGCTCGAAGTGGGACCCGGAGACCCGCTCCTCACCCACCCGGCGGTTTCATGAGAGTCGCTGCAAGGGCACAGAGTTACAGGAGGACCCCTCAGCGTTCGGGCCGTTAGAGACCAGGTTCCCGGCAGCCCCTCACACAGACACGGCTCCGTGCGCCGGGAGCGGCGGCCCAGGAGACCCCGGCCACGGCGGGGAAGGGGGAAGCAAGGACCGGGGAACGCGCTGGGCTGGAACGGGGCTTCCAGCCAGGGACCCCGGCCTCCGGCCAGCAGAAGCAGGCGGGGACGATCGCGCAACACCACGGAGAATAGGCAGGAGCGGGCGACCCCCGGGCATCCCCACCGGCCCGGCGCCCTCGTGTGCGCTTACCTGCAGCACCAGGGGCTCGGGGTTGAAGGCGAGAGTGATGAGGAGCTGCATGCGCTCTGAGTCTTTTAGGTTGCGCAGCAGGAAGCTGCCCGAGTCCTTGGTCTCGGCATAGCGGCGGACCAGGCGGTCGAGAAGGCGCTGCGAGGGACAGTGCACCAGGTCCGACCAACCCTCCACGGCGTCGGGGGTGAGGAGCCGCACGTCGCCGTTGAGGCTGGCGAACTCCGTGGCGTGCAGGGCCTGTAGGAGGTCGCAGCGTCCCCTGCCGGTGGCGCGGCGGCAGATCTTGGTGTCGATGTCCGCCAGCTCCTGCGCGGAGCCCAGGCGCTTGAGGACAACGCGGCGGCTGCCCTCGCGGGGCTCCCCGTAGCGGGCGAAATAAACGTTCTTGACGTTGAAGAAGTCGAAGAGGCGCAGGCGGCCCCAGCTCTCCAGCCGCAGCTGCCCGTTGAGGAACTTGCGGCACCAGCTGGTGCCCCAGCAGGCCGGGCACTTATTGAGCTGCAGGAAGCGCCGCTCCGACAGCTCGTTGCGCTGCAGCGAGGCCAGCAGCGAGTGCGTGTTCAGCACCAGCGCCGCCGCCAGGCTGCCCAGCACCGCCAGCTTCACGTAGCGGTACAACCGCCCCAACTTCAGCGACACCAGCCGCAACATCGTCCCGGACCGGGCCGGCCCGGGCCCCCCGC
>JAAWXA010000015.1:9915306-10173726 GCA_038090715.1 Florisuga fusca | reverse complement strand
GGGGCCGCCACGCTCGCGGGTGGAAGCGGGGAGGGCGGGAGGGGGAGGAACGGCCGAGAGCGCGCTCGGAGGAAAGCGGCGGGGAGGGCAGGGGCGGGGAGGGCAGCGGCGCCCTTGTCACCTCACCTCGTCTCTCAGTCGGGCGCTCCCCGCGGGACTGGTGTGTGCCCTGGGTGGGGGGCGGAGGGGGCGGCAGCTGCGGCCGCCATGTTGCCTCCCCGCCGCCGCGCCGATCCGGCAGACGCTTTCAGCGAGCAGCCTGCCCGAGACCGGCCCGAGCCAGCGTCTCTATGCGACCGGCGGGGCCCGAGCTCGTTGCTGCCGGTGCGGTTTCAGTCACAAAGTGCGGCCCTGTCCTCCTCTCAGGGCGCGCCTCAGCGCTACCAGCCCTCAGGGACCGCCGCAGCGCTCCTGCCCCTATCGCCCGGCCCGGCGACACGCATCACGGTGCCCGGGACGCCCAGGCGCGGAGAGACCGGGCTCCCCGCGGGGCTGGAACGGCTTTTGCGGCGGCGGCGGCCCTACTGTGGCAATTCCGTGTAGTTAACAACTGCTACAGCTGCACAAACCAGTTTGGTTTGCAGGGGCCACAGGACAGGTTTTCCCCGTTCGCATTCCAGGGCTGGCACGGGCAGGTCACGTCTCTGGCCGCTGCACCCTCCCCGCTGTGCCCTCAGCCCCCTGAGCAGCGAGCGCCGTGCAGGCTGCGCCCCCCCGCCTGCCCGCCCTGGCCACGGGTGAAGAACTGTTCTGTAAACCTGACACAACAGAGAAAAAGAGATTAGGAAGAATAAAAGGTCAAAGTCTTAATCTCTTTTGACGCCGCTTTTCTTAAAGTGAGCCTATACACTGCTGAATTAAAGACCACCTTCGTGTTGCCTGTTAAGCCTCAGGAGAGTCAGGTTATGACCATTGGGGAAGACGTGTAGCAAATAAGTTTCCAGTTACTACATTTCCACCGTATGTACGTGCTTACTATGCAGAATATTTGAAATACATTAGTTTTTATATTAGCGTGTATTTACCTCCCTATATACTCTGTTTTGACATTTTTACATATAAAAATGGCTTAAAGTACCCATCATACTGTGACTTTGTCACTGTGTCACTGGCACATTGACATTGTACTGTGAACTTGCACCACTTGGTGTGTATCAGGAATGATTGAATCTCATTAAACACACCTGGTTAAATGCTGTTTGTAGGATCAAATCATCCAATCAGCAAGTTCTAGTCTACAATCCCGTGGCTTCACTAGAAAATAAATACATTAGGTAACCAATATATATGTCTTCCTTAACTTAAGTCTTAATTTGTATACCCACTTCCTGATGCAACATATTAAATAATAATAATAATAATAGATCCTGAAAGCTGAGCTGATGGGGTTTTTTTCTGGCTATAAACTGCACACTATGTAGTCAAACATGTTTACATGCTGGCAGTGTTTTTTTCATCTAACATTATTTAGTCTGCAACTCATTAAGTCACTAACAAACTCAAGTATAAACAAACTGATTGGATTTTTTTTTTCTATATTGCTTTTTTTTCAAGTTTTTTCATTTGCTCAGACGCAAGGAAAAGCTTAATCTTTCTAAATAGGAGCAGAATAGTTTAATATTTACTAGATGAAAACATAACTTCAAAGCACATAGAAGCTTTTAACTAGTTTAATTTCTATGGTTTTCTGACTGTGATGTAGGATTCTTAAAGCATTTAACATTGCAAATCCATAAACCCATAAATGTGTTTCTAAACAGTTCAGAAACTTGTTCTGAGCTACATAAAATTCCTGTTATTTCTGTTTTCACTGGTGTTCACTGGAGACTTAGAGGGTGGTTTTGAGGAATACAGGAAGGTGGAGGCTGCCTGTTATACATTGTGGCTCTAATTTGGTTTCACAGATTTAGAAATTTTGGTTAAGGAAACAAAGGAGACTGAAAGATGCCACTGATTCCATTTGGAAGACTGAGAAGTGAAGAAGTGGAGAAAAAGTAAGTAAAAGTAACAGAGGGAGGCTAAGGAAAAAAACTATAATTTCTGCAAGAATAACAGAAGTACCTTGTAGTTCTTTAAAAGGTGTGATTTCCAAGTGATCTGTTTCAAGAGGAAAGGGAAATGCACTTCAAGATGCAGGGGCAAAATCACTAGATAACAACATAATATCTGCATTTCTATAGGGCTGGTGTCTCTCTTCTTACTAAGCTTCAAAATGAACTATAGTAGGTTTTCTGTGAAGACTTCATTAGATATGAAAATGCAATTTTTCTAAGATTCCAGTGACTGGAATGAAAATACAGACCACTAGTGAGTGCAAATACATGAAGTTCCCTGAGCAGGTTAGTTACAGAGGGCTGCTTTGCAGTAGCTCAGCTATAGGGTTCTCAGTTTCCTGGATATTATAAGTGTTCTAACTGTTACCTCCTATTGCTGGCTCTGTGCCATATTTTTACATCTCCTATAACCATGTTGTGTTGGGAGATATGCATAAACCTGTAATGTACGTAGTCATAATATATTCCTGCTGTCTTCAGAGACATCAAGAGGCTTCATGAAATTCTCAGGTGGTATGGCTACAGACATCTTACACAGCATTAAGGTATCCAGCATATTGATTTTGCAAGAAGATTTTAATAGATACAGGCCTTTTATCTCCTTAATTAGAAAGCAACCTACTGCCCAGAATTGAAACAGTTTAAAATTAAAAGCTAGTCCAGACATGTAAATATCTGATAACAGAGTGGCTTACTATGGCACTTCACTCCAAGCTCTTCTGTTTCAAACTACAGAATGAGCAGTTGTCCAAACTGACAGCTATCTCAAAATCCTTGCAGTTACTGCAAAATAGTTATGGAATTATTTTTTTTATTGTTGCTGGATTTTTTTAATTGTCTAGAGACTTATTCCCTTATTCACAGAATCACCACTTTCAAAACAGAGATCATCTCTCCTTTAATAAGTCAAGTCTGAAAGATGTGCCTTGTTGAACAAATCTAAGTTCTGCACCTTTATAATCAGGAGTTTACATATTTCTTTTCGTGTGCATCAGACTGACAGCAAACACACAACTCAGAAGCATGTGTCACAGGGATGGTTGCAGCTGGCATGCCTGAGGTTGCTGAATATTTTGCCTTATTACATGGGGGAATATCCACAGATTGAGAAAAACATTCAATATCCATAGACATCTTTCAAATTTCATCTTTTTGCAGAAACAATAACATATCTGAACACATATGTGACTGCATAAGCTATCTATGCAGCCAACCATCTATCCCAGTCATCTTGGAGACCAAGAAGCAGGGAAACAGTCTTCAGTTGCCTGAGGACATGTAGCATAACCTCTGCTCTGTGTTATACCTTCTGCAGATTCAAAATATATTTTACTATGTTGTACCACTTACTGCATGGCAAGATGAAATTAGTGCTGTGGTTCAGGAGAAATAACACCTGAAAGGTTATTTAGGTTAATTTAATATATGAGAAATAAGAGGGACTGTCCTTTTTCCAATGAACAATTGCAGTAAATTGTTTTTCCAACTGTGTGTATGCAATATTAAATCCTGCTTAGACTGTAAGCAAAAAGGAAAAAAAAAACCCAAGGTAACGTTTCTTTAGAAATTATCATCAAATTCTTAACTGGATTGAATTTCATGCACATAAGAATGTGCATGCAGCAGAGTAACACAAAATTACTGGCTTGAATAATTTGTCCCTTGAGTAATTTGGTGGTTTTCTTCAATTTGTTTTTCCTTTTAATTGCTCTCTGACTATCGCATACTTTGAACAGCCAAATAAATTTATTTTGCTGAATCAACATCCTACCAAATGTGCTTTATCATCATGATACTCATATTTGCTAACAGTAGCATTGAACTTGAATATCCAAATCCACATAAGTATTTGCAAGTTTGTGTTTGTCTTTCCTCACATCTTGAAGCATAGGTTAAGGGTGGTCATTATTTTTGTTCCTTGAAGTCAACATCTATTTTTACTC
This sequence comes from Florisuga fusca, assembly GCA_038090715.1. Taxonomy (NCBI): domain Eukaryota; kingdom Metazoa; phylum Chordata; class Aves; order Apodiformes; family Trochilidae; genus Florisuga; species Florisuga fusca. The sequence goes on along the minus strand of JAAWXA010000015.1, from coordinate 10,169,729 downwards.
TGACTTCATGCAGTATGTTATTTAAACTGGTGTAACAATAAGGTGACAGTGGTTATATTATTGTGTGACATCTGTTTAATTTGTTTCTCATGGAAATTTCAAAATTTCTCAATATAAACAATTATTTATTTTCATCTTCAAACTTTATATAGGTTTTACCTATATAAACGTGAGATCTTTTGGTGCAGAATTTTGCTAGTTTTATGTGTGGCTTGATTTTGTTCAATTAGTTCCATGTGTTAGTATTAAATAGCATTTCACAGAATCACAGAATCAGCCAGGTTGGAAAGGACCTCTGAGATCATCAAGTCCAACCCTTGATCCACTACCACCATGGTTACCAGACCATGGCACTGAGAGCCACCTCCAGGGTGGGTTTTAAAAACCTCCAGGGACAGAGAATCCACCACCTCCCTGGGCAGCCCATTCCAGTGTTTGATACATACTTGTTTATATGTGTCATTGCCTAATATGGATTTTCATGTTTGTCTGCTGCCAGGGCTCTGGGCTGGTTCTGTTTTGTTATTTTTTTCATTCTTCCTATATGCCACTTGATTTTTATTTTTTAGTAATTTTCATGGCATAGAAATAGTAGGCCCCTGAAAATTGTTATTCTTTTTTGTATTATTTAGATAAGTATGAACCTGATAAGACTCCACTAAAGTTGATAGAAGATTATTGACTGAACATCAGCTTTGACTTGTTGCCCTGATTACTGATTTCAAAGGATTATTTACAAAGAATTAATCAGATTGGAAGAAAGGAACCAATACTCTGATTTACTTTATCATGTTCCTTCAGTAATAGCTATCCATTTATTAGTAAAGTTACCTTATTGTAAACAGTAAAACTCTGTTAATACAGGAAACTACCTGACTGCTATTGGCAGCTTTTGGATACATCTTTACTAAAGCCACTGTTATTATAAACGAATCTCAAAGTGACTATGGGAATGCATTGCTATGGTAACTGTGATCCACAACAGCAGCTGCTTGCTTTTCATTGCTGTTGCCTATTTATGTTATAGTGTATAATGTCTCTTCTTTCAATTTTAATATGTTTAACCAGAAAAAAAAAAAAAAAAAAGATTATTCCAAAAGCTAAAAATCTAATGTCAAATGCAGCCAATCAATGACTTAGGTTACTTTAATCTTTCAAGTTGTGCTGTTAAAGTTGTTGACGATTAGCTAGAGCCTTAGCTTTAATGTTATTGTGCCATGAGAAATAACTTCACAGAGGCTAAAAAAGTCCTTTCCATACTGCTTTCTTTGACAAATTCAAAGCATGAGAATATTTTCCTGTAATTTATTTCAGAAAATATCTTTGTAGTCAATACTTGTAAAAGTATATGGTAATTGTTGTCAATAGTTACGAAGAAGTTCTCCTCCCTTGCCAGCTTTTCTGAGAAGAATCTGTAATTGTGCCTTCTGTTCCAGTAGGCCTTTTTCTTTTTTTGCCTTTTTTTAAAATGTCCCATACTCAAAGAACAAAAATCCAGTGACTTGCTCTCCAGTTCTACACTGTACTATTTTTACATTTTTAGAGACATCTTTAAATCTTAGCTCTGCTATGCTGCTTATGCCATTTAGATACTTCCTGAACAGTGTGTGTCTCAGTCCAGCAGGCAGAGGAAGTACTAAGTGCCTTCCGTATGTCAGTAGGAGTAAAATAATCCCATTAATCTTCTTAACAATCTTGAGAGAAATATTTTCCCTTATCCCTGCTTTAAAGATAAGTAAAATATAGCACGGAAAGATTACAAGTCAGATTGAAATCTCTAATATTACTTATAGAACTGCAGTATTACTCAGAATAGAAGAGGGTCAGAAGAATTAAAATCCCATACTATGATTCACTGTGCTGGTCCTGTTATCTCCTATGTCAAAAAATAGAAACTTTGTCTAGAAAAGCTTCAAAGAAGAGCTGAGAGGTGATAAAAATATAACTTCATTGCTAGGATCAGTTAAATAAACCAGGACTGTTCATTTTGAGAAAAAGATGTCATGGAGGGATATGATAAAAGTACAAGCTTGTTAATGTAATGGAAAGACTGGATGTGTCTCTGATGCTCATCATCTTTACTGCTGCAAGAACTACAAGACCCAATTAGAAGAAATTAAGCTAGTGGGATCCTGCTTCAGAGGAATAAAATGAGTACTGCAACTGGTAGCAGAGCTGTGGAACTCAATGCCAAAGGGCACTGCAGACACTCTGAGTTTATACTGATTCTAAGGACTGGGCAGGTTCACAAAAGAGATCTACACCGGAGCTAAGTACATAGAAACTATCTGACTTTAGAAGTCCCTGAGCTGATACGGATTGTGCAGGTACAAAAAGTCTGCAAAAGTATTAGCCAAAAGTATACATCCACCCTATTCCTACTTCTGAAGTATCCACTTCATGGATGGGGTTAATGGCAGGATGTCTGTCTACATGGATATTTGGGTTGGCCCAGTAAGCTTGTCCTTAACTGTCTACACCCTGCAAACAGCACTGCCTCTCAAAATATAAACCAACAATAAGGTATTTAGTCATACTCTATTTGGCTTTCAAACATGAAAAAAATGCAAATATTTGAAAGATGTTGGCAAATCAAGTGTTTGACAGAAGGTGTGTTATTATTCTTTTTATAGAATACTGCTTTTTTAAAAGCTTGATGTTGAATGTAAGATGAAGGGCTAAAATGCTTTCATGTCCATTTATTGACATATTTTCTTAAAACCTAAGCTAAAGTTTCCTGCCACAGAGATGAATCTTCTAAAGGATGAAGAAGTTCTCTTAGCTACACTTTGCAAACTTTAGGAGTAGAGAACATAATACAAAATCACCGAGCTCATTAAAATTTAGTCATACTGGATGAAATAGTTGACTCTGAAAGTACTTATCACAGTAATGAGATATACAACTTGACTCAGAAAGTTGCTGCCACAAAGGACACTAATTTTTAATAGCTGAGGGTTTTTTCTATTTCTTTATGACTATAGCTGAAGCTTTGTTCATGCCACTCTTGCAGCCCCCTGCTACCAAAACATAAGCCAAATACAGAAATCTCTGAAGAAACTAAATATTTTGAATATGCAACATTTGCCAAACAATCTTAAAGCTTCAGCTGGCAGATGAATAAATAACTATTCAAAAGGAAAAAGGAAATTAAATAAATTTTACTGTCATAATAAGTATATGCAAGAACAGCCTATGACAGCTGGCAGACAGAATGGTCGTAATGAGAAATACGAAACTGAATTCTAAACGATGATGATAAGAATTAAGTTTTAATATGGAGAATAGGGCATGAAGAATACAGACAGAACATTCTGTATGTAAAAATCAGGATTAGATGTAGGAAAGACAGAAAACAGGCAGGAATTGGCAGATAAGTTCAAGCCTTAGAACCTCAAAATCTTAAAACATTCCAATTCCATTTAACCACAGAGACACATTTGACTAGCAAAACTATTTCTGTGCTTGAATTCTGCTGTGTTCACAAAGCTCGAGCATCTCTTAAATGCTTTAGTCCCTTCAAACTTAAAAGCAAGTGAGCAATCCTTTGCCAGTGTCAGCTGAATGGCTTAATTCAGTAGGATAAAAGACGTGTTACCAGATGTATCTCATCTATCAGCTAAAGCTACTTACCTGTCATCCCATCTTTGCATTGTAGGGGCCCTAACAAAGGATTTTGCCTCCACTTTGAGAGCTGAAAAGCAGTACACAGCATTCCCTGTAGAATGTCATTTGTGAATACAGCCACAACAACCCAAGACCTTCTTCCCTTGAAGCCAAACTGGAAAGTCTGGGAACGTGGCCCATCACGATTTTTGGTTTTTTCTTAATTTCCTAAATGAAGTTTTAACCTAAAGGAATCTCTTAATTCTCAATAAGTTCATAAAAAATAGCTTAAAAAAAATCTTGAGCAAGGTAATTTTGTCTTCAAATGATTTTAACAGGGCTGCTAATATAAATGCATCTTTAAGCAGGGCTTCTGTAATAAACTGCAAACCCTATTGTAAATAATTATAATTAAGGGACTGAATGAATAATCATAATCAAGAGACTGCACCATTTTACAAATTTTTGCTAAGGAAGCGGAGATCCGAAATTGGCTTCTAATTAGAAGTTAAGATTAGTTCTTCTGAGGGACTGAACACTGAAAGTGTTATCCTGATCCACTAATTGTGGCCATGCCCTTCTCTAATTAAAGGTATTTGCATTCCTGTGAGAATTCTTCCCACCTTGTTTTCTCCCCCTTAGGTCAGAACTGAAGTCACAGACATCTTAGTTGCTGTCAGGACTACCACAATGCTCCAGATGCACCTGTATGATTTCATGTAGGTTTGAGTAGAAATGATAAATGAATCACTCCTTTTAAACACCATTGTATCTGATAAGTGAGAGCATCAAGGACATATATGTTAAGGAACAAACAGTAAATGTTGTTTTTTTTAAAGGCTGGAAGACTCACTGACTCAGAGAACAGAACTACTAAGAGAACTGAGAGATATTCTTGTTTTAACACTAGGTATTCTATAAAGATTTGATTTTTATGGAATGGAGAAAATTCCTGAAAGGTGAAATGAGGCTTTTACATCTTAAAATAATGGATAAAACAAAACTAAGTTTCATTACTAGTACATGACACAGAACACTTTGAGACAGAGTCCAGAGAATGACAAACCACATTAGGAGATAAAGACTTCTAACAAATTGTAAGGGCCATGTTTTCAAAGAAAAGTCTGACAGCATAAGAATTTAGCTTACCTCTTCTCCAAAAATATAATTTAAAATATTATAAATTTTTTATTAATAAATAAAATGTTATTTAGTGCAGAATCATCAGTATGACCATATAGGAGCTATGAAAAGTTCCAGATAGTCCTGTGAGAGAGATTTAGTTTAGGAACAAATCTCTCCTAAAGTATTTGTCTAACAAAAGGAAAAACCAAGTGTCTTGCTTATCTCTAATAAGGAAATAATTCTCTAGAATGATTTATACATTGATGTATGCATTCTCTTATTTCTTCTTAGTAAAAGAACTACTGAGGATTTCTAAAGACACAGTAATCAAAATGTTTTGGAAGCAGAATTCTCTTCCAATGTTGCAGGCTGTTTTACAAATTTGAAAAAAAAAATCTTGCTGAGAGTTGGATTACTCTGTGTTGCAGTCAGCACCTACTAACCGTAGCCAAAGACTGTTCATTCAGAGATGACATCAGCTCTGAGCACAGAGGCAGAATTTGTTTCTGTCTACCAGGAAAGTACCAAAAAACCATACCACTGCTGGCCCAGTACCTTATAACAAAACAAGCTGGTAACAAGTCTAGGAGGGCAGGAGTGGGACCTTCTGAAATTAGCTGAAGACAATCCAAGATGGACACACTTTCATCAAGGAAATGGACTAGGTGATCCTCAGACATCCTCTGCAACCTAAATTAATCTGTGATTCTGTGATTTTTCCAATTCAGAATTACAGAATAAACTGTTGGCTGACTCATCAATGGATCTAGCTTAATAAAAGGATAACTGACTGAAATTTCATTGAATGCAATATGTAAGATCAAACTGTATTATTTAATAACCCTTTCTGCTCTTGAAAACGATGAAGCTCATGAAAATGCAACCCATTTTTTAAAATATTACAGTGTTAGATATACCGTAAAGCAAAGAGATTTATTTGATACATACTGCTTAGTACTTCTAATGAAGCTTTGTTGACAAAAAATGACATAAAAATTACTGTCTAGTCAGCATATCTTAGAAGACAGTTCTAGATAGCTTTTGCCTCAGCCAAGAGTTTCATGTGTGGAAAACCATTCAGTGCTTACCCTACATGTTTGCAGACCGTACAATAAAGGTGAGTAAAATAAGTAATATCATGGTTAACCATGCCCCAAACATTCAGTAAAGTTGTTATGTTCATACAGCTGAGGTTTGTATATAAAACAGCCACACTAAATTCAGCTTAAATGATGCAGATGGTTATGGTTCTTTCACTATAAGAAGCACAACTAACTACACGTCTTGTTTCAGCAAGGTGGTTACAGACCTAAGCAAGATAAAATTAAATTAATATGGAAGAGAGAATTAAAATGGAAAAAAAAATCACTGGTGAAAAAATTGAGATAAAATCATAAAAAAGAATCGGGGGATTCCTTAAGAGAAATGGGTTTGACCACTCAGTAATTCAAGAAAAGTCCACAGATTTATCTGCTGACAGCTAATTGGCATTTTTTTTAATGACAGAAAGTTAACAGGCAAAGATACAAAAAAGAGGGGAAGTATTCAATTTGTGTCTTTAAAAAATAGGGAGCATATTTACAGCCATTGTTAGTGCAGGAAAAACTTAGATTAAATTCTTGGAAGTATGTGTAGAATTCAAATGCAAGATTTTAGCCAAACTTGAAATTCAGTGATATTAGAAATTATTTTTTCCTTCTTGAACTGTTATGGTGGCCCATAGTACATTTTATGACTTTCAAGATGCATTTTTCTATAGAAGCAACACTCAGTTCTGGTTTGTATAGCTAGAAATTTTTAAATGAACATCAAAAATGCTACATGAGCATAGTTTATTCTTGGATAGAGTAGCATGGTCAAAAAAAAAAAAAAAAAAAAAAAAGAGAAAAAGAGCAAGTGTTAATATGTACTTTTATAGAAATAGAAGCAGTAGTCCAGAAGTGGAAAACCTGGCATATGGATCAAATTACACATCTATCTTAGTGGGCAGAGAAAAAGAAATTAGTAAGCTTAGATTCACTAATCACAACACAGATCTAAAGATAAAAAATAGCAAAACTATTTCTATTATCTATTAGATGGAATGAAAAAGAAAAAACTTTTCATTTTAGTTCACTTATAGTAAATGGGAAATAAAGAATTATGGATATCATGGGCAGAAAAGCTAAGAACTTTTTAAATATGAGATTGGGAACAAAAATTAGACAATTAGTTAAAAAAGGGAAAACACAATGCTACTCATGATTTTGGCATCATATCTTAGCATTATGGAGGTTAGCAAAATGTGATCACCTGTATTCATAGAAAGGTTTTGCATGCAAATGCATCAGGTTAAAACTTTTATTAAAATAATTTTACTTACTATAGTTTAAATATTGAAACTAGAAAGTATAAACATAACTCAAAACCAGTTGAAATTAATAGCCGTCAGTCTAGTGTTGCTTACAGGATAAAAATGTGCAGAAGCAGAGGCTGGTTTCTTTTTTTTTTTCCTCTTTTTTACTCAATAATTCACTGCATGATCTAGACTTTTAAGTGGAAAAGGTCTAGAGACCTAAGACCTAAAAGCCATTATTCTGTTATTATTTACCTGCTTACCAAAACAGAAATTAAAGGAAAATTGCTTGAAAAAATGAAACATTTGGACAACAATGAAGACAACATTGCCAGTAATATGTATTTTGAAGTTTCTTAGTTTCTTAATAAATACTTTTTCTTGTTTGTACTGAAAAGCACTCAAAAAGATGTAAGGCTGAATTTTTACCTGCCTCCTATTCAGGAAATAGCTAGGTACCTCCACTTTGATTTGGTGAGCTGCACTAGCCCTGAACATTTACCAGGCTCAAGGTCAGCTTCAAGATGCAGTGTTACACTAGTAATAAATGGTGAGATTAAAAAAAAAAAAAAAAAAAAAAAAAAAAAAAAGTGTCATGTATTCTCCAGAAAGCAACAGCCTGTCTGATTTTTTAAAAATAAAGCACTGGAAGAAATGAGGGGATACAGATAAGGTAGCACTATTCATTTAGTTTACATTTATTTTAAATTTGGGTTTTACTTGTTTTGTTCAAAAATGAGTAGTTCACAGGAACAAACACTACCAACTGGTTTGACAGATGGCCCTGCATTTTTTTAATGGGTTCCGTAAAAGACCATATATGTTGCTGGTTACATAGAAAATATTGGTTCATCTGTTCGGAAAGATTTCATTTTAAACATTTTGTGTTCAATGAACTCTTGCTGAATCCAGCATAGGGCTCTCTACTGCTGTGCAACCCTGGCAGTAGTGGGCACACCGAACGTCTTTTCCTGTTACAAGATAAAATTAAGAGGATGCTCCCAAAAAACCTGTGCTGGTGGGAAGACAGGGAATTGCTTTTTCATCCTCCCTAAATATCCAGTTGTGAGGGTTCTCAAACAGTTTCCCTGTGAGTGCACTGCTTTATGTTTTGTAATTGACTACAAGTTAACAAGAAAATGTGAAGGTAACTAAATGGTTGGTGGGTATTTGCCATGCTGAGACAATGTGTTTTGGATCATCAAACTAAGGTGTTTTTTCCCAGGGAAATTTGCAAATCAATTCCACGGCAGCCTGATTTTGTCTGAAGTTTGACTACAAGATCACCATCTGAAAATATATTGTTCCTAGCATGTAACCATGAAAATGAAGAGAACTGTATTTTGTAATCTGCAATCCAAAGAGATTTACTCCTAAGTATCTGAGGTTATAGGATTAAGAAGCAGTATTAATGGAGTGTTATTTTATTAAAAAGGCACGTCTTTCAAGTTCACAAATCATTCATATTTCAGAGCAAGTTTTCCAGCAGTCCTTATCAATCACTGATACATCTTGTATGCAAGGCAGAAGAAAAAAGGAAATGGCCTTCCCAAGACAAAACGTCAATAGTTTCATCCTCTGATTCTGAATCAATTCCTACAGAGGCAAGGTCAGTTAAATTACATACTTTCTGTACTTCACTCCAGCTGACAATCTGCTGGTAATAATGCAAGAACACAAGGGCTCAAATAGATTTTCTGACATGGTGTGCCATCTGGCACAATGCAGTCTTATAAATGCTGCTTCCCTGCTCTTCTTTTGCAGAGCTAGTGATGGTGTAATTGTAAGCCCTGTCAGTTTTCAGTAGCAAAGTTAGCTTAATGCAATCTATCTGGAAGCATCCAAATCACTGCTGCCAGATGCAATGTTTCATAGTCTCAACTTAAGGATGCAATTATACATAGAAAAATTCTCCAACGTTAGAAGGAAATTTGAAAGTGTAGCAGGATTAAAACAGGAAGTGAGGAATTTTATCAGTGACTGGGTGGTATATTGGTGCTTAATGGAGTAACACATTGGGTAGCAAATGAGTTATTTCACTTTTACAGGGCCAAATTGTGATCTCATTTCCTCAGATGCAAGAGAGATGAGAATGCTTTTAATAAGTGAAGCAGTAACAGAATGAACCATCATGGAGCAGTGCTCCTTAAGTGTTCCCAGGCAGCAGTATCAGTATATCTCACCACTGAGGCAAGGATGCATGTCTGAAACTTTCCTCTCACAGCATTCCAAATGATGCTAGAATGTGCAGTAATATTATGACTGCTGCACAGATGGCAATTGGCATTACTCTTTCATTTGTGACCCAACTCAGAATTAAACCTTAGGTCTCCAGCAGGGAGAGGGCAGTAAACCAACTCACTGTGACAGGTTTTTTCTTTCTTTCTTTCAATGAAATTTTTAAAGGTCTAGAAAAATGCTGCTGTGTCTGATGAAAATCTTGTTTCCCAAACAGTAACACTACAAGGAAAAAAAAAAAAAAAAGACTGCAGGGTTTATAGTAAGGGCACCATGTATTCAGTTATGTAGAACAGCCATATCTGCAGTTCTGAAAAATGTCTCCTAACACAAAAATTCCATCACGTATTTTTTTGTACCTATTTATTTATGGGACTAAATGGTATTGATTTTATCTTCTTCACTAAAATATTCAGTGTTCACATTAACAACAGGTTCTCCTTCAGCCTCTTTATGACATAATATTATTCAGGAGCATCAATGTGTTCCACACTGTAGAGGTACTCAAAAAATTGTGTACACTTACATTTAATAACCAAGATTTTGTACTCCTACAGTTCAACTGCAGGATTACTTTTGTACTTCCTGCACTTTTGCACGTCTGAAATTTAGAGAAAGCTGTTTGTTTTCTTCCTGATTTAACTGCTCTGTGTTAAACAGAAGCAAAGGCTGCTGTTACTGCAGATTTACAGGACAACAGAAAACATCCCCAAAGCATTTATTATAGAATGTACAGTTCTAATCTCCCAGAAGATTCCAAACATGTCCTAGTTTTGCAGAAGAGGCAAAGTCCATATTTAAGCAGACCATTTTTGATATGTCTCTGTAATACTTCACCGTTTAGGCTGCGTGGCTGGCAAGATCCTAACTTTGTTTGATTCTGTGGTTTTGGAAATGCCATTCTCCCATGGAAACCTCTGTGCAATGTGGAAGTAACTTAAAAATGGAGGCCCAGAGTTCCACTCCATAGTTCAGTGGAACCTCCCTCACAGGGAGGCAAGACATGAGTTTTCCACAAATGTGATTGTAATGGAGGACAAAGTCAAAAGTATCCTACTTACAAATAACTTTTAAAGTGTTATTTAAGAAATAAATCTCTTTTCCCCCATTAAATAGCACTGTATTGACTTCCAATTGCTTCGCAAGGAAGCTAAAAGAAATGTATTGCTAGCAATTTTTGCTTACTGATGTGAATGCTGGAAGAAACTCCATTGTTTACGGTACTTCTGAAAATGTTATCTTACTTGATGAAGATGTTTGGGCAATTTAAAGTAAATTCTTTGCTTCCTTAGGACAAAGAAATACTCTAAGTATCTGCAGAAATAAAGTCTGTAAATTATTCTGTAAAAATCTGGAATTAAATTCATTTTTATAATGAATCCAGATAGAATGGCAGTAGTTAAATTCTTGTATTTATTTCAGTATCACCTCTATAAACTGCAAAACGAATGTGTCTGCATTGGAAGCTGAAGCAGAATAACAATAATTGATGGCTAACTCTGGATTTGATTATTCCAGACCAAAAGTTTAGTTTTAAATGCACTGTTTATCTGACTAGCTATTCTTGTGATCCCCACCATCAGTTTCAAATGAGTGATAAGTTGGAGAAAAATTGTCTCAAAGGTGTTCTTTAAATATAAAAAATTGTACCACTTTCCTTTACAAATTTATCATTTTAATAGAAACTCTAAAAATGTAAGGAAGGACATAGAAATTTGCTAAATCCCATTGGGTATGCAAATAGTTCTCCATCTGCCTACTATGACTGCAATTCAGTCTAAGATGAGCGCTTATCATGTCTTTTAAAATGCCATATAACTTCTGAAGGATCACAGAACTTGAAAAACAATAGTACAGTAAAAGGTTTTTCTAAGTGTACAATATTCCATTTGAGGGATATGGTGAATGACATAGATTAGTCAGTAACTTTAAATAATATATTAAACATTTTTATGGACTTTTTTTTCTAAAAAGTCAAGCTCTTCTGTGAGATATGAATTATTAATTTCCATGGAACTGGTTTCTATAGGGAATTTAGAAGTAGACTTTTAAATCTGAATTTTCATTGGGAAAATGTAACCCATTGTATTACCAGAATATTAACATCCTGTCTCTTTCCTTCTCTCATTTTAAGACATGAAAAATATCTATCATTATAAAACATTACAATATCTACAATCCAAATATTTTTAAATGCACTATTCCTAGGAAAAAAAAAAACCAAACAACAACTCATAAAGCCAGGGAATGGTATTTTTAGTTTTAGGTATTTTAAAACCCCTAAAAGTAATTAGTATGCACGATGCATAAAACCCAAGCAATTACTTTTTTTCAGAGCCAATAACTGATCTTCTTCTCACCTATAATATGTCTTTCAACAAAAGGCCACTTTCAAAACCAGACTGAACAAATAAACAAAATAGCCTGTGCTTTGCTGGCAGAGTCTTCCAGAATCCCAAAGAGAACTTCCAAACCTGCACATTAACTCAAGGTGGTAAATATGTTTTATGATGTAATATATCCTTTTCAACACCCCCAGAAGACCCTGGGTTTTGGCACATGTGAATACTGTGAAGTATCTGAAGTCCTGCATTCAAAAGCTAGTTGTCTATACCTCTAGGTGGCTGGAAGAAGATAGAAGCAATGAGGAATGCTGAGTCTTTCTAACTGTTGTGTCTCCAAATTCATTAAAATCCAGCCATTCAGATAGCTGAGTTTTCCTCTTTTCCAAGACCTGTTCAATTCACTCCATCTTGGAGTGACAGAACATTTGGATGTACAAAAGGTCTGGGGTTTGCTGCTACTACAATGAACGAAGAAAAGGAACTTCTTTGAGACATTGATCATTTTTTTGTTCACGTCTCTTTACCATTTTAGGTGAGGACCTATCCTGCTAGCTTCTGTACACCTAGAGGGCTGTACTCAGCAGGTTGAGTGTTGCAAGGTTTAGTTTGTGGCATGGTGTAGAGAACATTCTTCATGGAAGAATTAAATCTGTGCTCCAAAAGATGAAAAGTCAAGAAACAGCAATATGTAAATTTAACTTCAACACCCTTTTTCTTTCTTTTTTGCTAAAACTGCCCTGTAAGGAAAAACTTTCTCTTGGCCTGCATCCAGGAAGATGGGATAACAAGGTAAAAAAAAAACCCACAATGTTAACAGCAAGTCTGAAAACAATGTAGCAATACCAGAAGTGCTGGCTCTGCTTCAGCAACTTTCTACCTCTCTGTATCTGGGATACTTAGCTGATTTCTCCTAATATCATTTCCTTTTCCTTGTAAGAACCTTGAGAAGATACTCATTTTTTCCTAAGAAGCATCTAAGCTGTGAGAAACATGAACATCCAAAGTCTCAGTGTCCTGAAATCACACTGGTGAATCAGTTAAGCCCATAAGGAACCCTTGCCAGAACAACGTGCATGATCAAAGACACAAATCTAGTTTTTACTCCAAGCTTCAGCAAAATGGGATGATGAGACCCTGTAATTTCTCTCCATCCCTCTGCCAGATAATTGTAAATTTTAATATGGCACATGGAAAGAACATCCTCAAACAAGGCTTAGTATCTGTTCTCTCCAGACACAGTAATAGATATAGCTTTAAGTCTGTTCATTGCTCATTTCAGTGTATTCTTACTAGAAGCATATAGAAAATATTCTCTTCTTCAAAGACCAGAATATAGCTTGTCCATAAATCATACAAGAATGCACAAGGCATCCAAGTAGAGCATGTGAATAAACCAAAATACATTGTGTATGCATGTTAGATGACAGGAAAGAATTCTTCACATGCCTCAGAAATAGAACAGATTAGTCAGTACATAATTCATAAGGATTTTTTTTCTGCAAAGCAGAGTAGAGGAATATCTTACCAAAATTACTGATCTCCAAGAATTTTCAGTATTTCAGTCCCCTGTGTCTTCCATAACAGATGGATTGGTGGAAAATGTTCATGTAATGCCTAAGAAGGCAAACTTTGAGCAAGAAAAATATTAGTTCTGATGTCATTCCATGACCAGACTGACAGAGGAATGCAAATGCAGGAGTCCCCATATGATGCTTTGAGTATGATAGAATTTATGTATAACTTTTGAATTACAACTCTAGATTAGAAAGGGTTTTTTTGTGTATAGAACTTCTTTATATGGCTAACTTAATTCTGAATGCAATACTTGTTTGTCTTATCACTTCTCTAGCCTGCAAGTTAAAGACCCAAAAAGCAAAACTGCAAGGCACTGAGCACTGTGGAGCCTATTCTAAGCTGGCTCAGACTCTGGACCAGAACGACCCCTGCAAGGTCCTTCAAAACTGCATTATTCTTTCATTCTGATTTTTTGATGCTAAATCAATCAGATATTCCAAAAGATAATTGTATGGGATTCATAACAGACAGTAATTCACAGGCCTCTATTGACAGAAAACCCAGCATGCCTAAGGAGCAAGAACAACCAGTTTGCCCAACATATTCATATCAAACCAAACACCTAATACAGACTTTGGTCATCAGATGAGCCTAATCACCAGAGGAGAGCAGAATTCATAAGAAAGTTTATTTTCATTATTTATTTTAGGAGTCTTCCACAGCTTATCTTTGTGTAGAGCTGGAGAGAAGAAACAGAAATTCCTGCTGCTGGAAGAAGAAATGCCAAATTCTGAGGAAATTATATTAAGGAAAGGAAAGAGAAGTGAGCCTGGATTCCATCAGAGTCTTGGATGGGGCCCAAAAAAAATTGCTACAGAGTACTAAGCACACTGAAAGCATAGAGTATTCCCAGAGTTCTGGTGTTCTGCATGTATCTGAGACAGTACTTTGAGACTGACTCAAAGAAATCTTTACAAAATATGTGCTGATATAAGGTGTGATTTACTAAAGATGTAACTTTTTATCTTGTTATGGAAATGTTTCTTCATGCCACACTTCTCCTGTAGCATATAAAAACTACCACTGTGATAATTTTGCCCCAGATCTTTAGAAAAGGAGCAGTGGTAGTTAGGTCATGATTTTCTTCCATCTATTCCTCACTGCTTAAAATGAGTATATCTTGATACAAAATATACATTGCTGCAGCTGTTGAAGTGGGCATGTCAGTGTGTTTACTCTGAACATGCTGAAAATTAGACGTTTTATTATCATGCCTGGAACTTAGACCTTACAGAGGAGATCACAGGGAAGAACTTATGCTCTTCCAACACAAGCTCACAGCAGATTTCCACATAGCTTCACATAAGCAGTGGTTAAACAAAACAGTAATGAAAACAGCATCAGATAAAGGAACAAGTGACTACAGCAGTCATAATATATGATAATTGGGGTATAACCTAACAAAAAGAAAAAAATCCAAACCAAAACCTAAGTGGAAGATTATATCAAATATAGCACTTTCCAATCTCAACTTGCACTTGAATTGGATTCCCTCAACTATAAAAACTATCTCCAGGATACCTTCAAGAGAACAGAAATAGCTCAAAGACAAAGTTGGCTTTAAGACACTCTTCAAAGGTCATTCCCATAGTGTCTGAAAAAATTCAGGAATACTGCCAAGAAATAATGACCTTCGAAAGAACGGCATTGTATCTGCCTTTTCAGAAGGAATACCCCTTCTGTGATGAGAAGATGTGTTTACTCTCTTGTTACTGTTTCCACGAAGTAGCAGCAGGGAAGCATGTATCCCTGAAGAAAAACAAATTATCTAAGAATTTTAATGATGACATTTTTACTTCACTCTTTCCCTCTTAAAAATAATGCAGACCCTCCCCCAAGGACCACTATAGTTTTTATCTGAAAATCGACCATTTCTATAATATCCCAAAAGAGATTATCATTTAAGACAGTCTTTGCTAAAACACAGTGATAGCTGAACCTGGTAACTAAACTTAGATGTCTATTTCTAAATGAATGAAACCAGACTCTGCAACAGTGCTGAAAGTACATTCCTTTTGTTACTTATGCACATGGGAGTTCAGGACCAAACTGAGCTCTCACTGAAGTTAATCACAAAACTCCCACTGACTTCAATTAGAGGAGAAATTGGCTCACAGTCTCATTACTGAGCATAACAATTAAAAGAAGCTTTTACAAGCTGTATTGCTGTGTAAAAGGGCATGAACCATGTGGCAGATTTCATTGAACCTACAGCCAACAGTCATTGCTATAGCAACTGAGGTTCTAACAAAGGTAGTCACAGTCTCTGTAATCATCAGGTGTCTCTATAGCAACTACAGTTTCCAGAGAACAAAAGAAAAATATTTGAAAACTGTCAGCTGGAAGAAAAGATGTCTATGAACAACAAGGTTAGAACCAAAAGGGTAAACTGTGGCTCAGACTGATGAGAAATTATTGTTAGGAACCTACATAGACAAGAGAAGACAGAACACAGGCTGAGGGTATGCTGGAGATGAGAGAGGGAGTGGGTCAAGGCTTTCCCTTGGGGAAGGGGAGTGATATGGCACTACAGGCTATTCCCAGATCTAAATTATGATTTGGACATAATTCTCTAAAGACAGACTGGTTACTGCATGAGAGAATCGTGGCTAAACCTTCTCTGCACTAGGAGTTTAAGAACTCTGGGATTTTTCACAAGCAGCTGGTGGTGGCTCTTGTGCCTACATCTCTACAAACAGAGCCCTATTTCTCTTCAGTATAGAAGAAGGCCACGTGTTCTTGAAATACTGCTGCTGATAGCACAGTGTAATTATGTAGAAACAGCAGTTAACTGTTCTTAATGTTTCTTATTTACAAGTTTTTAAACAGTGTTCAAGTGAAAAAAGGAACAGCTACTGTTTGGATACCAATAGAGATAGAAACAGCATTTCTCATCGTGGATCTATTTCAGTAAAATATGTTTTTAAACTCACATAAGAGAGGCCAGCGTATGTAAACATTAACCACCAAAATACACTTTAATGATTTTGGCAGAACCTATAAAATAACCTTTTTGGCCTAATCTGATTCCTGCTGACCAAAAGGAGATATGAATTTTGGTGAGATATTAATTTAATTAGGAGCTACACCGAATGTTCATGATCACAGATTAAAATGCATCATTCCTCTGAAAATGAAGTCTCAAAATTAAGTACATGTTCCAAATGGGGGGCTTATCCAGCATACTGGTGCACCATAATACATTCCTTACATGAACCAAAACCCTTATCTTTAATCTGAGGGATTGAGAGAAGATCCACTACTGCTAAAGGGAGTATTTCCATTTCATGTGTAGAGAGAGCCCTCTTGTGGAATATACTTCGAGATTCAGCTCGTGAGAAAAAACAATGCCATGTAGCAGCCAGATAAATCGGGTATTTTTCCCACTTCCTTTAGTAGTACACAGTATAGCATAATATAATTTGTGTCTGAAACAGAACTCACCAAATGACATACATTTGAAAAAAACTACCTGAGAAAACCAAAAAGCACTGTAGCAATATACTTCATCAGGCAGCATTTTTATTTTATTTTTAAGATTCCAATGTCAGCCACAGTCAGTATGCTCGCTGCTGCATGGCAGTCATGGATTCAGTTGCATTTCTGCAGCTGCTGTATATCCAATGCAATCAAACTAGTGATGTGATATCACTGTCCATATGGAAGAGCAGATTATTACAGCTCAGGAGAGCTGACTCTTTTTCAAATACAGCTTCCTCAAAGCACAAGAACTACCTGTGGTTTGCTTTCACAGCCTGAAGCAGAGTCTCTGAGACTGATGCATTACCTGCTTTATAGGTAACTAAACTTGAAACAGTGGATATGCACAAGTCTGTGGTTCCACAAGTGGAACATGAGCAGGATGCAACAGTCCTTCCAGAACTTCATTTCTGAAATAAGCAGCAAATCAACCTTTATGTGTGCTGAAATTCCAATGAACGAACATCACATTTCATAGTGAATCCCTCCCCTTTTCACCTCTTTGTAGTAGTCCCCCACCAGGAAACTATAATTTTAAAATTATCCTTCAAATTGGAATCTTTAACTTAGGTCTTGCTATCTAGACTGTTTTTCAGCTTAATAAAATATGAAAAATAGCAATTCCAGTAATACTGAAAAAGCATTTGTAAAACACAGAGCCTGACCTCAGGAAAAAAAGAGGACAAGGTGAACAGCAACCAACAAATCGACTGATGTCATAGGAAGGTTCTTCTAAGCAGAACATACTTCAAAGTACACTGAGACCTGGAAGTTAAAACCTGAAACTTATCCCACTGCTGGGGGCTTACCAGCCTTAAGAGGCCTTAACCCACAGTGTTTCCTAGGCATTTGTATATGAGAACAGGAGCAAGACAGATCTTCTTGGCCGGAATGGATTAGAGAAGGATAACCACTTGTGATCCCACTAATCCTGTTCCAGTTTGTCTGGGGATTTTAGGCAGGCAAGCCTAAAGTGACAGAACATTTGTTATCTGTTTAGGGGCAATGTGGTGGATTTCTCAGTTTCAGAGTTGGTTTTGCTTGGGTTTTTTTATTTACATATAGGCATTTATTTCCAATGTTTGTTTTTATTTTCTCTCTATTTTTCCTTTGTTTGCAAAATTGTCAGTGTTGCTGAAGCATTGTGTCTTTGCTTGGAATTCCCACTAACTATAATTACTATAATTAATCACAACTTTTGCATTTTGCTCCTTTTCAGACTTTAAATTTTCCAAGATGAGAACTTAGAATCTACTGATTTACAAGACTCCTCTTGCTTTTTATTTAATCTTGATATTTTCTGTAAGAGCAGACTTTTACATGAGCCAAGATAAAGGATCATTTTTCTGTGAAATTCATAGAGAAGATAGGAACATAGGAAATGAGCAAGACTACTACCTCTTGTTTATAGAAATGACATTCCAAGGGGAAAGAAGCAAATATTATTTTTAGCAAGAGCATGGTATTATCAGAATTACTTGATATACTACCTTCCAATAGAAACTTGAGCTTATTTTGGCTATGTCTTTGGCCTGTCAAGAATATTCAAGCCACCTTTCCCTGTGTAAAATTTATTAATTTAGCAGGTAGGCTGTTCTGAAAACCAAAATGTAATTTTTTATTTTATCCAGATCCCTTCCTTCTTGATTTATCATCTGTTGTCAGTATTGCAACTATGATGCAGCTGCTGCAAAGCACCATCTGACTGCAAACCAACCAAAGCTTGGAGAGAAGTCATTCCAGTTAGAAGGGCAGAAATTAATGAGAGAGATGGATACCACTGAAAATGGGGATACATATATAAGAATGTGGAAAGACCTGAACACAGACATATTCTAGCAGATTACTACTACATTGCTAACAATTTTTCAGATGAGAGCTCCAAACACTGACAAGGTATTCTGAGACAATTTTCCCCAGTAATGTATATACAAAGTACTCCACTTGCAAACATGTTGCATCAATAGTTTGCTTGCCTTACTCGCTGTGTTTTTGGGTTTTTGTTGGGTTTTTTCCATATTTCAAATAGGGTATAATAATAATATAGTAGTGAAGTCTTAGTTGCATTGCTGCAGCTGAACATGTGGCCCACTTAGAAAACATTAGTAACTGAAGATTCAGATACAAAAAATTTGCTTCTCTATTTCCTTATCCATTACAACCCTTCTAAAATTCCTTATCTCATACAAAAGGACTAGAAAATAAGTACCAGTTCCTATTTGTAAAGGAAACACAAAACAACTAAGTGAATGCCAAAAGATGATTACTATTACCTTTTATTCAGATAGCATTTTTCACTCAATGCTCAATATGAATTTTAGGAATTCATACTAATGAATTCCTAAAAAGCCTTGTGAAAGATGTAAAGATTACCATTCCTAATCTTGAAATTAGAAAGCATTGTACTATCTGTAAGGAACTGAAGTCAATTATAGTCCACAGATATACATAATTGCAGTAGTTAGCTAAAAATAAGTATCCTGTGTTTTGTAGAATAAAACAACATGCTACCTATTGTTTTGTTGCACCTCTTCATAGTGGTTGATGAAATTAAATTGGAAAGAAAAATGGTCACTTTGGGCAAACATATTGTCAAAACAGAAACAAACATGTTGTGAGACATGACATATTTTCAGCTGTAGATACTAAAAATTTGTCTTTAATTTTTTTTTCAATACAGAGGAAAGTATTCTCTTTGAGCCCAGGCAGAGATCACCTGATGAAAATAGCTTCTTTCAGTTTGTATTACTTAGTCACTAAAAAAGACTGCAAACACAAGCTTCCTACATTTTTTTCACTGCACAAGAATAAATATCCAGATAAATAATGATTTTCATTTAGAAAGAAAAAAATTCCACCTTAATACATAATTTGGAGAAATACCTTTGCCCAGAAATCAGAAATCTGTATTGGTTGGAATTCTCAGAGAGAATGCACCACATGAAATGGAAGACAAAAACATAGATTAAAAGAAAGTAATTTGAAGAAATGCAGAAACGAGAAAGGAAAAAAAAAAAAAAAATTTCAGGGTTTTAGCCAGTAACTGGCTGACAGATGCTGTTATACCCCCACTGCTCTCCCAGGGCAAGATAAAAGGGGAATAAAGAGAGACTTTAAGGTTGAAAACAAAAACTAGAATATGTTTAATGAAATACATAATAATAATAATAATATTGAATTACATACAGTACATGAGCATGTAAATATATTCAAAGATATAAAGGAATATGCAAATACAGAGCCAATGCTTGTCAGTTGGCAATTACTTCCCAACCAGAAAAGTCCCAAACTGGACTCAGCAGAGGGAGTGGCCCAAATCCCAAGATCCCAGTAACAGACCACAGATCATTGCAGCAGCTCCCTCCTGCCTGCTTGGGGAGGCAGGGAAGGTGACTGGTCTTGATGAACTATATTCTTCTCCATCAAGAAAACACGAAGCAGGAAAACCTGCTTCTGCATTGCAGAGAGAGCAATGACAAACCAACAGATCAGACAGAACCAGCACACCAGCCAGAGAGGGCTCTCTGAGGACCCATTTTAAACAGAGCACCATGGGCAGGAGCGCTGTGGTTGCTCCATTGTGGCCACCTGAGCCGCCCTCTCCTCCCCACAGGCACAGCTGCTCCCCACAGAAACTGCCCCAGTACTGGGGGATCCCAGGTGGTCTCAGGTCAGTGTAGTCATAGGCAGTTCTTATCCTGGTACTCTCAAACCAGGACAACATGGGGGTTTTTTTGTTTGGGTTTTGTTTTTGGTTTTGTTTGGAAGATAAATGCTTAGTTACAAAGAATCAAAATTTATCTTAAAATGAAAACAATTGTTTGGCTTAATGGACAGGCAAGCTAAAAATTCTGTTAGTGACATTTGCAGACAAAGATATTATTTTAGGATTAGACAAGCATACACAGCTCTCTGAAGGATTACAAAAACATTTGAGAATACAAAGAAAAGCAATTTTTGGATGTCTTGCCTCTCTCCACAAAGCCTGAGCACGGGAAGGCGGGAAGGAAGAAGGGCGCAGGAAGGGGCGGCCATTCCCGCCCTCACGCTTATTCTGAGGTACTTCAGGGAATGGGAGGCAACATGCAATCCTCTCTGTTCTGTCCCCAAGATCCCTCAAGGACTTAAACAGCACCCTCTCCCCAGGTGCTCATATCGATACCATAAAATTGGCCTATACCCCTTCACACTGCAGCAGACCCCCTGCCCTCAGTCATCCCCACCCCCAGCACTCACAGCTCTTCCTCTGCTTTGGGGCTGAAGTCACTTGAAGGCCCCGTACAAAGGCAGCAGAATGGAGAGAGTTCTCCCAGGATGCTGGCCATGAATGAAGGGAACTTTTCCCTCATGGTCCCTCAAATTTATACTGAGTATGACACATAAGTAATGGAATACTTCATTTGGTCAGTTTGGGTCTCCTGTCCGGTCCGCTCCTTCCCACAGAAGGGCCCCAGCTGAGACGCCTTTCCCTCCCTTCAGTTTCCAAAACACAAGAAATTTAGCAGAACCAAACTAGGATCCTAGGTAATCAGACCTTTGCTTTTACAGAGATCTCTCAGTCTTGCTGCAGGATCAATAGAAGCTCAAAGCCTAGATCCCAAAATCCTTATTAATTGTTTTGTTTCCTTCTGTCTTTGCACCATACTAGAGGGCCATTTTTATTCTACATCACTTACACTTCACAGTGGGAATGCAGAAATATTTTTAGATTTCCCAAATGTTATGAGGGTTGCTATGCCACTCTTTTAATGCCTGTTTTTCCATCTTAAAAATATCAGACAAAATATGATTTTTAAGACAAATATTATGATGTAAAGTACAGGAACCAACATCATGAAAACAGTCAGTTTTATGACAAAATTTTAAAAACTCACAGAACCTGAACCTAGGAAGCAATTTCTGCATCTGCTGCTGGAGCAAGCACAGTCCAGTGATGCAACCGTACCATTAAAAATGAGACAGGGTGGCTTTAAGAGAGAAACAGGAAGCTGTAACTAGAATCCAGCTGAATTGTGAGCTGAGGCACTTTACCCTGAGGCTGCAAATGAAACAGATGTGTTCGCAGTGAATTTCTGTAATATCTGGACTTTTTTTTGTACCAAAGGTGATAACACTTTCCTTCTTGTGATTTTTTTTTTTTTTTTCACATATTTTCCATAAAGGGAATGAAATGGAGAAGTTGAAGAAACATGTATCAGCAAAAGATGAAGATCAGTTTTATCATCAGGGAGCTGTGGAGTTGCTGGTCTTCAATTTTCTGCTCATTCTTACTATATTAACAATTTGGTTGTTTAAAACTCATCGATTTCGCTTTCTGCATGAAACTGGAGGAGCTATGCTTTATGGTGAGTATAAATTCAAGTGCCAGTTTAACATGAGACTAGGTGCATATTTATGACCAGGCACTTGAGATCAAGTACTGACAAAGCTCAGAAAATGTGCTTAATAAAATGTCATCAGCTCCATAACTCTATAGTAAAATAATAATGTAAAAGTTTCTCTCTCTCAAAGTAGCTAGAGGCTGACTTGTTAAAGTAGCAACTGTCAGGAGCCAAGTACCATCGTGATGTGTACATTATGTTCCTCGATGGGCAGACAGCCACTGCATGGCACTTGGGGAGTTTCCTGTTTTAAAAGAATGAAATGCACAAAGTGAAAGAGATTATTTACTTTGCTTATTTTCCATGCTTGTTTTGTGTAACATTCAAAGGTGTTAGACAGGAGCCTTGTCAATTAAATTTTCATGAGATTTTTCTTTTGTTTTTTTTCTTCGTACCACTGAAAAACAGACTATGCAGAATGCCTCTCTAAAGTCTTCTCTGAATGCTATCATTGTACTCTACTTTGGTTTGCCTGTCTAGTTCTAATCTTCTGCTATTAACTTTTGCAGAGCTGTGTATCACTTTCTTGCAGAACTTTCTGCATTGTCCAGTGATAAGAAACACTCTCTAGTTTAATGGTATACACTTACATGTATAATGATTTTTTCTGTCATTCTCTCCTATTATGGTTTCACTTTTCTCAAAGTTTATGACTTCCATTTCTGTAACTTTAAAGCACATACAGGAGGCTAACACTGTCAAAATGGAAGATAAAAATAAACAGCTCAGTCATTAGATATCTAAATTCCAGCCTGTTTTGACTCATCCTGATTCTATGCATATCACATACTCCAGCAGTGTAATACAAAAAAAAACTAGTTTTGTTAAGATTGCATATTCTGAAGAATATCTGTTTATCATGGCACACCACATGAGAAAACTCTACAGACATTCAACAACAAGCCTGCAACACAGAAGGCAGCTGAGCCTAACATTCTGAAATAAATGTTGAATTTCCTCTTTCTACATAAAACATTTTAAAGCTATCTCAGTTCCACAGGACTGCAGCCAAACAAGAAACTTCCTCGTGTCCATTTCAAACTATTTCATTAGAACAGGCTATTTCATCTTCTGTTTCTTGGCCTATTTTCTCAAGTGACTCAACACTTCGAGGGAAAGAGAGCAGAAAAAGAAACTCTTGTATTAAGCCAGTCACTGAGCCAACATCTGGGTGAGGAAGTCCATGGGATCTCTTAATTCTCATCTGTCTGGTATTTATTTTGAAGTTGTGAAAAAATATTCTCTGATAATATTCCCTCTTCCTATTCTTGAAATCTTTGCACATAGAAAAGGCACTTCAACTCAATCAGTTGAGACTGAAACACATGTCACATGATAATTATTTGAATGCAATGGTATATATTGGCAGACATCACCTAGAATGTTGTTTAACATTTTATGGGATACAGGCTACACAGCATTCCTTGGAATAGATCTGGTCATTACATTTTTTATTAATATCTGTCAAAAGTAAAATCATGAAATACTGTGCAAGATATTCATTATTATAAACCTAGAAAAACGTAGTTATAATTTACAGTTACATGGGTCACTCTCCTACAGTAGTTTCATTTACACAATTGCACTGTTTACCATGTGTAGCTGACATTTCTTGAAGATCTAGATAAAACCCTATCAAAATAGAAGTAAAATATGGAGGAATACAACACTACACTACACAAAACAGTACTTAATTAGCATTATCCATCTTTTGGTTCTATTTTGCTGCCTGCCCAGAACATAATCTGCACATCATGAGGATAACCAGCTCATGATATTCTTTTTATCAGTTAAGAGATTAGTTCTCCAGCAGGACAGAGCTTTTAAATTAAAATATTCATGAACAAAGGAAACATTACTCATGATTGTAAAGAAACTATCTATTTAGTCTTATTTATGGTAACCTTGAAACAGGGAAAAAAAAGCTAAGTTGTAGGTAGGAGCCAAGAAGCTGATTAAAATCTTTTATTCCTTAAAAATTTTGAATATGGGCTTAGATCTTTAGCATTGTTATTTTCAATAATGAAAAGGAGGTAGAGAAGTTCAAATGTCATATTAGAGGCATGAAATCATCCCGGAGCAGCTCTGGGAGAAATATCTTCATGGCAGAAGAGCCATGTCTCCCTGTCTCGTCTTGACAGAGAGATAAATCCTGCCCTCACTGATTTTTTGCCTTCACTATCAGAACTATTCTGCTTTACACCTGTTTAGTACAAACAAGAAGTCTCTGCCCTATAGTTTACTCCAGCCCACTGAGCTCTTTACTAGATATGTGAATAGCAGTACTGGGAACCAATAACTGTGCTTCAAGTGATACAAAAATATGGCAAATTATTTGCAGTCTGTGTCCCAGGGTGTGATAGATGGGTCTGTATTCCTTATCAAGGCAGCATATCAGTACAGGTACAGCAGTTTAAAGGATGAAGAAAGTGAAATATAAGGAAGATCAGTGGGAAACAAAACAAAACACCAAACCAACCACAGGAACACAAAAACAGGAAGAAGTCTAACAGTTACAGAAAAGTGCTGAACAGCTACAAATTCAACACTGGAAATAGCCTGATAGAAAGTTCTGTTAAAAGTACAGAACAGATAAAAGGGTTATTTGGGGGTTTGATTTGTTGTTTGCTTTTGCTTTGTTTTGTTGCACAAGTATTTTAGGAAAAAGAAGTCTATACTGGAAACTGTCTATTTAGAAACTTAAAAAACAGAGAGGTATTATTATTTTTTTTTAAATCAAAGCAATGCTTAGCACTAAGTATAGCTATATTCAAATTAAAGGTCTTTCTGTAGCTGCAAAGAAAAAGATATTTAGCATAACCCATAAGAATTAATTCTACAGAAATACTACATCATTTCACAAAAAATTACACCTGTGTGCATATAACTATGTTTCAAGGCATTTAGCACAAATTATTTATACACTCAAATTATTTTGACACCCAACTGAAAAATCACTAATGAACAATGAAGAAGAATACAGACTTACCTGTTTATTCATTTCTCTGTTTTCTGGTATTTCAGAGAACAAGTTTCTCTTGGTTTGAGCCACTAAAAGACTTAATTGCCTGTTAGTCAGCTCCTGCAGGGCCTGGTATCTTGAGATAGCCCAGTCATAAAATGTTAGGTGCCATAGTCCCCATATAATACATAAGTCATGGCTCTCCACATTAGTGGGGGAATAGCCCAGAGCTAGCACAATCAAAGCTGAGTGTAAGCATGCAAATTTCTGATCCACCTCAAAATGTAGGTATCAGAGCTAGAGACAGGTGCCACCAGTTACCTCTGATAGAGAGATCAAGGCACAGATGCCTGCAGGTCAGCAGACAGAATTAAACTTTAACAAAAAACTAACAGACAAAAAACTCCCCTAAACTAGCAATAAACCACCGATACAATTTGTGCCTTTGACCTGCCAGGTTAATCAGCAGCTTTGGTTGAAAATGTTCTCAGCTTCAGTAGCTGTGACCCCTCAGGAATGTGTGATACCCATTAGGGTGGAGGTGAGGCTGGATGAAGATGTACCTGCCTTCAAATTTCTGCTTTGTGGGACAAGCTGATCAGACTGGAAGGAAAACATAAAAATAATGAATCACAGAATCACAGTCACTGTAGCACTCATAAGAAATGGCTTTGGATTGCAGTGCTTAAAGATGCTTCTTGAAGTTGTAAGGGGATTGGAGGGATGGGACTAGAGGTCTACCACTTTTTTTTAGCTTCCCTCCAATTCTTCAGCTCTCGGCAAAGGTGCAGTGGGAATTCTTGGTAGCCCTTCCTCAGCCTTTTCTGAGTATCCTATGCAGTGTGTGTGGGAGTGTTAAAATGCTGCATTTAAATAAATGTGCATAAAAAATTAATTAAATAAAGCCTTGGTACTAGTTTTGAAGGAAAATGTCTTAAGTTAGGAGAAACTGAGATGGGAACAAATGGATTTTCAGTCCTAGAGTACAAGATAGGTACTTTGCTGTGTGCTAGTATCCTCAATTGCATATGATTTTGCAATTACAATTATTTGATGCATAATTGATGAAATACTATTTGAATGTATAAGGTATTATACTGTACCTTGGTATAATATTCACCTGTGATGTCAGGTAAAAGGTGCAGCACTATTCCTGACTCATCTTCAGAGAGTTTAAACTGCCAGATTCCTAGACTTAAATGGTAAAACCAGACTTTCTGTGCATGCCAGTATGAAATCAGAACCATTTGTTAAGAAGGTATGTTTTTACATACCAAAGTCTATAGAGCTTTGTGAGAAAGTTTTCATGTTTCTTTTTCTGCCACAAAACACTGCAAGGAGATGAGAATTTTTTGGTCTTTTTTCATAGTAGATACATCCAACTTACAGTTGTCTTTTTTTTTTTTCTTTAAATTAAGTATAAAGAATGTTTCAGGAGATAGATTACAGAGGCATAATTTCAGTTTGGAAGAGGGAGTAGTGAAAAAGAACACATTGTACACCTATTTAATAATAAATTATTTCTATTGGAATACGATCTGGGCTCCTGAAATCTATTATGAAAGAAATGCTATATAATTATTTAAAGCAGAAAGTGCATTCCATAAATGCTAGACCTACTAAAATATTAAATACACTCTTCCCTTTTTTTTAATTCACAGGGGGTTTTATATAAGGTCTTTACCACATTAATTATTACTGAAGGAAGACTACAATCCCATCAATTATATTGACTCTTGCAATATAGAGTAGTGATAGCAATTATCTTTGTCTGAACCTTTTATAGAACATTTATGAATATTCTGAATCAATCCATCATTACGGATCCCGTATACATTTTGTTAAAATTTAATACATTATAAGATTTCCTTGAGAGCCACAAGGACTTCAAAGCCCCCTTGATGGTCTGAATAATATAGATTGTTAGAATCTCCTCTAATGTAATTTCTCTGTAATTCTGGAAGACATAGTGTGAGGTAAAACTTACCCAGAACTTACCCAGAAAAAGACAAGTCATGTGACAAATGCTGTAAATGACCAAGAAATGCAGCAATAGAGGTATTTGCCTCTGCAGAATGGAGGCAAAATTGCTATGCAGACTGCAGAAGGCAAGAAAAAGGGAAATGAGAAAGGAGACAATGAGATGGCTGAACAGGTTGTAATGGTAACTTTGTCTAACAAAATGCATTCAAACTCTCTCCCATCTTGTGACCTGATACTGATTCTAGCAAACTGCATTGCCTGTCCCTAAGTAGTAGTTTCTGCCAGTGTCCTTGCAAAGGCATTGGTAGATGTCTGCAAAATGTATCTGTTACCTCAGCTAAGTTTATGTAATACCTGGTAGCAGGAGTGAAACAGAGGCTATAATTTAAACCTTTGAGTGATAGGAACAAGAACGGTAAAGGAAAAACAAAAAGTTTTCTATTTCAGAGAATGAGAAGTCTTATTCAAGCAACAAATGAAGTTGAATTTTGATGTTTTTGGAACTGAATTTGAGAATTAAATATGTGGTTCTTCTAGAGGAAATCTAATACAAATAAGATGTAAACTTTGACTGTTTAAACTATTTAATGGTTTCATGGGTTTTGACTCTTGACTTCAGACATCTGAGACTGATTTCTGTAGAAGTCATTCCTCATAAGAGCACATGCAGTGCTTTCTTTTTCCCAGAAGTTCTTTCCCCTGAAATTTTAAGGAATTTTATCTTTGACTACAGATAGATGTATTATCTGATTTATTTCACAAGTGCTATATAACTTACAAAAGTGGTCTTGGGATTTTCTAGTGCTTTTCTAAGTCCTCTACCTTTTAAAGAAACCAACCATACTAAGCAACAGATGCAAAACAAGCATAAATGCACATGCCTACTAAACAAGCAGTGAAGCTGTTACTCTGTTGTAGCATCAGTCCAGGAAGCTACAAACTTGCCTCACACCTGTGNTGGGCCACATGTTCAGCTGCAGCAATGCAACTAAGACTTCACTACTATATTATTATTATACCCTATTTGAAATATGGAAAAAACCCAACAAAAACCCAAAAACACAGCGAGTAAGGCAAGCAAACTATTGATGCAACATGTTTGCAAGTGGAGTACTTTGTATATACATTACTGGGGAAAATTGTCTCAGAATACCTTGTCAGTGTTTGGAGCTCTCATCTGAAAAATTGTTAGCAATGTAGTAGTAATCTGCTAGAATATGTCTGTGTTCAGGTCTTTCCACATTCTTATATATGTATTCCCATTTTCAGTGGTATCCATCTCTCTCATTAATTTCTGCCCTTCTAACTGGAATAAATTCTCTCCAAGCTTTGGTTGGTTTGCAGTCAGATGGTGCTTTGCAGCAGCTGCATCATAGTTGCAATACTGACAACAGATGATAAATCAAGAAGGAAGGGATCTGGATAAAATAAAAAATTACATTTTGGTTTTCAGAACAGCCTACCTGCTAAATTAATAAATTTTACACAGGGAAAGGTGGCTTGAATATTCTGAATCAATCCATCATTACGGATCCCGTATACATTTTGTTAAAATTTAATACATTATAAGATTTCCTTGAGAGCCACAGGACTTCAAAGCCCCCTTGATGGTCTGAATAATATAAATTGTTAGAATCTCCTCTAATGTAATTTCTCTGTAATTCTGGAAGACATAGTGTGAGGTAAAACTTACCCAGAACTTACCCAGAAAAAGACAAGTCATGTGACAAATGCTGTAAATGACCAAGAAATGCAGCAATAGAGGTATTTGCCTCTGCAGAATGGAGGCAAAATTGCTATGCAGACTGCAGAAGGCAAGAAAAGGGAAATGAGAAAGGAGACAATGAGATGGCTGAACAGGTTGTAATGGTTCCTTTGTCTAACAAAATGCATTCAAACTCTGTCCCAGCTTGTGACCTGATACTGATTCTAGCAAACTGCATTGCCTGTCCCTAAGTAGTAGTTTCTGCCAGTGTCCTTGCAAAGGCATTGGTAGATGTCTGCAAAATGTATCTGTTACCTCAGCTAAGTTTATGCAATACCTGGTAACAGGAGTGAAACAGAGGCTATAATTTAAACCTTTGAGTGATAGGAACAAGAACAGTAAAGGAAAAACAGTTTTCTATTTCAGAGAATGAGAAGTCTTATTCCAGCATCAAATGAAGTTGAATTTTAATGTCTTTGGAACTGAATTTGAGAATTAAATATGTGGTTCTTCTAGAGGAAATCTAATACAAAAAAGATGTAAACTTTGACTGTTTAAACTATTTAATGGTTTCATGGGTTTTGACTCTTGACTTCAGACATCTGAGACTGATTTCTGTAGAAGTCATTCCTCATAAGAGCACATGCAGTGCTTTCTTTTTCCCAGAAGTTCTTTCCCCTGAAATTTTAAGGAATTTTATCTTTGACTACAGATAGATGTATTATCTGATTTATTTCACAAGTGCTATATAACTTACAAAAGTGGCCTTGGGATTTTCTAGTGCTTTTCTAAGTCCTCTACCTTTTAAAGAAACCAACCATACTAAGCAACAGATGCAAAACAAGCATAAATGCACATGCCTACTAAACAAGCAGTGAAGCTGTTCCTCTGTTGTAGCATCAGTCCAGGAAGCTACAAACTTGCCTCACACCTGTGCTAGAAAAACTTTTTTTTTTCTTTAACCCAGGAGAATGTGACAATAACAAAGACATCTTATTTATCTCTCAAGGCATTTATGTTTACTTTTATCACCATGTCACCTGATTGCTGGGTAAAATTTAAACATCTTATTTTTCAGATGCTTATCAGCTACTTCCTGTAATTTAATTTCTTTCTTATTTTTCCTTAGTGAGTATGTGTATCTAGATGACTAGATGTCTTCCATTGATATTTAATCTGGGTAGTCTTAGCATTTTATGAAGGTGTTCATAATTAGTAACTGTAAAGCTATTCATCATATACATGAGATTTAAAATACATAGGACATAACAGCAGCATGGAAAATAAGTCTGAAACCAAATCCAAGCCTCTGCAGGGAGGGGGAGGTGTGGAAATAATCTCAGAAATGCTACCTAGCTAAATATTAGTCATTTATCCCAAAGTAATCTTGCAAGCATCCATGATAGCCAACACAAAGATGCACACCTTCCAAAGGACAATTGCAGAAGTACATTTTCATCTCTCTTAACTGGAAAGGGAGTCAAAATATCTGTCCCAGATAAGAGCTCTAAATTGTAGATAATCAAATCAATCAGTCCCAGTCTTATCTTTCTTTCCTTCTTCCTGCTTTTATTTTCCCATGTTAATACACTCTCAAAAATACACTCATCTATTGAAAGGAGCCTGTTCCTGAGGATACTGTATCAGAGTTTGGCCCCAAGAATGAAGTGTATAAAATCAGCAAAAGCACAACTGATTTTGCTATGCTTATTACAGCACATTAGTCATGCAGGTATCCTTCTCAACATATCTGTTGAAAATGCATTGGTTGAGCAGCACAGTTAATAAATACATTAGAATTATTTCAGCAACTGGATCACAAAAACAGGAGTACAGCTGAGCCTATGTTACATTGTCACCTGTATTCTAATGAAATTACTATTTTGGAAGTCATCCATGAAGTGGTGAGTGAGGCATACCTCTGTAACAGTGGAAACACTGAAAAAGTGGTGACCTAGCTTTAGTAGAGTTCCTTTTTCTCCAAATCAGTAACTGTGTAGCATCAGGTACTTAAAAGCACCTGAATCTCTTAGTTTTTTGTTTTTGTTTAGGTTTCTTCTGCTTGTTTTTTGTTTTTGTTTTTTTACTCTCCAGGTCTTATAATGGGATTAATTATAAGATATGCAACAAAAGCATCAGATGTTGAAAGTGGAACTGTTTATCAATGTGAGAAGCTGAAATCTGGGCCATCCACTCTGCTTATTAATATAACTAATCAGGTCTATGAATACCAATACAAAAGAGAAGTCAGCCACCACAACATCAATGATCACCAGGGCAATGCAATGCTTCAAAAGGTAAAACTTGTCTTATTGTTCTAGTATTGTTATTGTTCTATTATTGTTATTATTGTTCTAAACTGTGGGAGATATTTATTTGCACCCTTGAGAGAGGAAAAGAAGTTTCAAGCTAAAAGGTGACACAAAGAGAGAGGGGCTATTCTGAACTTAGGGTTAGAAGGGTAATTGAGAAGGAAGTAAAAGAACAGGAACTCAGATAAGATGCAATAGAACCCTGGCTGTCATCTAGCATATGACAGGCTGTAAGCTTGCAGGATGGTTGCCCAAACTCTTTCAGATGGCAGTCCCACCTCCTGCAGACACTGAGTTTATTTGCAGGTGAAGCTGTTGACTTGGATTCATTGCCACGAAAACTTTATAAACCCCACTAATATCTTTATTTTTTCTCTGTCTTAAAAGTGACTTTCTCTGGCAGCATAACACAAGGGAGGTCTGGCTCCTGTATACAGCAGAGCTAACTACAAACTCTAGACATTTAAAAATATATAAATGTGTAAATATGTAAACTTCTACAGATAAGTGTTGTTTTTTATAAAGCATTTTATAATGCATTACAAATTCTCATCCTTTCATTCACTACTGCAGTGATTTCACTGGCTATCCCCAGGGTTGTGAAGTCACTGCTGAAATTCAGGATGGATGTAAAAAGGGAAGTGTAGGAGGAAGTTTACAGTGCCATGGCCTTTTCTTTTTCCAAGTATATAAAATTAAAACATTTTACTGTGTTAGTATATACTCCTCCTGCTCTTTCAAGATTTATTTCTTCAATTTCTTAAATAAATGCTAATTTAAAGAACTCATGAGTCCAGAGAGACTTTTAAAAGTCTGTATTTTATGCTCAGATGCATCTCATATTTCGATAGTTTCTAAGACCTTACCAGTGTTTGGTTTTTATATTTTGTTTTGTTTTGTTTTACAATAGTGCAACACATTATTTTGCTTTTTTTCCCAAGTATTGCGGTTCATCTATCACAGTAATACATGTTCCTGTGTATTAAGATGATTATAATTTTAAAACTTTTAATTTGTTCTTAAAATGTACACAGGGGAACTCAGCAGAATAAGGGTTTAATGATCAGCTCAAATTCCTTGCTGGTGCAGCACCACTGTGTGCCTGCCTGTCCTTACTGCCAGATTCCTGCCATTCTCAGAAAGAACAAGACCATCAAAGACTATCAGAGCTGTGGTGGGTGAAGACAGAACAATACTGTGGCAGTCAGACTGGGCATATATTGCTGAGTCTTCATTCTTTTTCCTGCAAGTTCATCATAATATGTTTTTCTTATTCAAAGTATGTGTTTTGTTTCTAAGGCATATGTACTAACCCATTCCATTTGAACATCCATCAAACCTTCAGGTACACTGCAGCTCACTTCTGTTAAGAGAAAGGAGAAGCACTAATTCACACAGAAGTTTCTGTTGCCCTTACAAGGGACTGCTAAATTGTCTTTCCACAGTCTCAATTTGCTGGAAGATTCTCTGAAAGTTTCAACTGTGAATTGGGGGTTTCTCTGTATTACTGGAGAGGCCTCAGCATACATGGATTTTCATGCCTTTTTCCTTTAAAATTATCTGGAACATACCCTCTTAAAAGGAAAATAAATAAATAAATGAAAAATTAAAAAAAAAAAAAGCAAGAAAGAAAAGAAAAGAAAAGAAAAGGAAAAAAAAAAAAAAAAAAAAAAAAAAAAAAAAAAAAAAAAGCACAGACATAAAAAACAGAAAACATGATTATCCCGTGCTCTGTGTTTTGTACAATGGTAATTCCCTTGACCTCTTACAATAAGAGTTTACTAATTTTGTTTATCAGAAACAGTATCCTGTGCCATGACTTACAAACAGTTATCCTTTAGAACATGGTTTGGAGTAATAAAGCATGCAGCTAGGATTTCTGATAGCTATGAAAAAATATTTGAATATATTTGCTCAGTTAATTCCAAAATTAACATATGATACTATTAATTCACAAGTAAAGAAAATTAATTTTCTGTCATGTTTTCAATGAAGTTACCAGCATAGGTAAAGTTGATGGCACTTTATTAACCACATAGATTTTTTTAATTTTGTAATTCAAAGTAAACAGAATGGAAAAAAAGGCTGAGCGTTCACTTCTAGCCCATCAAACCAAGCCATCAGTTAGCCAGGCAACAGAAGTAGTCTTGCAGGCAGGTTTTATTCTTTGAAAGCCAAATGATTAACATAAAATACTGTATCCTTAAAACATCACTTTATCTGAACAAAGGATCTGCAAGCCATTCATCACATCCTGTCTCTTTTAAAATTATTGGTATAATATAGCCACCTGACAGATCAGTAAACAGTGCACAGGCTTAGCAAAGTATTTTTTCTCCAATAATGTTGTGGTTTTAAACAGGATTCTGTTTTATTTAAAGCTCCTTGTTATGAAGTTCAGTGACTGAATGCTGTTGTGCAAATATGACAGATGGAATAAGAAGTTTTGCCTTGCCTGACATCATCCACATTCTAGCATCACTTTACAAATTTTAATGAGTATTTTATAAACTTTTTCTGGCTGTTGCAGGAACAAAAATGAATGTTTCAAGTGAATGGAATTTGTTTGTAACAAACTGCATAACAGTGGACAAAGTGGTGTCTGCTGCTGTGCCAGCCAATGCCTTGGGGCAGGAAAAGCAGAGAACCTAACCCAGTAGCACATCTTCATTTCTGAGAGCACACAGCATCTTAGCTATATCTTTGCAGAAAATAACCTTTGCAGAATGGCTGAATCCAGTCCTTAACTTCTTGAGGATATAAGGAAACCCCTTCTCCCATGAAACACATACAAGACAGGTAAGCAATAAGACAGTCACTGCCTCTCAGATTTCACAATACAGTAACATATTGCATCTTCAGTACACAGTGATAGATTACTGTCACTAAAACCATACAAAAATACTTGTAAGAAAAGAACTCAGAATTGCATTCTGGCCTGCAGACATTGAAACTGTTCTTCAGACTAACCTGATAAGAAGTTACAATTCAAACAAATCCTATCAAATTAAATGCTACTTTATTTACCCTCTCTTTTGTCCTTTCTGGCAGATGACCTTTGATCCTTCCATCTTCTTCAATATTTTGTTGCCACCCATTATATTTCATGCTGGATATAGTTTAAAGAAGGTATGTCTCTCTTTCTTATATGGGATTGCTACTTTGTAGATGCAGCAAGCTAGTAACAAAGAGTTAATAATTATATTGCATGGGAAGAACTTGAGAGGAATAGAAGAAAATGAGTCCTGCGTGGGGCTCATTCTACTGTGTTTCTGCATCTGTGCAAAGATTTGATTTAGTGGTTTATAACACTTGGGGATGTTTTCAGGGGATGTTTTCACCCCTTTGGATCTGGTGATGCTGCATGTAGCCAGCAGCCTACCTGAGTTTTATTTACTGCAAGGTCAGGTCTTTGTTTGCTCCAGGATGAGGCTATGAGACTGTTTACATCAGATACTTTCTGTGGAACCTGTTACAGCTCTGAAGCATTTGGCCAGTTACATGTAAGAGGGCATATCTTGCTCACATTCCACCAGGAAAAAAAATTGATCATAAAATTTGTATTTTCAAAAAAATTGTTTCATCATATATTTGAGATACAAGTTTTAACACGTGACACTTCTAGGTGCAGTGTCTCAACTTGGTTTGAATATTCTAAAACTGATGTTTTACAAAGGACTTTTTTTCAAACTTCCTCCCCAGAGACATTTTTTTCGTAACTTGGGATCTATTTTGACCTATGCCTTTTTGGGAACTGCCATCTCTTGCATTGTCATAGGGTAAGTGAATGCCTTCTGCTATTGTTGCAGAAATCATTATTAATGCTTAGGTTTTCTTCTCAATTGAAAACTAAGGTGTAAAAACATTGTGGACCCTGCATGGTCAATATACTTCACAACTTGTATTACAGATAAAGTAATTCCTTACCAGGGAATGTTCAGATGGAAAAAGCAAAACTCTTGTTTTGCAAGAATTGTCCAGGGCATTCAGAAAACCATATCCTTCACTTCTAGTCTGTGACTGATGTAACAAGAACTGGTTTCTACAACCCTGTACCTTTAACATTCTGTCCTGAGAAACAGACCCATTCTCTCAATTGAAATTCTGTGCTTCTAACCAGAATTCCTTCTGGAGGAGACCAGACCTGTAAGATAAAAGGAAGGACTTTAAATTTCAAAAGGGTATATGCCAGATACCTACTGGCATATATATAAAATGACCAAAGTAATTTCAAAGGCCAAGTACAATTTTTTGGTTGAAGATAATGCAAAAACCTCATTCTGGAACTGTGAGTGAATTAAGCCTGGATATGACTAAATGGCTTCTGCAGAAAAAGAGGAAGAGAAAAAAGCAGAAGGGTGAAAAATTCTGTTTTATTTCCCTACCTCCCTAGTGAAAAGTTTCTAACATTGTTTCAAAATTTTCCTAACTAAGGAAAAATTTGCTAGTCAGAAATGAATTATCAATTTCCAGGCTGTCATGATGTGAAACTTTTGTCTGGTTAGCTCAATCAGAATTAAACAAACTACTTTAAAATAGTTTTGGATCTTAAAGGTGCCTCTGTTTCACTATATTTGTGAATACCACACAGACAATTCAGCTCTCATGTTCTGGGAAAATTCCCATAGCAGGTGAAAACAAATGGCCAGAGCTCATTTCTGCAGTAAGTGTGCTGAGAAAAGCAGTGCAGTGTAGCATCACTGTAGCATCACTAGGCATCCCCTGGCATTTCTGTGCTACAGAGCATGCTGAGCTAGCTCAGTCTGGATTGTCTGTGGAAGTGATGGAGCAGTGCTGCATGTAAGTGATTAAATGTTGCTGAGAGACCTTGATCTTGCTGAGATTCTGCAGAGTAAAAATGGGAAAAATGTCATAGAACTTTCTGGTGTTCAGGTTTTAGACCAGGAAGCAAACTGCATTTTGTAGGACCTACTTGATGTTCTTGGGCTGTAGAACCCTAAAATAATCCATTTAAATAGATGTGTGCTATGGAAAGATTTATGGAAATACTTCAAGCTTTGTAAGTGTGCTTGAATTTAAAACTGGTAAAAATTCTCCACCTATGAATAGCACTCTCAAATTATAGAAGCAATTAAAATTTTTATTTCTGCCTTTTCCCTTTCTTTATAATGGATCTTTATGTCAAGATTTATACACTAAGTCAAGGTATAAGCTCCTTGCTGGCATTATTATGAGAAGGAACATTCTCCTTTAATGTCATTTTGATAATAGTAAAACACATGAATGACATGTAACTTAGGCTTCAATGATTTTAAAACTGTTCTTTTATGAGCATGTCATTATATCTCTCTTGACATCCTAGATTCCTAATGATCAAGTAGCTTAGTAAGCATAATGTCCCTAAGGCACTGTGGCTATTAAATATTCTCCAAGCAATAGTCACTCCAAATGTCAGGAAATGGCTGACTCCACAATGAAATGCAACATTCAAGTATGATCACCTTCTGTGTTGAAAACGAATTCAAGGTCTGTCTGGGGCTTTTTTACCCTTCATGTGAAAAAAGCTGCTGAAATCTATGGGCTACGGAGAAAGGAGACCTTAAATTTCAGACACAGATCTGTAACTCCAGGAGACAACGTGCCATATGTCTCATTTAATGGAGTGGAAAACCTTAATTTTATTTTTCTTTCTGAAATTTTGCTTCCCTTGAGAAATGGCACCTCATTCTCTCACCTCTCCTATTGCTTATTCTCCTCTGGAGAAAGATTTGAAGCAGAGAGCAGGATCTCGGGGGTCCTTCTTTTCTAGTGGGAACAGGCAGAGTCTTAAAGACCCAGAATTTTCAGAATTCCACAAAATGACATGGTTAAGCAATCAGAACAATTTCCTGCCTGGCTGCTTGATGTCCTTTACACTTAAAGCTCTCTATTTATCCATTCATGAGTCTCCACAGCTTGTGATAGAGCTCCAAATCATCCATACACATCTTCATGACCTAGATCTTGGAGTTGCTTCTTTTCATACCCATTTATACAGCTAATAGCATCCCTAAGGTTGAAATTATAAATTCAGTAAAAAAATCTACATCCCAATCAATAACAGTATGAGCTGAATGCTAGTAAATTACTGAGGTAAGAGTGGTTCTGGACTCATTAGAATTATTCCTGTGCTTCAACTCATTTGTCGTAGCCACTGAACATTTCTCTCTTGTAAATCTGTTGCTGATAACTCTGTGAGGCTGCAAAAAAGCAGCAGGGCTGCCCAAGCCAGTGATGCTCTTAAACATGCATTTGGTTTATGAGCTCTGGCATGTCATTGCCCTTTGTAAATGGAAAATGAGATAGCAGGTTTGATAATCTTGTTAAAAGAAACATAATATTGATGGTTAGACTTGATGATCTTAGAGGTCCATCCTTTCCAACCTTGATGATTCTACAGTTCCATGATTTTAGACTAAATTCCATATACTGTCGTTCCTGTATCCATGTTATTTTATCTAAAACAGAATAAATGCAGATAGAAACTACTACAGAAAGGAACAATTCATACTAGGAATTCAAAGTTCAGGCCCAAATTCAGGGATAAAGATCCCAAGGAAACTTTAAGATAGAGGAGTAAACACTGAGCACCACTGGGCCTTGTACTGTGTTCCATACAAACCCAAAATCCCCACTGAAATCATTGCAGAGAAGGAAGTAACATATTCACAGTAGGGCTTATGTGAATGTGATGCATGCTTACATAAAGTACATGTCAGAATAAGAGTGTGATAAGAAGAAAGTTGAGATAAATACTTCACTGATGGGAACTAAAACAAAATCCTCAAAAAAACCCATCGTAAGACATAAGGGATGAAGAATTATATTTGTTAACCAAAGCACAGACTTCTGAGATATTTCTAGATTGCACTGCTGTAGACAAATATTTTGTGTGTGGATATGATTAAACATGCTTACTTTTCATTATAAATTCACAACTCATATAGATGTACAGCAAATCAATATTCATAGGCTTAGACTCCATGCACCTGCAGCCTCTATCTGGGACCATGCTCCTCCTGCCTGGCTGAGTGACAAAGCACCCCTGTGTGACCTGCTCCTGGGGGCTGCTGCAGTGGCACAGCCATGGCAAAGAAGGACAGGACCTCTCTGTAAACCACAAAGAGCCAGGAAATATTAATAAAGAACAGAAATGTCATTTGGATTGTGCATACTCCTAGAGTGGAAAAGTTGCCATGGAGCACTCTGATATAACTGTGCCTGCCTCTTCTTGGTAAAACTTTCCTTTTATATTAAAAGCTGGCTAGTGGCATTGAGAAAAAGGACCTGTGTGCAATTTCAGTGAAAAAGCTGTCACCAGATATTCCCACTGAGGACAGGGATAGGAGGGATAAGAGAGATTGCTTTTTTTTTTTTTAAGTGAAGACAGTGCTGAAACACAATTACTTTCAAAGAAATACTGTTGTAAGGCATGCCTGCCCTTGTTAGCTGTAATACTGTCCTCAGCCACTTAACACACATGCAGGTTATAGTTACTCCCAAGCTGTCCCAACTCAACCAAATCACACCTGTTGCATCACATCTGACTAGCAAGGATCCATGCAGAGAGATGCCATGTGGGAAAGGAGAAATTACCCTATTCCAAGTCTCACCACATTTTCTGATCCTGAAATTGTCCCCTTCATGATGAAATCTGACTCTGGGTCTATATGATACAAGATCGTACAAGTTCCACTCTCTCCAGAGCTCTTTTCTCTGAGGGTGGCTCCAGCCTCCTATCTCCTGAAGAATAGTGTGGGATGATCAGTGACACAGCTCTTTACTCCTAAGAAAAATCATACAGGTTAAGTTTCTCTGAGGCTTTCTCTGATGCAGGGTGGCCAGTATCTTGCTGAAGCAGGCTACTTGAATTTCACAGACTGAGGGAATAATTTGTTGGAAGCAACAGATGTCTGCATTCCAGCCTCCTAGTAAGTGGCACAACTGGCTTTAAATTTAAATTCAATTTCTCAGAGCCTTGTCCAGATGAGTTTTCAATACCTCTAAGAAAGCTAGTTCCACTGGCTCTCTGGGAAACCTCTTCCACTCTTAACCACCCCCATTATAAGACTTTTTCTGCACATCAAACTGGAATTTCCCTTGCTTCACCATTTAACCATTGCCTTCCATCCTTTCACTACACATCACTCAGAAGGTGGTTTCACCTTCTCTATAACCACCTGTTAGCTGAAGACAACAGTTAGCTCTGCTCCTAGTTACAAAAGAAAGCTCAGCTGCTTTTCTTCTCTCTTAAATAACCCAGCCATTCATCTCTTCCCATTTTCATGCTTATCAGCTCCCTAACTATCTTGGTAATTCTCTTGACTGTCTCCTGTCAATCTCTTTTATACTAGGTGTCCAAAAGTGAACACATTACTGTAGTTGCCATCTCTAAAGTGCCAAGAAAAATATATTAATAACTTTCCTTGACTTGCTCACTGCACTTGCATGAATACAGCCTGCTTTGCAGTTAAGCCATCTTAGCTGCCATTATGAAGTCCACTTCTCACTCGTGCCCAACTTGATATCCTCCAGGACTCCAGGGGGTTTCTCTACACAGCTGTCTAACCAGTCCTGCTCCTGTGTGGGGGGTTATTCCTGCATGGGCTTATTCCATTTTTGCCATATGTATCTGGATATGAGCTCTCTATTGGTGACAGTGCAAGCTGAAGCAGCACTGAGCTGATGCTACTCAGTGAGCCTATGAAAACAGGGCTGCTGAAAAATTAAAAATTATATTGCCACCTGCCCCCCACTTGCTTTCTTGGTGGGTTTTGTTGGGTTTTTTTACCCTTTAGGAAGAAGCAGGGAGAAAGGTTCAATTTCACCTTCTGCAAGGACTACTGTTCTTATCTCTTTGATTTAAATTTTAATAAACTGTGCTATCTGATGGGATGCTTCTTTCAGAATTTATGCTTGTGATACATATTTTCAATATTCATAATGGAAGAGTGCTCAAGTATTTGAAAAATTCTTAACAATGTAGGAACAACCTATCAGAGCAACATTTGAGGTACTTGGTGGCAGTGGGAGTAGAAAGATTTGCACATTTCCCCTCTTGAGATGATTTTGACTTCTTAAATCAGCGTTCCCAGTGCCAACCAGGTCCAAGATGCCTATGGAGCAGAGCACTGACTTCATAAAGTTGGACTTATCTGTGATTTTTGATTCAGTTTCACTTGGGTTCTCTCGAATTGCAATGCCAAAACCACGTTAGATATTCAGAATGCAGCATATTTTCAGTCACTTACTCATATTTTTCCAGCTTGCCTAGTACGTTTGGCAAGGCCTGATGTTTCTGGAATTTAAAGTTCTCTGAGTGTGCCATTCAAATAGAAGACAACTTGAGCCAAGTTTGTACTTTGTGGCTGCAGTGAGAATAAAGCTGAGATTAAAAAGTAGATTAATTATAGTTTCAAGACAGTGAAGTTGTGAAATACAAACTGCCAATAATACTGGTGTTAGGAAGAGTCATTCCAAGATCATCACTTTCTTCAAAGGGAAGGCAGCCTTGCACTGAGCCCTGGCAGGAAAATAACTGATGTGTTTAATTGGTAACATGCAGCTCAGTGCCCCAGTGCAGTGGCTTTAATTCTTTGCTTGGTTCAGATCTAAAATAACTCTTCTGCAGCCAACAGCTGCAAATTGCAACTCACAGCTGCAGCTGGAAGGGGTAGCTCCTGCTTATCACTCTTGGTCAAAGAAGTTTGCTGAATAAAAAAATGGGTTAATAACATGTGAGTTTATAGAAGCTTGAAAATATACACTCACTGTGATATCTAAGTGTAGGAATTTTGTAACAGGAGTTTAAAAAGGGAGGAGGCTTTCTCGTAGATGTAACTCTCAGAGAGTCCTAGCAGTTCTAAAAGCTATAAAGTCGTAAGAGAAGCCTCTAATTTGCATGGCTTGTCAAACTATGGATAAGAGCCTCTGTTAAATCAAGACATTGATATAAAATAATGTTTCACAGACCACTAACACCCACACAGAGCTGAAAGTTCTTCCAAGAGTATTTTGTTGCATTCACACATGCTTGTTGCTGCAATGTCAGTCAAAATGTGTGGCTATTTTGCAGTAAACATCTGACATTGTTTACTGCATCAGAACTGATCATACACAAAACAGTTTTTCTTCTCATAAACAGATGTGCTGAACAGCAGGATGTAATTATTTGCATCTTCCAGAAGAGCCCCTCAGAATACTAAGGATTTTGAAAGACTTGCATTATGGGGAACACTAACAGTGCAGGGCTGCAGAGACAAATAGGAATACCAGGAGATTCAACTGGAATCAAAAGGATGTTTATTTTGGTATTTGATACCAGTAGTTTCTCCAGGAAACCAGCAATATATTTAAGTCACTCACTCCTCTGAAAAATGTGCAAATGGTATTTGTTGCAAAATAAGAAAAATACTTAAGTCCAGATACTTCCCAAGAAGAAACCCCTCGCTGGAGGGAACAGTTTGTTGGGGTGTTTTTAGAGTTTCTTCCCAGCTGCCTTGAAAGTTTAAGCTTTTTACTTCAGGAATTAACACTTTTGGACAGATCTCCTAGTATCTTCCCTGATCTTCATGGAACCTTTAACAACTGACAGTCAATGTAATCTTTAAAGGCTGCCATCCCCTATTTCTGTGGCTACAGACCCCTCGTTCACCTGTGCAATCAGCTTCCCTGGCTGCAGCATCGTTTGGAAGACTCAAGTTTGCACGACTACTTTCAGACTCTAAATTGATTTTCAGAAAAAACATCTTCTGCCCCTTGTCCATTCCTTTCAGCCATTTTGCAATTTCATCTTCTCTACCACTTTTTATTTTGATTCAATTACCTTAATCCCCATTGTCCCATGACCAACAATTAACTTCCCAAGCAGGTTTTTTTCCTCATTTTTAAAAAAATATGTATTCTGCAAAAAAAAAAAGTTTTACTGAAGAAAAATTACTGATATTATTTCCTGCTGCAGCAAGGGCTTTATGCTTGAATGTGCTCTTGAAATGCTGATTAAGCCTCCGCTCATAGTCTGCTTCACATCTTAAGGAAAAGTCAGTTTTATTTCTGCAATATCCTGATTGGGTGCTTGCTTGTTTTTTGCACCATCACCTCCCCAGCTAACCACACTCTCTTTGAACCTTATCAGCAACCGAAATTGAAGACCACAATTTCCACTCCTGTTTTGACCTCTCCCTTCTTAGAAATATGGGTGGTTTTGTCTTTTCTTTGTTACTTATGCACATGCTGTAAATTTTGAGCAGGATGATGTCACCAATAAAAAAAAACTTGACCCCAAAAAAGGTAATGACAAATAGAGAAACTCTGCAACAAGTGTATAATGTCACACTGACTGACCTAGATACTGCACAATTGATGCCTTTTTGTAGCCTTCTTATGTTGTATGAGAGAATTACTATTACTCTGATTGAAAACAAAACACAATTTAAAAAAAAAAAATTGCTAATTTTCTTTTCACCTACTCTTACCACCCACTCAATAGTGAAAACAAGGAAAGCTTCATTTTGCTGAGGAATAGGGATTATTTTCAGAGTTCCATTTGCCTATTTCACTTAATCCAAGTGAGACGTTAGGTGTGTTCCCTAAGAGTGATCTTCACTTATGTGATTTTGGGATGAGAAAGAATATATGTTTATGCAACCTCTGTGGAATGTAAGTATCACAAACTGTTCTTCTCACAGCAGAGGAACCCATCTGACACTATTCAGTCCTTGTGCAAAACATGTAATCTGGTTTATGGTTCACTGGTACATGGATACAGATGATTTCAGTTTCTCTCCCTTCAAACAGCATTCTGAGTGAGACTGCTCTTGACCACTCTTGTCACTGTCATCAAATAATGTAGGGTGGAAGTGACATTGGGTTCAATACCCATGTGAAAACAAGGAACTTCATTAATACCCAAGTGCTAGCTGATTCCAAATCAACACTTGTTATTTTTTGATCCCCTCAGAACAGTGGGTTTTCTGCCCAGAAGTCCTTCCATTGTGAGTGACTCAATTTAACCTGCTTTCAATAATCTTCCTCTTCATTCTGTCTTATCTTATTGTGTGCAGAAATCCCCAATCTGTGCTACAGCATAGCACTACTACCTGTCCACCCCACAGACCACCCCATTCAAAGACTCTTGCTCACACTTTAGATGTGGAAAAGTGCATGTGCTGAGAGATGAAGGGATGTGTCTATTCCCACAGTGTCAGCAGCTGACAGGTGGTACAGCCCAGAGCTTCTCTCATCACTGAGCTGTGGTACTCCATGTCCTGTATCCATATCCATATCTAGATACTCCCACTATCCCAAAAGCACTTTTTTGCCATCACCATTCAGGTGGCTCAAAAATTCTTGTTCAGTATGAGAGAGAACAGCCCTAGTGAGGCCAGCATCAAAGAGCACTGCCAGAGCTAGAGGGCTTACAGATGTAACTGGGTTACTCAGGATCTGGTTTCCTCTCCAAATCTCAATCCCTTTCTGGCATCCTTCCCAAGCAGCCCTCTGCTTTGGCCAAAAGGAACATTTGTGTTTGATCCTGAGACAGGCATTCAGAGCAGAAGCCTTACTCATGGTTTTATTAGGATCCTGAATGGTCCCATTTTGCTGTTGAATGTTGTGTTTAACTTGCAGCACATGTGGCTGCACTGTTTGTAAACTCTGCCCTCTGTTCAGGCCACCAGCGTTTCTTGCCACACGCATCAGAGGAGAAATAAAATCTCAACTACTTTTAAAATACAAACAGGCAATAAGAGAAACAGCAAATAGACGTTTTCATCGAGAGCATACAGTAATCTGTGAGTAAAAATGAAAATGACGCGCACTTTGGTGCATGGGGCAGCTGTGAGGGGAGCACCCGACCTCTTCCTGAGCCCCTCCGGCACCGGCACCGGCACCGGCACCGGCACCGGCACCGGCACCGGCACCGGCACCGGCACCGGCACCGGCACCGGCACTGCGCGGACCCCGCTGCAGCGCCCAACAAAAACCACGAGGGGGAGCCCGCGATCTGCCTGCGCCTGACCCAGCGGCTCCGCCCCGCCGGCAGCCGGGAACAGCATCCCCCAGCCGGGCACAGCATCCCCCAACCAGGCACAGCATCCCCCCAACCGGGCACAGCATCCCACCCCCCAAGGCAGTCACAGAACCCCCCCAACAGGGCCTTTGGGCCGTGCTGCTGACCCAGAGCCGGGGTGTGCAGTGCTGTGGCAGCCACTTCCGACCCCCATGACCCTGTTCCTCCTGGCTCCACAGTTCTTAGATGAAAGGAAAGTATTGAGAAGGTAATGAAACATTTTGGTTTATCTCAAACAAAGCTTTTATCAAGTGAATGGTTTCTATCTAGGGCTGGGAGCTGCCTGCCTATGAGGTGGGCCTAGTTTGTGGGCATCCATAGTGAGGATAATTGGAGTCAATGCTCCAGTTCCACATAAGAAAAAGCCAGTGCCAGCTATCCTGTGTACCATGCAACAGGGACAGCTGCAAAGTCTGCAGGAGACAGAACACTTGCTTATCCAATTCTGAGCACTGGTTGTAAGGGTACAAAACAAGTTACCAAACCAGGATCATCCTCTACATGTCTCTCTTCAAACACTGATCTATCCAAGGATGCTGAATAACAGTAAATTAAGCAATTTTAATAAACTA
Organism: Florisuga fusca; assembly: GCA_038090715.1. Classification (NCBI taxonomy): domain Eukaryota; kingdom Metazoa; phylum Chordata; class Aves; order Apodiformes; family Trochilidae; genus Florisuga; species Florisuga fusca. Next base: position 10,125,041 of record JAAWXA010000015.1, on the reverse strand, counting down.
ATATGAGAAAACTAGGAATGTCATGGGTATGAGGGTGTCTTTTGGCTAAAATAGTTGTCCAGTATACATTACTACCAGAATGCTAAAAATCAACCTGATTTTCAAATGTTTTCACTTAGTTTTCTAAGCATGAACTTAGTTACTGGAATCATGACACAATGATTTAAGGACTGGAAGTGACTCAGAAGCCTGAACTAGTTGTTAATGTACTGCTAGTGAAAGGCTTAGACTGCAAACCCCATTACACTTGCAGCCTCATCTGGGGTTTTTACATTACTCATCCTCTTGTGAGCCCCTCAAGGGTGTGACTGAAGTGCTCGTTTGGAAGCACTTTGTGCGAGCAAATGATGTAAATATATTTCCTTTATAGGCAAACAGATGCTCTGTCTTTGGGGCTATCAAACTGGTGTGTTCAAAAGCACACAACTCACTTAAAAATAAATAGAAGAGGAGCCTGCCAAAAATTAAGATCTAATGATAACTGTAAGCACCTAAGGTTTGTCATATCTTCTCCGTGACCTGAGACACATATATTAACTTCTCACTCTTCCTTATGAGCTGTCTCTACAGTGGTGTGGATATTATATATAATTATTACATGACAAGGGTGACATACATAATTAAAAAAAAAATTACTCTATTAATTGACTCTATTGACCTGCAATGCATTAACATTACTGTAGGGCTATATTGGTTGTTATCAGAGGCAGTGGGTGGTCCTGTTCATGTTATCCACTAATACATTTTATGTAATTAGGCATAAATATGCCACAAATATCCACAAGTTGCTGTAAACTTCACACCACGATCTAGCTGGAAGCGTATGTAATGCATGTAACAAAGGAGGATTATTATCTCTTAACTGTAGGAGCTAAGAAGTTAGTATGACTTCTTCTGATGGAGTGACTGAGTAGGGAAAAAAAAAAGAGTACTGAGAAACAGAGCCAGGATAACACCCAATGTGCTATTACAGTGACAAGGAGAGCGTCATGAGCTAGTGATCAAGGCTCACTGAGATGAAAGGTTGCCTTTGGTTTCAGTGTTTGCCCTGACAACAGGTGCCTGTGAGTAAAATCCATAGGGCTCACCTACATGTCCATGAAAGTTAGGGTCTGGCCAGGAGAAAAGTCAGCCTGACAGCCAGCAATGGTCACCTAAGGTCTGTACGATATTGAGACTTCATTGCTTCAGGGTATTCACTCTCATTCTCTACCTGAATCATTAATTCATAGACTTGCAGTGCAGGATATGCAGGATAGAGAGAAACAACACTGTGTTCTGAAAGAAAAAGAAAACAAAACAAAACAAAAAAGGAAAAAATTCAGTTTTTCTCATACGTTCTTTACCTAGGATGTTCTTTCCTGAGGTTGACTTGGGAAAACTGAAGCATAGAGTCAGGCTGCTTCCACTTCAATAGAACACATTGGTGTCATTTTGACACCTTTCCCCAGTAATTCATTATGAAGGACAAACAGTTCCACAAAGCCTCTCAGATAATATCCCCCCTGATCAAAGAGCCTCAGAAAGGGCTACTCTGCTGAAGAAAAAAAAAATGCCGTGCCACGCAGCTAGCTTGTCACGGGCTGTAAACAAGGTGTCTGCAGCCACACCATTCCAAACTATTTCTCCCCTGTGTTCTTCCTCTGTTCATTAGGCAGTGGCCTCTGTGTGGCTTCTGATTTGCAAGAATCAATTATTCAAATTCTGCCTACATACCTCTTTTCAACAACAACAAACCCCTTGTGTTACAAGGACAAAAGCCTTTGGTAACAGCCAGGACAGATGGCTGAAGCCAGCCAATACATTTCAGAGGTGTTGCCACACCTCTGTCTTATTAAACCTGTTTTTATCGGGAAACCTAATTATCTTTGATATTTTAATTAAAGTGCCACACTTGAGGATATTCTTGTTGTTTGAAAATCTCATATTCGATTATTTTTAATGCCTCCTAATGAAGGAAAACTGGAAAACATAATCCAACTGCAAAATAAAAGCTGTACAATCTAAAGAAATTAACTATGTATTTTAATTAAAATCTTATTTGAGGACTTTTTTTTTTTTTTTTTGGTGCTTGGGGATGGAAACACCACAATATTTTTCTGACAGTACTGCAGGAATTCTGTCTTTTTTCCATAGTGGCACTATTGCAAGCCCCCTGTCTCAAGGGAATATATAACAGTGCAGTGCCAAGGTGCTGTGCTGAGGTATTTGTGCCTTCATGCTTCCTTTTTGGGAGTACTTTTTGCCTCTAAAAAGATGTCTCAGTTACCCTCTTTCACTTCTTTAATCTCCTTGATCAGTCTAAACTACTCCTAATTTCCTCTTGGTAGCCTATTTTGAAATAGTCATATATTATTTCCAGTTGCTAAAATTTCCATTGGGATGCACTTTCTCTTCCTTTAGCATTGATCATCATCTCTCAGGAACAGATGCTGGGGAGGCAGATGATCTTTCAAATATGGCAAGGAAGGCTAGGAGGAGAGCGCCTGGAGGCAGATTCAGCCCCTGAGAAGCATGCAGTCCCACACGGTGGTGTTAGCTGTGTTAGCTTGCTTCTGCTAAGGAGGGAGCAACAGCTGAACACGAAAGCGCAATGGAAATGTGAAATCATTAGTGCTGTGATTCCTCCCCTTCATCCCTGCCTTTTCTCCTGACAAGGTGTTGCAGGCAGTTCTGCTTTCTGTGCTACGGAATAAATCCAAGCTCCAGTGAGTATAAATGGAGCTCCTGGTTCTGTTTTTATCCTTCACAAGTTCTCACATTCACTAAAATTAACCTGGTATTTAAAATATTTTCGATGAGCAAAAGTAGGTGCAAACGGTCAGATGAACAAGGCTGAACTTTTCTTCAGGCTCAAGCTGCAACAGCATAGGAAAGAGCAGGAAAAATGGGAACTTTCCTTAGGTCAGGTCTAAGTCCCATGCTTTGGTGCAGAATCCTGTCCCTTTGATGCCGTTTCACGTCCCGAAAGACATGGCAAACAGAATGTTTCAGGGTTATACTAAGAGCTCCCTTCCTGAGAGCCGGGAACCAGCCTCATGTAGCATTTTGCACAGTCAACGGCTGCTGAAAGCTGCTAATATCCACTCGTTACGTGCCCCGGAACGGGTTATTTGCCTCAACCAAGGTTTCCCCGGGTGAGCCGCGGTCCCGCTGCTGGGTTGGGCTGCGGACAGCAGAGGGTGGCAAAGCGCAGCGCACGGCCCGGCCCGGGGATGCTGCCGGGACCCGGCGCTGCCCCCTACCCCGCAGCCCGGGAGGTTTCAGCCGACTGAGCGGGTGTTTAACATTCATTTCCAGTCCTGAGGCTTCCTCATCTATCATGTGGGATCAAGATTTATTCCTCGATCGCTTATTGCTAGTGCTAGTGCTTAACTGCAGGCGGCTCTGCTGTGCTCTTCCGTCCTGTCTTTCCCGTTCTGTTTGGTGTTCACAGTACATTCCCTTACCATAACAAAATATTGTCATTGCTATTTCCTTGTAGAGCCTAAATGTCTGTTGAGTTCAGTAGGTATTTGACAAGTGTTAGCAATCCTGTAATGTCTCTAACCCTTACAATGCTCACAGACAGATCAGTGATAACTGTACAAGATAAATTGCTATGAAAAAAAAAAAGGAGTTATGCAAGTATATGTGCAACAGGCCTGAAATGTAATTTTAAAAGTACTGTATATAAGTTAACAGAACAAGAACTCCATACTGAAGGAAGTAGAGACCTTAGGGCCAGTTTCTAAAGTTTCATTAAGAAATTCCAGAAATACTAACTTAATTACTGGGAGCTGTGCCAACAGGCAGACTGAAACAAATAATGCTTACTTGTTTCAAAATCACTTTTTACTTTTGTGGGTATTCTCTAAAATTCTCCCTAATTCTGGAGGCCCATCCTGATTTAAGAAAGACTGCTCCAACATGATATGAGCAGTAACTCATGAACTGCAATTCAACCTATGGTACAAACTGCTACTGGAAACCATTTTGAGTAGTTGATTGTCCATATGGAGATTAAAGACAAACGGTTTCTGCAATTTACAGCTTGCAGTGAAATCTACATAGATATTCTGTAAAATCCTACTTGTGTGTTAAACAAATTTGGCTACAGCTGCTGTGTCATATCAAACCCAAAAGTTACCATAGATCATAGGAGGAAATGCTCAGTGATGTAATATCAGTTAATTTATATCAGTATCCTCCCAAAAATGGAATGTTCTTCAGTCTTGCTTGTTTAGGAATATAATCTTTCTCTTATCTTTGAAGGGACAACATGAAGAAATAGGTTGTGGAACAACAGAAATTAGAGCAAGAAAAGACCATATAGCTCATTTTTCCATCCTCAAAAGGCTACTCTGCAGTGCATTCCTGGTTACTTTGTGCAATATATATTAAAACCTGGGGGCAATTCTAGAGTGCAGAATTATCAATCCTTCTCTCTCTGCTTTGATCCAGCTATAGGATGAAGCAAAGCAGTAACTAATGCCATTATAGAGAACAAATGCATTTGCATTTCTACAGTGCTTCAGCTCTAGCTGTGAATGCCTAATCAGTCCCATTGCTGGAAAAATATTTTCCAGCCTCTTGTCAAATCTGTGTCTGATTGCAGTGCATTACTGCATAGCCACTTAACTCCACCCATGTCCTGGCCCACAGCAGCAGAGAGCTGTGGTGAGAATTTTTGAAGCCAGTGTTGGCACGTATGTAACACAATACAGCAGCATCAGTAAATACTCCTTTCACCTCAAGTAGAACACTGCCCAGCACAACATGCAAGGATAACTGTGCTTCGGGAAGAAGTGTTAAACTCTGAATAATGCATGTGTAAAGATCCCGGGGCACACTTTGGCAGGCATGGTGACATTTCCCCCTATGTCCTCACTAGCTTTAGCCATAATAATTACATTGCATTTTGATCACACAGACCCCTGTAGCTTTGATTGTAGCCTGTATTTCTTGTCCCCTGTTCTGCATGCTTTATCAAGAGTGATAAGCACTATTGAGAGGCTGCTACATTCTGACTCAGAAGTAACTGGACAGTGAGGGACATATATATAAATTTACCCAGAATCTGAGTACATTGCACCTGCTTTACTACCAGTAGTGTTGTTCTGCCTTCACAAACCTGGAAACTTAACATCAGTTTAAGCTTAGTACACGAGTCTCAGGCCTGATACAGCCCCTTTGTTTCCATCACCCGGCACAAAAGTGCTGTAGCCTGACCAGCTTAAACATCCCTGTGGGGGAGGGAGGTGGCTGGAACTGCACAGAACTGGCACACTAATTATTCCTGTGAGCAATGGACATGCTAGATAGAGGTAAGGACTGAGTATTCCTTACTGCTAAATTCCAGCTCTGCTCTCTCCTCGAAATCCCTTGATTCAGCTGCAGGAGCACTAGCATACCATGTAAAGGGAAAATGGCATTCAGTCAATTGTCACAGACTTGGTGAAAAAAAAGCACAAAAACACCCAACCAAAAAGTGCAACTTGCAATGAAATAATCAGCATGTTCTTACAGAGGAAGAAGTTGAGCTTCCTTTCCTGCGTTTTTAGTTTCTGTTAATTTATCCCAGTAAACATGGTGTCTTATAAAACACTGTATCTGCTAGATTTGGTTTACTGATAGGTAAATGTTTATATGATTCATCTAACAGAATTGTTCATGCTTACAAGAGAAAAGAGGACTTTCACTGAGCTCTTCAGATACTCAGAGCATTTGAATAATACACAAAACATGTTCAGGGCAGTGTCAGGGACTAAGTAGCATTGTAAGTCTGTAGTTCTTCATGCACTTACTCCATATTTACAACTTACTGACAGGAAACAGTGTCTTGAATTGAGATTCAATCTAAGCAAGTGAAGAAAAGGAGACACAACAGTTTTTTAGTGTTATTTTCAGCTAGCCAAATACCATATCTTGCCTTAATCATGTTTGTGTTTAATTCGATATGTAATTCACATGACAAGCAAATTATTTGTCCCCTGGTTTGATGTTTTTACGTATATATTATATCCCCTGTAATACATATATCCCCTGTCATCCACTGACACTGTTAGAGCTATTAAAAAGTAAAATTTTTTTTACAAACACCTCGATTTTTTCTTATCAGAAACATTCTTCATATATTCACAAAATAAATCTTCCATGTGAAAGCAGCTAATAGCTCACAACTGCATTTCCATTTTATCAATTTAATTATTATTCATTTGCTTCACCCAGGAAACATTTAAAGCAATCTTCCACTTAATCATTTCAACTAAAAGCTATAGGAGTAGCTTTGGATTATAAAGATTGTCAAACCTCATCCTGTAGACTGGGAGGAAATTTATTTGTTAAATAAGACACACAACCAGTATGCAGACCTTGTAATGGGAATAGCATGACCTGTAACTGGGCATGTGCTAGCCTTGGAGTTTAGAAACGTGCCTTTCATGAGATGAATTGAGTCAATTGTCCTAAAGATGTTACTTCCACTAACTGTCCAGAAATGTTGTGGTAAAACTCTCTTTTATACAGCTGACTTGTGCCTGTCCAAGTCCTCTTATTCAGACCCTAGTGCTAGTAGAATAAAACACCATTTTTCAGATGATCTGCCTTCAGGAGAAAGGAAATGAAAAAACTGGAGTGAAGTAGTTCTTGACACATCTGTAGGTTTATGCTAGAGGCTCAAACATATATCCTACAGGATTCTATAGGTTTATTTCCAACAAAACAGAAGGAATAAGCAAGAGCTTCCACCTTCTGTCTCCTACTAACAATAACTAAGCAAATGTCCTGGCAATTGCTATGCTTAAACAGGACTCGTCCTCGGTTGCTATTAGCAAGGAATACAGGTACAGGGTAGACCCACAGAATGCCCTGCTGTGTGGTTGGGGTTTGTGCAGTATGAACACCATATAAAGTAGAAAAAAGCTCCACTTTCTACATAGAGTCTATTACAAGGTTAAAGTCTGTGAGGCAGTTTACGAATCACTCTGGTATGGACCGGTTGTGACAAAAAAACCAACATGCACTCTGAAAATCTAATATAGGCTTGGTAGCATGTACAGGAGGTTTTCATTTGCATTGTCATTCATTACCCTGAATTTACCACTTGCTTTTAAACATACTGAAAAGCACAGGATTTAGGAAATTAATTCTCTAATCCCATACCTCCCTCTCTCCAGAAAGAACAGTTGCCTAATGTGTGATAGTTTGGTTATTATTAGTCTTTTCCCCAAGGGATTATATGTGAAAGGCTGGAAAAAGTTTGCCCTCATGAGACTGAAAGTAGATATTTCTGGCTACCAATCTGGCAGAAGTTTTTGAGGCCTTCTTTCAGGCCAGTCACTGGCATGAACCTCAGGCTGCCTGCAGAGTAGGGACAGGAATGAACATTTTTAATGTTTCTAAATTTACATGTTTCTAAATTTAGCAGCATTGTCAGTATCATAATTAACCATAATTTAAGATCTGTTTTAACAGATGGATATTTGATGCATTTTTATATAAAAATAACAAAATACAGCAAAGAAACAAAGCAATAAAGAAAGAGCTATGTTCTTTGGGTTTTATGAAGCAGAACCAACTACACAGTGTAAAATATATAATTAAAATATTTGGGTACTTACTGAACAATGTATGATACAGTAATATAAAGAGGCTGATGAAAATATAATTCTCATAACACTGCAGACTCATAACTGCAGACTCAGCTTCTTTCCAGGATTTGTCAAATTTTTAATTACAACTTCAGAAGCCACAATCCTGTTAAATGTGAGTGTTTTAAAAGAAAAATACGGTAGCACAATAGAGAGTCTCTTAGTGACTCTGCTGCTATATTTAGTGTATTAAAATAATATTTATATTTTCACGATTTTTCTATTTAGCACACCAATCAAGGACTGATGTACAAGCAGGAGATGACATTATTTGCCACAAGTTTAGTACCAGTGTTTCAAAGCTCAAGTCCTGCTGACTCATCCTGAGTCATATCAAGACAGGCACTTTTATCCCTGCAGAAGTTATTCAGTAGCCCAGAAGCTCCCTGTTTCTGAAAGTTTATCACACTGGTTTCATGTCATATTCAACCTGCCTGTAAGCCTTTCATTCAGTTATTTGAAATTTTTTTCCAATAAAAATAATCCCTGTTTTCACTTTACCAATGATCATCATTGTGCAACAATACTCCTAGAAACAAGAGCTAGCCTGGACACCAGATAGTTTGTCATTCTCCATTCCTGTTTGCTTTAGCAAGGATCCTGTTTACAAAACAGAACCAAACATAATACATTTGTTAAAGGTTGGATGGGTTTCTTTTCCAGAACACACACATTGATTCTCAGACTTGGAGAGGTCTAAAGAAGAAAATCTGGCACACGACTGAACCTCATGATGTAACCACACCCTGTCTTAGAAACATGACACTGAGAGATGTTCTTGTGTTCCTTATTTCTATGAGAGATTGAAACTAGCCCCAATAGATACCCAAAAATCTTTAAGCCTTAGCAAGGTCTATCCTAAAATCACCCAATTATTTAATTTAAAAAATAATATAAAAATTTATATTTCAAAACTGCATTACAAATTCAATGTCCATCTAGGGTACCTGACAATCTCCACCTATGGTATGGGCATGAATTCCATTTTTGTTGTTCTTGAGCACTAATATCACTATTTGACCAAGCTATTAAAAAAAAAAAAAAAAGCTAAAATTGTTTCAATCATGTTTCTCTATAGTTCATTTCATGTTCTATTTTTAAAGCAGGTTATTTTCTAATCTAATCAAAAAACTGATCATAATTATCTTTTAATGGTAACACAGGCTCATTTAAAGGGAACATCAGGTGCTTCAGTGAAAACATACTATAACAGATCCTTGCAAATATAAAATCATGGGGATAATGTATTTTGATGGGAAATATTGAAATGTTTCATATTTTATGTAGAATTCAATGTGTACATGGTATTTTTAAATATGGGGCAAAAATATCACTGTTTCAGAGTCTTGGGGGGGGTCATTCTAAAGTTTGGAGAAGAGATGAATTGAGTGACCAGAAGCACAAGTCTATCTGCCACATAGATTGATAGCAGGGCAGTTCCTAGTGATGTTTCTCAACTTGGAGAGGGAGTTCAAAACTTTATTGGTTCTCACTTCCTTGACTCAAAATACTTTTCTTCTGAATTTCTGATGGATCAGTCCTTTATTCCTTTTATTCATTCAGATCCGTGAGGTTTGAAGACTTTTCCTAAACAGGTCTTTTATACTAACATTCTAAACTGTCCTGAAACCTATTTCTGACAGTAAGATTTTGCTGTTACATGGAGTTCTGAAGAAAACTCATATAACAGGTTTTTTTACACAGGGAATGTTCTTGAGGTTGAAAAGAAAAGACAATATGATCCTCATATATCCCCCTGTCAATACAATAATGAGGTGATACTCAGTAATATTAAAACTTAGCATACTTGAAGCTGATCAAAGATGAAGAAAACAGATACAAACTTTTGTTCTTGGTCACAGCTAATCTGTGATACTTAGTGCTATCAGATGTTGTTAAAGCCATGGATTTAACAGACTCTTTATTAAAGTCAGACATTCATACTGATAATGAGATGGGATTAGGGGGTTTCACATTTCAGAGTACAAAGCACCCACGCATCTGAGAACTAGAAAGCAGCTTCTCTTATAAAAGGTAATTTTATAATGGGCTGCAACAGGTTTTCTTGAACTTACAAAAACTCTTGAATGTTTTGACAGGCTAAATTCTTCAGAATATTGGCATACTCTTGTAGGTAAAAAAGGACCTTGCATGGTATGATTGCTATAATAATGATAATCATTGAAATAACACATTGAAATAATTGGTGAACTGAATTAATTGCTTACTGAACAAATTAGCCAATTACTGAATCTGATTTACCTGACATCCTGACTGAATTTATGTTTTAGTTCAGTATGTGACAGTTGTGTCATCTAAGATCACAGAAATAATGACATTTAATTACAATGTTTTTACCTCCTGTAGTTAATACTATCTTATTTTCAATCTGTAAACCAGATATTTTCAGTCTCTTTTTTTCATATGGAACCCTCTTAGTGTTGGCTAATATTTTTCTTATTCAATCACCTTCTCTACAACAGTGATTTAGGTATTTAGAAAATAATCTACCATTACTCCATCTGGAAAATCTTATATCTGATTTTTTTCAGATTTCATTTTTACAGGCATGAGGGTATCTGTCTCAAAATACGCATGTAAGACAGTAAATTATTCAGTATCTATTGGAGGTCCTCTCAATTAATAACACTAAGAGCTGTAAATCTTGAGGTAGTATTTAAATCTTTGTACTGCTATGAAATATTCAGTGGCACTATGGTTTGGACACAGTGCAGCTGACAGGATTTCACGGCTCATTTGCCCAAGTAATTATGAGATTGTATGCATCACCCAAAGATCAAGTGCAGCAAGTTATTGCTTTTTCATTGCAAAGAGATTCGGGTTTTTATGTATATAATGCATAGTGGCTCTGATTTAGACAGAGCTCAGAAACACAGGAATCCTGAGGCTGTATGACACTCATTAAAGGAATATTAAAACCACATTAAATAAGATTGCTTAGTTGTGAGCTCCTGTCAACTGGTCTATATGTCTCTGATGTAAAACGTTGTTAAGCTATAGTACAGTAAGGGCTATTTGAAAGTCAGTCTGAAAAAGAGCAGGATTTTTGTTTAAAAACAAAACAAACAAACAAACAAACAAAGAAAAAAACAAAAAAACCAACCCCAAACCAAACCAAACAACAACAAAACCCCCACAACCTGAAATACCATTAACTGACAGTTTCCAACTTTGTCTGGTGACCCCGACTAACTTTTCAGCTCGTGTAGGTAGCTGACAACCTTTTTTTTCACTCCTCCCTTACTTTTGCTACATTGTTAGCATTACTTAGCAAAATCTGCAATTGCATCTTGAAATTTTGAACCTGGGCAAAAATGTTTTTGCATTTTAAAGGAAGGCATCTATCTATCTATCTATCTGCCTACCTACCTACCAACCATTCTATCCATCTATCTCAATAGATATTTCCCATAGCCTCATGTACCACAGAAAACTAACCAAAATAAAACTGCTACTGACATGTAGCAATTCTTCACCTTCTTGAGGATATCTCAATAGGAAGTCAGTTTTAAGTAAGGAAAGGTTCGGACATTTGGGCTTTTCAACCACTCTGGTCTTCTGCATAGACTCATTCAAGCCAGTCCTGAAGCATTAAACACAAACAAGGCTGGTCTTTCCTAAAGCCAAAGGATGTGGATTACTCAAGCATGACAGCCTTTCAGCTGGGTAAAGACACAGCCAAGGGTACAGCACCCTTGGCACAGTACCCATGGCACCACTGAGGTTGCTTTCCGTGACCCAGCGATGACACTGACACAGCCCTCTGCTGCCATCTCAGCACCTTGCTGAAGCCCAGGGCTGGGCTGGATCTCTTTTTCTGTGTTGCCACTTTGATCCTGTACCCATAAAGCTGGGTTGTAGAAGCTAAGATAAATACTTTAAAGAATGTTTGTCTTCAATTTTTCTGCCCTCAAATTTATGGAGAAAGCTGGGCTAGCTTTCCCATTTAGTATCTGCTTGCTTGATTGTTTGAATACCTCTGAACAGCCACCGTTTTCCCCAAAATCCAGTACCACAGGAATATTTAATGAGATAAGCTCCCTACAGTACATTACTGAAATGCAGCTTTTCATACATACATCTTATCTCTGGGGTGTAAAGTGTGTTTCTCATTCATATTACTCTTTCATATTTCTCATTCATGGGTTTCTCTTCAAACGGAAGATAATCTGTGACTAATAAAAAAAAATCTTTGTGGTAAATCTTTTCCATTGCTTGTTGGGAAATACTAAAAAAATGTGCTGCTTACCTCACCTGATGTCCTGCCAGGAGCACAGCTGTGCTCACTTGAACTGCTCATCAGATCTAGAGATGCTAAAGCTTTGCATATAGTTCTAATACTCAGCTTTGACCTGTCATTGTGCTTCAGGTAACTAAGTGTGCAGTGGATTTGTAAAACCAGTTATTTTCTGTTCTTCCACTTATTTCTGTAGCCAAAGACATTTTCTTCTTCATGTGTTATTTATACAGAATAGCTTAAGGTAAATTTATTATGGTTTTATTGTTACCTGAGACACTTCACTGAGTTTTTTTCCTGCTTTGTTTAGTTAGCAAATGATATATTGAAGAGAAACACCATGATAATACACTTTTCTAGTGACAATACAGATTTAAAACATGACAAAAAGAAGAAAATACAAGTCCATAAAGCCCTTTGAAATAATGCATCACTATAGCTAAATCATCTGTTGTGAAGAATTCTGTTGTACAGAAAAGTTATAAGACTATATTGATATGGTAGAAATAGATCAGAATAGAAGAAATGAGTATTTCATTTTCATCTCTACTATTTATAGCTTTCAGCATACGTTTTAAATTCCAACTTGTGACTTCTTATTATTGTTGTGATCAGTCAACCACTGTGCTACTTCACACATGAGCAAGAATAAAATAAGCTATGTTTCCTATTGCTGCCCTATTAATATTGCTATTCCTTGTGAAAAGAAAGAGAGGCAACTCATATTTTGCTGGCATGGTTACAATCTGTAGCTACGTTCAGTTGGCTTCAGGGTGCCAGATAATTATGTCTAGATAGAGCCAAATTCTTTAGAGAATCAAAATATGAGCTGAAAAATTCTATGACACTTAGAAAACATATTTGGCAAGGAAGATTTTATTACAAGTCTCATTCGTGATCTTTAGCACAATTGCACAAACAATTTAAATATGGAATTATACTTTTTTAAACCTTTAACACAATAAAGATTGTTAGCAGTGAGATTCAGCAGTGATCTTGCACTGAATAAGAAAACTGAAGAAAATAGAACTGCTGATTAAATCATCAGGCACTTGGGACTCTCTGTATTGAGGAGGTGGTATATTGTACATCTCCACTTAGCAGTTTCTGTTACTTTTTTATTATGTCCCTTAATCCTTAAATTAAGACTAGATTCTTTGCGAACTGATAAATTCTTCCTTTTAGTTTGATGTGACGATACACTTACTTATCAAAGAAGCAGCCTCATATAAACTAATTTGCTAATATGCATTTATTGCCATAAGTTTTCCAGTTTGCTCTAATGCAGAGGGATAGGTGCTGTGAAGCCAGTTCATGCAAGTTGAAGATTTTGGCAGGATTTTTCAGGAATCAAACATCAGCACAAATTTTCTTACCTGGTGACATAATTTTTAAGGCATATTTTTACCTTGAGAGATTTGGGGGATTTATTTCAATTTGTATTTGTCTCATCTCACATGTCCCTAAGCTACCTTATGCAAAGGCAGCCTGTCTGTCATGGTCGTTTAGTCCCTTTTGTTCACTGTTCATGCATATATAACCCCTCTCAACAGTTCTTTTGGACACCGTGATGTCTCGTGTTCCCAGAAACACTGGTAAATTGGGCTGCTTTTACCAGATGGATTTAGGTATAAAACAGCTTTTTCTTATGGATTTAGATGTTGGATATGCTGGTTACTGACATATTTCTTATAAGGACTTCTCCATCCTTATATATGGCTAGAGCTCATCTTTCTTATCTTGATGCCTACAGTATCTTTTTCCTTCACACTTGTGGCCTGATTCCATTTGTGACTATTCACAATTCTGTTAAAATTGTTCTCCTTACTCTTCTCTGACAGCTTCTTTCTTTGCATCTGTCCTCCAGCCTCCCCACCGTATTCTGCATCAGACATACCCCGCTTGCCTCTACATTAAAACTACAAATGATCTCTCTTCTACCAGAATTATGCTGGAGAGAAGTTTTGCTATTTAGAACTTTCTGAAAAGAGCTTCTGAAAAACCCTCAAAACAGTTGCACTATCTCTGTTTAGATCTCTTCTTAAAACCACCCATTAATAAAGGAAACATTTGCAAAAAAAAAATAAAATCAGAATTCTCTTGAGCTGCATCTAACGGTCTTCCAGAGCATTTACGCAGTTTCTTGTGTAACAACTACTCTGAAAAGTCATTAGGAGAGGGCTCTTTTTTTTCCCCTCTATATTTGTACAGGAGTTAGTTCAAGAATGTCCCACTCCCAGAGTAGCCTTCCTAGAGAGCAGCTAAATAAACACATTGACGAAACTTTGAGCAGTACCCAGGCAGTCAGTGTGCTCTCCAAACTCCTTTCCTCAGTGCATGGCAGTATAATATTAGTAGCAGCAGAACCATTGTAGTAAAAGACCTGGACCTTTTACATACTGGAGGTTCTTCCCCCTCCTTTTGTGCAGGCAAGCTTTAATGCAGTCCAGTTCAAAATTGCTTAGAATCATTAAAGCCTTCCTGAACTTTTGTTCTGGTGCTTCATTGTCCATTAATTACTTTGATTTTTGTCTAAAGTTCATTTTGTGTTGCTGTCCTGAGATTTTATGTGGTCTACTTGCCAATTCATACTGGAAATTATGGTAGTTAAAGCTCAGTTTCCCAGAAGATGACTCTTACTCCAGCAAGTCAAACATTTATATGGCATCTCCTCTAATTTGTAATGACAGCATTCTATGTTGCATTTTTAAGAGATTAGTTGTTTTGTAAGTGCCAGAATTGCATAATCTGGAAAATTCTGAATTCTCCTGTGTTTCATTACATTACTGTTTGGTTTTTGTTTTTTCTGTTGAAGTGACAAAATACTTGCTCAAACTTGACGCACGCCTCCCCACCCTTTCAAAAAATTTATGTTTAAGGGTGGAAAATGTCATCTCCTCTGCAGCAAATATAATCTGAGTTTTGTTCTTCTGTTGCAATTCTTTATTAATAATCCAAATCCATGACCAAATCAGTTACCCACTATTACTATTTGCAGTATCAAACCATCTCTAGTGATAAAAATTAAGTGTAGAAGGGCCCTAAGGCAGCAGCTCTGAGGATTCAGATTTTCAGCATAAGTAGAAGTCTTGTATCTATGTCAATTCACAAATGTATGCCTCCTTTTTGTTCCTCAGAATACTATTTCCTACTTCATTTTGGGAAAATAAAAGAACAATATCTCAAGTGGGCAATGCAGTATTCTAAATTATGCACTCTTCACAGTATAAATGCAAAATCCAGACATATACAGAAAATAGAAGTTATTTTATAATATTTATTATCAGGGAAATATCATGTAGAACATAAAGGTCCCACAGCTAGAAGGGCAACTACTTTCCTTAAGAACTTACAATATAATTTTAAAAGGTATGTTAAACACAGTTACTTTGCAAGTGTATTTTAAGGGTAAGATTTTCAAATCCACATTGGAAACTAGAGTTACATTGATTTGCAACTCTGCTTCTTTTTCCTTTATGCAGTCCTAAAGATCTCAGTTCTGTTATAAAAGTATTTTAAAAAAATAGCATTAGTATTCTAGGTCAGTAAGAAAGTAAAAAAGTACAAAAGATTATTTCACAAGCAAGGATCAGAAAGATGGAACCCTCCTACTATACAGATTCACAGCTCCTGATATTGTTAGCCTGATTTGTATCAATAGCTTTCACTATGTGCAACACTTTTCACTAGTGCAACAGTGAGCACTGGGTTGGGAATGCATCATAATGGGACAGGAGCTTTTTAATAGATTTTTTTTTTCTCATATATATAACAAATGGATTATTGAAGATGAATAAAGCAGTCAGATTTGCTGAAACTTGGTGGGTATAAAATTGCTAAAAATAACCTACGCCTATTAAATAATATTACAGCAGCCCTAAAAATCAGTATTAATTGGGGGGGTTTCATTCATTTTCATTTTATTCATAATAGCAATAGGAACATCAGCTTTGTCTGTTTTCTGGGGATTAATGTCTTGCTGCCTTATGCTTCCTTTATTGGATTTTCATTAAGAACAGTTCTGTTGCATGGTACTGAGTGATGTTTAATATCACTATTTTTGAGAGCTCAGGTATACAGCTGAGACCCAACTTTTCAATATATACTGGAAAAGTCAGACTACGTATTCAACTAGTGCTCTAAAAAGTGTTGTTATTAGTATTTCTCATTAGTAAATCACTTTTTGTTTAATTTTTACAATTAATTAGACTGTGTTGCCTGAGCTACCTTTGTCACTAAAGAAATGGATAAAACCAGGGTGACGTTTTTGAATAATAAAAATAATAAGCTAGCATACACCAGGTTAGAGACTGATCTCAGTTTCGCTGGTCTAAAAGGCAGATATTATTCAAGACTGCAGTCCCTCACAGAATCCAAATGTATGTCTGCATTTAGTGGGGTTTATGTTTGCAAAATGGGACCTTTCCCATTTTAGCATTACTGAAATTTATTAAGTAACACATGAATTTAGAATATAAAAATAAAATTCTGAGTTTGCAGTTCTCTTTTGTCTGCTTGATGAGGGTTAACATCTTGGTGATTAAATCAGCACTGTTGTTTAGTCTGATCTTCAGTTTTATTTCCCTTTTCTGTGCAGCTAAGAACTGAGTGGTGTGCAAGCTAAGGGCAGGTTCTGTAAATCTTCTACTGTACTAATCTTAATTCAGATCTCCTATGCCATTGACAGACTCCTGAACTCAGCTTTGTACAGACAGCAAGCAGAGACATATTGAAAATATTTAGTAATGCATAACAATGCTAAAGACCAGGATGATGTCTACACACTGCCTGTTTAAAGAATTATTATAACTAAATCTACCAGATAGTGAAAACCGAGCTTTATTTCTTATTTAAAATATTTTTAACTGGGTCAGAAGAGTACCTCTGGTCACAAGTACTAGCAGGTTTAGGCAGTTGTTTCTCAAAGATGTGTGTGTGCTCATGTCCATTCCTGTTGACTTTTGAGACAACTGCAAACCAGGACAGCAGCACCACTGTCAGTTTTTGAAGAACTCATTCCTTAAAGGAAACATATTTCTCTTGACTAACTTCACTGCTCATCATCCTCTGGGAATGGAGAGAAAGCAGCTCATCAATCAGGGAGACCCAGCACTGGAGAAACTGTTTTAGAGCCATTGGTGGCTGTTTGATAGGCAGCTGATGTTAATACAGACACAAACCCTTAGGACCACTGTGGAATTCTGTGGTGACCTATCTGCATCCCTCTTACTGCATTAACTAAACCTCAGACCATCTACAGCTTGGAAAAGTACCTAAAACCAATTTGTCACTGACACTCAAGCTTCTTGTTTAGTAGAACTTTATCTGCCAGTCAGATCTGCTGTACTTACATGACTTCAGAAACATCTTAGGAACATAGGTCTGGTCAAAATGCAGCTAAGTATGTGAAAGAACATAGCTCTGTTTAAACTGGTTTTTTTTAAGACTGTAACTAGAAAAGCACAGCTGTCAATTGATGTATTAATGATCCCATTAAATGGGATGGGGGTTTATATTAACTGAATTGGAAATGTGCAAAAATTTAAAAGTCTACTACAGGTTCTAACAGCAATTTCCTTTCAGGATTCCTTTAATTCCTTTCAAGATATTTCAAGGGTCTTGCTAGAATGCACATCTCAAATAGCAGTACCTAATTATATAAACAAATGATAACATTTCCTGTGAAACTACTGAGCATTTACCAGTGCATTTTAAAGGGTGACTTTGTTGCAGCACTGTCACTGTGAATTAAGTACCTGTCTCATTTGGAGACCTTATATGGAACTTTTAATAGTTGATAGTAGAACTGCCTTTGTTTAGATGTTCTACAACATTAGACACATTAGTCTTAATAATGTATTCTTAAGCTTATACTATCCTTCCTTTTGAAAAATAAGCAACTAAAAGCATGCTCCTCTGCCACCAGAAGATGACAATTATTCAGAAAAGTCTTTGCTTTGGAATTGCCTGTGATGTTTCAATAGAATACTATTAACAGTTGAGCAGAAAACAGAGTTTTTGTATGACTGCAGTTTATGTTCTATATTTGTGTTACATTTTTTTAAAAGAAACTGAAGAAAATAATAACATGCTTAACACTGTGAATTAAGCATGAGGGTTATATAATCTGGCTGAATGTCTGTCTTACCTTTTCTCCTGGCAGGTTGATAATGTATGGTTTTGTGAAGGCCATGGTACATATTGGCCTATTAAAAGGATGGGAATTTCACTTCACTGACTGTTTGCTTTTCGGATCACTGATGTCTGCCACAGATCCAGGTATCCATTTAAAGTAAATTGCTTTTTGCAGAGTCAGAAGAATAAGAACCTAACAACTGCACATAGTGTAGAAACATTCAAAGTCTGAGTTCTTGATTTTTTTCATTCCCATAAGTCTTAAATGTCCAATATGCCAATAATCTTAAGTTAAATTGATGCCAGAGATTCCCTCTGTTTGTTTTAGTAACTAGTTTGCTTTGGGTTAGCTCACAAACTGTACAAGTGAATCTTTTGGGATGACTGGGAAAACATTATTTTCCAGTTTTCAGCATTCCTTTCTGTTCATGACTGGTACAAGAACTGCTGTAGCACTGGAGTTTCATGATTAATAATCTAGATATTGCCTCTATGTGTGATGTAACCCACTTTAAACATACGGAGAATTTAGCTTCCAGATTTGTTCATATAAATACTGTTTATGAGGTATCAGTTTACAATCTGAGTGCAGCATTTCATGATAAATAAAACTCTAAAAAGACAGACACCAACAGATTGACATGAATTTGTAGATGTGAATTTAAAACCTAAAGTTACAGTAAATAGCCAAGCCTAACAAACAGATGTAGTGAATTTTGCAATTGCAGAATTACAGAATTGTTTACTTCTGAAAGGATGTCTGGAGGTCTAGTTCAGCCTCCTAATCAAAACTGGACTAACCTCAAAGCTAGTCTAGGTTTCAGAGTTTTGTCTGGGTTTTGTTACATTTAAAATATTAATAAGTGTACCACAATAATTAAGAAGTGTTGCTTTTTGCATCCGTGGGACAAGACTTAAGGAGGAAGTGAAAAGGGGAATTTTGATATGCTAACAACAAAGAGACAAAGTTAAAACTTTTCAAGGGTACATTGAATTTTTGCAAAAACTTCACTTGAGTTATTACTGAAAATGGAACAGAAAGTGTTTTATGATTCACATGACATACTGCATTATTGTAACTATCCTTGAGAAGCTCCTCTGAGAAACTTACTAACAAATCTTTGAAATTCATGGCTATTAAAAGAGATTTAAAAAATCAACATTGTTCTACTTTTTTTTTGCTTTTCTTTAAACAAACCCTCAGTATTTAAGATAAGACTTTGTGCTTGTCATTTATCATTCTGAGGTTTTAGAAATACAATGTAAAACATTAAATTTCCAAAACTGGTTGTTGGAAGATTGCTGTAAAGGCTGAATTGTTATTTGCATATTAATCCAAGTGTCCAATATACTGCCCCTTATAAAATGCCCTAACCACTTTAATAAGATTCAGCACATGATTGGAGCCTGTCCTCAAAGCAAGAGAAAAATATGGCAACTGAAAGGAAAAAGAAAAGCTAGGAAAATACAGTGCTCTGGAATAAAAAGTTGTTTACAGCTTTCAAGTACGTGTCTTGACTGTGCTATGAATGCAGTTGATCTAGTTTCTTTTTCCATTTTCCAGTCCAATACTATTCAGTTTCACAAATGAAGATGTTCGTTTATGAGGAGAATTTTTTAAAGACAAATTGCACTGATTTTTATTAAATTACCACTGATTAATCTGGAACGATCATGAGGGAAAAAAAAAAAAAACAACAAAAAAGAGAGAAGGTCATCCTGAATTGGAAGGAATAAGAACTAGCAAGGCTTACTTTTCCCACATTTTTAAATACAGTTAAAAAGCTAACACTGCAGTTGACAAAACCACTTCAGCATGACAAACTGTCACTGATTAATACTCTTTGTAACAAATCTTCTGCTTATATTGAGTGTCTGTGTATGTCCAAGAGGTTTTTTAAGTTAAGGCTTGCTCCCTCTATTGTCTATTGAAAATATTTTATACTACATGTTTTTTATTGTTTTGTCTGTAAATTCCAGTCCCTCAAAGACTTAGAGAATTTTGAATGAATTTTTTTCTTAATTAAATGGTCGACATTACTGAAAATACCTAATTATGTTTTACTGAATTATAATTTCATGCCATGTAAAGAGCTCATAAAATAACCTGATTTTAAGTGTGATAGGTAACACACATATATATATATATATATACATAATGTTCTTAGTGTTCTTAGGTAAAATGTTCTTCGTGCTATAGAATTAGGATATAATAATAAATGATTGCCCCAAGATGAAATAATTAATTCCTGTCAGATTTGCTGCCTGATTTTTCATTTAATTCTTCACTGTGAAGGATTATAAACTCACTTCAAAAGATATTTAATTTCCCTTGGCTGTGGAAAGCAATTAAGTCTCAAAAGATGTTACAAACTAATTGGTTGACTTGACAGAAGTTGCTTTGATTGAGTTTCTTATTTGTAAAAGTAAAGATGACTGGTAGATATTTACATGTTACATGAGGAATTTTACTACCAGGGCAGTAAAGTAATGTTTGCAAGTTAAAAGTTGCTAATATTGTCAAGAAGAAAGAAATAATGTCATATCACTCTGTAGGTCTTACTTTTGAGGTGTTCTTGAAGATCATGAATAGAGAGATTTTTTCATAAAATTAGTTCAGAAGAATTGCTCCTATGTGCTATGGATTCCCTGATGTAGAAAACTAGCACTTGAACTAAGAAATTAATTTATGACTGGTTATACTTGGGACTGCATTTTGCATTATGGAACTGTGATCCCTAAACATCTGTGATACTTAGGGATGCCTCAATAAATTCTCACATCTCTAGAAAAAACAGTAGAAACTGTGGAGACAAAGCAAAGCTAGTTTCAACCAATTATTCATTTTACAGCAGAAGTGTCTAATTCCAACAGTTTATCATTTTCAGCAGAAAAAAGTTTCTTATTTCAAAACTTCAGGTGAGAAGTTTAATTTTTAAGAAAATTAATTTAAATATTCCCAAACTGTCATTCATTTAAAATGTCAAACCAGTATTTATATTTTCCTTTATTCTGATCAATACATATTATTTATCACGTAGCTGGGGAATCATCTCTTCTTGTTATTCCATCTAGGTAAAACAGGACAGATTTCACTATTTTGCTGTCAAAAGGGTTTCTCTGGTGTTAGTATTGTGTTTTGCTTTCTAATATAACCTGAATATGAAAGATTTCTGGTGTGATCACTTCAGAAGAGATGGAGCAGCTCCTCCTTATGTTCTTCTACACGTGTCACTCACCAAGAGCAGCAAAGAGAGTGTGGTAAAGGTGCTGCTGTGGGGAGTGGAGTTCTCAGCCCCTGAGCATCAGGGTCCTGCAAAAGGAAATGGCCTCATGTGTGAGTTCAAAGAAAGATATTCTGGCAACAGCTTCCCTCTGTGGTTGAAAGGCAGGCACAGCAATAAGCCCCAGCAATAGGCTGCTTCAGAGTACCAGTGAATAA
Organism: Florisuga fusca; assembly: GCA_038090715.1. Classification (NCBI taxonomy): domain Eukaryota; kingdom Metazoa; phylum Chordata; class Aves; order Apodiformes; family Trochilidae; genus Florisuga; species Florisuga fusca. The sequence goes on along the minus strand of JAAWXA010000015.1, from coordinate 10,103,575 downwards.
GGCATGAGGTGAAATGGCACAACAAAACTGGTACAGGCAGGAGGAGATGTGACCTCTGCCTTTACCATCAGAATATAAAGAACAACTCATCTGTTGTCGCCTCATCTGTTGTTATTAACACACTCTGTGCAATGACCTTCCTATCCAAAGGAGTTTTGTTTGTCTCTAGCACTTCTTTTTTTAAGACTTTTCACATTTCAAGCATATAAAACAGATTTTCCTTCACAAGGTTTGCTAAAGCGTGGCTATTGCTGAGCTATATGAACTTTCTTACCTTTGGTCACATAGGTAATCACAAGGCTCTTCTCTGAGGTTACTATGGTTACAGCTGAACTGGTGATGTGACTTGCACATCACTGTTATTGATAAAATTGGATATTTATCAGAAAGAGCACTTTCTGTTTCTCATAAAATCAAAGAATTATGCATTAAGAAATTGAATTTATGAATAGCAAGGTAATACATTCTATACACTGGTTATATAAGACTGCTTATAAATGTGGTTTTAATAAAAATATTTTTATGCTTCCTTCTTATTCAGCATTGAACTAAACTGGGGGTGGTGTGACTGATTAGTAGAGAAAGCAGTCTGTAATTAAAAATGCAATTGTTAGTTTTAGAGAAAAATTTATAGAAAATGTAAGGGAGATTTCTTTCATATTGTTTTCTCTGCTCTGATACTGCCTCCCCAAAAGGATTTAGGTCCATGCACTATGACAAATATTAATAGGTCTAGTCAAAAGACTGAGGTGCAATCATATGAGAACTTATGTAATGGTCTAATTTATTTCATGAGTTCCTTATTCTTTTAAAACATAACAGCAAAGAAGTACTGGATACAGTTAGTAGGGAGAATTGTAGTTTGCTGGTATTTGATATATGTACTTTTTACAGTAGGTAATACTGGCATTAATAACAAACCATTTTTTTTCTATGTACGTCAAGAGATATTTTTCACAAATCAGTTCCACAGCCACTTGTTCTGACTCAGGTACAAACAAAATCATGCTGGGCTTGGCATCTAACAGATGTTACCTCAGTCCATGGAGTCAAGGAAGACCTGAATCAGATTTCTGTTGGCACAACTACATGAAAATCTTAGATGTTTCTCTATTTCATGCTTCCCATAACTGAATTTTTTAATGAAGTTCTCAGCCCTTTCTGAGTCAGGCACTCTCATAATAACATGGTATTTCTATTGGTGTCAGTTTTCTACTGCCACAAAAGATGTTTGTTTGCTGTCCCCAATGACCCATCCTTCTAGCCATCTAGTTCTTTACTGTCTCTATCTTTGTCCTCATATGCTTAGATTGAAATGAGAGATGAAGAGATGCTGTGTACAATAATGGAAAGTAGTTTTGGTTTTATAACACGTATTTATTTACTGAATTGTACAAGTCTTTGAATGGTTAGCACACAAAACCCAAGCACCTAATTACTATTTCTGGGAAGCACCTTAGAAGGCCAGGGAGGTTGTACAGTCTGCAATGGGCCATCCAATGAGCTCTGCAGCTTCTTACAGACCAGATATCACCGTGGTATATGATAGCAAGCATAGAGTTTTAAAATTAATTTCCTTGAGTTTTTAAGTCATCCATTAGACAAAGCATGATGTGAATACTTTGGAAGATGATGACTATTCATAGGGCATTATTCTGTCCAGAGTGTAATTTAAATTAACTTTCTTCAATAGCAGAGTATCACGTCCCTTTTAATATGCCCGTTCTGAACTATTTCCATGGATTCTCATAATTAATGAAGGGAAATATAATCCTGAGGAAATAACTAGAAGGTGGTTGGCAAAACAAAAGGAAAAGGTTTTATTGAACTCTTAAATAGGGTGGGTATGCTCAAGATAATGAAATTTCCTGTTCTTATCCAGATAATATTTATCATTTTCATTAATGAGCTGGCTAATGCAATAGAGGATGCTTTTTTTTATATACAATACTATGCTGAGAGGGTACTGTAAACACTTTGAGGAGCAGGATTAGAACTCAGTATGATTCTTGCATTGATTTAAAATCAAAGATAAATATTACCCTTAGAAATAATCAGCTTCTTAGACAGAAGATAAGAAATGCTCACTGCTGAAAAGATTTTAAAGTTTACAACCTAAAAATGAGTCATCAGTACAATACATAGCAAAAACTAAACACAAAACAATAAACCCAAAAAACCCTCAAGCAAACAAAAAACCCAAAACCAAACAAAAAAACATAGCATTTTTTCACTCTGTTTCTTGACAGCAAGTGTCAACTACAGTACTTGGATCTGACTTTTGGCACTGTATTTCAAGAAAGATATGAACTAATTAGAGGTGATTAGAGGGCTAGAAAACATTACTGAAAGAAGGAGATTAAAAGAACTGCATCAACTTAGGGAGTAGATTTCTAAAATGAGTCTTTGAATAGGCAAAATGTTGCTGGAAACAAAAAGAAAGTAAATACGACAATGTATCTGTGCCTCGTTAGGTTAGGAATGGAAATTACAGAATTGGAGAGGTAGGAGGGGAGATTTAGGTTTGACATCCAGGAATAACTACATTTATAAATTGTATGAATACTGAAGAGCAGGTTAGTCTCTCATGGGATTTGTGGAACCAGCATAATTTCTGTTGTTAAAATAGATCTGATAAGTATCTGTTAGCAGTGGTATGGCTGGAGCTTGCTGTGTCTTGGGCCAGAGAAATACAGGGACAGAGCAGAGACCAGAACCTCAGTCAGGAACAGTCAGTGCTGTAAAGATCTAATAACCTCCATTGGAAGCAGAAATAACATTAGAAACAGAAGATACTTTCTGAGAACAGAGTGAAGTGGGGGGTCTCTCCCACAAGAGGCAACTGATGCATTACTGTGTAGCTCGCCTTATTATTTTGCTTCCACTTGAAAAAAAATTTAAATCAGATTTTTAGCCCAGAGCTGGGAGAAAATGCAAACAGAGAGAGCTGTTTCCTTCAGAAGCAAGAGGAAGGAGAGGAATATGTAAGCACCTGTCTAACTGGCTTGGCCTGCTACACATGCATACCAAGAGGACACAGGACTGTGATTACTGTTGGCTTTTACTCTTGTCATCACGGGGCCTATTAATGTGAGCCCAAACTAATTAGCTAATATGCAAAGGGTGGAAGTGGCAAATAATTTTAGAAAACAAGTCTGTTGTTTTGCCAATATCATCAAAGAATGGGAGACTAAATTGGGTCCACATTTAGCACATTAAGGCAGTGCCATTAATCAAATAAAAACATGAATATTGATATCGGTGAACCAAGAAAATACCTTTTGTTAACAAAACTTCTTTCTACATTTTTCAGCTGTTGCAAGGAAATAACTCTTTTCCTAGTTTCAATTTTAAGTGCACTGGGAGTAGGTGGGCAAGGTTACCAAAATGGTTAAATATAACCAGCTATTTTAAATATAGCTATATCAGCAAATGTTCATCTGCACATATCTCCTAAATTGTCTTCTCCAGAATAACACTTCAAAAATCTTCAAAGATAACACATCAACAGAGATCACTGACATAAAATCTCACAGGAGAACTGAGACTCTATTTTGGGTTTATGAACTGGTTTTTAGATTACACAGATATTTAAGTGCCATTTTAAAAATCTTACCAGTAATTATTGCAAAGTTCCAAGAAATGTGTTAGAAAATGCACAATTCATGCTTTTGTGTGAATTATCAGCAGTCATCTCAAAGCACAAGTGTATAATTTCATTTCCAAAATGTCAGATGTTGACACAGCACCCCAGAGGCACTCCTAATCTTTGGGATTCCTGGGCTATGAGGATTGAGTCAATTGCACAATTATATACTAGAATAAGCACCAGTGAAGCACTGAGTTATCACATAATTTTCAACCATACAATGCATAATTTTTAACCATAAAAGCAATTAAGGGCCTTTATATTAAATTTTGTTTGAAAAGGGAAAGTTCATCCATGCACAGGGAGAATAATAATAATAATATCAACACAGTACATAGACAGCCTTCTTCATTTTGAGATTATGGAGTACTAGATAGATATTGGGAAGGACTGTGATCCTCCTTTTGCAGGTAAGGAAATTGAGGCATAGAACAGCTGAGGCATTCTTTCGTATCTGTAGGACTTAATTACATCAATATGAGCCACATGTCTAAATGCCACTGAGGATGTGAGTCTAAATTATTTGCCCAACTTCAATTTAAATTTGACACACTCCAGGTTTTTTTCTATTGCACTAGTAAGGTAGAAAATCAAATATAGCACATAGGGAAGGGACTGACATTAATATGCTGCGGGAACCCTCAAATGTGTTACAAGTAGCAGATACCCTGATCTGGATGAGAGGGCCTAATGGCTACAGATATGCCAAACTTGCACTGAAGGTGGTTCTGCTGCTCTGTGGGATAGGGTATGGAGTAGTTGCACATGTTCCTCATGGAAGGTGGCTAACAGGTGGGTAAGTTATTGTATCCTTCTTAAAGTTAGTAAACCACTACTTGTGTCACACACAAAGTCCATGGGAAAGTGAAAACAGTGTTTCCAACCCCCTTATTTCTCCTTGGTCACAAGATCACAGTCCTTTATGCGCAGTAAAATATGCTGGAACATTTTAATTTAGGCATGATTCCCTGTGTGAGAGGAAAAGCTTTTTCCTAACTCAGCCCGAGCACAAAAATTCACTGACTTACTGGATTTAAACATCTTATAAATTTCAATTTTTCCTATTTGAATATTGTTATCTGCTTAGGTAAAGGACTTCTCAAAACCTGTGTTACAGCACTGCTTTATTTCTTTAACAGCCAGAGGAATATGAAAATAACAAAACCACCTTTCTTTGCCTCCATACAGTGACAGTCCTTGCTATTTTCCATGAGCTGCACGTGGACACAGATCTGTACACATTGCTGTTTGGAGAGAGTGTACTAAATGATGCTGTGGCTATCGTGCTGACGTAGTAAGTACACCCACCTCCATTCTTTACGTGATGAGATAAGGACAAATTTTAATTGCTGATATAATTGTCACTGATATAGGTTGTGCAAGTATAGATATAAAATTTGAAGTTTTCATTACAGAGATGTAATTCCAGAGTTGTTCTTGCTTTGTTAAACATGAGAATTACAATATTATTAATGGTCACTGTCTGTCCAGAATGCAATTTCAGCTCCTTTTCATCTAACCTAGAAAGCAGCAAGTTCTGTAAGATATGTAAGCTTAATTTAATACAATTTCTTTTCTTATCTAAAGAAGATACTTGAAAAAATAATGCTGAATGAGCACCTGTGACATAGGGAAACTATACAACTGGAGACTTTTTTTTTCCCAATCTATTATTTTCCAATATGAATACTACCAAATGGTACACAGTAGCTCAGTTTATCAGCTTCTGCCTATTGAATATGACAGAACTTGAGCTGATAATATGATCTTAACTTTATACATAGCCTTTTTCTCCTCAGGAATCCTCACACTGATCACAAATGATGGACCAAAATTACACAAATATGTGCTGCTCTAAAAACATAGATACTAAATGTATCATTCATAGAGTCTCAGGTTAACTCCACTCTACACATATGTTGTGCTTTCTGGATTATTGTTACAAATACAAATAGTCCTCCCAGATAATGTTAAAAGTAACAGAACTTAGCAAAATCAAAAGCCATTTTCTAGGATGCTTGAAGACGCTTCACAGTAAGCCCCGATTCACTATCACCTCTCCCCTTAAAATAGAGTTTCTTGAACTAGAATTCATCCTGTCCTTCAGAAAAAAAATACTTACAGAGCTTATGGTCATTAAAAATGAGCTTTATTTTTCAAAATCAGTGATGAAACTTCTAACAGTTGAATTGCATGAAACCCAAACAAAACTGTTTCACAATGAAAAAAAAAAGAAGTATTCCTATTTAATTTATCAATCTCCAATTATGAGTCTATTTATGTTCACGTACACTAAGCTCCCAACTGTTTTCAGAGCAAGAGTAATATTTTCAAACATTGTCAATTGTCTAAGCACAGCATTTCATGATTAGATACAGCGTGGCTGTCACATTCAGTTGGAATGTGTCACGTAGCACAGCACCTGGGACATCAGTAAAATGCACAAAATTAAAACTAACCAAAGAATAGAAAGCCCAGTTGAGAAAACAGAAAAGCATTAAAGCAGCTATCAGATTTGGAAAGAAGCATGTAGGTGAGAAAAAGTCTGAGATTTTTTCCTCTCACTTGTCTGTGTTTAGTAAAGGCCTAGGTGTTTATAGCTCATTTAGACTTTTAAATATTAGTGCAAGCTTCCTATAGACCTGTGAAGCAGTTCAGCTACAAAGCAAAGCTAAAAAGAAAAGTTGTCTGATATAGTATGTGAGTCATGAGTTTCTAACCTTTGCCAGTACTCAGATCTAGGTTAGGACCCTCAGCCTGCACATGGATACAGAAATCTATGGGTGGGGATGCCTGGTGCAAATGCTGACTCTTTCTTGAGTTTTCTTTGCTGTACGTGGGGGATTACAACACTTTTTACTATAGAATCTCTTGTCACTAAAAAAATAGTGTATTTTTCTATCTATTCAGTGTGACCCATACCTTAATTTCTTAGCATCATCTGTTTTACGTTTCATTAATTTCTGGCTTAAATAATCAGCTTCCCCACAAATTCAGTGTTTCTGCAACCTAACACAATCTTAATTCCTGTAGCCTTTTACTTAAAGCTGCACTGTCTGTCCAGAATGCAATTTCAGCTCCTTTTCATCTAACCTAGAAAGCAGCAAGTTCTGTAAGATATGTAAGCTTAATTTAATACAATTTCTTTTCTTATCTAAAGAAGATACTTGAAAAAATAATGCTGAATGAGCACCTGTGACATAGGGAAACTATACAACTGGAGACTTTTTTTTTCCCAATCTATTATTTTCCAATATGAATACTACCAAATGGTACACAGTAGCTCAGTTTATCAACTTCTGCCTATTGAATATGACAGAACTTGAGCTGATAATATGATCTTAACTTTATACATAGCCTTTTTCTCCTCAGGAATCCTCACACTGATAACAAATGATGGACCAAAATTACACAAATATGTGCTGCTCTAAAAACATGGATACTAAATATATCATTCATAGGGTCTCAGGTTAACTCCACTCTACACATATGTTGTGCTTTCTGGATTATTGTTAAAAATACAAATAGTCCTCTCAGATAATGTTAAAAGTAACAGAACTTGGCAAAATCAAATGCCATTTTCTGGGATGCTTGAAGACGCTTCACAGTAAGCCTCGATTCACTATCACCTCTCCCCTTAAAATAGAGTTTCTTGAACTAGAATTCATCCTGAAAATTAAAACTAACCAAAGAATAGAAACCCCAGTTGAGAAAACAGAAAAGCATTAAAGCAGCTATCAGATTTGGAAAGAAGCATGTAGGTGAGAAAAAGTCTGAGATTTTTTCCTCTCACTTGTCTGTGTTTAGTAAAGGCCTAGGTGTTTATAGCTCATTTAGACTTTTAAATATTAGTGCAAGCTTCCTATAGACTGTGAAGCAGTTCAGCTACAAAGCAAAGCTAAAAAGAAAAGTTGTCTGATATAGTATGTGAGTCATGAGTTTCTAACCTTTGCCAGTACTCAGATCTAGGTTAGGACCCTCAGCCTGCACATGGATACAGAAATCTATGGGTGGGATACCTGGTGCAAATGCTGACTCTTTCTTGAGTTTTCTTTGCTGTACGTGGGGGATTACAACACTTTTTACTATAGAATCTCTTGTCACTAAAAAAATAGTGTATTTTTCTATCTATTCAGTGTGACCCATACCTTAATTTCTTAGCATCATCTGTTTTACGTTTCATTAATTTCTGGCTTAAATAATCAGCTTCCCCACAAATTCAGTGTTTCTGCAACCTAACACAATCTTAATTCCTGTAGCCTTTTACTTAAAGCTGCACTGTCTGTTTTCACACCAATTTACTAAGTCCCATTAGTCGCATGTTGTTGCCACTCTGTGCAGAGACGCTGTGGCCAGTTGCCTTCAGAACTACTGATCAAACACACAAGTTCTCCAGGCCAAATTAGCAACTCTCCTATAGGTCAGGTCACCATAACAAACACCTGGCTGATTGTGATAATTGCAAAATTTCATTTATACTGTGCTATTTTAAGATAATCTGTGCAGAAGGGATCACTGTGAATCAAACTGACAGGGCTGCTGCAGCAAAGCTGACAAGCTGTTGTTCCTCTGGGAGAGCTGATGCAATCAAAGGCCTCTATAAGCAAGGGCATTGTGGATGTAACAAGGATTTTCTCCCATTTAAGTAACTTATAGAGGGGTTTACAAATGTCTCCTTTGATTAAAAATACTGTGAGCACAGGGAAAAAAACCATTTTGCAGGAAAATGAGAATTTAAATGTTCAAAATAAGTAATATTTGAGCCTGTCAATTTATTTAAGAAAAAAACCAAACCAATAACAGCCCTACATGACAATACTTATTAGATGACTAAACATGACAGCTTTACCCAGAAAAACATATGACTAATTATGCCACAACTATTTCCTGTGTATTTTGTTTTCCAAAGGAAGCTGACTTGGTATCTATGTCTGTTTACAATTTAAGCTTTTACAATATAAGCTTTACCTGTAGAAGAATTTTATATATGCTAACATTAAAACAAACAAACATGTAGGAAGAAAAGGTATTTAAATTTCTTCTAAGTGTTTTTAAAGATGCTTATAGTCTTTATGATTAGAGGTTGTTTCACTATTTGTAATTTAATTTTAGACAGCAGATTATGGCAAACCTTTATGAAAATATCTTTTCAAGAATATTTTTATTACAATTTTTAAGAAAGTAACAATTTTCAGTTCTTCTGACACGCTATATTTTATCAGCAAGAAGTTAACTTGAGCTTATTGTGCAGCTTCCAGAATGAAATAATATAATTTAAGATTATTTTTATTGTGTCCCTTGTATTATGATATGTATGCTTCATTTCTATACTGCATAGAATAACTTTGTTTGCTTTCTTGAGGGTTGGTCTATGATATAGTGAATATGTCATAAATGATTCTAGGTTATAGCTTTTTTACCACCGTTTGTATCATCTGACTTCCGAGTTTTCAACTTCTACAGATAAATCTCTTATTTCACTTTCATTCCTTTTTCATTGGTCTGTACCACATACTGCTTAGTGAAGAAAACATCCACATATATTTTGAATGCGCTTGCTGTAGGCTTGGGCTTGGCATAGGTTTTGCATGTTTGCAGAGAAAATTGATGAAGAAAGAATATAAGTTGTAGAAAAGGTATTGAAGAGCTTGAGATGTGACTGGAAAGTAGCTGGACAGGTCATTAGCACTGAGACAGTATATTTAGCTGTACTATTTAATCTTTCTCATGCAGAGTGCTCAGGGAAGGCAGGATGTGGAAAGCAGTATGAATACTGAGACATGTTAGCTGCTAACAAATTATCTGAGAGAACATTACACAAGAGATGTTTCTATTGCAGTCAATACCAGAAGTGTTTGTAACATCATTATGCAAAAGACTGGAATTCATTTGGATGCTGGCTCTGTCCCAGTGCTCAGTGGGCCTGATGAGTTTCATCCCCTTCCTAGAAGAGGTTGATAGAGTGGAAGTCAGGTGGGCAGCAGGGACATCAACACATGGCAGCGTCTTTCACAAGTCATTAAAGCCACAAAGTGGCAGCCAGGGGACACAGGACATGTGACATGTGGCAGGGAATGGATTTGCTAGCTCTGTTATATGCAATCAAGAACAATTTGATGCATGAGTGAAGTGGAAATCCTGGAGATACAGCGTGGTTGAGGATCCCAAGACAGCGAAGCCAGAGAAGAGAGAATCTAGCTGACATGTGAAATGAAGACCTCTCATGTCAAAAATACTAATTTCCCAAGAAGGCTTAGAAGCACAGATGTTCCTGAGAAGAGAGGAAAGTAATATTGCAAGCATCATTTTCTTGTAAAATTTGGCTTGTCATTTTTAAGAAAAGTACCCTAAATGCACAGGAAGAGATGATAACCTTGGAGGTTCAGAAAAAGTTGAAGAGGAAAGTAAAAAAAAGATACTGGGTTCCCTTAAAATGCATATTCTGCCTCTTTTGTAAAGTGCATATAGGTTGTATAAATTCCACAAAGTTAATTCATGCCTTGAAGCAAAAATTAAGCAACTTTTGCCCAGACTCTGACATAGTCAGGCTATGAGGTTCCCTTTGCAAAATTCCAGGACCAGCACCAAAAGGCTGAATTCTCTTAGAACACAGCAAGAGCTGGAAGCATAATAGATCCTGTTATTGTATGATTCCTTTCTGACAGAGCACTATTTTTAGACGAGATGAATATTTTCACTGATGCTCAGAGATATAGTATGTTTTCCAGAATTCAGTGACCTAGGATACTGCATAAAATGGTTTGGAATTTCCTTTTTTTGGGGGAGGATGTTCTCTTTTTTGCTTTCCAAATATCTGTGCTGGTAGAAGGGTACTGTAGCCCCTTTCTACACAATAAGCTTCTCTGAATTGCTTCAAAGGTTTACCAAGCTTTTTACCATAATGATAAAATTTCATTTTCCAAAGTTCTTGGAATATAATTTTTCTCTAACAATAGATTTATTTAAATTCCATTTTTCATTATCTCTCTACAGCACATAACACTATATCTGTGCTTGATAATTTAACTGTCCCTTTTTTAATAGTTTAAAGGGACTGAAATTTATGACAAATGACTTGGAGATTGCCCATTTCATCTTGCTTTTGTCTTTCCTTCTTTAGAGTAAACACAGCTTATCTACTACAGCAGGATAAAGTATAAAGGGTGAACTCTGATTCTTCAATGTGTTTGTGATACCAGGGCATAGTATTTCCCCTCAATGAGGGGGAAAGAGGAAGGGGAAATTGATAAAGGTGATGTTCAGCTTTGCTATGCCCTGTGAGGAAATCCCTTGTAAAAGTATGTTCGGAGGCCCTCTTAAGTATTTCCAGGATGGACTTGAACTGACACATCATCACATACCTCTTCTCTGCTAAAAAATTACTTCCATTCTATTCTATTAGCACTTTACACAACTTAGTATCATGCTCAAGCCATTCTTTGCAGTTCTGAAAGCTCGTGATGGTGCTTTGTAAAAAATCATGGCAAAGGTAACTGAGACAAATTCACTGAAGAAAGAGTATCCATTTCTAGCTGAAAATAATACGTAAAATAAAAAGCCAGAGAGTTCTGCTCAGTTTGTGCTGAGGACCCGCTAACATTGACATTTCTCAGACAGTGATCCCTATAATTGCCTTAGGAAGTGAAGAGAATTCCTTCTGTCCCACTGGTGATTCTTACTGACAGGTATAGCCACGATGTTACTGATTTTAGTTCTGTTCAGATCTCTTCAAAATGTAAGAAACTCTTTTGATCAGACAGACCTCAAATTGGAAATTAATAAGAACCTTTAACCTTTCTGGTTTTAGCTATTTTCTTACCTGTATTTTTATTACTTCTGTGGTTTTAATTCTGTTATGTCACTGAACTTTACACAGAAATAAAATGTAATCAGTGACTGAGGAAACAGACACATTTGACAAACAAATATAGGTACAAATATTCAGTTTACAATTCACTTGTCATTGGCCTGATGAGGTAACTGTTATCTGCAAATGTTACTTTCCTACTTTTCACAGTTTCTAATTGTGATTCCTTATTTATTAGATATTAAAATCATCAGTTCTATGAAGTACATGAAAAGATAATATCCACTTTGAAAGCTGTGATGGGTGTCTCCTTAATGCATATCTCAGTAGATGTGAGGCTCTCTCTTTGATTCTTTTAAGATTTCTTCTTTTGTCACGGACTGTCTCTAGCTTGGGTCCTTTGCCCTTCCATTTTCAGAGAATTATTCAGTATAGATTTCACCACCCTTTCATTTCTTAACTCATTGAATAACAAATTTTGCAAAGAAAAGAGAGCTGAATACTGGTATCATATTTTTCCCTTACACTGCATTTAGATTCAGAAAGTTGTCCCTAGAAGTGATGCTGTGGGCTTCCATGTGTACTATCTAAAAACCTTTTGTATCATGTGTAGTCAATCAAGAAACAAAGACTTCTGTATCTTCATTTATCTTCATTTCACTTTCCTCCACATCTGTAGGTAATTGAGAGTTCCTTTAGTCTAAGAATATGATAAAGTCTGTCAGCTTGTATCTCCTAGTGAGATTTATTAGGCACTGGTAGCAAATAGCAAAAATATGATTGCTTCAGGATTGAGTCATCCCATGAAAAAAGAATGCTTGTTTCTCTATTGTCTATTTTTAACCATTTTTAAAATCAAACATTCATGCAATTCTTTGTGTCTTTTACTATCCTTTTTCAGCCACTGGAGTAAAAAAGTTCATTTAATTTCTATTTATTTCCAACATGTATCTGAGTTGGAAATAGCAGACAAGATGTTATTCACACATCCTAGGCTTGTCAGTATGTATGCAATACTGTATAAAAACACTGCTATTCATAATTGGGGCCTTATGCACATACAATTAATTGCTTTACTGCACCTACACATAAAACTGTTCAGTCTGGGTACTTCTTGAAAAATGCTTAAGCTTCATTTCTTGACGACTGTTGTAGAAAGTATGCACAGATCAGACAGATGACAAAACGGTAAAAAGTAATAACACATGCAACGTTTTCCTCCTTAAAGAAAATAGGTGGCATATAGATTTCCAAGGGTGGGAAAAGGTGGTGAAATGGGGATGAAAGAGAAAGTAATAAATTGAACTGATGAAAGCAACAACTGGAAATTGTGAAGACATGCCTAGAAATAAAGCAGCCAAGGTGAGAAAAAACAACACATGAAGAGAAACCAAGGTATTTCATACTGCTTAAAGAATTATCACGACATAAACCTGTAACTAGCACTCTTTCAAGAGGAGAAAATTGTGTTTCTGCATAAGGGTGCAGCCAAAAAAACCTAAATATTTCTCTCAGGACAAATTTTGCAGTTTTAGGAATGGGTGTTTGAAATCATTAAATATTACATCATAACATGCACCTCAACTGTAATGAAACTGTGAAAAGGGAATTATTAGGATAGTCAGTTCTAAGGAGTGGTGCACTGCAATGTTAATTCAGAAAAAGAATGAGATTCTGCCAGAAACACAGGGAGTTGTCCCAGACCCTTTCTTTGTAGCTGTCTTTATGTGAATTAATTGGGCAGAACTGGAAGACCTGAGACTTCTAAAAGCTTAGTGAGAGCAGTGGCAGGCTTAGATAGAAAGGTGCCTTTGCAAAACCATACCTAGAACTCACAGATCAAAGTGAGACCAGCACTGGACCACAACAGGCACAGGAAGAGTTGCTCCATGGTACTGAGTTGCATGACCTTTGATCCTTGACAGAAATTTAGGTATCTCAATGCCTGTGAGCTACAGCTCTGGAAAAACGACTAACTGGATCTCTGGAGTCAGCCATAAGCTCATCCCAGATTAATAATACTGGTGATTTTATACCCATTAATATTCTTAAGGATTCATGACTGTAACAGCGTAGAGGGGAATCAAACAGAATGATCTGAAAACCTGAAAGAAAGTGAAATGCTGGATAGAGGCTCACATTTCTCTTACAGTTTCCCTTTGATCAAGATGAATCTGGCTTCCATTCCCAGTATTGTTGGAAGGCTTATGCACCAAGCAGCTACAAACCAGACAAGTAACACTGTAATTTATAAATTAATACAGCAAGGACTTTATCATGCAACAAGTTAGTGAGTGATTTTAAAAAGTAGATGAGGAATTCTTTCCATCTATTATTTCTACAATAATGAAATTATGGTTGTCCATCTGCTCTTTTTACCTCTGAGGAAGAGTTTAGTCCCAGCTTATTTTGTTGATAATTAGAGTTTCACATCACTGACCATCTGGAACAGGAGATGTGAGCACTGGGAAACTAACCAAACTTGTTAGCAGGAACTTTAAAAGAGTTTCTTTCCCAGAATAGTAGAAATCCCACAAAAAAGGATGGTGTCCTTGTGCATAAAACTTTCCTCCACGAGATTTCACTGTAGAGACCAGAGCTGTGCCCAGAGCTTCCCCATCAGGGGTGAAATGTTCTGTAATTTTTGCAATGCTCCTTATAGCTGGATTTTCAGTATGAAAACAGAGAACATTTCCAATGGAAAACTTGGAAGATAATGTTTTGGGGAGGTAATCCTCACCATAATATTTGGGGTTTTTTCACTTTTTAATCCAGTATCAGATTTAATCCAATATCATTTTTTCCAATATCAGTTTCATACTAAAATTCTACTGAGCTTCTAGTTATTAAACACTAAAGGTTTCTCTAGTTCTTGGTTCATACATACATGTATGTATATGTTTTGTTTATGCAATTTATTTGAATAGGCAGCCTTCAGTTGCAGTCTGCTAAACTAGAATAGATTTCAGTGAGTCAGTTATGGAGATTGCCCTCAGGGATGTATGAAAATGTAGCTTAGCTCAAATCATCTGGGAATGTCTGTACTTGTCAAATGCCACCAAATCAGACTAGCTGCAGGTACTTCTGTCCACTTACACACAAACAAATAACAAATAATAATACAGAGTGCAAGCTCAGAATTAAGAACACTGCTTCTAGTGCTTGCAAATCACATCTATAAGGCAATTATTTTGCTACATTTTCTGCACAAGTGACCAAATTGGCATCAAAGCTTCTGCACTTCAAAGATTTCTATTGGGAACTCTTCAGAACTGAAGTACACCCTGGTACGAGTCAGCTTGTTTTTTGAGCTCCTCCAGATGTTTTTTCTTATCCAAATAACCCTTCTCTAGTGAATAAGACAGATTTTCTGAGAGCAAGATAATTACATAGAGTCTAATTCTACTTACAGAGACAACTGCCATTTAGTTTAAAATGAACGTATTGATACTATTTCCCTTGAAGTAAAAAAAAAAAAAAAAAAAAAAAAAAGGAAAAAAGCTCATTTTATCCTCTCTGGATAAGATACTGTACAGAAAAGTCTGTCTGCTATTTGCAGTAGATTAACACACATTCCAAGTCTTTTTGACAGAGAAAAAAGAGGAGTACATATCAGAAAGGTGAAGGAGAACTTGCCATTTCACTTGCTGGGTACCCATTCACTCCATTCACTCTTCAAATCCTTTCCAGAAATACAGTATTGACAAGAACAGCTATCTCAAAGAGACAGAGGTTTTGTTACAAAAGGACAAACTCCCATGAAAATTCTTCTATTCATTGGAGATCAGGTTATGATTACATGAATGAAGAACTCATTCATACTGTGGGAGAATGGACTGCGTATTTCCAGTAGCTACCCATGAGCACTGGGAAAGACTGAAGTCTCTATTGATCCCCTTGTGAAGCCCTCCAAAACCTATGTGATCTTTATGTAGCTCAATTTGAACTTCAACATTCTAAAGTGCTCTAAGCCCTTTTTTGTTTTGTTTTTAACTAACAGCAACATCAGATAAACTGGTTCCCACTGCAAGCATTAATGTTTTAAGACATTAGATCCTTAAGCTATTGAGCCTGTTAGAGTGAAGTTCAATCTACATTAAATTCTTTTGCATGTGCATGTCATAGAATCACAGAGTGGTTTCGCTTGGAAGAGACCTTAAAGATGACCTAGTTCCAACTCCCTTGCAGAGGCAGGGATAACTTCCACTAGACTAGGTTGCTCAAAGCCCCATCCAACCTGGCTTTGAAAACTTCCACAGATGATGCCCCCCCTACTTCCCAGTGTCTCACCATCCTCACAGTGAAGAATTTCTTCCTAATGTCTAAGCCAAACCTACCATTTTCCAGCTTAAAACCACTGTGCATGTCATAGAATCACAGAGTGGTTTGGCTTGGAAGAGACCTTAAAGATGACCTAGTTCCAACTCCCTTGCAGAGGCAGGGATAACTTCCACTAGAGGTAGATAAGGTCTCCTCAGAGCCTCATCTTGTCGAAGCTGAATAAATACAACTTTCTCAGCCTATCCTCAGAGGAGAGGTGCTCCAGCCCTTTGATCATCTTTATGGCCCTCTGAACTTGCTCCAAGAGCTCCATGTCCTTCCTGTGTTGAGGGTCCCAGACCTGGACACAGTACTCCAGGTGGGGTCCCACTAGAGTGAAGTAGAGGGAGAGAATCACCTCCCTGGACCTGCTGGCCACCCCTCTTTTGATGCAGCCCGGGATACAGTTGGCTTTTTGGGCTGTAAGAGCACATTGCCAGCTCATGTTGAGCTTCTCATGAATGAACAGTCCCAAGTCCTCCTCAGGGCTCTTCTCTCACGTATACCCTAACCCTTGTTACCCTATACGTGTGCATGAGAAATCATCCAAAAGGTACATAAAAAGGTTATCAAATACGCAGAAGTTACTCAATGCCCCAAATATATTTCCATATCTTTCAGAAGAGGAGCTGAGAAGCACTTTCAGTAACCATTTTATTTAAATGTAATTTTCAGAGGCTTTTGTACAAAAACCTTCCTCTCTCCGTGTCCTAGGCATTATTTCAGCATGCATGTTTCACCTTCTGGATTAAGAACTCTAATGATTTCAGAAGATACTTTTTTCACTTGAGCAAAGAGAATAACTGATAGCAGCAGCATGCAGCTGCCTTCCTTCACTGCCGGGCACAGCAGGAGGAGAGAGCATATACAGAGTATATACTCTATATTTCAGAGCCACTTAAATGGGAAGACTCAGCAAAATTCTATAAAAATTTATTCCAAAGGTTACAGAGCTCTACTCTCTCACTCTCTGTACCAGTATAGGATGTTTGTGTTTTTTTATTTCAGTCTTATTCCTTCTCTCTCCTTTACCTTTTCAATAGACAAAGGTCACCATCTCTCTCTCTCCCTTCCCGTTCCTCTGAACTGCACGACCTTCTCCACCCCTTACTGCTCCAGTCACCAATCCTTTTTTCTCCCATCTGAGATAGAAGTTATTCGTAAAGATAAACTAGGACTGTAAACTCTTAACTCAATCTCCTTCATTCCCTAAAGCCAAAAGATACCCTGCCTGATACAAACACTTCTTTGTTATCCCCTTTATTATGTTGTGACAAACAGAGGAGATAAGGAGGACAAGAGAGCAGGATCCTGCTGCTCAGTTCTTAAGGCTGGTGAAACAGTAGATGACAGAGGCTGAAAAGCAGCAGTTGCAGGAAAAATAATATTTAAGTTTTAGATAGCTCATGCCTAACACAAATAACATTTTAGGAGATGTTTAGCTGATGAAATTATCAGATCTCTGCTGGGATTTTTCAACCAAACTTTTCAAAGACCTTAAACAACGGCTTGATTTTGGTACACTTTTGCAAGGGTGAAGGACTTGTGAGTCTTTGAGATGGTTAATTTCCACTTTTCTCCCTTTAGAAGTGACAAGTCTGAATCTCACAGTGGTATTGCAAGAAACCTTTGTGATTAATGTGGTTATAAGGTTTCTGCCCAAGCTATAAGCACAAATGCATTCTCTCTATATGGGTTCTGCAAAATGACTAAAATTACTAAAATAAAATTAAAATGGACAAAGGCTTAATGAAAAATACAGCACAACATGGAAATGTAATCCAAATAGTGTCATTTTGGCGAAGTCACAATCCATGAAAAAAACAACACCCAAATAACATTAGGACATTGCCTGGTGTGCTGCAGGGATGAGCTGCACTGAAAGACAGGGAACAGGCAGGAGAGCAGCTCTACGAGAGACCCTGACAGTGTGACAAAGCTGCTCATTTCTACCACATTTAGGGAAATGGGGCTTATGAACATTTGCTGTAAGGGCCATTGTTTCAAAGAAAAAAAACCAAATAGTCTTGTTATCAGTTTCCCCTTAACGTGTTTGGTGCTTTGAATTTCCCTAACTAATTGCTAATTACAACAACCTATGTACTCCGAATGTAATATGTCTACGTGTGTGCTATTTGCATTCATACTGAAATTTCTGTACATTTCGGGGAAGAGCATGACATTTGAATTTGGATTTTGAAAAGGTGTAAATACCATTAAAACTCTGAACAAAAGAGCATCCCACCAATATGATGAATAAACTATTCGCAATTTCCCCTCACTAATTGCTCCATTACAAAATTGCAGAAAAGTGAAAAAATGTAAACATACAGCATTTTCATTTTGTGTCACTGCTCAGTGCATATTTATACATACTTAAAACAAATCAGTTCTTCTTTTCTACATTGTTTTATTGATCTCTAGCAAGCAAAGCCAGAAATGATACTGGTAGAGGTGAAAATAATAGAGTGCCTGGCAGGTTGCTGTTCTCAGCCTCAGACACCCTGGGAAAGGGTTGTAGCTAGATCAAGATATTGCTGAAGAAAACATTTCAGCTTCGTGGACCATTTAACAGTCCACATCTTATTTCTTACAGCATTTTTATTCCTGCAGAGTAATGTTAAAGGTATTTCTAAACCATCATTTTAGGATGTTCATGGGTTTATATTCTATTTCTAGAGTTAAAAGCATTTAGGCTAGAGTAGGAGAGGGGTTTAGTTGCACATTGTTAGGGTGAGGTGAGTGCAAAAGTTTGTGAGGCAGGACTTTCATTCTGGTAATTATGAGGGTAATGAAGCTATTCACTATTATTTTCATTGTATTAAGTTAAGTTTAAGTCTCATGGAACCACCTGTGTCTATTTTAAAACTAACTGGTGGGAATAAGAGCATTATTCTAAATGTTTATTCATAAATTAATGGAGGCTTCACAGATCCATAAGGAAAAATTGTCTATTTGGCTGCTTGTCATTTCTGTGAGAAGTTCCACAATGCATTGGATCTATGCCACAGGTATTAGCAAATATCTTAATTTTTAAAAAGGGAGATCTTAACTTTTCAAATTTTATTGTTGAGGAATAGTTCATGACCAGCTGCCAGTTCTATGTCCAAAGGCTTCATCATTCTTATCAAAGCAAGAACTCCCATCCTATATATTTGGTATAGGTAATGTGCAGTATATTTTTGTGGGGGTTTTTTTAGTATTTTATTATTGAGTTTATTTTCAAGATTCCAGTTAGCTTCTAGATTGTTCTTCAATACTGTCTCATGTTTATGTAGTAGTGCTTAAAGTTGGCTTATAATTTCAAAGTCTGGTAGGAGGGATAGGGAAATAAAGAAAAAAAAAAAAAATCAGAAATAAGGAATGTCTGTGTTCTAGTATTTCTGTTCTTGCTATAATCTTCATGGATAAATATAATATTTTACGTTGTGATTGCCTTAGAGAATGGAATAGAAATTCTATCCATGTCAATTTCACTGCCTAACTAGCAAATCCTCCTCTTTGTCTTTATCATAAGTGAGGTTTAGTAATCCTCCAGAATAAAGGGTATTTGCAGGTGTCATAATCAACAGTGACTTAATGCTTGAGCAAAACAACTTCCACAAGGTTCAGCAGCTACATCTCTGTTTTCAACGAGATGGTGAAATGAACCATTGAGTCTGTGGTTAGCCAGCTACAGCTTAGAACTGCTTCAGCCAAAGTAGTTTTTTGCAGCTCCTAGGCAAGGAGAAAAGGTAAAAGATGGATTCAAAGCCACCTTTCAACCCACCTGCTATCCTGTCCAAGTCCCAAAGACTAGTCTATCTCTTAACAGCTCTCCTGTTCATGCTTTGGGCAATTGCATTTCAGTCATCCTTTGCTTGAGATGTAACTCCCAGCTCTTTTTCACGTTGAAATAGGTCCAGAGCTACTCCTCTATCACTTTCTCAGAAATTTTCTGTAAACAGTTTTTTCTCTAAAGTGATTTAAGTGGACTATACCTTCTCAACACAGGGCATTTTTCCAGTGAATGATTATTAGTACATGTGCTGGGACTTACTGAATTATGCCTTCTTTGTAGGGCACTGCCCAGTAATTTTGTTTTAATGTTCTATATCTAACATTAAAGCTATGGTCGTGACTTTAGAGAACTTCAGCCTACAGAATGATAAGGCAACAAGCAATAGGTAAGACTGCCATTTCAAAATTTCTACCATAGCTTGGATTTTTCTTTATATAAGTTGTAAAAAACAAATGTAAATGAGGAAAACTTCAGGTCTACCTTGTTCCTACAGAAATATTCTCTATGTAAGACAGGAATATTCTCTGTCCAAGACGGACCAGCTTTTCTAGCAAGCAAAGTGCCTTTCCCTTGGGTGAAATTTCATTGTTAATTTGCTATATTTGGATCAAAACCAGAGGCCTGCAATTCAGAATACCCTTTAATCCTCACCCTCATCTCCAGTCTGTCAGGAAGACAAAACATGTAACACATTTTATTTCTGACATTCTTACTGCCAACACTAGAGCTCACAATTCACATCTCGATTTGTTTTAGACTTTCTCATGATAAAAGCTGCATTTCTCGTCTTCACCAGGACACATTTTAAAAAATGGAAATTGCCATGGCAACAGCTGCAACCATTTATTATGAAGCAATAGAACTGGAACTAATATTTGTGAGAGAAGCTCTGTTATTAGGATAGTATTTCACTCAGACAATGCCAGAGACATTTTTCCTAGCTCTTCCATTTTTTAAAAGAAAAACAAAAAATATTTTCAATTATGAAATGTAGGTGGGGCTGAATTTTAGGAGATTAAAAAGATTTTCTTCTTTAGATTACTGTCTCATCTCAAATCCAGATTAGCAGGAGGCAAAAATGATCATTTTATGTGTAGGCACATAATAAAATTTGATAGGGGTACCAAGATTTGAAAATCTAATTCCCATATTATCTATATCCTCAACTGAAGCACAGAAGTGGCAAAATGAGTACATTGACTATGCCTGGGGGAAAAAATCTGACCCATCCTTGAAAAGTAGTAATGTCTAAGGCAATGGAAAAATTCACTGGCAGTTTGCAATGCTAACACAAAACAGTTCAAAATGAACTATCCTCCCCTTAAGAATTTGCATCCTATCGCTTGCAATGTCCTGTGCTACCTGAGACAATATACTTATTTTCCTTATTAAAATGTGGCTGAAGAGGGAAGTTTTGCACTGACCGTAAGGTCATGTTCTCACAGGTCAGGACTGAGGTAGGGCCATCCAGTGGATGCTCCAGATACATTAGAAATCACGTGGCCCATTTTGCTTGCATCTGTTTCCAATATTTCACAGAGCATTAGGCTTGGTATTTTTAAAACTCCACAAGCATCTGTGTAGAACATTAACAAACTGTACTCCACATGTTGAAAATGTACATTAAAAGTAAAACTACTTTCCTATTTATACCCCTTCTAACTATGATTAAATATGTTTTGCAAGCACAGACTGTACGGGGATCACATACCATGTTGTGGGCGCACATCATCTTTCTTCCTATTTATTGCACATAAATAATCCTGTCTTAGGGAAAACACTGAAACAGAATAAACCTTTTGATAGACTTTCTGACTCCTTTCACTCTGATTTTAATGGAATTTAATGTAGGTTATCTTCATTGCATTCAGTATCAGGCCCCTCAGTGTACCGCTCTCTTCACAAGTTTCTAAAGATGCTGAATTTGCTTGGAAGAAAACTGGGGGCTCCTTTCTTAATCTTTTACAGAAAATGTAGAAGTGAAAAAGCCTGAGGCTTTTGATAGGCCAGAAATTTGGCACAACACCTCAGTATTGACAGTAGACTATCCATCTGTTCCTGGTACCACCTGCATCCTCTAGCAGCAGATTTAGCTCTGTCTGGGGTATAATATTGAAAATGCAGACAGTGTCTTAACAAAGAGTACCTGTACTTCACTGACTACTAACTGAACTCTACATTTTTCTGAACAAAGATTACTATTTAAGTGAGCTTCATTAAATTACTTTTGTGTCATGAGCAGTTTATTTCAGGGAGGTAAAACATTTTTAGGAGAAGACTTCTGCTGTGCCTAAGTAAAAATTACAAAAGCTTTTTTTTCTATTTTTGAGAGAATGACATCTAGTAGAAATCATAAAGAGACGGTTCCCTTTAAGTTTCTCCTGCTCCTTCACTGACTGCTTTGAATTCTTAGTAGCATGCTCCCAATTCTGTCCTCCCTCTGACATGTCTAGGCAAAGTTTACATCCTGTTAGACCTAAAAAGAGCAGTAACATAGAACGCTTGATCTTTGGCAGATCATTGGTAACAGTGGGTTTCTTTCCTTTTTTACTGATGAGGAGGAGAAAAGCAATGAAAAAACAGGCTATTAATTTTCCTCAAAATGTGAATTACTCAATGCTTAGAGCTTCTTCATGTTGTCTCTGGGAGCACTGAGCTGCCTGCAGACCTGTGTATTTATGTTGCTTACTGATCACTGTTTTAAACACACCTGAAAAATAGAGTGTGTTTGTTTGTTTGTTGCAGGAATTTTCATCTAAAGGATATCTATAGTTGCCTCAAAGTGCTGTTACAATTGGCTGCCTTTTCCAGTCCAAAAGCCTTCCTGCAGTGGTGTGTCTCTGCTCTTCTTTAACTGCAAACTTCCTCTACTTCATATGTACTTTTGTTGACTTAGAATACTCACATCCCACTCTTATCTCAGGTTTTTTTCCAGTTTCATAGTTCATCTACAGGTTATTACTGCATGAGGAACTATTTTATGAGGAAGCCTGAAAGGCTTTACCAACCTTAAACTTTGCAAGAGAGAGTTTAAATGTCTGGTGCTATGCACACACTTTCACATCTAGCTTCTAGTTCAAACACACTGTGAGAAAACTACAGTTCTGTCTTTTCAGCTTTCTTCCAACACTTTAGGAAAACTAGACAGTTAAAAGGTGAGTGGGAATAGAAACTGTTCAGTTCAACCCATTTCTCTGAAAGATCAAAATTTTCTAAAACAGCATAGTGACCTACCTTTTCTGTATAAATATGTCAGGAAAAAATAGCCTTCTTTCCCTCTTAAAAACAACCTTGAACTGAAGAATATTTTTTTTCTTCCTGGCCTGTTTTATTTTTCCTAATTAGTAGTTGATGAACTCACCATGTAGTTCTGTAACTATCACCTGAGAGAGATTCAACTTCATTCAATGAAGGTATTTTAAGGAACATCTGACCTTACCATATTTTAAGGTATGATTATTTTTATTTTAGATTGTTCCTGATTCTATTCTGTACAGTATTTTGTGTCACGTGATAGTGCAGCAAAATACGAGGAGGCCACTTGGCAAGAGAAAGCCCTGACTTTGCAATTAGAAAGAAATCCCCTCCAAAGATGATAAGCTACTTGTTTTCATGTTGGTCAAGTAGACAGAATAAGGAAAAAAGGAGTAATTAAAAAAAAAAATCATTAAAAAATCAATTATTTTTAATAATTGATTCCACTTCATACAATCAAAATTTTCTGCTGTTTGTGCACATTTTCCTTCTGATGCTTGAGTGCATTTTTTTCAAAATATGCCTTTTTCTAAAATTAATCTGATACATGTGTTTCAGCACTTTGTCTTATATCAAAACCAAGGATATTTGTACTGTTCCACTTGTTACAACTGGTTAGCATCTCATTATCTGATGCTGCCACACTAGCCCCTACACATGCCAGGATTTGACAGAACAAAGATAGGCCACAAGATTTAACCTCACCTATAGGTTTTTTCATCAAGAAACTTCCATGTCTTACTGAAAAATCTTTGCTTTGTCCCTAAATATGTTCAGGTTTTTAAAAAAGGAAAATATGTTTTTCTAATTTACAGGCTGGGAAAACTTACAGGAAGAAATAGATCTATTGAATAAATGAGATTGTCCTTGAGAATAACTGAAGCTGTAAAAAGTAATTAAAATGTAACAGGAAAGATGACTTTCCAAGTTGCCTTCCATTTCTCATGGAGACCTTTGGTATTATATCCTTCTTTAAGTCCATAGAAAGAAAAATTCCTCATCATGATGAATTTTCACACTAAAATGATATTAAGAGGTGAGGGGAGGAACGAAGGGGAACAATCAGTGCAGTACAATTGGCAGAAACTGTTGATTCTCCTTTGTTTCAAGCAAAATATACCAATCTTAACTTGCAATTTATTGTATAAATAAAAATTGCCTATATTTCCATTTTTGAAAACTCAGAAAGCACTTGACCCTGCCCATTGTTCCTTGGTAAAAAAAGCACAGAACTGGAAAGAAAAAAGATCTATTTATTAAAGAGTTTTCAAACATAGAAAGAGTTAGATAATAATTATAAAAGCCAATAAGGAAGCTAATGATTTTTCTTTACTCCAACCTGAAGGACAGGCAGATTTTGCCCAGCTTACACCTGGATAAGTAGAAGGAACTGGGCAGGTGTGTGTAAGCTGTGTCTACCAAGCATTTAGCGAGGACGCAAAACAAATATTTTATTCTTATCACTTCACTCTCTTTCTTATGGGAAGTAGATAAAGTTTATCTTTGTCATTATTTCTGTTCACTTACCAAGCTGTGAAAGTTTACAAATGCATTTATTTTCAGGATTTGCTTATTCCACCTCTGATAAAAATTTATAGAAATATACCCATGTGTTTCTTATACTAATTCAACAATTAGAAAACCTCTAGTGTTCAAAGTCTAAACACAGCTTCAAATTCAGTATCAAACTTTTACACACTGCTTGTTAATGAACTGCAATCAACCCCTTTTGTATCAGGCACAGAAAGCAGATAGCAGAAATCGCAAGTCATGCCAGCATGCTTCTTGGACTGCTCTCTGAGAAAAAGGAAGAAGACTAGAGCACTCTAAGTTTAATTATGGCTCTTTCCAGTAATAAACCTTGCAATTTTTCTTTTAGGTCAAATAATTGGTTTGGCAAAGTACTAGAACAAATAGGATAAAATTATGTTCTGTTGAATACAGTTTATTTAGAAAAAATATCAGGGAAATCAGTATGTATTTTAGATGCTTGAAAGGGTTAAAAGTTAGTGTTAAATGAGAAACACAGAAAAAGAAATAATAGCTCTAGTACAGAATAATGCAAAATCAAAACCAGAACCAAGTACTCCTTGAGCAGTATGGAAACCTTACTTCTGCAAAGATTTAGACTGGAAACCACAGTTAGTTGGGCTGTTATAGTGCTTTTAAAAAATCATGGGATCTGGGGGACATAATGCATAGAAAAAATTTCCTGATGAGAATGAGCCATCAGATTAAGAATAAGATGCTTTCTTCTAAGTTTTCTCAAGAACTGAAAGCTGTTGACAAATTGGAAGACAAACTTGAACTCTAAATGGCATAAACAAAGTCAGCTTTTCTTGCTTCAAGGTTAACATACCTAATAAAAAGTCAGGCTATGGCTATAGCTTACATTTGACTATTAAAATTTCACTCCATGTCAGCTTTAAAGAAAGTAGCTGGAGCCCTCCTCAAGGATACAAAATACACTAGACTATAAGAACAGTATCACAGCTGATAGAATTTCCTTTGATAGAGCTATTCCATCAGTTTAGAGAATATATCAATGGCTTAATATAGTTCTTTATTACATATGGATTGCAAACCAACAACTTTTGCACAGGCCAGAGATTACAAACAGTTCAAGAATCATCTGAAGGCAAAAGAAGCAAAGTATTGTAACCGACCCTGATCTAATAGAGTCACAATTGAAAAAAGACTGAAATTTCAATAGCAACCCGTCACTCAGCATTTCCTTTGGGAACATTATTCTGTGTACTTATATTAATAGCACTTTCTGCTACAAATTATCTCACTAGTTTTGTGGTGATGCTCATCAGTGTATAGGAGATTTTAGTGCCTAGTAATTTCTGTTGGATTGCATTAGTATTCACCACTCATGTTTAGCAGTGCTCCACCAAACGCCTTTAGAATCCTTGTGCCTTTTTTACAGACTGAAAGCAGGAGATCTGTTTTCACATGCCTTTATGCTATTTGGAGATTCCTAAATGAATGCAACTGCTAAGAAAATTCTCCAAACAGAGCTTCATCTCTAAGCCTCATCTCCAGATGGAAGACATCAGACTGCAGGGATCACGTTCTTAAAATGGAGGAGCTTAAAATATTCAAAACATTTTAAACATTCTAAAATTTTAATGCATAAAACGCCAACCATTTTCCAGCAACCCAAGCTGCTTTCTGGAATACAATGCCAAGCTCAGTAAATTTTCTTTGATGATGAATGTAAAAGACCTAGACTACTGAAAGCAACAGAAGCACAGAGATCTAAAATGTTGCTTAATTAGTTTTGGAGGCTTAAGGCTATTATGTATCAGTTGAATTCAACAAGAAAAAACGTCATACGTATTTGGTATTGCAAGTGTTCCGGGCAGTAACTGACTAGTGGCAATAAAACCCCTGAAACTCAAAAATGTTTTAGCACACAGACTTCTCTTTGCTGCCATCAAAAATACTATTTATGGCATTACTCAGTGGTGCTGTATTGGAGATGACCTTTGACAACTACAGCAGTTTTTTTCTGTGGGACAGCATTCATTCTGTCTACCACAAGGTTTCCTATTGCTGAGCTCATCTTATGCTTTCATCTCTGTTTATGAAGGGTTACACCAAGAAGGGAACTTCTAGGTAGTTTATGAGAAGATAGCTGCCTCAGATTTGGTACCTATTGTGATTTGTGCTACCCATTTGAACCTCAGCCATAAAGCTGCACTTTTTATCAAGAATATTTGTGAATATATAACTGCTCTGAAGACATATGGCCAATAAATAATTCAAAGTTATCTATTTTCCCTGCAGTTTGCTGATACACCTACCGCCTTTTAATGCTTAGGTGGCCTAGAAACAATATTCTTTATGGCACTTCTAGTATAAAAATGTTTACCAACTGGTAGCAGACTATTGATTTCCCATTTGATAGCTTGAAAAAAAAGCCATTTACCCTCAAGGTTTCATCTGTTTTGCTCTCTCATCTGCTATCAGCCCAGAGAAGCCTTGTCTTGTCCCTAAAAGCATCCATTTACAATTATTGACTCCAATATCATAACTATATGATTGAATTAATTATTCTTTTTTTTTTTTTAATGCCTCACCCTTTCTTTTCTTTTCAGCTCTATATCCATTTACAGTCCTAAGGAGAATCCTAATGCATTTGATGCTGCTGCTTTCTTCCAGTCAGTGGGAAATTTCCTGGGGATCTTTGCTGGATCTTTTGCCATGGGATCATGTTATGCTGTTGTCACAGCTTTAATATCCTTTATGTTTTGTTTTCAGAGAGAAAAGTCCATATATTTTGGAAAAAATATGTGATAACTGTGACTGACCATCTTTAGTTTGAGGACAAACCTTTTCATTGTTGAGTCAAGACTTTGCAAACAGCCAAATCATGAATTGACAAAAAATTTCACTTATCAGATTCCACAAAGAACTTAACATGCAAATTTCTTTTTAACATTAGGCAAGAATCTAAGTTTTATTTTTCTATTTGTAAATAATTACATTTTCAGGAAAGTATTTCGAGGTATATTGAGGTTAAAACATGAATTCATAACCTACAGCTATTTATGTATGATCTAAAGACCAGCAGCAACACACATGGCAAACAATATATTAAAATCAAGTCAGTCAGTTCACCTAAACTAGAAATAAAATGCATACCTGTTGTCCTGCCTTTTGCTTGTGTTTTACAGTCCTTCCTTTAAAACACTGCCATAGAAAGAGCAGCAATTTTCATCTGTCTTGCATTGATGCAAATACAAAAAAATGCCAATTGGTTTACAAAAGTAGACAAGATTATTTTCTTCACCCTTTTTCTGGGAAAAGATTGTAAAACAAGACCAATTGGGCATAAGTTCAAAAACCACAAATAGCCACCTTGTAGAATTCACCTGTTTAAAGCCTGTGCTGGATTTTCCTTTTTAAGATAAATTAGAAGCTTTGTGTTTGTTTCTGAATTCAACTTGTACAGGTGACTATGGTGGGGGAACTCCCTTTCTTTCATCCTTCGTCAGGCTGGGGCAATTTTAGCTACAAAACTGTTGAGTTTTTGTTATTCCTTAATAATGTATTATCACTTGACAAAATTTACTAAACTATGTGAATTCCCTATGTTGGAGACAGGTTTGTTTTTCCTCCTGTCCTGGAGTGCCTTCTTATCAGCAGAAGCCGCTGGACTTACGGGTAAGTGTTTCATTTTAGTAAATAAAAGCACTTTCATAATATGCCTCTAGTGTGAAAAACTGCATGTTTATTTTGGGTATGATGTCATATATAAATCTTCTAAAAGCCACTCCTATATTGGAGATGGGTTCATGTCCTCGTTTGGGCCAGGATAAAGGTGATTTTCTGGTTTGTACTTTTGCTTTCAGCTAAGTCTCTTGTAAAGTAGCTGCACTTGCTGAAAGCAAGCTCAACTTTAAGAATAATTTTATAGAGACATTGAATAGTTTTTCCAGACAAAGACTTATTAGATCAGGCTAAAGTCCTCAGTGTTTCTTCACCTCCGTCATTACATTGTCCCATCTCTATTAGTCCTGGTTTTGACCCCACCATTTTCTACTCAGCTATAGGACCAAAGATGATGGTAGGTATGAAGAAGCAAACACACAGTTCCATGTGTCTGCCAGGAGACTATGTGGTCCTTTGCATGCACTGCATGTCCTCCTCCCTCCTCCCTTTGCCCCAGCTGTCAACAACTGAGCAGAGGACAAGATCATCCTCAACATGCAGCCACTTTTATATTTTAAAAAAAACAACTCGTGTTGTTCAGTGTGCCTCTGTAAATGGCTTCTGCAAAAGAAGAGATACAGTCATGTCCCAGTGATGGGTAGAAAAACCTATGATCTGACTGGGGTTTTGTTCATATATTGTGCTATCATAGTCAAATACATGCTCAGGGACTGCTTTTTGCAACTTAAAGACTCAACAGAAATTTAGCAAAAATTGTAAATAGATATAATTTACCTCGAAAGCAACCTATTGTATAGTATGATCTGAAAGAACAAAGTTCACAAGAATTCAACCATTTTGATGTTCTTAATGGTGGCACTCTTAAATCCAGTGCTCTAGTTAATATCAAGGGAAGTTAGGGGAAGAAAATTCCTTAATGGATTGTTACTGCTGCCCACATTGTTTTGTTTGAAAACTGTTCAAAACCTTTTGAAGTTAACAGTTTTAATTCTACTGATTTAAGTGGAGCCAGCACACTTCTTTTTTAATATTAGCCACAAAAGGAAAATCTTCCTGAATGGGTATAAACATCTGCACCTTCTGGCATCTTTGCCTTGTTAAATATGCAGATTTGTGTCCTGCTTAATGACAAAACCTTTACACCAATGAACAAAAAGAGGAGCACATTAATGGAACAAAATAGAGTTGTTCTGTCACACAGAGCTAATCGGATACCAGCTGGAACAAGAGTCCATTTTGTTTATTTTTATTGGCTCTTAAAAATGTGAAATGATTACTACAAAAAAATGGAAGTAAATAAGGATGATTGTTAATCACTTGCCTCCTACTTGAGATAACAGTTTCTTAATCCAATGAATTCCAAGGAAAGACTGTTTTAAGATACATTCCCAGCTGAGAACAAGGGTGTTATGTTTCAGCAAATGCCCAATTGATGTTATACATTATACTCCAAAAGTAGATTTGTAAGGAAAACACTAATGTCTTTCAGATCCTGAGGTGCTGCATCAAGGGTAATTTCTATTTTTAGGTACAGGAACAGACCATAACGTCCAGACAAAAAAATAGTTGGCTCGAGTCTTTTGTGCATACTGCAAATGTGATTACAGACAGCTTTATGTCTCCTCATAGTGACTCTAAAGAGTGTTTCATTTCTTTTTTCTTTTGCAATATATAAAATGTCCAAAATAAAAGACTTAGTGAATACCACAGATGGTTTTTAGGGTAGCCATTGTAAGGAATTTTAAATGGACAGAGGGAGAGCCAGAGAATGAGTGGTACCAGGGTAAAGTTCCCATAAAAGAGAAAAAATAATGTTTTAAGAAGATGTATCTGTTTCCTATAAATAAAGGAACTGGTAGAAGAGAATAGCTACGCCAATACATAAATTCCAAGAAAAACATAACAAGCCCTTTTAGATCTGTCATTACTCTTTTTTTCACTGGTGTGTTCTAAGTTTGAGGTAGAAATGATTTAATTACAAAATCATTTAATTACACTATTGATAGGAGGCAAAGCTGAATCTTGAAAGTTTTATCATTTGAGTTTTATCATTTAATTTCTGTGAAAGCCTTTTGCCAGAACTTGTTCCAGTGAAAAAAAAAACCAACTCATGGAGTCTTTCTTGTAGCTTCAGAAGTTCAAAGGTGTTTTGTAAATGTATTGACCTTATTTGTGCTGGCATAAACTTTAGAGTGGATATTTTTAGTCATCTGGTTTAACCAGTTTTTATGTTGCTTTCATCTTCTTTCAGTCTCATCTGAAAGCTCCGACTTCCCTCCTTTTCAGTTCAGCAGGAAAATTACTGTATTGGTTAAGAAATTTTCAACTGACTTAGATTCTGTAGGAGGCACAGATGTCAAAGGTGCCTCCTATTTCTCAAGGCCATGCTAAGGAAAACTGTAAAATGCCATCTCCTTCACAAGGATGTGATGCACAAGGCACCTGCTGCAGAAGGCACAGGGAGCCCTGGGGAATGTCAGTCATCCCTCTGAACACACTCAGCTCTTAATTCATACTCTGTCATTCCCAGTCTTTTCCAGCCTACTTGCTTTGCCTTTTTTTGCACTTAATGCATATATCATCTGGTTTTACAGTCAAGTATGTCTATCCTCAAAAGCAGTCTTTAGAATAAAGAGAGCGTTGTAACCATGCAGTGACCATGCTGGACCACTCCATCCAATGAGCTCAATTCCTACTTTGAAGTCCTTGACTTCAGTAAGGCTCACTTCAAAAATTAGCTTGAGCCATTTTACACATGCCTGTATTCATCTTCATTTTCCTTGGATATTGTGTTTCCTCTGTTCACTCCTTCTAGATGAACTTCAAAGGATTAACAGTAGACATCAGTATTTCCCCCCAGCTATTAAGTAATGCAATTGCAAAGTATATTTATTCTTATAATACTTTCCACACTAGTTCTTCAGTCACTATGAGCCTTTTGATGTCTAATGTTGAAGCATGTCATAAATTATACATAAAGGGCTACACTAATTTTTGTGTAGGTATAGCAGGTGGTAGAGCTCACTTGTTTAGCTTAAAGATTTTTTTAAAATAAAATGTGAATAAAAGTGTAGTTCAGGTCAACATTTTACAAAATACTTTGTCCTTGTCAGTGAAGATATCACAGCTTTTCACAATATATACACAATATATGGGCCTGACTGTGATTGAAAAATGGATGTGATCAAACCAGCAAATCAAAATACAAGTCTGGGATGTCTACATGATTATTGTTATACTGATAACTGTAAATTATAAAGTAATGTCACAGTTACTAATCTTATAGCTATTATCATCAAGCTGTGACATTTGCGTGATAAATTGATTTTTATACAGTAGAATCTAATTTGTGCACTTTCTGATTTGCCCTGAAGTATATCATTCCTGACTGCTGAGTGAAGCTGTAAAGTCAGTGTCAATATAGTTGCTTTAATTTTCAGCCTTCATTACACAGTATAGTAGTAGGCTGTGAAAAACATCATAAATAATTTAAATTAAACACTTGTAAGAATAAATGAGGAACGTACATCTTACATTTTTTAATTGCTTTTTCTCTTGCTTTGTAATTTACAAAATTTGCTAATTGTGAAAGATTCCATGATGTAGATGGAGATTTAATGTTCACCTCAGTTAGACCCTCACTCTCTAACGCTGTTTTAACTAAAGTAAATATTCAAATAAAAATATTAATGTACCTGCAAAACCACACTCAAATATATGTATGTTAATTTATTTGCATTCATATATTTAATTAATGCATACTTCAAAGTAATAGAATTAATCAAGCCATAAAAATAATGGCCGACTGCCTCTGATATTACATGCCCATGATTTGTGCTTTGAAGCTAAGCAAGACAACAGATCTTTATGAGAAAAATGCTGGAGGGAATCATCTTTGTTCCTTTAGTGTTTTGCAAAGCCCAGCCCAAAATTACTGTTTTCTGGTCATTAAAAACGAAATAATTTTGATAATAAATTACTCATTTCCTCACTCTTAGGAATTCTCATCCGAACACTTTGTGAAATGTCTGACACCTGCCATCCTGTTTAGAGTGTCCCAGGAAAGCCCAGTTTACTTAGTGAGAAAGCTTTTCCTCCAAATGTAATAAGCAGCTTATTATGACTGCTGTGCCCAGGACAAGTCCAAAGATCTGGTCTCTCACTGGGGCAGTATTGTGCTATCTTTGTATTTAGGACATGGGAAGAACAAATGTCACCAACTTACATTTTCTTTAGTACTGCTGACAAATTGCATTTGTTCTCGTGGCTGTTCACTGTCCCTGTCTGTTTGCTGGAATTTATCTTGGATCCATCATCTACCTCATTGTTTTTTTCTTTAAATGTTGTGACCATTTGTTCTTGTATCACATTCAGAAGGGATCCATCAAAACATTTCTGTCTGCAGTTCTGAACACTATGAGCACAATGCAGGTTGGTTTAGTTCACAGACATTCTACAAAAGAAAGTTATTCTGGGCTTTAAATTCTCAACTTTGTCATTTTCTTTCCTTTATTCATAATATGCTATGTTGTGTCATACAGAGAAGCAGGCAGACTCCCTCCAGTAACAAGGGAGAAGGGGTAGCTTGGTTTCTAGGTCAAAAGGAGTCTTCAGATCTCCAAAAGCTGTAGTTCTGCCACTCCTAGGAGGAAAGGGTCTAATAAGGAAAGCAGGCTCTTCAGAAATAAGATTATGACACCTACACTGCTGTACAGAGACAGGTGACAACTGGGAGAGTTTTTCACAAATTACTAACCATTAATTGTCTGTGGGACTCCAGAGATGGCTCTGAATGGTCTTTGTGATATCCTGAAACAAGGCATGTCAGGTGGATCCTGTACACTGAAGGAAGGTCTAGACATTCTTTGCTGACACACAAGCTAGATCCAACACTGTGCAGTTTCAGTTATCCCATTCACCCTTTCAACAGCATCATTTGATCAGATGATGCACACACTCGAATCAGTGCTTGTGGCAGCCTAATTTAAATCCTCTTGCAGATACAGTCTTTTAAGGCAGTAAGAGAAGAAGAGAAAGGTGACGTAATCTAGCACAATGTTAGGCATAAACATATGCCAACTCACTAGAGCATAGTGAGTTGTTGTTGCTAGTAATAGCATCAGGGAAAAGCATCAGGGTAAGCTCTCGTATCATGTCTAGAATAATATCTGATCTGTCTCACCATAGGAATTCCAACCTAATTGAATTCAGCAACTCATCTGGGGATTTAAAAATACAACACTGAAGGTCAGGGCTCACTTGAAGCCACTAGGTGCAGTACCAATTGTCCTTCCTCAGATGAGGGCCTAAAAACTTCCTCAGCTCTGTCTTTCTGACACTTCAACATAAAATCAACCTCAGACAACTTCAGAGATGAAAGCCTCATGAACACAGCACCATCTTTTGTTCTGCATTGGTACAAGGCTGGTGAACGAAGCCTTGACTCATTGCTTCAGGATCACAAAAAATCATCAGTCACACTTTATACCCTCAACGAAAACAGTGAGCAGGGATATTGCTGCTATTGGTCTTACAGCCTTGTCACTGCAAAAATGTGATGCAGAAGGCAGTGCCTCATTTCCTGCCAGTCACATATTCACTGGGATGTGCCCTGTAGGTGATGTGGAGATACTCTGACATAAATATGACTCCAAAGTAAATGTTATCTGATAGAAAGAATTTCTCTAGTAGCCAGCTCTTCACTGTTCTCTTTTCCCCATGTTTCACTGCTTTTGATGAGAGACCTGTTCCTGTTACTTGTACTGGGGGATTTGAGGTACACTGTGCATCAACAGAGAGGCATCCCTGAGGCTCTGGAATGATATGAAGTCAGAATTTAAACCAGTCACGGTACCTATAAATCTTTTCAAATGAAGTTATACACGTTACCACTCTCCTGCTCCCCCAAACAGTAGAGGCTTGTGGGTTGTTCAGGGTTTTTCATCCTATTGGGGTTTTTTTTGTTTGTTTTGTGTTTTTTTGTTTTGGTTTGGTTTTTTGTTTGTTTTATGATTTTGTTCTGGTTTGCTTTTGTTTTTTGTTTTGGGGGGTTTTTCTGTTTTTTGAGGGGTTTTTTGTTTTCTTTTCTAAATTCCCTCTTTTACTCCCAAATGACAGATTGGATACATGAAATCAATTTTATAGTCTCAGATTAGACTGAGTGGCCAGTCACTTCCAGGTTTGCATTAAAAGTACACTGTGCATGCTGCACTTCTCTGAGAAAAGACACTTTTTTCTACTTCTCTTAACAGCAGTTTTTCAAAAGCAAGGTTACACTTCCTTTTAACTATTTGTGAAATGATAAAAAAAAAGGATTGTCTTTCACTGACAATACAGAAATTCTTTTTAGATTAACACTTAAAATTAACGCAAAATACTCTCTCAATCCTATATTACTGTTACCAGCTTTTGTCCTAGCAATGATTTCTACTACAAGTATCCAGAAAAATTAATGTAGTAAGTTCTTTAATTACATAAGCAAGTTTCTACACTTGCAAAATTGCATGGTTGACATCATTTATTCCTATTGTGAAGTCAAACTTAGGCCATTTAATTCCTCATGCTGCTCTCAGTTCTCTCAGTAACCATAATTAACTATTTCTTCACAGTCAACCCCCCCCCCCCCACCTTATAATGATAGCTTTTTCCATTTTGAAACTGCAACACTTGGCATGATGATGATTAACGTAGAAGAAAACGAATCAGAAACTCTTATCTCCATTCCTGTTACAGAGCCTAGGGCTAGTGACACTTAGCAACATTACTGATTGTATTTTTAACTAAAATTCGTCATTTGAGCATCCCATTCCATGTTATTTATTTCTTGAGAATTTTTTAAACTCCCAGAACAGCTCCACTCAATCAAATAATAACTGAGAAAAAAGACTTAGACACATTTAAGAGGATCATTAGACCTCACAAAAGCATGAACTGCCTGGAAAGTATCAAGGCAGTGGCAATCTCAGTACTCACATTATTTACTGCAAAGAATTATTACTGTAGTTAGGAAAAAAATAAAAAAGTTAAGATAGACATTAAAAAACAAATTTTAAAAACCAGCTGCAGATATTAAAGCTCAGTGGGATTTCTTTTGGCCCCCACAGGCTTTGTTCTGTGGAAGTACATGTAAATTTACAACATAGAGAGAACCCAGAAGTGAAAAAAACATCTTCAGTGGTTTGGAGGGAAAAAAACCCAAAACCAAACAAACAAATGCAAGATTTGCTTTCTTATTTTCTTTCTGATGCCAAATCCATATCAGAAATTTTTACTCCATATTTTTTTTCCAAAGGCACGTTAATGCCAGGCCTCAGTTTTTCCCAGAAGCAAGGGAGGATTCCAAGTAAAAACGTTGGATTTTTTTGGACAATATTTCCACCATTAGCAACCCAAAGGGGGTCAGAAATTTGAGAAAGATATGGTAAGGCAATAATTACTTTAAATAATCTGTTGCATCATGCTGTTCCCACCGTGTGCTCCCTCAAATGACATGGAGTCAGCATTGTTTGCATTTTTATTTTGCCATGTTTCCCTATCTACACCTTGCTTTATGTGAGGAGGAGATTTCACTTAAAATCCAGGCCCTCTTGCTGCTAAAATTCAAACATTTAGAGGTTTGGCCAAGTCTATTAAAGAACCTGTCAAGGCACCACCACTTCCACTAGACACTTGTTCAGTACATTACCATCCATTTTGCCTGTGACTTGGTGATCCTGGCCTGTATCTCTTACTCCTTTTAAGATAGCCTATTCTTCTACATCGCTTCTGCCATCCTAAATCCTGCAGCACTGTACATTCTGCCCCCACTCGGAGACTCTTCTTGATAGTCTTTATAAATTCAGGGAAGTCACCATTCTGGAGGAAGCCTTATTCAGTTTCAAGCCCAGGACTGAATACATAGACTGGGATTATTTTTATAATTCTACTTCATGCTCATTATTTCCAGTGGAACTGGTTTCTACCCTTCAGTTTATGCTAGTTTAACCCAAGAAATGCAGAGAAAGCTTCTGCCCAGTCACATTACAAAGATGAAAATTGCCTTAACCTGGACAGGTATCTCTTGTCTTGCTTTGTTGCCTCAATGTCTTTCCTTGGATTGATCAGTGTTATTTCACTACCTTTCAGCAGCCTATGAGCTAAAAATTACCGAATAATTTGGAGAGCAGCCCATGAGGAAGCAGAACTAAAATGCTAATTAGGGCATGTTGTGGCTCTTAGGGAGGAGGCAGTGAATAAAAAGCTAAAAGGCACAAGAACTAAAGAACTCTGAATTCAGTGGTGGAAAACTGCCTGAATGTGAGCCCCGGAGATCACACGCATGCAGTGATGCCATTGCAGGCTGGTAATGTTCAAAACCAGCTAAAACCAGCTGCTGCTCATGTGGTGTGCACCTAGGAACCCAGCAGAACTTGCATGCTCCATGTGATTCAGGAAACATAACAGGGAGGAAGCAGAGAGGTGGTGGTCAGGGAAACAATGATTGGAATGGACATGAACAAGCCCTGAGCTGTTGAGTAAATAATTATCTATGTAGACATGCCCCAAGTTTAAGAAAAAGCACAAGCATTTCTCCTCTGTGGGCATTTACACATGATTACTGGCAGACACTTATTTTTGTTCTCCATTTTCTCCCTGTGTGGGTTTCTTCTGCCTTATCTCTCTTTATCAGGAAATTTCAGTTACAATCTTATCAGCTACTTCAGTTACAACACTGCATTACAGTGAAGTTACTCCATGGTTACAGTGAATTAGGTCCAGGGCCAGGTAAGAAATATTAAAAGATAATAAATACCAGTATAATACACATTATAATACACATTATTATTGTTGCTGCTGTTATCCCTCTTGACAAAACTGCTGCCCTGCTCCTCAAGACCTTCCACAGGCTGAGAAATATACTTACTGCAGCGTGGCTACAGTCAGTGACCTGGGCACCCTGAGCAAAGCAGCTTTCCTCTGCCAGAGCATCATGGCTAAGTGCTGTTGTCCACACTGCACACTGTTCCACACTGCTTATGATAGGGCAGTCAGGCACAGACTGAAATTACTTCCCCTGCCATTGAGAACCAAGTGCTCCCAAACCAGTATAATAATTAAAAAAAAAATTCCTTTCCTTTTCAGTCTGTGCCAAAATTTTAAAATAATCTGAATTTCTTCATGTTACAATGATGTTAGCCTCTCCTAGCTGTCAGTCAGATTACTGTCAGATGTTACCATGTGTTAATTGAAGCAAATTTTCTACAGTTTTAGGCCAAATACACAGCAGTGAAAATGATGTGAATGATGGACCACATAGAAGATTCGAGACTGATTTTTAACAAAGAAAAGCATTTTAGTTTGTTCAAAAGGTGCTCTTAGTATCTTAAAGTTCTTTTGTTAAAAAAACAAATGGTAACAGCCAAATCAGGTTTTTTTTAATGCAGCCATTTGACAAAGCAAAGTAACAAAACAGAAACATCTAACTCTGTTTATTCTTTGAATTTCAGGTATTGTTGCAGTACTTTTCTGCGGGGTCACACAGGCCCATTATACCTACAACAATCTGTCACCAGATTCCAAAATGAGAACTAAGCAGGTAGGGCATGGAAATAACTGACTGTGTGTCTTCAACTGGTGTAAGGAACAGACAGAGGTGCTGGAATATAGCTGGATGGGATTTTGTTAGTACACAGGTAGAGGCTAATGTCTTAATTAGGTGAAAGACTAGAGATTTTGCCAGGAAAATAGTAACAGTTTTTTAGATAAGGGAAAAATAAAAGAACCTGTTCTTCTCAAGAGACCTGAAACATCAATCAAGGAGATGGAGGGCAAGGAGATAACAGCTTACAATAGCTTCCATTAAAATTGCTATGAAGTTAAGAAAGTGAAAAAGCTCTGGTTTATAGGAGAGGGTCTAAGACATTGGATCCATGTGGATTTTTGCAAAGAGACTCTAGAAACTGCAGTCTGGGTCACAGATTTGAGCAATGACATTTCATTTCTGCCTCATTAAAAATCTCGCGTAATTAAAAAAATAGTGGATTTTTCCCATTGTGTTACTTAGATTTCAGAGTTAAGAGAAATTTGGTAATCTGTTTTTTGTTTGAAAAGGTAAGTAGTGCAATTATAATTATTTTTAAAACTTGGGTCTGTTCTCAGTATTAGATATATTTGCACAGCAATGTTCAAAATACTTTTCAGCATAAGGAGTAATTTTAGACCACCTCACTGCTACCTAGATCCTGTAAGAAGCCATTGAAATGTAGTTTTCTGCCCTTTTAAATCTTGACTTGTATGTTCCCAGAACCCCAAATTTTGGAAAATCTACCCCCTAGAATACAATGGAAATGTATGGTCTGACTATAATTTTCATGATGAAATCTGGTACCTTTCCAACAGTTCCTGTTTTCAGCACTGGGGATTTGACATACAGTATTCATTGCTTCTTGAGCATCTCAATCAAAAATTCAATTTTCTATCAAAAACAGTTTGATAGAAAAAATTCTGGTCTCAGCATCAGTTCAACTGTCAGACTCTCTCAGACTTGAAATCACAAAAAAGTTTCTGATCAGTACTTCCAGAATAAAGCTAGCTAGTGAACAGGAGAAGTCTTGTTAATTGCACTTCTTCACACCAGCAAAGGCATTTTCCATACTTTCAAAAAGTCTTCTAGCAAAAAACCTCTCTGACAACTGTATCGTAAGAGAATAACATTTATAAATACTATAGAATTGTTTCTATTTTGCAGAAATACTGAATTGAATATGCCTTTACTACCCTAGCATATAACTTCCAATTCAAATAGAAGGCGTTTTCAGGGATTCATCTGTGTGATTTAGTGAAGCATAACCTCAGAGAGAAAAAGAAAAGCTATGGTATCTCTAATTACATATAAACTTTTTCATCTACAGAATTAACTATCATCTAGTTTAAATGCATACCGGTTTTATTCATGTTTACTGTTTCATTCCCTCCCATTCAACAGTGCAAAAAAAAATAGTGAAAATAAACTGCATCTACCCTTGAGCACAGAGAAAAGGGATTAGTGTTTCTCTATGGAGCTATGAGTTTTATGCACCCCTTCTATTCTGTTTTTCTCTTTCCCCATAAGCTCTTAATCCTCACCCTCCCATACGGTATGGTTCAAAAATTATTGTTGAATTCCTTTGAATTCTTCTAATTTATTTTCTAATCCAAAGATTATCCTTTCATATGCAGCTGTTTCAGTGAGACCTGCACTGCCTCTTTCTTCCTCTCCCCCAAAGAATTCTTTTCAAGCAAATTTACAAAGCCACACACTTGGCATTCTCATAATTATATGTGACTTCAGTGCATTTAAATGAATATTGCTCAGACAGACAGCTTTGCTCCCAGTCTAAATCATTGTTATTACTCATTACTGGCCAAAATCAAGGCCTTTTCAGTTAATCTGTAGAACTTTTCTAATGCAGTGTGTCCCTTTTATTACAATGTGACAGATCTTTCAATAAGAACTGGTGGGCCATAATGTACACTGACAAAACAGCAAGATAAGGCTGAAGCTAAAGCTAACAAACATGGAAATTAGATATAGAACTGTAAATTAGACTGTGAAATTTTCTTAGCTGTTTTTAAACAAATGCTTTTTCTCTACTGCTTTGCATAATTTTTTTTACATTCTTTTAGTGACTTAACATTTCATAGCTTGATAGAAAAATTCAGTATACATTTTTTTAGTGGTGGAGTTTCTGGCCATGAAGCAAGTTCTGCATTTCTCATAATGCCTTAACATTTGCTCTAAAAAATACATAAGAAAAAAAAAGATCAGTATGATTTCTTCAGGTACTTATATGGCATGAAAACCTACCTATAGTTCTTAAATGGGACTTTAAGACCCTCTATTAAGAATGCCTGCTAAAAGATGCCATGCAATTATTAGTCCCCATGTATCATGTATTATCCAGTCAATCACCATTTAACATTCTATGAAAGGGAAATATTCGATTTCAAGCATCTGAAACTTACAGAATCTAAAAGGATAATGTAACAAAAACCTTGTCACAAACGATGGATTATTTTAACACTGTCATGAGAAAAGTAAGATAAAGATTCAGTGAAAATGCAGGCATTAGGAATTTTCACTGAAGCCAGTTATTCCACTTCTATCTATAAACATCTCTCTGTGGGTTTTTTTATTGCTTGTTTTTTACATGAATGGTGCTATGGTGCAGTATTTTTAAGTCATCATCACTGAACTATGGTCATAGTGATTTTGACACTAAAATTAGCACGGCCACCCATGGCAACAAAGTTGGATCAGACAGAGTGTCCCTGAGATTCATACACTTAAAGTGTAATTTATCCAATATATCTCAAGTGAAGGAGAAAATGAAACTGCTAGGACCTCATCAAAAGCTATTTGATTCTCTGCAGCTTTCTCTATAATTATTTGTGGCTGTCAGTATAACTTGACATTATGCTGCAGGCAGACAACAGTTGCTTCTGAACCTTGGGGTGTTATAGTTCAGATTTAACATCAGGTTCTTTAGACCTACAGTTGGGTTAGGTTGATTTGCCCACCTACAAGCAACTCCAGTACTCTGTTTTCTACAAGAAGGGAAGATATTTCCCATTACTTTTTTCTCTCTGCACTCCTATCAGTTTCACTCAAATGCCAAGCTGAAGCCAGCAGATTTTCCTAGTGGATAAGTATTAAGAGAAGTTTCTCCCTTTCCCATCACACACAATTTTCTAGTTTTGTTCCTTTAATTCCAGGGAACAACCACAATGAAGACATTC
This sequence comes from Florisuga fusca, assembly GCA_038090715.1. Taxonomy (NCBI): domain Eukaryota; kingdom Metazoa; phylum Chordata; class Aves; order Apodiformes; family Trochilidae; genus Florisuga; species Florisuga fusca. The sequence goes on along the minus strand of JAAWXA010000015.1, from coordinate 10,062,823 downwards.
ATTGGACAATACCTTTCCTTGGTTAAGTGTGCAAGGGTATAGAGAATTGTGCTTTCAGACAAAATACCATGCCAGCAAGTTATAAGTTCTGGAAAGGGAATTCTGAAACATCTCCTATGGAAGTAGAGCCCAGAAATTGCTAGAAGGCACAAGAAAGCATGTCCAGACAGCAAGGGACTAAGTGACATACTGCCCTGCCTGCATCCACTCATTCCACCAATCTAACCTTTTTTTACACAAACCACCTCTGAAATAGTTGTGTCTAACAAGCTTGTGAAGGTTGTTTACTCAAATTAGGTGTAATAGCCTTTCTAACCACATTACTAGCTAAACAGTTACTCACAGTCTGTGCTTATCCTGAGGGGAAACACATCAGGGCACAACTGTCTCAAAAACCCTCTGGCCTGCTTGTTCAGCTGTGCTGGGAATACACTGTGCAGAAGATGCTGCATTAAGATTTCAGTGACCATTTATCTCCAAGGTTTTACACAAGCTTGAGAGCAGAGTGAAGGTAAAACAAGATAACCCAGTGCTGTGTAACTTCTGAGTAACTTTGCTGAAGCACACAGTCTTACTAAGACTGCTTGAGGAATATAATTTATACTAAATGCTCAGACTCATCTTTGGGCTTTGCTCATTGAGGGGCATAGTACTGAAGGCTTCAAATTTTCATCTCCATACTGTAAAGCAGACATGATTATCTCTGGTTACTAAAAGTCATCACTTTGCAGAGGACTGGATAGTATCTCCTGGAAATCCCTTGCAAATACACTAACTGTTGTAAACTTGCTTGGCTCATTTATGCTACAGATACACATTTTCCAGTAATAAACATGCTAGGTAACAATCAGCTGAATGTTGGGTCATCTGTTTAGTGTAAAGGAGTTGTTTCTATAAGCACAGTAATTTAATTTGTATTAATAATGTTAATTGAAACAGGCTGACAAAAGAGTCATGCAACTTGTTTTTAATTTTTCAAAAACTATAAATCAAACCATTATAGTCTCTTGATCCTGATATGTCAGATAGCCTCAATATGGACACTAGACTTGCTGTTTTTTTGTTTAATTATGCTTAAAGACTCGCTTCTGAAGCAAATCAGAACAGGACAGTATAACCTAAGGAGTAAAGTACAGCAATGGAGATGTCCAAATCTACTGAAAGGGGGAGCAGGAGAATTAACTGATCAAACTGATAGAAATCACACAATGTTCAATAAAAAGAACATGGTAGGACTAAAGATAAAGAGATGGCTGGAGTCAGTTTTTGACTCACTATATCAAATGAAGCAGCATCACTGTGATCTAGTAATTCTACTGCTTTTCTGCTGGCCTGTGTTATAAACAAGCTACACTCAGAATTAAAACAGCAGCTCTCCTTTTTCAGGACACGTGATAAAATTACTATCTTAGAGGATTCTTCTGTCAGCTTTCTTTTTTTAAGAAAAGGAGCAATGCACTGTAAACTCTACTCTTGGTAGAAGAATGCTTTCTCCTGAGTTTGTTGAGAAAAGCACACACCAAGAACTGCAGCTACAGCTTTTGTCCTTCTGTGAGAGAAGGGAAGCAGCCAAATAGAGATGACTGTGTACTCCCACTGCCAAACAGCATCAGTCTGCTGATTAAGAGCAGTCTGGGTCCAGATACCCCACACCCATATTGTATTTGGGAGAAGCTGTGCTCTAAGATCATAGAGAGCAACAGCACAAGCAGAAATAGATTTAGTGTCCTTATCTTAACCCTCCACAGTCACACAGGACACGTGTGTGCCCTGTGGGCTTGGTGCTGCTATTTTTATGAGTGTTTAGAAGACCAAACAATTATAGAGCTGTGCTCACTTATAAAGCACACAGCTTATATTAATTTATCTCTGGTTAATGCCTACCCTTTTCTGTTATCAGAAACAAAATTGTTTCTAGATAATTAGTTTACATTTCTTGGAAGAAAAGGCCACACAAATGTCAGGATATAATGGCTCTGACTATTCTGTCTCTTGACTTTTAAAACACTGAAGAGTATTTCTAGACTGAGGAAAACCCTACTTACAGCAAAATGTCCTCTGTAATGAGCAAAGCAGCAGCAACACAAAACATAATTCTCATCCTTTTGAGATGAGCAGCCTAATTGGCAGATGTTGTGATTTGTTCAGGAACTCAACAGAGGAAAAAGTTACCTGCAAGGCACTGCAAGAGGTCAGGTGATAACCATGTAGATGATTGGCAGAAAGACAGACTAGGAGAAAAGAAAACTATCTTTCAAATGAGATACATAGCACCATTGGCTGTCTGATATAATATATTTGATGGCTAATCATTTCAGGGTAAACTGGAAATTGTTTTTAACTAATACATGGCACTCAGGTCAGACACTCTACAAAAAATATGCAAGAGATCATTGCCTAAATGATACAATGAAGTACAAACTCTTAGAGTCAAATAGGTTGCATAAATGAAGTACTTTCTTCCATTTAATTGCAGACTGAGCATAAAAGTTAGCTCTCATGAGCATTGTCTCCTTCTGTCTCGTGGTTCCCTTTCTGTTGCTGAACAAAACCACCCTGACTTCTCACCTTCCTGAAACCCTGCAAGTTCAGACTCAAAAGCAGTAAGGACTGAGGCTTCAGGCAGTGCTGCTCAGTAAAGAGTCCAAGTGACCAACTTACAGTGGTCAGTAGAGAAGTCTGAAGCAGCAGCTACTTCTGATAACAATAAGAAATAATTGCATTTGGTAAAATTTATGTCTGGATAGTATTAGTATAGTTTTGCCCTTGTTCCGTTTTGCTTCAAGTAATCACTTCAGAAATGAGTTACCTTAGGAAATACACTTCAGTTTATACACTTTCAGACAGATGTTTGTTTTTTTAAAACAAGGACTATAGCAAACCCTCCATTTTGTAGCCATTCAAAATAATCGGGGAGGACACAGAAGTACCCCTGCTCTTTTTCTTTTTTTCTTTCTCAGAGAATAAATTGATACAGGCATAAAAAGGCTGTAAGCACAGAATTATGCTGCACTTAGCATATGGCTGTGAAGAGTAGATACCTGAAATTGTAGTTAGAAATCTCTGCTAACTTTGAAACACAGAACAGAAGCCACAGTTTTAGATCCTTCTAAAAGTCCAAAAGCAAAAGTCTCTAGATATTAGCTATCATTACAGCTCTAGCCTAAGTGCCCTGAAGACAAGGAACCCCTCATTCTTGTCCTGCACTTTCCCTTACAAATTCAAGCATTCTCTCCTGAGGCACTAAAGTCCTCCAGCCATGTCACGGGGATGCTAGCTGAGCCACGTACTTCTGAGCTGCACCAGAGCTCTACGGAGCCACTGGGTCTGTTACAAACAGGCTGCTTTCCTTTATAAACTGCCTTCTTATCTCTAATTGAATATGCACCACATGCATGGTGCTCATAAAAATTATTACCTTTAAAATAGATTGCAATTGACAGGAATTGTACAATGTATTCCAGTTCTCTACACAGCTATTTTCTGTGTTTAGCAGAAAAAACTGAAGATTGGAAATGTGCCACATGCATTATTTGACCAGATGTACCATAAGATCTTATGGAACCCCATAGAATAGTATAATACTATAAAGCAAGCTAAAGCTGCTTACTGTTTAATAAGGAAGAATCATAATAACACAAGAAAATCTTGATTTTTGTCACTTAGGGACACTCTGATCCAACTTTGTTGCCATGGGTGGCAGTGCTAATTTTACTGTTAAAATCACTATGACCATAGTTCAGTGATGATGACTTAAAATTAACTATAATTAACTATTTCTTCACCACCTTATAATGATAGCTTTTTCCATTTTAAAACTGCAAGACTTGGCATGATGATGATTCACATAGAAGAAAATGAATCAGAAACTCTTATCTCCGTTCCTGTTACGGAGCCTAGGGCTAGTGACACTTAGCAACATTACTGATTGGCTGTATTTTTAACTAAAATTCCTCATCTGAGCATCCCATTCCATGTTATTTGTTTCTTGAGAATTTTTTAAACGCTGAGTTTAAAACTGTCAAGTTTAAAACTCTGACTGTCAAGTCTTTAAATCTGAATTTCTTAGAAAACCCCCCCATTAACAGCCTGTTGTTCCTGATTGATGTTCCATGCGAAAAGAACAATAATCTGCAGTCTCCTTACATGCAGTTCCCCTTGAATTTGTGTGGAAATGCTGTAATTGTTTTCTCTCTCTCAGCTGTGAGCTACATGATGGATGGTAAACAGCTAGAAAATGTTGCTACATGTAAACAGCAGACTTTGTGTCTGTGGTATATCAGGAATTAGCTTCCCAATTTATGATTTATGTCAAATTATCTATCTTATCAATAACACTGGAAATACTGGGTGTTGACATACAAAAATCTTGTTAGAGTATTCAGTTCTACATGTCCTTCTTTAATCTCCATTTTTCCTCTTTTAGCATACCTGCTTTGGTGATTCCATAACTAAGAATGTGCAAATTTACTCCGGCCTCATTATTTTCCATCAAGCATTTGTCCCTTTGTTATCAGCATTTTGTAAGGAATACCATATTCTAATATCTTACACAGGCACAGCCTTATGAATAAAAATATTATTTTGGACCAATGCAAAAGAGGTTTTCTCTTGAAAAACAAAGGCAAGCAACTTTCCTTAATTTGCTGAAGTACAGGAGCTGGAAAATATACATGCTCAAAGTAGTTCATACTCTAAAAGAAATCCAGAACTGTAGTGAAAACTGTCTCAAGAGAAGCTCATCCTGTTGAAAAATTATGTCATTTTATGATGCTGGTAGGCTAAGGAACATAATGCCATGTGCAAACTGGTTTCCAAATTGCTTCATTAAAGTTTTTACAATCTGTTTAAACATTAAACATTTTATTTAAATATTAATAAAGTTCCTTGATTGTTAAGGTTATAGTTTACTCTTTACAGCAGAGTAGCAGATGCCAGCAGTTAGCTAAATTAGAATTAAACCTATAGGCCAAAATCTCATTGGCATATGGAGCAATATGTAATGGAATTCCAAACTGAGCCACATGCTGCAGTTTCTTTGAAAGGTGCCCTGAATTGCAAATGAGACTCTCACGTCTTCATCTGTGAAGTCAAACTGTGTGGGGGCACGTAAGCTACTGCAGAATTAAAAAGCTGGTTCATACAACTACACAGGTGATGTAATTTTATTAACACACATCTGTTATTGTGTCTCTATCTTCTCATGAGAAGGTGGAAGTGTGACCTCTGAAACATTTTTCCTTACTGCACTTATCCCTAGTTTTTAAGTCTGCACCCATGCAAAGATCTGGCCTTGTACCCAATATCTCTGTAAAACACCTCTATTTTTGTGGAGAAAATTTGTTCTAAGTATATCAGCTGTTAAATCAAGTCCCTTCCTACTTATTGCCACCTTTCTCATCACTAGAGCTGTGAAATGCAGAGGAATAAAAAGCAAACTAAAATCTGTCTAATCCTAGGCTATAAACATAGTCATGCATCATCAAGACAGTGCAGAAGCAGCGGCGAGTGCAGTTCAACCTCACACACATGCAGGGTGTCCTTTAGTTTAAATTGTATCTTATTCAGTTTTGTACTTTGCAAAAGTTCAGAATTACAACATTCCTTTAAACATGTCGTCAGTCACAGCTCTCATCTTAGAACGAAGATAAAAATTAAGGTAAGAAAATAAAGATTTTAAAAGGGTAGGATTCTGTAATATTTTCTTAAATTTTTATACAGGTAAACAGATTTAACAGTTCTATGTAATGAACAAAAGCCCTTTGACTTCAGTGAGGTTTGGCTTATGCTATAAACAAAGAAGTTCCAACTAGTAACACTCAGATTCTTTCTTAAAATACAGTTCAGTCCCAATGGAAATGACTTTCTCTTTCTTTGTCTAACGCACTGATATTATTGTCTTAGGTGACATTTGTACAGGATTTAGCAATAAATTCTCCAGTCATGGAGTGAATCTCTAGAAAAAAAAAATCTATTTTGTATTTCTATGCATAGTACCTCATTCTGATAAATTGGAATGCAGTAAAATTATTAAGCATACAGGTTTTAATGTTGAGGGTATTATTAATAGGTTCCTTTGTTATAACCCTGTATGGCATTACCCTTGCAGGAGAATGTTTCAGTGTGTTTGAATCGCTTTTACTGTGGGGACATTGTGTTTGGTAAAGAAATTAAGATAGCTATTTCTTGCATAGTTACATCAGTTACATTGGGATCTTCATGGAGCATCAAACCTTTTGTCACAAATGTGCACTGACCTCACGAAAAGAAGCCCATGTGGTTTGGGAGCCAGCAGCTTCACTGATGTTTTGAGGTTTCCCCTGCAAGTGGCAATGCTTTTTCCCTGTCCAGAGACTCATGGAGAAAAGGGAGGCCTTAAGGAGCCTGAGCAGCTGTGTGATTTCTGATATAACCAAACTGCTATAAATATTCTAGCAATCTTGAAATATGTTATATAAATCTTTACTTAGATGATTTAACTCTCCTTACATGATTCAACTTAGATAATTCTCGCATAACTGCTGATGCCTTAACAATTCTCTTTTTAAGGATATCTACAGAACTCCATATCAGCTAAAAAACTGCACAAAAGCCTTGGTCAAAACTTCTTATAAATATGTAGCTAACACTAAAATTCATGCACAAGTTGCTGGAAGCAATACATGTACATAAGGCATGATAATGCTCTAAAGCAATTGCCAACATCCCATGTGACTGCACAGCTGTGTTTCCATTACACAATTAATGGATTTTCTAACTCCAAAAGAGACATTTTTACAAAATGGTAGCACAGTGCAAGAAATACTAAACAGCTGACTACGGCTCATCTCTTTTTCATGGTGTTGTCTGTGGGAATAATGAAGGACTAAGAGGCCCTTTGTCAAAGCCTCTCAAATTAAAAGTCTAAATCATGACCAAGACTCAAAAAAGTACCTTGTCTTTCCACATTTTAGTACATATCTGTCATTTACCTAAAATACTTACAGTAATATACAAGTCTGAGCAGCTACTTCAAGCTTTTGATTTTTATTCTGCTTCAGTCTCACTAATTTAGGTGGGTGCTGACCACCGTTTGTCCCCACTGAACCTGAGTTCTGAGCTTTTGAGAATAAGCAGACATTATGCATCCTCAGAAGCACACATCCACTTCATGACAAATATGTTTCTTGTAAACATTGCTCTATATGAGATCTTAGATGCTGCTGCTGCCCTAAGTGCACCCAGCTTCTGCTTTCCTACTGATTCTTGTCAGGAGCTATTTTTAAGGTTTGTTAAAAACTAACTAGTTGTATCTTTTCACTACAGAGACTTAACCTTTCAGAAAATGAAGAGTGACCTAAGCTCTCCAATTTAAGTACAGTTGAAGGTGCATCTTAATTTAGAATTTTTAATTTCTGCTTGCTTTAACATCTCTCTTTTTTTCTGGTTTTTTGTTCTGGCTGGTGTCTGTTGTCGGATTAGTAAAACATCACTAAGGAGACAATTAGTAATTTAGTACACAGCTTCTATTAGAGCCAGATGCAAGCCTGCCCCATCAAAATTAATTAAGAAATTATGATTTAAATTGAAACAACCACTAGCTCACTTTGGGTTTGTGTGCACTTTGTGCTTCACACTACATATTCATCTCCATTGCCTTTGATACCTTGTATTGGTGTGTGCTGACACACACACTCTGTGCTATGAAAAATGCACATATACCCAGCACTGAGACTTTCTTTAATTTTAGGTTCATCTTCTCCAGCTACCTTCCATCAGCAATTTTTTGGATGTATTTCACAGGTGCAAGTGCAGACTGTTAGCCCTTTAACACAGCCATTTCTAAGCTAACTTGTATTTGATGGCATCTTTGTTGTGCTTTATCCACAAGATGGTCCTTTGTATTCTTGTCAAAAAGTACATCACCAGCAAGTATCTGACATTTTTGTCTATTTAAGAAACTGAACCTTTCACACATAACGTTCAAGGAAATCCCACTGATACTCTATGCCTCATTTACCTTGTCTCCATACAGATGCACTCTAAATTATATCTAACTTTAGAGGACTGTTAGATAAGGATATATATTCACTCCAAAACTTAATGAAAAAACAATGACACCAAAAACCACAGTTGCTGTTCACATTTCTTTAGTTTTCTTGTGTGCAACTGAATCCTTAATTTTGGAATAGCAGCCTACACCCAGAGGCAGGGAAGCTGCTTAAGGATGAGTGTAGAAATGAAATTTAAAAATTCCCAAATACCCACTCTAAAATTTGCCATATAAGAGCAGATACAGTGACCCTACTAATCCAGTATCTTGCTTAAGAAGCCAGAACTAAAATCTGCAAAGTAATTGCAGATACATTGCAAATAATGCTGCCAAACATAATATGGTAGCGTTGTGACACGATAATGTGGTTAAAAGTTGGCTCATGAGTTATATGTCTTCAAGAATAATAAAACAGAGCTTTATAGCCTCAAGATCTCATGCTATTCATCACTAATTAGAGCAAGAGTAGTTCCTAGAGAGAGAGGACTTCCCCTGGGTTAGAAAGACATAAGGTCTTGCATCCATTCACCACCAGCCTCGACAAACAGCAAAGCAGTATGGATGGTAAACCCTCAACATACAGATGTGACACAAAAAGCAGTGAACTTACTTAGTAAATATTCTTAGTATAGACACTGAATAGACACAAAACAACAGGTCATCGGAAACAAACAAGCATGTAAATAGCAATACAGTTTTCTGGTTAAAGTAGTCTTTCATGATTTTCAGTTCTATAGTATTTTTCCACAGTAGCAGTTTTACAGACTGTACAGGGAAGCATCAATATGGGTAGTTAGAAGCTACTGTATAATTTCTATAGAACAGGTGCAAAGGGAGCAAGTATTTGTCCTGTAATATGTTGTATTTGAAGTTAAATGGAAATCTTACAGCTATGAGCATCAGATAAGTTTTTGAAGTCCTGATTCTTGATGGAAAACATGAAGAAAAGACATAATAGACACCACAAAAATCTTTTTCTTTCTTCCCGATAGGTTAAAGACCCTCATGTTGGCTACTGGTTCCAAATACAAAAACAAACTAATACCTTTCCAAAACCCAAAACGTGGCAAGGATGGAAACTGCTTTTATGATCTCACTTCAAGAATTAATATCAAAGAATATGTCCTCTCAGCAATTTGAAATGGAATAAATTGCATTTGTCCTCCTTAGAAGTTGAGTTCATTGCTTGAGGTTAGGACTGTTATGGCAAGTTACAGGAAAAAAAGCACTTGAGATGGGTGAAGAGAGGAAGATGAGATCAATCTTTTACCTTACTTTAGAAAAACCAGCAGCAGTGCCCCTGATTAGAACATAAATACAGAAACACAGAAGATGAGTTAGTTCACTGCAGTGTCAAAGATAACTAGATTACATTATAACATTACTATTTTTTCTCTGTCCAGAAGGAAAACTTTTAAAGCATCTAAGTCTCATTTGTTACCTGAAATTGGCTTAGGTAAAGCCACAAATTGTTTCTTTCTTTTGTTTGGTTTTGGGGTTTTTTTAGCCATTGTTCAATATAGCTTTTAACTGTCAGTGCCTAATGTCCCTGCTTCCAGATTGGTGATTTACTACCCCAGAAAGATGTTCTCCAAGAAAGCATCTTTTAAGTTGTGCACAACAGGCCATAAACATAAGCTTAATTTTATTGATGTTATTATTATTTTGCAGGTTTTTTAATACTTTTTTTTCCAATTCTTTTTTGTATTTGTTGTTTATCCTTGGATTTCAGATTTATAAGAGTAATAGCTTAACCCTAGAAAGCAGAAGCTGTTCATAGCCTCTTCCTTCTCCATTTCCATTACCATAATTACCCATCTATCAGCAGATGGAACAGCCATCAAGGGTCCCCAAAATTTCCAAATTCACTCCTAAACACAATGATTCTGAAACCATCATTAATTGCTGACCAGTCAAATGTTCTTTATATTCCTTCAAACAGTTTCCTACCAACAACCTCTTATGCCCTATCTTGAGCAGAACCCTTCCTTAGCACCAACAAAATAAAGCAGTACTGCAAAAGTAAATGTAGAGAGCTGTAACTGTAGTAATCCTGGGGAAAATTATTTGATACAACAGAGCACTGAAGATTCCTCTTTCCTCCATGCCTGCAATCTCAGTTCAGGAATTGAAGATACACAAGCACTTTGAAAATTACTGTTTCTAGTTTGTGAACTAAACTTAGATGACAAGATGTGGGGGCAACAGCATTATCCTCCCTGTTTTAGTGATATCTTCCATTTAGGTGCCATTCTTGGGTTATTCCTAGGTACAACTAAATGTCTGATACGTAGTAGCAAAAGTTGTGCTGCAGGAAGGGGATATAGTAACCTAAGAAGGATCCGTCTCTTACTAACTGACCCAAATTTTGGAAAAAAAAACCAAAAAAAAAAAAAAAACAACAACAACAACAAAAAAAAAAACCCACACCTAAGTTTTAAGTTTGCAGAAAACCCCTTTCCTAGGCAACTTAAGAAGGCTGATGATAGAATAAATAGTTTTTCTATATAGAGATCTGAAGTCTATCAAAGGCAACACACAAATTTCCAGGAGGCACTGCATATGTCTATAATACCCCAAGTGCACACCACAGCTTCTACTGGTCTCCATGCCTTACACATAGAAGAAACTAGAATATTGAGTATAAGGCTTTGAATACAGTCACTGTCCTGATTTCAGCTGGGAGAGAGCTAATTTTCTTCCTAGTAGCTGGTGCAGTGCTGTGGTTTGGGTTTAGGATGACAATTATGTTGATAACTCTCTGCTATTGCAGCTGATGCTGAGCAGTATTACACTAAGGACTCCTCTGCTTCTCACACTGCCCTGCCAGCTCGGGGTGCACGAGAAGCTGAGAGGACACGGCCAGGAGAGTTGTGTGCCCAAATGGCCAAAGAGATACTCCACACCATAGGGCATCATATTGAACAGGATGAAAAATATAACTGTGTAGAGTTGGCCAGGCAGTGGCCATGGCTGCTCAGGGGCTGAGGGCATGTCAGGGAGTGCTGAGCAATTAATGTCTGCATCTCTCCTTTTGTATATTCCTTTATCACTATTAACCCTTCTTTTTCTGTTCTATTAAACTGCTTTAGTCTCAACCCACAAGTTTTTCCTTTTTTCTGATTCTGTCCTCTGTCCGTCTTGGAGGGAATGAGTAAACAGCTGTGTGGTGTTCAGCTGCCTGCCAGGTTAAGCTACAATTGTCACTTATTTGTCCATTAATTGATAAAATCGAACAGCAAAGTTCTTTCTGAGGGTTAATTTGTATCCTGTAATTAACAATGCTGACAGATTCATTTTACACAAACCAGATTTAACTTCCATCAGACCCCCTGAGGTCAAACCTTTTAAAAAAGTTCTGTTTTCCTTTTTAAGTTGTTATCCCTCTAATTTTTATTGCTCCAAATAGTTTAGAACAAGAAAAAGGCTATAATAATAAGACTACTTAATTTTCAACTTTTTTTGGTTTAAAGAAAAGCCATTCAAACCCTACGATACTTTTTAATAATGGAAAGTATTTACTTTTATGTCTGGGTAAATGTTTTTTCTTTACTGCTGGTAGTCAACAGCCTATTATTCTGTGCTTGTAGCTTATCCAGCTCCTTCCAAACTGAACTTTGGTTTTAGTGTGTAGGTTATGCCAGAAAGAATAACCTGTAAAGTGCAAATGCAAAATATTGCTAGCCTTTCCTCTCCCTTGGTGCTGCTGTTACATTTCTTTCTCTTTCTCTCTTTATTTCCCTTTTAGTTTCCCAGTTCTTCCTCAGAGCTTACAACTCTTTTAAAACTCCCAGCTCTGTAGGGAAAGAGAAAGTCATTGTATGCCTTTCATAAATCTGTTGGGGTGAAATTCATTGAAATAAGAAGCAAAGTCTATTGATAAAAAAGGCAAGAACATAGGCCAGGATATAAAAGATCTAGTAAGAATTTCCCTCTGCTAGTGTGTTTCTAAGTTTACAGTCAAAAATGCTTGCATAGCACAATTAGCACCATGAATACATTTATACTTCATCTGGAAACTGAGTAGCTTTTGCCTGTTCTGTCATGTATGTTACTCTAGAAACAAGCACTGCATTGCTATGCTAAGAAGATTCACTACACTGTATGAAGGATTCCAGGCAACAGGTTCCAATTCCAATCTTCTTTTTCTGATTTTGAAACCTCTAATCAGAAGAGGCTGATTAAATAAAGCAATTAGGCTATAATGAACACTTCTACATCCTCAGAAAAATCATGGTAGTCTGAATCCTCACTGCATTTTAATTCAAGTTAGTTGGGAAAAAGCAATTTTCATCAACTATTGATTTATCAATATTCTTGACTTCATGGACCACTTTTGATAGCTGTGTTATAATTAAATATCACTATTCAAATATAATAAATTTTATAGCCGTCACTTAAATTTGACTGCTCCCAGGCAAAGTTTTAATAGCTCTCTGTCACCTCAAATCTCTCTTAAAAAGTATAATCAATTTTACATTCTAGCTGCTGTTGAACGACTGAAGCTCTCCCTATTTTGCTGTCACACTAGACTACATCACTGCAAGGTATAACCCCCAGACAGGTGACTTTCCTCCATCTTCCTAGCAAAAATCAATGCAACTAGAGATGGCTCATAGGTATCTGCAAGGGGTGGATAACATTCCTTCAGCAGGCATTAAATCAAGTGAAAGAATGTAATATTGCCTTCAGTGAGCAAAATTTACTGAATTTTGCTGCAAATAAGCTGGGGGTATAAATCAGTTTTTACCCATTACCTTGTGCTAACATTATTCCCTTGAGATGAAAGAATGCTCCTTGAAATTCTGCCCTTACCTGGGATTCTCATAATAATGTTATTGCCTTGAGATGAAAAATGCTGTTTAAAATACTAGGATTTGAGAAATCTTGCATTTTCCATCTTGACAACCATGGGACTGTGACAGAATAGATGTTTATCATCTCCTTCGATACTCCTTTAAAGAATTCTATTTTTATTGCAGCTGATATTGGAACTTAGTGTGTTTCACCTTCCAGGTGCACTAATTACTTATCTAGAGAATCTCCCTAACACTCAGTGAAAACTTGAGTGGTTCAATAGAACAGATCAAGTTGAAAAATCCATCTTCATGTAGCTGGTTTATGTAATTGGCTTGAACCTAACTGTGGGGGAGGAGGAAAGGAAGAAGACAAAATAAGGCACTTTATCTTACTTAAAAGATCAAACTAATACAGTTTTAATATCATATGTATTTTTTCACTTGAGTAAACAGAAAGCATCAACGTAGAACAAACTTAGTGGTTATAGCAAGGCTTAAGGTGTAGATAACCTGGTCTGATTCTTTCCTCTACCAGTGAGAACTGAACTGTAAGCAGCACTTCCCAGAAAAATGTCCCAAACCTGATTTTTTTGCATCTCTCCCTTAGTCCTTACAATGCTGAGAGTTATAGACAACCTAAGCATAGTTCATGCATGATGTGGTTTTAAATACTACATTGTTTTCAACAGGCATTTGAAATAAATCTTTTCTAAGGTCCACTTTTTGCAGACAAAATAACCACAGCCAAGTAAATATCAGCTTCAGTAACTCACAGAGCTGAACACCAAACCCAAATGCCTAGATTGGTTCTAAACTGATGTTTTTGTAATTAATAGTCTACAATGCATTGACACTAGTGATTTATTACAACTCTTATTTTACAGCTGTAAGTAGATTTATGGACTTCACAGAGAGGTAGAAAATGACACATTTAAAATGAGGTTTTTTTAGTTCTAAACAGAAAAAAAATCATATTACTATTTGTATTATTACGGTTTCTAGTATAATTTTCTGGAGGCCTTGGAGAAACTGACAGCAGCACAAAAGCACTCTAATGCCAATTTCATTCAGGGTAGAAAAAGGTTATTTGGCTCTTTGGGAGACAAATGGAGAGATTTTATGTTTCTAGACAAAATATTTTGAAGGATTAGAATCCTAGATGCTTGTTTTTCCTTTCCTCCATGCAAATGGCATTTAAGCAGACCGTAGCATGGCTGCCCTAGGAAATCACGTATTCCAGATGAAAACCTAGTCCTCATTTTATTCTGCTTCTCATCAAATAGTCTTGACATCTTATCTTTAAAATAGTGACAGAAACACTGTGTGAAATGCATGACAATTTGGTAAAATGGTTCTATGGAAGCTGTTTATTAACATGGCTTTCAGAACATCTCTTTAGAATAAATTGTTTTGTTCTGGTGGGATTTATGTTGCACAGCACTGACAGTTAAGTGCTTAATGGAGTATCTCCAAGGGCTCTGCATTGCTACTGAACACAGAATCTGAAGAAATGCTAAATAAAATGCCACACTGAATACAGGACTAAAAGTGAAGTGTGGAGAACAGTGGGTAAGTTTTACCTTATATTGTGTGAGTTGTATTCCAGGAAAAAGCATTCAGATATGCCATCTACCATGACAATAGCTAGTTCTATATTTTTAAATATTTTTTTTAGTTAACACAGTATGAGACTTAGAATAGGCTGCACACCATGAACCAATGTTTCATATAAGTCACATACTTTTAAAATTAGAAAGCACACGATGTGGGTAATACAGAAGACTGAATGAAGCTAACGAGCTAGTTTTGCCATTCTAAAGAAGCTGAATCTTTCATAAGAGACAATATCCTGGCTGTACCTGGAGTAGGAATGAGCCTACTCTAAATCAGATATTGAAATAGCACCTGGATTTTTGCTATGCAAAGGAAGAGACCTAGTCCAAATTTAAGCATCTACAAGGAGGTTTGGCTCTACTAGTGGGAGATCACAACACTAAGAAACTTAAGAGAGGGAGGGGAAAAAAACCAACATGGTTGAGCAGCTAAATCCATAGGAAAAAAAAAAAAATTTGCTCTATCAAACAAACCAGCTAACATTCTGCAATAGATTACAGTGTTGCATGCATGTGGCATAGATGATGTGGCTAAAAATTGTTGTGTATGCTGTACTTACAGGCTAGTATTAGTAAATCTGTGCTGGTGGTACAGGAAAAAATGGCCCAGTGACCAAAGGAAGCATATGTTGGTCATCTTAAGTGGAAAGACATGGTCAAGATTTAGGGATTTGTCTTTCTAAGAATCACTGAAATTATTCTGAAGGCTAAAAGATGCAAAGAAGTGGGAAGAAACAGGATGCATGTAGCCAGAAAAGATGGTAAAATAAGGAAATGTAAAAGGTGCACTAAGCTGAATTTACAAGTACATCAAGCCTTTAACTTGACCAGATTGCTGGGAGACAAGAGGTGAGACATTTAAAAGCATTAATATCATGAAAGTACTTCAGGCAAGAGTAAAAGCTTGCAATTGCTACTGAAGATTGAGAAAGAGTATACAGCATTGCAACATCTATTTCCCTTCAAAACTTGTATGTAAACAAAAAGTTTGGAAAATACAAGAAAGAAATCTCTGTTTCAGAAACTGTTTCTGAAATTCATCAGTAGTTGATCTGCTTCACATTTCATTCAGTCTTGAATAAGATTTTGTAAATGAAAAGTGAAGTATTATTCATCTTTAAAACCTCTGGAACATCTTCAGCTTATTCCAATAACTAAAGAATCAGTTATGGTTCCATCATAGCACTAATCTTCCCTCAAAAGATTTTTTCATATATACACTGGTATATATATTTTTATGTAACTATGTAATTCCTGTCATGATACATGTATTAATGTCTCATTTATATTTAATTTAAATAATTTGTGTACGCTAACTTGCAAATGTTTCTAGCATTTGTTTTCTTGTCATTCAGCATCTCAATACAAAACAGGGGACTGGAATTTGTGCTTGGAAAAACTGATGGTGCTGCCACAGAGTCCGAAATATCTTCCCATATACTGCTGGGTTTTTTCATGCCATTTTTGCCATAACTTATTTTAAATAATGATTCTTACATCTCTCACTTTTACTTCATTAGATTTTAGAGCCTGTTATTGGATATTTATTTTCAGAAGCACATATGACAACAAAAATACATAAGCCCATTGAGGGTGAATAAAAAATCTCCACAGTAACAATCTGGATAGTGGTGTATGACTGGTTGTAGATAGACTGACAGACTTCAGCCCTAATTCTGCATCCAGACTTGTTAGCATAGTCTCCTAAGCCCAGAAGTTACTTCAGAAGTGAAAAGACCTCTTTTTCTCTCCTCTGTTGTTATTTGGCAGCTATAATTTTTTCCAGATATCGATACATTTGAAAATTTATTTTATTAATATTTATATAATCACCTGTAAACGCAATCAGGAACATCCCCCCAAGGCAAATTAATATTTTGGCTTTATTTGTTTTATCACAGAGGAAATCCTACTATAATCATGTATTTTAGGCTTATCTTATGTGTTTAAATGATGCTTAAAGGATTTGGTTTGAAATGAATAATTGATATTGGCATCAATAGAGTGCAATACAAGTTTTCATCTGCGGTATAATAGTCATAGTAGTAAAAAAGATCACGTTGTATTTTAAAGGCACAGGTTTTTAAAAAGCTGTTTAGGATTTTTTTTTTTCTATTTTGGAATTCATGTCCCTATACGCACCACTGTGTTATGCATAGCCACTTGTGTAACCCGTACACCAGGTTCACTTGCTCACTCACTCATGTGTAAACATAACTGGAGCTGAGTCCCTCAGCTTCCTTGCAGTTTGCATTGAAGCTTTTACAACTTACTGTTTCTGTATTTCGTTAGTTGTCTATGGCAAGCTTTCATACACAAATGGGAGTAAAACCTGGAAGTAACTGTGATTTTTAAAGCTAAAAGATACCATGTATACTGTATAGCAAATTAGATAATTTCAAAATCCACCCTAGAAATAGGTGCAATTTCTGTTCCTTTCATCTAAACAGTTCTGTATCCCAAGGGAACCTGGTAATAAACAATAGTTAGTTATAGACAGAAGTGGTAATTATGCTCTCTCTCTCATTTAAGTTGTTCGAGTTCATGAATTTTTTGGCTGAGAATGTCATCTTCTGTTATATGGGACTGGCGCTATTCACATTTCAAAATCACATCTTCAATCCTCTTTTTATATTTGGTGCATTTGTATCCTTTCCTTTAAAGACTTATATTACTATCTATGTGTGTGTGTGTATACATATATATATATTTTTTTTTTTTTTTTAATGAATGCTTCCTGTAAAAAAAAGAAAGAAAAGAAACGGTCAACAAGCAAACCAATCAGTTCCTTACTTTGTAATCATGTAGTCTGTTGACAGACACTGGTTTGCAGATCTGCTCTGAATGAGCTGGGGAACTTTTGCCCAGTGATGGGGTGGGAAAGTGGGATGTTTATTTGGACACACCCGAGTGGAGAGGTGGAGGCATACAAAATTTTGTCTGTCCAGAACAAGTGTAGATCTACAAAGTGTAGAGCTGCCTCCAGACAGTTACAGGCCATAGGCAAAGCTTCCTCAGAACTACATAAATGTCATTAAGTCCTTAAAAAACAAACAGTTCTGTATTGCTTGAAACTTTTCTTCCTTGTATTTGATGTTTCTAGTGTACATGGAATTATTTATATCATCATGTGACTAAGAGACTGTTAAGAGTCTGTGCCTTTAATTCTGCCATGGCTTCTCAAAGCCAAATCTGTGGCTTACTTTTACAGTGGTATCGATTTTTTTCACTCTGAGAGTTCAATGATATTTTTGGCTCAGAATCGTAGCCCTTTGCATATCACTTCTTGATAAACTTTTGATGATGATACTGCCTAGTTGCAGTATTTTTAATGTATTTTTCTAAGTAAAAAAAAAAAAAGTGGGACATCATGAATATAAAACCAGAATGTCTGGGGAAGACAGTCTCTGCCACTACCCAGTTTTATAATAAAATTGGAACCAGAAAATTGGCTCAGACATGTAAAATATGAAGGAATATAAATTCTGATTCATTCCAATTACACATTTTTAATTAACTTTGTAAAAATACTGTTTAAGTTAACTCTGTCAGTAGTTTCTCTACCGTTTTTCCTCAACATCTTACAATTCAGGTGGCAGTTTTTGTAGCAAGAGCTTGCAACATATATCCACTTTCTTTCCTTTTGAATTTGGGCCGCAAACAAAAGATTCCCTGGAACTTTCAGCACATGATGATGTTTTCAGGTAAGTGCAATTTTGGTATTTTTCCTGTCCATATTTAACAATTGGCAAAGACAGACATCTAGCAGTAGAAAAATCCACAGCTGTCACAAAGAAGTAATTTTCTTAAAGCTCAAGAAAGTCTCTCAAAAGCTACCAAAACAAATAAATATTTCCTCAACTTCACTGTGCTCTGAATCTATTTTAATTAACTTTTTTAAAGGTCGTGCGTTCTCTCCCCCCGCCCCTCCCAAGACAGTTTGAAACCCATTGCTCCCGACTGTCTGTACTTCTATGACAATTTGGGAATTTTAATTTTTGTGACATGTTGGTTTAGAGGCATCTGTCTTCTACCTGACAGTACGCTTAAGTACCAGCAAATAAACATCCAGCTTTGAAGGTTATAGCACTGATACTCAAATCAAGACATGGTCTCGGGCAATTCCTTTATCTTCAGGAACAGTTTTCCTTTAAAACATGAGACAATGAGACTCCAATCCCACAGACTTTCTCATATGTATTCCAGTCTGATATCTGAGTACTTTGTTTCCCAAATTGAGATTTTATTGTTTTTTAACTGTGGTTAACATTGTAGAGTAATAAAAAAAGTCCAGAAGAGGGAGCCCTGTTCTACTCTGGTATGTCCATCTTCCCCTGAACTGTTAAGATCTCACCTAGTTTCTGTCTTTTTGGATTTACACAAGCTAGGAAGACCTCCACTTGACTTTCTCATCCTAGTTTGGAAAAACTCATTTGTAACCTAAGCATATGTGTTCAATGAGAGACAGAAACACAGACCAGCCAATGCCGTTTAGGAAATAATTTTCTAAAATTAGAAATTCAACACTTTTTTCCATTATCTTGCTTCTTATACAAAAACCTATTCCAAATTTTTATAGAGAAAAGTTCTTGATGGACAGCCTTGTTGCACACTGATCCATTTAGACAGATAACAAGTACAACACAATGCACAGCATTTCAAGCTGCCTTATGAGGAATACTCCACATCAGGGGTGCCTCATGTATGCCTGAATAATTCCATCTCTCTAGAGAGCAACACAGTTCATTTCTACAGCCATTCAATCCTCCTGGCTAAAAATTGCCACAGAAAATGTCAGTTCCTACCAGCTGGATTGTGTTGAGAGATTGAGAGCTGACATACATCCATCAGGAACTGGCTTTCAGACTGCCCACTCACCCACAGTTGTTAGCTGTGCAAGATATATATGTAGATCACTAGTAAAGCTAGCAGGTGGCCAGCTGGACAGCAGCATGAAAAACAGCTTTGTATCATTACTTATCTAGTTTCTGCAACCTATGTTTGCTGTTACAATTTATCAGGTAAAATATTGAATTAAAAATTCTCTAAAGTATATCGTATTCTTCAACTTTTCTGTCCTCATTTTCCTCAGTCTAATTTCATTCTCTGCAAAACTAGGAGCAGAAAGCAGCCTGCAGCCAACAGCTGAACATGAGAACTCACACTCAGAGATTTGCCTTCCGGTACAATCTGGCAGCTGTGAACTGAAAGTAGTACTATTGAAAATTACCAAAATGTAAATGTTAAAATACTTAGAAAAGTAATTTTAACTATTTGCTGAAATACTGTATTCTGTAGAGAAAAATATTTTTACATCATCATAAAAATGTAGATGGCAATATCTGCAAGTTGAGCAAAAAAGACTGCCTCTCACACTGCCAGCAGCTTCAGACTTCACAGAACACTTACAATACATGGATTTTCTGTGTAACTGTATTTTTTAATATGCATTAAGATTGGTGCTCCATTACCAATAGGATTCTTGTTTACTACAAACTAATCAGACTGTACATAGTGATAAACAGAGAAGACAATGACTGTCAGAAGAGACATTTCTGATACGGGTAAACAAAGCATCAAATTAGAGTTTGGAAGAAGACACTTGTTGCCTACATGAGATCAGCAACAATGTTCTGATATAGCATCTGGTTTAACTGATCACCAGGAAAACTGGGTTTCATTCACCAGAGCATCACATACAAAGATGCAGTAAAAACCAAATATGGGGTTGGCTTTGTTATCCATCTTACTGTTACTAAATGCACCAAACATTTACTATTCTCTTCACTGAGTTTTACTACCGTAATCACCATGAATATCAAAGTCTGAAAAAATCAATTAAGATCAGGCAAGTACGTTGCAAAGAATTCTGCTGAACTCATTAACTTCTACTTTTTGAGGAGTACTAATACATTTGAGGAAAGGTGGAAGAGTCAGGTTTGTAAGTGGATTATGCAGCATTTTAATTTAATACATTTATGTGCTTCTGCCACTCCTCATACAACACATTACAAAGGGTGGATTCACTTTTACAACTGTGTTTAATCATGATTCCTGATAATATTCCATTGTAAATTAAAACTAGATTAGTCCTTATATCATTAAGCCTGAGCATCTCAAATGAACTTCAACATGAGCTAAAATGAGTAGGCCAGCAGTCTATGCTCATGTGAAAAAGAAATATTTTAATACCTGAACCTGTAAGGCAACTATCACTATACACTAGGGGGCTGTGCTGCATGAAAAGTCTCTCATTTGAGCTCAGGCCCTGCTACTGTGCCTTTAACTGGTAATAAACTTAAAAGGGAAGGAAACTAAGAGGATCCAGATGGATTTATTAATGGCTCATATATATGTCTCGTATTTTGACATCACTGTCACATGACTGGGAGGAAACTATCTCACAGGTACACTACTGAACTTTCCACTCTTCTTCCAACATCTCCATCTACTTTTTAAGGTGCTTTCCTCATCTTTGCAGCGTATAAATCAGCAAGAAAGAGGCTTCTGGGACATGGTCCTACAGGATTTGTTGCTGCTTATGTAAGACATTACAGTAGCAGTGGTCTGAAAGGGTGGAACACAATTATTCCACCCTAGAATTGAAGAAAAATTAAAAAAAACAGGCAGATGTGGTGCAGGCGTTTACATCTGTTGGTATTACAGAAAACCTAAACCTGTCCTTCCTTATTTTCAGTCTATTTTGTTATCTTACCATCTTCTGAGGTGACTAAAATACCCTTCCTTCATATTATCTGGAATGTATTTTGGCATAAATAATAGTGTTCCTTGTGTTTCATTGAGTCCTTCCATCTTAGGTTACATTCATCTGCTTCCCACAGCTTTAGTTGGAAGCAAATTATTACTCTGCCTCAGATCCATTCTTAGCTGAAACCAAGTTAGCCCTTATAGACCATGTAGAGAATTTTATACAGATGAAAAATGCAGTGAAGGCATTCACTATTTCTCTAAACTGAAGAAATACTCAGTTCAATACTCAAGAAGGTCTTAGTAATATACTAATTAACATTTTTTTAACATTCCTTCTTACCAAAAGAAATGTTTTAGATTTAATACTGCACGTGCCATTGTCATTCAGCATTATGTTCCACCAAAATATAGCCACCAATATTCTTAAACATTTAATCTGAATCTAGATTACCACTATAACCACTGGAAAAAGACCACTTCAATACTGATTCATTCACTCCTGAGAGACCTGTTTAAATTGAGCTGGGTTTTGTTTGGTAGTTAGGGGTTTTGTTGTTTTGTTATGTTTTCCCATAACAGTAAAATATGCACATCTTTGAGCTATCTTTTACATAAAAACAGCCAAGGACAAGCCCACTTGTTGTCTGAAGTGTTTCATAAAAGAAAAGATTGTACATTTGCTGATGATGACCATTTTCAGAGAGATTAACTACAGTCTGGAACGTTCTTGCAGAAATGGGTTTGGGTTTTTTTCAGGATAAACTGTCCATCTTCTATTCCAACTGAAGCACATCCTAGCCATGCAGTCTTAAAGAGCTTTGGAGTTCAACTACAAATACAGTTTCTTTTTAGCAATTGATTCAATGATTCTGCATATACTATCCCTGCCTCTTATAAGAGGTTTAAGCATTAGATTTAACCTCTCAATACTTGCAAAGTACTTTTGGATTCGGTGTTTATTGTGTACATATAATGGCCATGCTCTGTACACTTATTTTCAGAAACAATAAATTTAAATAGGTAACTGAAAAAGGTTGGAAAATACAGAGTATTATTTGTATTACTCATGCTGAGGGCTAAAGGCACTAGCTGGCTATTATCCCCTGTTTTTTAAGTGTGTGACTCTGTGAGGACCTATTTAGCTGGTTTATTAGTACGTATAAGGTTTTTTTTAAAAAAAAAAAAAAAGTTTTTTTTTAAACTCACTAGAAATTGTTGGGGTTTTTTGTTTTTCACATTTGCAAGTTCCTGTTTACTCACTGTCTGTAGGTGCATAATTTTACAACTATAAACCTAAAAATCTGCATTTATTCTGCATACCCTTTTTAAACACTTAAAACAATCCTTTAAAAACTATTCATTGTTTTTAAGTCATAATTTCTATGACTGATCTTAACACACTGAAAGACTTTACAGGAATTTAAGACATTTTCTATTGTTTCAAACAAGAAATGGGTAGCCCATTTGGATACAGATTTTAATGCCAACCTTCTTTCTCACTGGCACCTTATTTAATGACTGACGTCAGTAAAACAACCAAGGGATTAGAATTTTTTTTAACATGCATGAAGTCCAGATTACTATTTAATTTGCAATTATTTAAGGCTAAGAATTAAGTGCATATAAAACAAATATGTGATTATTATGTGAGAGTGAGTATAGTTTCATTGTCCACATTTGCAAAAGCTGCTTTCAACCATCCTTCCAATTAGCACAATTCAGCATTTTGGAAGTCTGGTCATGGTCTAAGAATTTCCTCCACCCTCAGATTAGGAGATGAGCTGAAAAGAGTAAAATTCTGTCTCTCCATCACATTAAAAATTAATCATTCTCTCTCTCTCTCTCTCTTTAGGTTTACGTGGTGCAATAGCATTTGCATTGGCTATTCGGGACACAGAATCCCAGCCCAAACAAATGATGTTCACAACAGCACTGCTTATTGTGTTTTTCACAGTCTGGGTATTTGGTGGGGGCACAACACCAATGCTCACCTGGCTTCAGATCAGGTTAGTTCTCTCTTTACAATATTAAGTATCAAAATAGAATGCAATGACTGTGGAACAATCACTAAGTGCCTAAAGCTTTCTAAGGCTTATTATATGCTTTTTTTAATAGAGTTTTACAAGCGTAAAGAAAGTATTTGGTTACCTGGTAAAGGCTTCACACTACAAACATCAGGTTCATCAAAAGTTCATTTTGAGTCCTGTCTTAGATCAGATTCATCCTTATTTCCTAATACTGAAATTTTTAAGCACTGAATAAATGTTCCTTTTAATCACTGNCAATAAGAGACAGAAACACAGACCAGCCAATGCCGTTTAGGAAATCATTTTCTAAAATTAGAAATTCAACACTTTTTTCATTTTCTTGCTTCTTATACAAAAACCTATTCCAAATTTTTATAGAGAAAAGTTCTTGATGGACAGCCTTGTTGCACACTGATCCATTTAGACAGATAACAAGTACAACACAATGCACAGCATTTCAAGCTGCCTTATGAGGAATACTCCACATCAGGGGTGCCTCATGTATGCCTGAATAATTCCATCTCTCTAGAGAGCAACACAGTTCATTTCTACAGCCATTCAATCCTCCTGGCTAAAAATTGCCACAGAAAATGTCAGTTCCTACCAGCTGGATTGCATTGAGAGATTGAGAGCTGACATACATCCATCAGGAACTGGCTTTCAGACTGCCCACTCACCCACAGTTGTTAGCTGTGCAAGATATATATGTAGATCACTAGTAAAGCTAGCAGGTGGCCAGCTGGACAGCAGCATGAAAAACAGCTTTGTATCATTACTTATCTAGTTTCTGCAACCTATGTTTGCTGTTACAATTTATCAGGTAAAATATTGAATTAAAAATTCTCTAAAGTATATCGTATTCTTCAACTTTTCTGTCCTCATTTTCCTCAGTCTAATTTCATTCTCTGCAAAACTAGGAGCAGAAAGCAGCCTGCAGCCAACAGCTGAACATGAGAACTCACACTCAGAGATTTGCCTTCCGGTACAATCTGGCAGCTGTGAACTGAAAGTAGTAGTATTGAAAATTACCAAAATGTAAATGTTAAAATACTTAGAAAAGTAATTTTAACTATTTGCTGAAATACTGTATTCTGTAGAGAAAAATATTTTTACATCATCATAAAAATGTAGATGGCAATATCTGCAAGTTGAGCAAAAAAGACTGCCTCTCACACTGCCAGCAGCTTCAGACTTCACAGAACACTTAAAATACATGGATTTTCTGTGTAACTGTATTTTTTAATATGCATTAAGACTGGTGCTCCATTACCAATAGGATTCTTATTTACTACAAACTAATCAGACTGTATATAGTGATAAACAGAGAAGACAATGACTGCCAGAAGAGACATTTCTGATACGGGTAAACAAAGCATCAGAGTTTGGAAGAAGACACTTGTTGCCTACATGAGATCAGCAACAATGTTCTGATATAGCATCTAGTTTAACTGATCACCAGGAAAACTGGGTTTCATTCACCAGAGCATCACAAACAAAAATGCAGTAAAAACCAAATATGGGGTTGGCTTTGTTATCCATCTTACTGTTACTAAATGCACCAAACATTTACTGTTCTCTTTACTGAGTTTTACTACCGTAATCACCATGAATATCAAAGTCTGAAAAAATCAATTAAGGTCAGGCAAGTACATTGCAAAGAATTCTGCTGAACTCATTAACTTCTACTTTTTGAGGAGTACTAATACATCTCAAATGAACTTCAACATGAGCTAAAATGAGTAGGCCAGCAGTCTATGCTCATGTGAAAAAGAAATATTTTAATACCTGAACCTGTAAGGCAACTATCACTATACACTAGGGGTCTGTGCTGCATGAAAAGTGTCTCATTTGAGCTCAGGCCCTGCTACTGTGCCTTTAACTGGTAATAAACTTAAAAGGGAAGGAAACTAAGTGGATCCAGATGGATTTATTAATGGCTCATATAGATGTCTCATATTTTGACATCACTGTCACATGACTGGGAGGAAACTATTTCACAGGTACACTACTGAACCTTCCACTCTTCTTCCATCTACTTTTTACAGAGCTTTCCTCATCTTTGCAGCGTATAAATCAGCAAGAAAGAGGCTTCTGGGACATGGTGCTACAGGATTTGTTGCTGCTTATGTAAGACATTACAGTAGCAGTGGTCTGAAAGGGTGGAACACAAATACAGAAGAAAAATTTAAAAAACAGGCAGATGTGGTGCAGGCATTTACATCTGTTGGTATTACAGAAAACCTAAACCTATCCTTCCTTATCTTCAGTCTATTTTGTTATCTTACCATCTTCTGAGGTGACTAAAATACCCTTCCTTCATATTATCTGGAACGTATTTTGACATAAATAATAGTGTTCCTTGCGTTTCATTGAGTCCTTCCATCTTAGGTTACATTCATCTGCTTCCCACAGCTTTAGTTGGAAGCAAATTATTACTCTGCCTCAGATACATTCTTAGCTGAAACCAAGTTAGCCCTTATAGACCATGTAGAGAATTTTATACAGATGAAAAATGCAGTGAAGGCATTCACTATTTCTCTAAACTGAAGAAATACTCAGTTCAATACTCAAGAAGGTCTTAGTAATATACTAATTAACATTTTTTTAACATTCCTTCTTACCAAAAGAAATGTTTTAGATTTAATACTGCACGTGCCATTGTCATTCAGCATTATGTTCCACCAAAATATAGCCACCAATAGTCTTAAGCATTTAATCTGAATCTAGATTACCACTATAACCATTGGAAAAAGACCACTTCAATACTGATTCATTCACTCCTGAGAGACCTGTTTAAATTGAGCTGGGTTTTGTTTGGTAGTTAGGGTTTTTGTTGTTTTGTTATGTTTTCCCATAACAGTAAAATATGCACATCTTTGAGCTATCTTTTACATAAAAACAGCCAAGGACAAGCCCACTTGTTGTCTGAAGTGTTTCATAAAAGAAAAGATTGTACATTTGCTGATGATGACCATTTTCAGAGAGATTAACTACAGTCTGGAACGTTCTTGCAGAAATGGGTTTGGGTTTTTTTCAGGATAAACTGTCCATCTTCTATTCCAACTGAAGCACATCCTAGCCATGCAGTCTTAAAGAGCTTTGGAGTTCAACTACAAATACAGTTTCTTTTTAGCAATTGATTCAATGATTCTGCATATACTATCCCTGCCTCTTATAAGAGGTTTAAGCATTAGATTTAACCTCTCAATACTTGCAAAGTACTTTTGGATTCGGTGTTTATTGTGTACATATAATGGCCATGCTCTATACACTTATTTTCAGAAACAATAAATTTAAATAGGTAACTGAAAAAGGTTGGAAAATACAGAGTATTATTTGTATTACTCATGCTGAGGGCTAAAGGCACTAGCTGGCTATTATCCCCTGTTTTTTAAGTGTGTGACTCTGTGAGGACCTATTTAGCTGGTTTATTAGTACGTATAAGGTTTTTTTTAAAAAAAAAAAAAAAGTTTTTTTTTAAACTCACTAGAAATTGTTGGGGTTTTTTGTTTTTCACATTTGCAAGTTCCTGTTTACTCACTGTCTGTAGGTGCATAATTTTACAACTATAAACCTAAAAATCTGCATTTATTCTGCATACCCTTTTTAAACACTTAAAACAATCCTTTAAAAACTATTCATTGTTTTTAAGTCATAATTTCTATGACTGATCTTAACACACTGAAAGACTTTACAGGAATTTAAGACATTTTCTATTGTTTCAAACAAGAAATGGGTAGCCCATTTGGATACAGATTTTAATGCCAACCTTCTTTCTCACTGGCACCTTATTTAATGACTGAAGTCAGTAAAACAACCAAGGGATTAGAATTTTAACATGCATGAAGTCCAGATTACTATTCAATTTGCAATTATTTAAGGCAAAGCATTAAGTGTATATAAAACAAATATATGATTATTATGTGAAAGTGAGTGTAGTTTCATTGTCCACATTTGCAAAAGTTGCTTACACTTGCATTAAACACCATGCTTTCAATTAGCACAATTCAGCATTTTGGAAGTCTGGCCATGGTCTAAGAATTTCCTCCACCCTCAGATTAGGAGATGAGCCGAAAAGAGTAAAATTCTGTCTCTCCATCACATTAAATTAATCATTCTCTCTCTCTCTCTCTCTTTAGGTTTACGTGGTGCAATAGCATTTGCATTGGCTATTCGGGACACAGAATCCCAGCCCAAACAAATGATGTTCACAACAGCACTGCTTATTGTGTTTTTCACAGTCTGGGTATTTGGTGGGGGCACAACACCAATGCTCACCTGGCTTCAGATCAGGTTAGTTCTCTCTTTACAATATTAAGTATCAAAATAGAATGCAATGACTGTGGAACAATCACTAAGTGCCTAAAGCTTTCTAAGGCTTATTATATGCTTTTTTTAATAGAGTTTTACAAGCGTAAAGAAAGTATTTGGTTACCTGGTAAAGGCTTCACACTACAAACATCAGGTTCATCAAAAGTTCATTTTGAGTCCTGTCTTAGATCAGATTCATCCTTATTTCCTAATACTGAAATTTTTAAGCACTGAATAAATGTTCCTTTTAATCACTGAGTAAATGTTAGTAGCATCCTCTTCACTACTGAAGAAAGAGCTATAAAGGCAGATTTTGCCCTCATCTAAAAAGGCATATTCATTACACCAACATGTCATAAATAATGTATTTCTGATAATAATGTGAATATACTAGAAATCTACCTCCATTGGTGCATCATTTTGGCACTGAATTATTACTCATTTTTTATATATGTTACTTCACTACATTATTTTTAAATTACTTCATGGTCACTTTTATTCACAAACAACGAGTTAAAAAGGAAACTTAAAAAAAAAGGGGGGCATAGGAAGCTTGAATAATGAGTGTCTAATTTAAATGTAGTGCTCTACCAGGTGTATTTTTTGAAGCCTCCCTTTTAACAATAGGACTATAATCCTACTGCTGAGTTCTGGTCACTTCATAATCCATTTACAACTCACTGCCATAAGGTCACCAAAGGAAACTTTTGTATCAAGATAGGTTGGTAATTTAAAATTTCTTATAATTTAGTCTCTATATGGCATATTCTTTCCTCGCTAACTGAACAACATCTGCTAAACAACCCTTTGTGCCAGATTATTGCTATAAAATCCCAGCTGAAGATAACTAAACTGGAGCTCTAACAAAGAGCATAGATGGAAGCTTACAGCCAAAGTAAGGAATACCATACACAGGTACTGTATAAACATAAAGTGCAGGCATCCTCATGCAATACAAGGACTTTCTATTTCTGTTAATTTGTGTTTTTTTCTCTTATGTCCCATAATGACATTCAAGTTCATTACAGTTTGGATATATTCTATTAACAGTCACCTTTCTGAGATCTGCCACTTTTTCACTGGTCAGCAGCAGAGTTTCTCCATATGGCAACAGCAATGTGGATGAGGAGAAATATTTTCATTTGATGTTGTGTACCAGATCACTTTAGATTGCTATAACAGAAGCTTAAAGAATAAAAATTTTGAGAATACAGTAAGAGAAAAAGGAGGGGGCAGAAATCCTGTGTCTAGTCTTAGGACTAGGTCACCAGATGCCTGTCCTGGTCTAGCTCTTTAGGTAATTTTTAAATATTGTAAAGTTAACAAACAATTTCACTGGACACACATGGCATAACTTCAGCTATGCAGTCCTACCCAGAGGTCTGAGGGGCCATAAGAGCAAAAGTGTGGGGCTGACTCTTGTATTAAATATTTATACCATTCAATGCAAGCACGTGCTGCTTTATCCACCTGTACAAAAGAACTACCAAAGACACTGAAAGCAGACAGTCATTGTTGGTCTGAAATTATTATCTCTTCGTGGATCCCTTCTACATCCTATCACAGTTTCCAGGCAGATTTACTGAAGAATTTTTTTTTTTTTTTTTTTAACTAGGAAATAGATTTCCTTACTATATGATGTCCAGTTCACAATCTCCTCTTAATTTCTTGACAACAGAACACACAGCTTCCTAAATTATGAGTGTGTGGTCAAACAGATAAGATGTTAAATAGACATTTTTAATTACAGATGTATCTTGGGGCTCTGATTTCTCTCCAGTGAATATATTTAACTGGCTCCACAATTTATTACATCTCAATATAAATATTTGTTCTTCAATACCAGCATTTGTTATCTTAGTCTAAAGTAATTCTGCTAAGTAATTGTACTTTAAAGGTGGTGGTAATTCATTCTCCTTGCTAAACATAAAGATCCTGGGGAATTGGGTTTGCTGAGAAAGTTACGGGACTGCTCCAAATTACACCACCTGGCTTGGGGCACAATCCCCAGAACAGCTTGCAGCTGTGGCTGAATAATAATAATTCTAAATTGCTTCTAAGCCCATGAGTTTTTTCATAAAATCAGAAGAGAATGTGTTTTTCATGCTAGTTGGGAGGATTCAGCTCACAAAGCCAAAAGCAACTATATGAAATGATGTGACTGTCTGTGAAGAGTCTCATTGGAATGTGTTGGTATGTCATGAACTACAGAAAAAAGGAATGAAGCCAGTGAATTGCTGCAAACATGTCTGTAAGTACAGCAGCAGATGAGGCTCACACTAGTTCTTAAATGTTCAATTGATGTAAATTTGCATCAGGCACCATCACAGGACAGTCTAAACAACTTGTGTGATTCCTCGGTGCTTTAAGGAACCAGATTAACCACTGTTCATCAAATCCAAAGGATAGTGCTCCATCAGTTAATTTAAACCACTAGAAATAAAGTTATTCATATTAGCAAAACTGAGTGCTTACAGGAAATTCAAATATACAAATAGCTATTTTAAGATTACGATGACTACACTGGATTTCCCTGCATAATCCATGAGTTTCTCTATGGGTAAACCTTCTGAGGAAATGGGGATGGGCAAAAATACAGTGTTCAAACAAATCACAGTCAAAGCTGACTGTGGCGTTTGGTTGGTTTTTTTCCCCCATTAACCATTTCATCATAAAATTATTACCCAAGAGGAAATGCATTTCACTGAACAGGAGGCATTCAGAGACTAATAAAGTGGGTCGTGATTTCTGAGACTATTTGGATGAACCCAATCTTATTCAGAAAGATTTTAATTTGTGCCCACTCTAGCTACGTTTCATAGGCTACAACTCCTATTGGTAGTTCATAAGATGCAAGAATTAACTCCACAAGAGTCATAATTTTATCCTAGAGATAATATCTTGAGTTTATATGCTACCTATATCCAGATTTTGGGTTTAGAACAGAAATAAATCTACCATCCATCAAACTGACTATAGGTAAAAATAAAAAATTCGAAATAACTAACACTAATAAATTTACCATTTGCTTTACCATAATGTATTACAGTGTTAGGGGAAAGGGAAGTATCCAAGATCTGTACAGTCTTCTTGTTCTATATTATTTTCTACACATGCTATATTTCAGTGATTTATTACAGTCTACGTAATTTACATTGTGAAATTCTCATAATGGTGACCAAGACTCCTCGTATATCAACAGAATATCAGGGAATAAAATTATGACAATTTTAAGTAATAGTAGTAGTACTCTTCTGAAAAGTCTATCTTTTTAAGTTAAAATTCAGTTTAATGTAAATAAGATCTGTCACACTAATTTTAGAGAAAAGATGAAGATGTGTCCTCAAAGATAACTACCAGCTGATTTATTCCAGGAATATGTATGTCTTACACAACACTTGCAAATTGTTGCCAAAACATATAGTAGGATATATTGTCAAAACTACTTGCAAATTGTTGCCAAAACATATAGTAGGATATTTGTCAAAACTAACCATGAGCTAACTGAAAAAGGCTGTTTCCACCTCCCACTTAGTGCAGCACTGTCTCTCAATTACCTCACAAGGTTGCAGAGGCCAGCTGTGCAGACCATTTCTGTAAAGATCGTAGATGGATCCCAGGAGTTCACCCAAGTTTAAGGTTCACAACTCTAGGTCCCTTCATTCAACAAACTAAATACATTGAGGCATATGCTCCAACTTAAACTACAGCTTCACTCTAAGAGAAGTTCCTAAGGCCTTGAAAATTTGACTTGCTAACAGCAGAATTTATTTCTGTAGGCCAAAATTCAGTTTTAAAAGAAATCCAGACCAATCTTCACGTTATTTTACTAGCTTATTTACACATGCAGAGTGGCCTTCAAAATTAGCCTTTAAAGTCTTGACAAAGTCTGAACATTTTATAACTTTTTTCTGAAAGAATAACACATTTTCAGAATCATTTATTTTAGCTGTCTCCTTTTTTAGTTACTTTTAACTACATGGTTCAGGAAGCGATGAGCGTTCTGTTTCTGAAAGTTGGGTCCTATTAAAATGTTCCCAATTGCCTGGTCCAGTATTGTAACATTTCTGAGCATAGAGTGGAGTTCATTGTATCACCCTCATCACGTTCTTAAATAATACATTATCTTTTGGCTTATCGGAGAGAGATAAAAAAAATTCCCTTTACTCCCCATGTGAAAAGACTACAATATTCTGTTCTTTGTAGACAATGAATAAACCTGCATCAGCATATGAGAATAACATGATACGTCAACAGCAAAACAGAAAGCCACTTAAGCATGAGTTCACAGTCAAATTGAAGTTTTCAATAAATGTGCCTTCAGAGATGTTGGGTATCATCTGCTAATGCCTTTGGATATATGTCTCCATTCTGATTAAAAATAGAGAGCTACATTTTACAGTAAACCTGCAATGGGAGGTTTGGGAATAAAAAAAAATGTCCTGACAAGCAGAGCAAAACTACAAGGCTTTTAATAAAGTATGCCCTATAAAATCATTATGCTAGGCATTAAGTCTTGTTTGTTTATCATCACCTCCTGTGTAAATATTTGTCAAGGGGGTTCCAGACTTTTTGTTCATCTCTTTGCAGCAGTACTTCAGTGAATAAGGAGATTTTTAATCCGTATTATAAATAAACACTAATCATATTAACTTTTAATACTGTGCCTATCTGCACTTGCCTCTAGTAGTATTTTAGAAATACTGTGTATATGCCTGGCTTGAAAACATGCCACTTCTATTTCACCTAAAACTTCAGTAGCAAAGCTCCAACTTTCTCGAAGTATTAATGCCAGAGGCCTGGCATATCACATTTTTGGGGATGACCAAAGCTGTTCAAACTCACATTCTCAGCAGAAGCATCTCCTCATTGCACACTTTAATGAAAAAGCATCAGCACAGGAAATCAAAAGCAAACTGTTCTTCAAATATTCAGCTATTGCCTAACTTCTAACTGACACAGACTTTCAGGTTCACTTCCATAAGTTTCCAAGAGCTCTGCTTATACTTTTCACTGTTGGGATTCCAGCTTTTTAACTTCCAACAGCTATTTCTCTTTGCCTATCTAGACACAACCAAACCTAAAAACGTCAAGGTTATCCACTTCAAAACTTCCTTTACATTAAGGGAACCACAAGTTCTCTGATAGTGAACAGCAGCTGATCATTTATTCACACTACGCTGGAACAAATTCAGCACAACTCAGAGTCAGTGATGTCTGAAAACACAAAATATAGAAATGTGTCAAATGAAAAAATAACAAAAATTCTCTAATACACATAAAAGGAGAGGATTCACTTTCTGTAAATTAAGAGTCTATACTTGCTTTAAGTACATAAGCAAAAGGACTATCTTTGCTGTGGAGACTTTTCTGTTTTTCAGGGGAAATTGTGCTGACTGCAGGACTAGAGTGCAGGCACAGTGGGAGCAATATTATCAGTTATTTATTCTTGATGACATTAAACTCTGCTAGCTCATGACTCTGCCACCAATGTTTCATGTATAAACTATTCTTTCAAGAAGTCGAGATTTTGCTTCGTTCAGTCTCCAACACTTAAATCCATTGCTCCCATATCAAAGGCTAAGGTAGTGTGGATGTTTACTGGAATATCTCATCAGGGATAGAGGTGGGCAGTGGAGCAAAATGCTGTGGCTTGACCACTTATGACCGTGGCTGTCTACCAAAAAAATTGGTTGGTATAGCAAGATTCTGTGCTTACCCCAGCCCTTTATATATATATATAACCAGCTGGTTAAAGACTGCTGAAAACCACAACTTTATGACAGAGGAACTAGAGTAACAACATGACCTTGGCCAGTATTATAACTCTACTGTTTCAGTAACAAAAATATTTTTTGTTATTCCCAAACTCTCCAGTAGTATTCCCTGTTTTCAGTAGTGTTCAAAGAGATGTAGCAGAAAAACAGTTTACAATGGCATGGTGGTAGCACTTACCACTGCCAAGTGGGAAGCTTTGATCAGATCTGGTCTATACTTTAGGTTTCCAGAGATGTTCTTTCTGCTTCCCAACAGAATCCCCTCCAATTAAAAAAAAATAATATATATATGTATCTATTTAAAAAAAACCAAAACAACACCAAACAGTATTGTTGGCTTTAGAAAAAGCTCTATCTTGTCTAGAAAAGCAACAGTTGTGGCAAGAAGTTTCAAGGGCTTAAATGGTAGTAATAGTATGACTGAGCCTCAAGGCTATAGAACAAGAGGTGGGGGGGGGAAAAAATGCTGTTTTTCCACTACTTAAGAACAAATGAGGATGTACTTTAGACCAAAGGATAAATAGATTGGTTTAGCCAAGATGGATGGTTTTGTTTACATGACTGCATTTTTTCAACTACACAGAAAGATTGATACTGTCTTCCTTTTCTATATAATGACATACAAGTATTGTTTATTTTTTTTAATATGTACCTGTTCCTGAGTTCTGCCTGAGTTAAGGTCTGATTTGCCACCATACGGTTGCAGCATTTGGAAGGCTTTATTCTGTCCTTTGTCAAATCAGTTATGCTGATTCTAATCAGAAGTCTTTCAACAATGGCAAACTCAGTTAAAAGCCATCTAAACAAGACATATAAGATGTTTAAACTCATGATGTTCCTATCAGCCTCGATTTACAGCGTCTGCTGTGCTGTGGGCACAAAGCTAGAACTGTATATTGCTCAAAATCATAGTGATCAAGCCATTACCAGAAACTGCTCATCTTTAACTTGACAGGAAATTCCTCTCATATAAGGCTTCTTCCATCACTACAAAGGTTGGAGTTTAGCATCTCTGAATTCAGCAGCCAAGAGCATTTGTTGATATCTTAAGATGATTCATAATTTCATAGTTATATAGTACTATGAACCTCCTTAATTGTTTTGTTTCTGCTCCTTTGAGCATGTTTTCCTTTCACCATTTATCAAGAGGAAGGAAGGTCAGTTTATAAAAGGAGGTTTAAATAAAGGTTTTCTCCTGGCCTTGGCTCATTTTCTCATCTACAACCATATTCCTTTAAGTTATGTTTCCTTTAGAGTCCTGGAAAACAATTTAGAGAAAGTGAAGGATCTGTTGATTTACTACTGAGAACACGTCAGCCTAAATATCTTCAACTGTAATTTGCAAGTGACCAAACATGGTGACAGACAGTTCAGTTAAAAGCAGGATGTTTTCAAGTACGGTTACATTTCTGTCCACTTTGTACTGTTTATTGTTTTGTTTTGGTTGTGGTACATTCCCAATCCATCTTACTAATATTGCCTCTCAGTAACAGAAATAGCTCCAGTAAAGGAACTTACTCTTTGTTCCTAGGGTCATACTCCTCTTATAGCCACAGAACAGTAAGTATTTAAAATTGTGCTGCAATAAACACTTCTGTTGAGAGCCCAGTTTCAGCCCACCAAGTTTCTTTTAACCTAGGTGCATTCTCAGAGATCAGTCTTTGCCTGGATAGCCTTTTAAATCCTAGCAAAGGTCTCTGAAATCCAGAAACACCTGTAATTTAAAGAAACAAGTCTAACCATTAATGCTGCAGTTGTTTTAAAATTATTTTTTTAACATTTTAAAATTATTACTGTTGTTAGTTGGCCAACT
Organism: Florisuga fusca; assembly: GCA_038090715.1. Lineage (NCBI taxonomy): Eukaryota > Metazoa > Chordata > Aves > Apodiformes > Trochilidae > Florisuga > Florisuga fusca. The sequence continues at coordinate 10,027,740 of JAAWXA010000015.1, read as the reverse complement.
CTCTGTGTCTGTAAACACCTAAAGGACAGCCTGCCATCTTTTATACTGGTGAGAGTTTGAATGCCCCTGTGCTAACACACACCAACTGAATATATATTAGAAAACATGGTGCTGACTCCCTAGGCTCTCCTCAGCAGTAGGATATTACTGATTAATGTTCAGATTCTTAGATGACAAAATCTAAACTGCTATTTAAAAGATATTTTAAAGTTTCACAGTTGTTAAGAACACCTTGAAAATAATTTAAATACAACTAAACTAAAGAGGAAGCGTTCATACAAGTTTGTGAAAAGTCCAAAACGACGCCTCAGATAAGACACTGCCCAGCAATTATCAAAGCAGCATTATCTTTAGGTTACATAGCTTTGCTGGTGAGTGCCATCCTGGCTTCCAAGTAGTGCTCAAGGTAAAACAGAAAAATAGTATTTTTAGTATTGACTTGGGAAATTGCATGGCTGTCAGTCACTCTCTGTCCACCAGTTGATGAGTAACAACCAGTCAAGGAAGAGATCAGATCATGAGATCAGATTCTGGTTTATTACTTTGTGCCCTTAGATCTCCTGTAGTAGCACAGACTAATATATTAGTTTAGACCCTAGTAAAAGATCTTTTTTCAATACAAAACATTGCTATATGTGATACTTTCTCTTAACCTGTTGGTCTTTGCTACCAGTTCTGGATTTGTGGGTATGCATACCCCTTGTGCCTATATAGTATCTACAAGAAATAGGAAATGGTCTTATATTTCTGGCTAATGATTTATTAGGAATTGTGTTCTGCTTCAAACCCTGAGACGTTCAGAATCACAACTGACATTATCTGTGAGCAAAGAAAACCTCTCCTGGGGCACACCCAGACTGAAAGGGTTAATATATTAACCGCTTCAGTAGCTAAAGCAAGATTAGTCTAGTAATTGCTATAAATCAAAAAGCAGTATGAAATTGAACACTTAATGTATCAGATGTTATTATAAAAAAAGAGAAATTGGATAATTTCCTTTCATTTCTATCTGAAAATGAGAAATCATCCAGGTAATGAATCTCAGTGTTCTCCTGAAATGCCTATCATTTATCTGCAAAGTACTTTTCTGCTAAGATAAGGTGTGCATTTGATCTCTCAGAATTATTCACCATATCATTTTGCCTGAATGATACTAAATTAGGTTTATAAGCATTTGTGCTTGATAACAAAATAAAAAGATCAAAATACGGACAACTTGGGCTTTCTGACTCTGACTGTGAAAGGCAGTTGTTGAATGTGAGATTTTGGATTACAATTGTGACTTTGTACACAGCATCTACACAACTCATTCTGTCAATGCTATTGGTCTTGTCTTCATTGGCCACAGGAGTCTAAATCTGGGCTAAATATCCTAACATGGCAGACAATTAAATCCCACTTCATGGCCATTGAAAACAGAATAGAAAGAAATGAAATGTGGACTTTTATTGCTAGAATGTTTGCTACAAAACAGAGGAAAAATTACACAGCAACAGGATTCATGCCATTTGGTTTACTAGGAATAAATGATAGGATAAATTTTCCACATGCCAAAGGCTCAGCATAGTTTATAAATATTTCTGGAAAATTATAAATAAACCTTTAGCTTGGAATAGAATCCATCCAGCTGGATGGATGTGTCAAAGTATTTTTTTATTATCTTCAAAATACTGGTTTTCAGATATGTACAAGCGTTCAAAAAAGAATTTTTTTCCACTTCATGCAATCACTTTTTTCCTTCATTAAAATGTACCTGTCATATAAAAGGTAGCTGCTAGGTACCAGTCAACATGATGAAGCTGTTCAGGCTACATATAAGGAATCAAACAAACCTCTCTGGAAATACTGTTAGAGAAGACATCTAAACAACTGATCAGTTACCTGGGACTTTGGAAAAAAAGTGATGACTTATTACTTTCTACCAAAATGCCACAGAAATTTGAACCAACTTATTAGTCCACCAAAAATAAATTGCTGCAAGCACAAACCCAGTTGACTTTAAGTATAAACCAAAATTGTGTTGTTAGAGGCTAATTCAAAGGTAAAAATAATTTGAGCTCTTAAAAGTCAAATGTTAAATGTGATATGAAATCCTGGCTCTAGAAAAAAAAAAATCATCACATTTACCGGGATAAATCTTATATCCCTGCTTTATGGATGTTGATCAAGACACCTTTTTACTCTCTGTTATTGGTCAGCTACTGTTGCTTTTTGCAAATTAATTGTTCTAGAAATTCACTGAACTTTCATACTTTTAGAAAGGAGCAATACTGTCAGCTGGCCCAAAAAATAGAAGGGTAGGAAATTATGATATTCACATTTGCTAGTTTGCTTAATTTCCAAAGTGTGTATGTTTATTCTTCTCCCATTGTACTTGACAATATTAGAATTTTTTCATCAAGAAAATAAATATGTTTCATTTTGATGGGATGAATTTTTTTCATTTCATTTTCACTTAAACCTTCCTTTCAGTCTGAAAAAGACTAAATTCATTCTCAGGGGTTTTTTAGCTTTCCTGTGATTTTCCTTTCTGCTATCAAGTCCCAACATATCAAAACCCCAACATATCTTTTGTCTTCCAAAACCTAAAAAGTTGCTAACAGGGAAGAGAATTAGGCCTTAACTTTCTTATACAGTATATGGGCTGTGATAGAAATACTCTTATGAATCTAAACAAATAAAAACAAACACTGGTATAACCATGTGGGTTTACAGAGAAGGTTAGTGAAAGAAATGTGGGACTTCAAATTCTCTGAATCTTCAAGTCTCATGAAAGATTTGTCCAGAAACTTGAAGTTTCTGTTCATGTCAAGTGGGAGGAAAACTCTGGCACCCTTGATAAAGAACCCATCAAATTGTTCCAGAATTAGTTGAACGTGTAAGGCAGATATTAAATAACCTGGGCTCTTGCAGAGCAGTACAAGTGTTTAGCATTTACTAAGCAGCTAATTACACTATAATACAGGCTTTTTATAGTAAATTATCAGTGCAGCAACAGCCCAACAGTGATTTTCTAGTCAGTACATCCATAAGATTTAAATTAGAAAATTCCTTCATATCTCAGCAAGAAGTAATCGGTTTCAATGCACTTAAAAATATATTACCAGTTTCTGCATTTTTCACTTACTCAAAGAGATACACCATTTTGCTACATAATGACATGTAATATAAAGGAACCTTGGAATCCTATTTTAATAAATCCAAAGTATTTTCGGTGTCAATATATATAGAGAACAGCTGTTTATATAAAAGTTTACATAAAGTGTTGTTTACATGAAATACCCTAAAGAGAAATCCTAAAAAATCCATGGTTTCACCCTGTGACGTTGAACCTTCCCAGTCACAGCTGCTATTCACTTATCCACGTGTCTCAGGCCTGGTCAGGCATCGCTGTGGGTTTGAGTAGTTTGCCTGAATCTCCTAAGTCTTAACCAGCCCCTGAGTTTTTTTAACTTCCAAAGGGATGCCTACAAGTGTTGTGGCAGCCCGTTCTCATTTTCAACACAGTAAAAGAGACCCTGCTCCCCCTCTTGCCTGATTCATCAGCTAGTAGCATGGACTTAATGGTTTGCTTCCTCTGCCTCATTTAATTCACATGAGTTTCTTCCACCTTTGTGGAGGCATTCAAGCCCAAACGTCACCAGTTCTACACATTAGCATACATATCCATGAGATGAGGAAAGCAGAGATGTCAGAAAATAATTTTAATTAACTGAAGCAGAAAACAAGATAAAATTATTCTGTAGACTTGTGGTTAATATGCTCACTAGGGAGGTTTCAGCTCCTTTCTAAATAAGTGTTTCTGTGGCATGTAAAATGAGTCATCAAGTAAAATGCAGTAATCTTCTGTGCATTGAAGAGCAAAAATCCAGCTCTTGCAGAATGCTGCTCAGTACTCTACTGAAGAATGATCACTCAGGTGCTTTCTGACCTAGTGACCCTTATACATACATATATAGTATGTATATATGAATTCACTTATGATCAAGCTTTTAAAAGAGAGCAAAGGTTTTTTTGTTTTGTTTTGTTTTTTCCCCTCCTGGAATCAGTGGGACTCCATGATCTACCATTGATATGATTCTCCTTTATTACTCTGAAGACCTCAGGCTGTGTGTGACTAGCTCCTTTTTTAAATGGGCACCATTTGGGCTCCTCAGAAACTGATGCCTGGGCATGGCTTTATGTCTCACTGATTCTGAAAGGACTACAAAAACTTCTCAGCCCACAAAATGAGTTACCACAGCTGGTTCAATTGCCATGGCTTCATTTACTCACCAAAAAAGTGGCATTATTTCCTTCTTTGACACCTTCAGAAATACTATTCCAATGCTTTCATGTTGATAAGTAAATCTAATCATCCATTTGCCCAACTTAATTCTAGAAGACGGTCTGCAGCCTACACCCTTTCTTATTTATGCTCCATGCAATATCGGAAAGAGAAACTCGGTATTGGATTCCCCATTAGAGCATTGCCCTGTCAGTTTGAAATCTCAGTCAGAATGGCTGTGTACTATTTCACTAAGGCTTACACACAAAACCTGAATTATAAACAAGGGGCAAGTTCTCCAATTTTTTTTAAGCAAACAGAACAGCTTTCCCTCCAGTTTTTTTGCATATACCTCAGCATGTATTACGCTTGCTTAAGAGAAAGGTGACACATCCCAGAATGAAGCAGTGATACATTTAGAACAGAATTCATTCATTTTTTCCAAGTTTCACTGTGTCTTTTGCCTTTTAATACCTTTTTAATAAGCCTAATTTATTATTTTGTCAATAAGTGTTCTTTCCTTACAAGAGAAAAACTTGTACTTCATAGGGCTTTAAAAAAATTAAAACCACTTTTGTAGTTTACAGCTTGTATATATGCTCTCTCGATCCCAATGTTACATGTCTAACACAAGGCAAATCTCTTAGTTAAGAAGTTCTGCCTTATTGGTTTTATTCATTCATAAGAGTGTAGACGTGGAATTTTAAGCACTAACCTTGCCTTTCAGCTACTAAGGTTTCTCACTCTGTAAGGTAGGAAACTGAAGCCAGTGTCCAAGTGTCACATGTTTATGAATCCACTATCACGTATGCCTGCAGTCATTAGCCACAGAATTATTTAGAGCCCCCTGGAAGCTGAGTGGCAATGGATAAATTTAGGGGACTGATTCTCAGCAGGTGCAGGTTGTCATAAAAAAATTCATTTCTTTTCTTGGCCTGTAGGCAGAAGAAAAATACTCTTGGGGGATCCCTGACCAAGGCAATTTCTCACTCTGCTTTCTCATTTTGCCTCTTCATTATCTCATGGCAGCTATTGCTTCCATTGTCACCACTGCTTGAATTCAGATGTGGGCTCAAGAGTTGCTACATAGAGCATTTTTACAAGAAGGGAAAATCACAATGGGAATGGACTCCCTTTCTTAACCATAATGCAGAAAACCCCTTCCAACACACTGCAAAGCAACACAAGAAGCATAAATAGAACTATGAAATTTTACGGCATGCTCCCTATCTCATCCTCCCAGTGCTCCTTTTTCACTTCACTCATTTTAAATGGCAGACAGCTTCAAATGGGTGCTGCAGGCTTCATGCTCAAGCTCTGCATGTTTATAAGGAGAAAAGAGAAAAAGAAAAAGTATAGCTAGAAAATTAACAGAATGTCTTCAAATGCTCTTGTAAAAAGATAAAAGCTTTAATTAATTAAAATGAAAGTGTTTTATCAACCTTAAGTGAAGTGTCACAATTAGTAAGTACTACTCAACAAGGGGGTGATTAACCAGCCTCCTGGGCACTCACAAAGCTTGCAAGGACTGGATGCTGGCTGCACAAAAACCTCCAAATAGCACATGTTCAGGAGAGCCCCCAGAAAACCAAACTAGAATGCCAATTCAGTTCATTACCTAAAAAATGAAAAAATTGCAAAAACAAATTTAGAATCAATTGAAATCTACACTGTCTAAACTAAACAGTGCAATTATCATACCAAGATTATATTTTTAACAAAGTATTCCTGATTTAAAAAAAAAAAAAAAAATGGAATTAGATAATCACTAGAGGATGAAGAGTATCATACTTTTCCAGCACTTCCACTTAACCACTCTCTGTAAAAGACCATTATGCTTTAATTAATATTTATCATATCAGGATCTTATAATCTATGTAGGTGGTTTTCTTAGTGGTAGAGTAACAAAATTAAGTAGAACACCTGTCTTTTTGAGGCTTTTTTTTTTTTTTTTTAATCCTTTACATTGAAGAGCAGTTTTGTAAAAGAAATTAAAATTTAAATTTTCTGTTAAGCAGCATTTTAGAACATTGTCTTCATAAATTACACTCCAGTTTATTCTGCTGTACATAAAGTGGCCTTAAAAACGTTTCATCATGGATGTGCAGAGGTGTCTCTGCCACTGAAACTGAAAGGGCAGCAATTGTTAATGCTGCACACATCAGACCAAGAAAACTTCCATGTTCATACATAACATTTGACTCCAATAAAATTCCAAGCCTTTTCCTTTAAAAAGTTTGATTTGTAATTTCAGATGTAAAAAAAAACCATAATAAAAATCCAAGATCATGTTTTTTCCCCATGCTGTGAGCCCAGGGAACTCAGAGTTGTCCTTTCATTATTTAGACTAATACCTCAGGAGTATTTAATGTTTTACTTTGGGTTAATCACATTAGCAATAATTTAATGCATCTACAATTGCCTGGGCTTCTTTCCAAACCTGTGCTGTTTATATTCAAAGAAAATAAAAGGAAACCTAAAGCAAATTAGAGAACAAACATTTTACCACTGAAAATCATTGTCATAATTCACTGGAGGGAGCTGTTATTTCTGAGCCAAGAATTAACTAGCCTCATCTGTAGGAAATTGTCAAAATAAATCTGAGAGCAGTTTCTTTTTCTCATACAGATCTGCTGTAAAATCAGTTCTCATTTTTCCTGGCTTCAAAGCTCATTAGTAGTCTAAGCAAGATGCCAACAAAATGGCCTAATTCCTGAATTCCTGACTTTTTTTTTTTTTTTTGAAAGCTGTATTCATCTCCATAGAGTTTATATAAGTAGCAATTATTATTTTGCTATGTGCAAAAATAATATTTCTTGTAATGCAGTGATGTTTCTCTTTTTGCATTAACTGAAAAGGCATTTTTAACAATATTCCAGTGGGTTTTTTTGTTAGTACCATTTCAGGATTGTGTACACAGTATTTGATCTATAGGCTTCCTCACAGCATGGCGAGAGGTATGGCAATAATAGTGAATTTCTTAAAGCATATGGAGGCTGAGCAATACTGTTTGTATAGTGCCTCTTGTAAACGGGATGGTACAGAGATGCATTTGTTTCTACACCTCTCCATTTTGCAACATCTTAAGTTAAAGCAAAAAAGCACCTGCTGCCACCAGTAGCTTCATAGACCCAACCAGTGCTATTCAAATAAAAGATTGTTCAGCTTAAAGCAAGGGACTTCAAAAGTTGTTTTTTTCCCAAAAACAGTTAGAGAGTGTAGAGTTCAGATGGGAGGCATCACAGTCACCTCATGACAGCCTTGCCACTCTGTTCTATGATCCAATAATATTTCAAAAGATGTATTTTTTTTAGGATTTACTGGGGTAGCACTCAAAAGAAATAACCTCATTATTACCAAGAGGTACCAAATCCCATCCTAAGTCAATGCTGTAATACAAAATAAAGGAATCCTCTTATTCTAGGAGACCAACCTCTCATCTGAGCCATAAAACTTCCTACAAAAACAACTTCATGTGACATTCATGTTTTCCAGATAAGGATATATGGAAAAAAAAAAAGGTAAAGAGTCATGGAGTTTTCCCACACACTCTAAAACAGGAAGTTTATTAATCTAAACTTGGAGTACTTAAAACACCACTTTATCAAAGGCTTTTCTTTTCCCTAATGCAGGAGTAGAAAATAAAACATGCAAGTAAATTGCTTCTCAGCAAAGGAAAGCTATAAACAGTGAACTGGGTGACAGTTGGATCATGTACCACAGTGCAATGAAAAGTACAGGAACAAGAGGACTGTATGCATATATAAATAAGAAAATGAAGGAGAAATAAGTGAGGGAGAGTTTCAGAAGAGACATCACTACAGAAAAGGAGCAAAATCATGCTGATCAGCTGATACCCTGAGTGGATAATTAACTTTGCTGCCAAGGGTCAGTGGGTTTTGCCAGCTGTCTATGGACCACACATCAAAGATACTTAATTGGGAAACTCGTGAAGTCCAAGAAAGCATTCCAGAGAAAGCACAGAAATTAAATTTCCCACACACTCATTTTGCATCAGAGGCAGGAAAGCATCTGTAAGAGTGGGGCCCTAAAGCCTGCACACATGCACATGCAGGCAAAACAGCCTTGCATATACAGAAATTACAAATACACAGAAATTACACTCATTTTAGTTGACATTCATGCCTATTTTTAAGGAAGAGGCTTGATTCCTCACTACAGGTATATTCACACAGCACAATATTTATAATCTGTGTGCCAGAAGCATTATAGGAACTTGAATTATTGCTTCTCAGAACAAAGATATGCCATACTGTCAAGATTGTGAAACCTCTGGCATTGCATTCTGCTATATGGATGTATCTTGATACTTCAAAGTGACCAAACTGTTTTAGACACACACACACACCAATACCAAGAAAGAATAGGATTAACAAAATAGAGAATTAGACACCAGGTATTAAAACATCCACTTAAATTTTTCTAGTTACTATCTGCATAAGTGCATGATATAAATGCAAATGTAAGCCATCATCTATTTTTAAATTTTACTATTTCACTTCACACAGATGCACAGCTGTGGGGAAATAATTGGTAAAGTTTTATGCGGAGACATTATTGCAACTTCACAATATTTTTGATACTTAACATCTAGAGAGGAACGTTGTGGATGTCTTATACAGCACTACAGTTCCTTCTCTAGCCTTAATTTCTATTTTCCTTTGCTCATTATCTTCATGCATCACAGCCCTTCTTTACTTAGAAGGCATTTTTACATTTATTGTATTAATTTAACTGACAACTCTGCACCCAAGTAGTTCTCCATATGTCCACCAAAAATGGCTCATAGGCCTTGACCATAAGATGGATGTTTTGCAGCAGCATTTCAAAAAAAAACCACCTTACCAGTTTATGAAATCAAAAGTCTGGAGGACAAACTATGGCATATTTCTCTTACACAGTTCTCCAGGTTTCTTCTATTTCACTATGCTGTGTACAGAAGCATTGGCCACGTGACAAACATATGACAGCCCCTTGGAAAGCATCATTTTCCTGATAATGTATCTTAATCTTTTCAACATTAAATTAAACTGTTTTGTTCTTTCTGTTGTGAGACACAAGTGATTACTCTTGCCTTAGGTTTAAACTACTTTCATTTATTTAAAAATCAGTTTGAACTGAAATGTGGATCTATATTCATACCATAATTCCCTATGTAGTTTATGTCAATGAAAATATTGTACCCTGAAAAAGCAGATTTTTTGACAGCATCAGTCAGCAGCAACAGCAATCTGGCAATCTAGAAGCAAAAGCAGATTTTAAGGCGTCAGTTTGTGAGGAATACACATCACACTTACTGCCACATGGACAAGAATAATTGCCTAAGCATTCATTATTTATCCTGAAGATTTTTTAATTTCAATTGTAATGATTTATTAGAGATGGTGGAACAATCTTTTTCAGATTTTGCTCATGTTTCTAGTCTTTACAGTTAATTCTGTACAGAATGCAATATGCTGATGATAGATAAGTACAAGCTCTAGATTTATTAATGCAAAAATATTCAAGACTCCTGTTGCAAATGCTGTTTAATGGCTCTCTTTGAAAACTGGGTTATGAATCACTTACTCAAAAAAACTTTTCCTGGTGTGTGCAGTTTTTGGAGGTATAAGCTGAGGTTTAAAGACTGTTTGTTTAGTTACAATGGGAGAGCCAGTAGAAGTGTAGGAAAGTGATTTTTTTCAGTAAGCCTTCGATAAGCTAAGAAGCCAATTATTATTCTTTTCCAGCAGCACTCCAAGGGCTCTGAACCAAATCATGTCTCTGGTAAACTAGGTTTTGTATAAACATAATGAAGGATATGCACTTACAAGCTAAATACACAAAACAGATGAGCAACAGGGTGGGGGAAGTATTATCCCCATGAGTCCAGAAACAGAGGTGCCAGATGTTTCACCTCTTGAACTGCCTTTTTTTTTTTTCCACTGATCTAGAAAAAGACATAGAGAAGACAGGGCAAATTGTGACTCTTAGCTCTGTAATACCATGTTCTATGAAGCACATATTCAGCATCATACTTAGATCAGGGAAGGTTGTTACTCACATTAGGAAGCATTTCTCTTGTCAACTTTCTAGTCGGATGTTCTGTTCATTAAATCATTAGCTGCATCAAATAATACACGTATAAACAACTGTTTCTTGGGGCTTCATTGGTGCTTGTAGTTAGAAGATATTTGGTAAAGCAGGACAACATCATTCTCAGGCTAGAGCTGTGGGAACCACCTCAGTTTGAGGTGACTGATGAAACCAGGATTCCCAGTTCTTTGCAGGACACTCAAATTGAGCACTCATTAAATAAGAAAGGGACAAAATCAACTACATACTGGCAGGGTGTATTTCCAAATAAAAGCAGTCATGCCTGCTTCATCTGGTGCACAGCTAACCCAGGTGGCTCCATGTTAAGTGAAAACCAGACTAGGAGGGATTGTCAGCAAGATTCAACTTGCATAAATGAGGCTCCATTCTGCAAATACAGAAAGCCTATAGAGGCTCAGAAGCACAATTTCAGCCCTTAGATTTCAGAGGAATACCTTTATTTTCAGATTTCCTGGCACCTAAAGTGAGGGAGGGCTGAGAATCACACTGCAGTATAGTCACTGAAAATTTGTCTCTGCATGCCTAGATCCTAATAGGAAGATATCAGTCTACATGTTTTTTCTGTGGCTTCACTGCAGAAAGGAGAGATTTATCCTACCAAGTATACTTCGTGGTGCTTTGAAGTGAGGGAATTAAAAGTTAGCAATGCCTGAATAGTGATTTGCTGCTCAGTGTTCCTTCGGTTTGGATTTGTATTTCTTACTAGTGGTTCCCCTGACAATCTGAGATTTATCTTTCCATCCATTTTCATTTCAAACCACACAAGAAAGGATGTTATCAACTGCTTTGTATTCAGTGACAAATTCCTCCTTTTATTACCAAATGTATTCTGACTGTTGCTAAAAAAAGATGCACTTGATAACACATGGGGATTTAAATACCATCAACTGTAAAGGGTATTTCTGCAGACTACTGCACAGTTCCTAGCAACACTGAGGCCTCATTTCTGGAGGCTGGTCAAAGTCACCAGCTTCACTTCCAGATTTTGAATGCAGGAACTCTCAACCCAGGTTTTGATTTGGCTATTATTTGAGAACAAAAAACAACCTACTTCCTCCCTCCAAAAAACCCACAAACACCCAGCAAAACACAAACAAAACAAAGAACACCCCCGCCCAAAAAAAGAAAACAAACAAACAACAAACAAAAAAGTCCCAAATAAACGAGCACAAAGAGCTGTCAGGTCTTTTAACTCCTTCATGTCTACAGCATATCAGTCTCTGACCTTACTTAAGTTTATCTAAACACAGAATAGATAAACTTCACTGTAACACAGATCTGGCTTGCATTTATTTTTTTTTTTTAATAGAAGGGAATTCATCCTAAACATTTAATATACAGAATTAAAAGACGCAAAAGTAGAAAGGTAAAAATAAAAGCATACAATGAAGAGCCAAGAACAAATGAGTGAGGACTAGAGAACAATCAGGGAAGAGGGACAGAAGAATGGAAAAGGGAGGCTGCAAGAAGTAAAACAAGGTAACAGGAGAAAAGAAATAGTCAACAACAAGAAAAAAGAAAAAAGCACACCAGGAAAATATTTTTCTGAGCAGCCATTAAATCTTCTTACAGAAATGGAAAAATGAGACAATTAAAAGAGGAAAGATGTTTGCACAAATATTAACAATAGAATGATTCTTGGAGACCTTCATAGTATTTATACACATTTTAAGGTTTCAAATTCTAGTGGCAAGATCATTAGATGTAATAGCAGGGGTTTTTTTGAGGAAGTCAAGGATGTAAACTTGAAGCACATATCCATGCTTAATTTCAGTTGTCTTGACTGTGTTATATAATTTGTTACTCTTTGTTTTTTCAACACTTGTCATTTTAAAAAAGCATTCTAGCTAGTATCAAGTATAACAGAGATAATTAGAGCAGACCATGATTTTCAGTGCTAGATGCCTGATGTTAGGCTCCCAAGCCTGTGTTTGGATATGAAATAATTAGCCTCAGTTTCAGAACTGACTGAACTGAGCCTGCGTAGTGCATACTTAATAAAATTGCTAATGATTACATTATAAAAATATATTGCTATCTAAATGGATTTTAAAGATCCTCCCATAGAATGGAAAGAATGATCTGATCTTTTATCCAAAGAACTTTAAATTAATAGGTAAGGTTGTGCTACCCATACTAATCTCCAGTAGCAAGATTTTATTCCATTAGAGAAACATCAATGACACCTGACCCTGTGTTTTAAATGAGATTAGAGACCACACCAAGAGAAAGCTCTGTGATATTCATGTATCATAAATACTTCTTTATTTAGTGTGAAAAGAAGAAGATAGAAATATGATTTCATTATACTTTTATTGCTTCTTTTTTTCTGGCTATAAACATAATACTCCTGCTAAGATTTCATGCGAGTTTCTTTATATGTGACATATTATAATAATCTACTGGCTGCAGAATGAACAAGGCAAAAGAGAAAGCTCTCTAATTATAAGGGATGAAAGTACACATTTAGAGAACCTTAACTATACCATGAATTCTTCAGAACTCTGAACATTCAGGGTTTTTTCTATACCAGTGTTGTGGGGTTTTTTCAGTTAGTAGTTACTCAAACTCAGAGTAGCAACATCAGGTAGCAGTCACTTTTACTCAAACCCCATCACAGCCAGAAACCCTGGTTCCTATTGGCCCCATTGCCCACACTTTTCCATATTTGCTATTGCAGCCCTTTTAGTCCAGTGTGAAGTGTTTTCCATTGTCTTAGTTCATTCTATAATAAATGCATCACAACTCCAGCACACAGTCAGAACTGGCAGTTTCTCAGCTCCAGTAAGTTCAGAACTGCATGAAAGCTAAATTACTTCTGTCCCAGGAGACTGATTCATTGAGGCCAAGTCAAGCTCATTAAGGAGAGGAGAGTGTGGGGCAGTTTGTGCTGTAGCTTTTCAGATGCACCTGTCAAGCGTAAACACTTTGAAGTTTTTTTATTTCTAGAAATGAGCAGACCCTTAACTATTGTACTGGCAGTCTTTTTCTATGTTGTCCAAGTAGAGTCACCAGTGAACATATCTAGCAAATAAATTCAGTCTAACAAACTGGAATAGCGTTTGCTTTACAAGACTGGGATTCTCTTTCTGATTCTGACCAGGTTTTAGGAGTTAGGGACCATCACACCTGCATTTCTGCCAATGCTTCAGCCTTCACACACCACTGGAGTTACACTGTACAGCCCCAGTGCAGTGCTGCTCAGAGTCACAATACCAAGCCCAGAAAAGGCCTTAGAAACCACTGCTCTGGGAATGAAAATACCAAATACAACGTCAGATAAATAGTTAAACTTCTATGTAATGCTTCTCTCTTTTTTTCCTGTGTGTTTCTCCTTTAATGAAATGGGAAATACCTAACATTTTTACTCCAAGTTAATGAGTAGGTTCGTATCATCAGAAGCTTTTTCTAGCAATTTGAACAACAAGAGGGCCAAAAAAAAAAAAGCAAAGAAATACCTATTTTATCTCAGTACCAGGACCATTATTTTTAATAAAAAGATAGCAATATTTATGCCTAAAGGACTCAAGTTTGTTGAAACTCAAGAGCTATGGTATAAATGTCATTTTTCTCTTCCATTCAGTGCTTACATATAAAAAGCATTTACTCTGCATATAGTTCCTGTCATTGTCCCTCAGAGTATGTGTATAACATTACAACAAAGAATGCTGAGGTACGTAATTTTTAATTTTTAAATCTATTTTGATGTCTTATTACCAAAAGGAAAAATATATTAAAAGAAGGAAAGCTGTCAGAAAATTAAGTGAAGTAGCCTTAAATCAACATTAGTGAAAGAGTACATTTTCTTTGCATCAGTAAATTCTACAGTGTCAGGTCAACTGAACTAATGTGGGACCTTGCAAGGTATTTGGAAGATGTTTGCCACACAACCATGGACTTCAGATCCCAGTGATAAGGTGTGTTATTTACCATCCATACTTTCCTTCTTTTCTTGGAGTGAACATCAGCACAAGCCTCTGTCGTTCCATTCATAATATTTCTAATTTGTATTTTTCCTCAGTTCTGGGTATCAGCAATATTAAAAAATGTCAATTCACCCAGCACATCACTTTTAACAGCCAATTTTATTTTCTCCTGTTCATATGAGTAAAATGTCACCCCAGTTCCCACCATCTTGCACATGACCAATTGAAAACAAGTATGCCTCCCCATGCCTTGGTGTGCCCAGCAAAGCCCTTTGTGAATGCTACAAGCTATCCATGAAGCAGCACAGTCAAAAAACAGTTCTGCAGTCCTATCCTCCACCTCACTGCTCCTCAACATCTCTCTTCTGCCAATAATAAAGGATTTCATAGCACAGATTAGTGACTTAATTGTCTCTCCCTAGAAATAGGTCAGAGTAAAGATCTAATCTCAGACGTTAGCAGTGGCAGTTAAAAAGAATCTCAAGTTTCCTAAAAACTTAAGACCTTCCTTCGTTAAAAAAGGAACATTAATAATTTGCCAACTCTCCTCTGCATTTCTCACCTTGTAGGAAATGAGTGGCACAAGAGAAACGTTTCTGTGCTCAGTGCTCTTTAAATACACAAGACCATTACTATACATCTTTGGTTGTTTTTTTTTAACAGAGTTGGTGTAGATCCAGATGAAGATTTGAAAACAGAAGCTGGAAGCCAGGTATGTCAGTGTTTTAAAAACTAAAAACTTCAGATGTTGGCAGATTGTGCTTGGCAAAAAGTGTTAGAGCTGCAAATGTTTAAAACAGGTTGAAAATAAAAAGGAGCTGCAAAGTATCTTGATTGTACAAGATACAGCGAGCAGAAAAAATTTTTTCTATGTGTATACACTCATGCATTTTGTAACAAAAACTGAGGAAAATTATAAATAAATAAGAAGACATCCTGAGAGGGTAATAAACAAAAAGTATCATAGGATAGTTTGGATTGGAAGGGATCTTATAGATCATCTAGTTCCAACCCCCTGCCATGGGTAGTGATGCCTCCCACTGCACCAATTTTCTCTAAGCCCCATCCAACCTGGCCTTGATCACTCCCAGGGATAGACCATCCACAGCCACTCTGGGAAACCTGTTCCAGTGTCTCACCACCCTCACAATGAAGAATTTCTTAAGAGTGTCTGAATCCACCCTCTCTCAAGCTTAAAACTGTTACCCTTCATCCTATCACTACATGCTCTTGTAAAAAGTCCCTCTCCAGCCTTCCTTTAGCCCCTCCAGGTACTGAAAGGCTTCTATGAAGTCTCCTCAGACTATTCCCTTCTCCATGTGGAACTACCCTTAATAATAGAAGTATTGCCTTAATAAACCAAAATATTTTCAAAAGCCACATTTGTGGAAATGAGACCTCTCAAAAACATTGTTTATTTCCCTTGAATAAAAAAGGAGAATGTGTAATGTTCAATTGCAGTAGGTTAGGTTTCTGAAGATATTTATTGGTTATTTTTCACATGGAAACCTAAAAACATAGTGAACTTAAAAACTTTGAAGGAGGCTATTTAGAAAGCTGCACCTCTCCATCTGTAACCCTTCCCTTTTCTGCCATCATATACGACATTATTTTAAATGCAGCACTGCCTGCAATAGTCAAAACCTTTAGAGAGTTAATACACAAAAACTGAACATATGCTTCAGCATACTAGATGGCACAGCAGCAGGTTTAGGGAGAAGTAAGACTACAGTAGATAGGATGACAAAGCAAAAAGAGAGTGCTTAATAGTGTTTCTGTTTATAGGTAATACACCCCCAGGCACTCTCTCAGATTGCACAACTGGACCTGAAACCACACAATGAGATAAATAGAGAAAATAACTTAGGGCAACACATCAGTAAGATACTCTATTAACTTGAAAATACACTGAAGACATAATGAGGCAGAATTTTAGTCTGTCTCACATACTGAGACTTCTTAACATACATTTTCATGTATCTGAAAATATTTAGGGTCTCAACTTTCAGTGAAACTGAATGGAATTCAGTTGCCTTACTTTTCTTTGGAAAAAAATGTAAAATAATATCTTTCATACCCAAGAATATACTTGGTTTACAACTCAGTCAATATTAAAAGGACTAGCCTAACATTCTGTTGCAGCATGCCAAGATATGAGTCCAAGTCTGACAGGACTAAGTATTAATATCAGTCTCGTAAGCATCTTAGTAGGAATTTTTGCATCATCTCTCCACAAATTCTGGCCAAGCCCAGTACAAAGAACCTTAATCCTAGTTTATTGTTTACTCAATTTTAAAGATCTATCATTTCCAAAAGTTTCTACTTTGCAGCACTCATGAATTGTCACAGATCAGAGCATGCTGAATGCCATATAATGCTGCTTTTTTTTTTTTTTTTTGTGAAAAAGCAATTTTTTCAGAAGTCAGGCATCTAATTTTCCCCTTTTATTAAAAACAAAAAGAATCATGTTTATGAACAGCAGCAACACATCCAGTGTCCCAGCTGCGCCCTGTGAATTAACACCTATCTCTGTTGACAAAACACAGCAATACAACACAGAAGGTGTAAATAAATGTAACACCTTTCTTGCCCCATCACGTCCAAGTCATCATTCCTTATAGTAGTAAATTTTCATCTTGGAAGACAGTTTTGCTGCTTTAATAATTCTTTCCCTTCTCCACCACCCCACCCCCCTCCCAGTAATTCTATTTTCATTTGTCTGACTTTTTTTTGTTTTTAACATCTGAATCTTTTACTGATTCCAGACCTCTGTTGCAGTCTTCATAGCCCTCTGTTGTAACTCAGTACCTATCACAATTATAGAATTTGTCAGGTTATTTCTTTTGGTTTTCTCTTTTTTCTCATCTCTCCCCCTCCTCCTTCTCCTTTATTTCTAATAAGATATTTTTATTTAGCTTACCTCGTTTTTATTTTCTTCCTATGTTAATGTATCTTCACAGTAAAAGCAGTTTTTCTGGCATGTTTGCCTGGTCAAATAATATATAAGTGGCGGTATTTCCCACTACCAGTAAAACTTCTCACCTAGATCAACTCTAAACTACATGCCATTAATTGGAGCTTCAGGAATACTATAGCACCAAAATAAGCCTCTGAGATGGCTCCCTTCTCAGCCAGAATGGGGAAGCCACAAACTCTGCTGCAGAGATTTGGGTCTGTCTCCCATGTGACCACTCTAACTACCAGGACACAGAGTATCTTGCCATGGGAATTTCTCAAGCCATCTATGTAACCAGACCTCGATTTTTAGGGGCAGAAAAAGCTCTAAACACCTTCCATTTCATGAGTGCAATGTTAGAGGCAACAGCAGCTATATGGCTGCATAACACGTTTCCTTTCCTGCCTCTTCATCTCTCTTCTTCTCTTCTTCCCTTCTACAAATACCATTTTCTGTTTTCTGAAGGAATTAGATTTATGTGGTCAATACTTCCATGTACACAGTTGTTTCTGGACTTCTGGTTATGGTCTATTCTGTACTGCCTCAACTAGTAATTTCAGCAGTCAGCTAGCAGCAAGTTACAGTTTACTGTAAGATGTGGAACCCAGGACTCCTTCCCTAGCAAAGGTGTCGACCCTTGTAACGTGTAATTAATGTCTGGACTTCACCAAACCATGATATCAACCATCAAACCTCTGTTTCTTTGTGTTCATTCTGCCTCACCCTTCCTTAAATGTGTTTATCACCAAATCATTATCACAACATAAGTATAAAGAAAAGAAATAATTCTGTTCTGAAAGAATTGAATTACTTAAACTATATTAGAGATAATGTATATTATTGTATAAAAAAATAAACAGAAGCAATTTGCTTCATATCACAAATTGAGTGTAAACTCCAAAAGCTAACTCTGATGTGCAGTATGTGGGATATGTAATCACTAAGCAGTTACAAAGTTGATCTGTTTAAAAAAGGCAAAAGCTTTATGGCAGTGGGGTTTTAATTTCCTATAAACACAGATAGTCAGTAGCACATCTTATTCTAATGGTTTGTGTATCTCAAAATTTCTGCTACCTTAATCTCAATTGAGATAGTGTAAGAATTTATTTTCTACAAACATTTTGTAAAAATGTAGTATAGATCTCAGCAGAAAACTAAGTAGCCTGCAAAACACCTATTAGCATCTCTGTCGAACTAATGTGTAATGTTTATCAAGCCATTCCTGTATCTTTATTATTCAAGAGATTATTTATGATTTCCCCATCAGTTTCATCTGCCAGATGTTCAGAGAAATTATTGCAAGTGTAATTATTGTAAGAATAATCTCCATGTAGGTAATTCTCAAGTAAGAGACAAGAAACACTGGCCTTCTCACTTCCCAGAGAAAAAATTGTCTAGAAGAGGTGGTGGGCTGTCTCCTCTACTTCTACCTCTCTGAACTTTGGGGACAGTTAAAAGTTATTTTTATTATTCCAAATTATGCCCCTGACTAAAAGAAGAGTCCATCTATCTACCTGTGCACTACACCCCAGAATTATCTGGTAGAATAGAAAGCAGCATTTTGAGTCCTGTTGACTTAAGTCATGTTGCTCTCCCCTCGGAAAGAAGCACAAAAAGGAAAGCAGTGGCATGATGATTTAAATATCACCATCCCTTTGAGAATGAGATTTTATTAGACATACACAGATAGCATCTGATCATGCAGGAGTAAACTGAAGTAATCTCTCAATGGCAATTAAATCAAAATCTCATTTTATTGATCTCAGAATATAGAGCTTCTCAGCTGCTTAATAAAATTGGAATCATTAATAAAAATAAATGCTGCACTCTTCCAGTGAGTACATAGCACTGAGAAAGGTACTAGATGAGCCAATTTGCTCCTGAACTGATTCACAGAGATGAAATCTGTGTGCCAAAGATGATTTATAATTTTTTTTAAAGTGCATTTAATTATAATTTGGCTTGATGTGGTTTTAGTACTGGAACTCTGTTTTATTTATGATATAAAAACACTTTTCACTTCATTCATTTGTTTATTTTGCAGACTGCAGCTAACCTGGGTAAAAATACAACCAAAGCTGAGAGCGCATGGCTGTTCAGAATGTGGTATGGCTTTGACCACAGGTATCCTTTTCTGTTAGAAGCCATAGATGATAATCACATTACAACTGGCACCTTCAGAATATTTAAGAATTCAAAACCTACTATATTTCTAAAAACAAAAAACCCCACCACAGTTTATTTTGATGTGCTGAATAAGGAGGAGAAAATTTGAGATGTCAAAGAAACAGAAGGTCTAGAGAAGCTGGGCAGTGCAGTGGTATCACATGCCTAACGGAGGCTGTGGAGAGTGAGAATAGTGAAGCAGCTCTGCTCTATAGTACAGTATATAGAAAAGAGAAGTCAATAAACATTTTAAATTACAGGATAGAACTAATCCTGCAATTATTAATCAGATCAAGTACAAATTCCATCTTTAGAAAGCCAGGAGGTTGGAGAGAAAAGAAGTCCATGACTGCTGCCTGCCTGCATATTCAGCAGGAGCAGTTACCCAAGAGAAAGTAAAACCAAGACAAGACTAATTTACCTACACCTCTTGCAAACAGAGAGCAATGCACCCATTGTGAAGATCTATCTTCAAGACTTCCCTGGAGCTCACGCTTGCCATTCCCTAGATTCCAGAGTCTTTGTGCTTCTCTTCATGCTCCTACTGAGCCATGTATGGTAGAGCTCCTGCATGTGGGGATCTGATGCTCTAAGTGTAGAAAGCCTGGTTTCCATGTCTTTTGCATAAGAGGAAAATATTTTAAGTGGGTTTTTTTCATGTATTCTTAAAAGAGCATCTTCCCAAAGCCAAGAGAGAACATGACCTTTGACACCCACGCTGCCACTAATGCCTGCACAAAGGAAGCAAAAGCTACCATTCTAATTTGTAGTCATTTCAATGAGTCCTCAAAGGCTTTGCATAGCTACCAGCAAGATCATGCGCTAAGCCTTTAACAGAGATACTCAATGAACACCAGAGAAGCCCACCTGCTGATTTTCACACATACTGGCTCAGGAGCTGAACAGGCAGAGCTCTAAGCAGTAGTCTTCATTATTTAATAGCACATCTATTGGTCCATTACCCTGCACTGCTGAGTGGAGATTTACCTTCAGGCTACACGTATGTTCTGCTGACCAGCTGCAGTAAACTAGGATGAAACATTTCAACTGGTAACATGCAACTCTCTGGGAGTACAACTTCCTTAAAGAGGTTCAAGTGAAGGTATCCTTCAGAGACTTCTGACAGGAAAAAACCTAAAAAATCTTTCATTAAAAATTAATGTATTACCCTAATTCCCAAGCAATTTTAAGGGCCAAAAAAGCACTTGGCATTAAAATGTTTCCTAAGATATCTATACTTAAGAAATAGCAGGTGAATACTGTATAAAAGGGGAAAATATGCTGAAATCTTAATGCCAAATACCAGCATAACTTTAAATACCACTCAGTCCCACTTCTTTTTCAGAGATCATTGGTATGGTAGAGATCTTGAAGATGAGTGACACTTTAGTCTTGAAAGTCTAATTTCCATGACTTTTACATGGCAAAAATTATTTTAATGTGTTTTTTAAAATATTCTTTAAAAAGAACAATTTTATTCAAAAGCGTCAATCTCTCTTCCAATCAACTCATAATCTTTCTTTAGAATTCAGATTTTTGGAGTTTATAGCCCTACCATTATCCTGAAATAGATTTTCATTAAAAATAATATTTTCTACATTTCCTAACCCTGAAGAAGTAACCCCATATACTTGCACAGAATAAGTGTTCAACCCACGAATGCTGTGACTCAGAGCTCCAAGGCTTTCTTTGATATGACTATTTCTGAAAGACATTCTTTACAGAGAGAGAGAAATTATCCACCCAAACTTTCTTTTGCCTTTCCCTGCCTAAATTATGAGACTATTCTGCTAAATTTGGAAGAATAAATTGTCACATAGCACAGTGTTTGTGTCCAATAAAAGATTGCACAGAGGATTATGCGAGATGAAGTTTTCAAATAAAAGAGGTAGACAAATCTATCTGGTTATATACTTCAAAAGCATACAAGACTCTGACATTTCTGTAGTTTGACATTTGCTCTTAGACATTACCACAAATCTACCCACTCTTCTGGCAATAATCTCTCTCATGCCTACTTATTTCACAAGGGAAAAGCAAGAGGGAGGAAATATCAACTGAGGAAATAAAAAAAAGCTGTGCTGTTCCTTACTGTCCTTATGAACAATTTCCACTTCATTCAGTGGTCTTAGGAGACTGCAATGGGCCACACTAGGGTAGCACTGTGCAAAAATATCCCTGAAACTCTGAGAATCAAATTTTGTTTTTATCCTAAAGAAACAGCAGGAGCTTTATCCAGAGCCAGATGGGTTCATTACAAGTTGTTTTCTTTAAGCAAGTATCCTTGAGTCAAGGTATTGACACCTACAAAAATTATACTGTTGTCTGAAAACTAAGCTAAGAACTGCTAATATTGGAAGAGTAAAAATGAAGAAGAGACAATTGAAATACTTGGAATATCCTCTTAGACTCGAACCTCAAAAATTTAAACAAGGAAAATACAAGATAAAATACTTGGTACCCAAAAGTAGGTAAAGTCCAATTAGTTTATTTCAAATATGTTTTTACAGCTTGCAATGCATTACCATTTGAAGCTGCAATAACCAACTTTAGGGTATTGGAAAAGTGAAGGAATAAACGAAGGTATTCAAGAGTTTGTCAGGGGAAAAAATATGCATAATCCAGTAATATATACATGGCTTTATATGATTGATTGTAATTTTTCAAGCAGATATATCCAAGTTTAGATAACAAATTAATAAGTAGGTGGACATTTTATCCTGCAATGGCAAGAACCTATGTATATAAGGGCAGAGCTAAAACTAATGGTGATCTTTTAACTCTTTTCAGTCCCAAACCTCTTTACTTGCTCTCTGCAGCAAATATCACTGACATTTTCCTGCCTACTCCCAAGACACTGTGTACCTGACTAGAGTTAGAATTCCTCCTTTACATAGACCTGTATTCCCAGTACTGCTAAAATATGAAGGGAAAATATGAAGGTAAATTAATAATTAAAGTGTTTTGCTAACAATCTTCACCTGTTTTTCCAGCTCCTTTAGACTAAATAATTTCTGGTTGATGTGATCATATACAGTGCTTTTTTTCCACTAAGGTTTTTTTCACTCCCTGTATATGGATAATTCTTGCTTCCTCATATGGTGGCATTTTTGCTCTCACTGGCTGTTCTGTAATATCAGTCAGGAACATGACTATTGTTCTCCTGGCTTCTCATACTGTATGCTAAGAGAAGATGGAAGGATTTGGGATTGCTGCACTAAAATACAAAAAGTGGAAAAATATCTGAAACTGAAAATAAGGGAGCGTAAGGTATGTGCCAAGATGTTTCCATCTAGAAGCACTCACCATCTTCATTTGGAGAAGCGTCCTTTGTTGCAGGATCTGTACTTTAATATTGCACACTGAAACATGCACTGAGAAAAAATAGTTTCTGCATAACAGGCAAATGTATGCAAGAAGAAAGCAAAAAGGAAAGGAAGAGTGACAAATACTTCAAATGCACAGTAAGTTTCTTTGAATACTTAATAAGTTAAATTGCAAGTCACAGGCCTCCTGCCCCTCAACAGCCAAGTCTTATAATTTTCATCTGACAATGGGGTGAGGTTAGGACTGTATGTGCTGTGGTCCTCCAAGACTAAAGAACGTGACCAGAGCACTACAACGTCAACTATCCCTGGCACACGTGACAGATGAGAGGGTGCAAGACAGAGATGGGTGTTCCTAGCCAGCTAGTGTGGGTATTGTAAGTACTATAACAACAGGCATGATGCATCCTTGATACTGCCCCAACCTCCCAAACAGCAATGCAGGTGTCTCACTTGCACAGTGCTCTGCTTATTGAGTGGCTCACACACACATGCTGCCATGAATGGAGTAGGAGGAGGACTTTCTCCTACTTTACAGATTTCATTTCAGTCTCAGGAACTGACATCCAGTTAGACTGCAGGAGTCTGGGAGAGTGACCAATTCTCCGTAAAGCAACTTACAAAAGCCTTTCTACTTGAACTGCAGTTCTCTCTCCTTCAGATGCATTCCTTTCAGTTTAAAAAGAGGGTGATTGTGTCCTTTTTACTTACCTGAAATCAGTCAGCTGAAGGGAATTGCATTATTTGCAGACTCTAACAGTTTATCCTGTTCCTTACAGGTGCTTACCAGAGCACCTTTCATTCTGTTTCTTCTGTGCTTTGTACATGGATAAATCAGACATAATGGCTGCCTATGAAGTAAGGTAAGTACTTTTCTATTCCTGTGAGAAAATGGAAAACCTACTAAAAGCAAAAGTGCATTCCAGAATTAACTGCAAATCACTGAAAAAAAATCAGTATTTTGTGATCTTTTGTTGAATTTTCCTTTTGGGATGACTTGCCATTCTCGTATCAGAGAGAGACATCTTTGGAAGGAAAAGACAAGAGTCTGTAATCATGCACATGCACACTATTTGCTTTTACCTCCTGGAGAATGAAAGGTTTCTCAATTACTAACATTCTGACTATTTATCACTTTGGAGAAAACAGCAAAATATCACAGTGTTCTAGTTTTGGACCAAACCCTCATTTTGCTAGACAGTTTTCAAATAGGGAGAAGACAATCTCATATCAGAGAGATTTCAGTCTAATGATGAATCAAAGAAGCATCAGATAACACAATATAAGCAAAATTCAGGTACCACACACACAATAATACACAATTGGCTAGCAGGAAAGGCAGTCATCATACTATAGATATGCCAATAGAGCACAAGAATCAGGTTTGTAGGTGTTACAAACAGAGCATCATAAAAGTCAAGGGGAAGTCAAATTGTACTAAATGGATCATTGCAGATATCATAACATCACCATGACACAACAGCAGCTCCCTGGCTTCCCCAAACACTGCAAACTTGAGTGGTACAGGGTCCTCAGAAAGTCTTCTGTCATTACCAGCAATTGCCAGAACTTGATTTAAAACTCATTTCAACTTCACATTTTCAAAGCACATGATCAAGAAAAACTTTTCACAGCAGAGATAATCAGTATATCTGATGCAGTGCTATTTCCTGACCCTTTCCAAGGATATAAGATTGTTGAAACCCTGCAAATTAACCTAATGAACAAATATGGCTAATGATTAACCAGAATAAGTGACTTCAATTTGCCCTCCATCCAGAGAAAGAAAGCTGGATAAATGCCTCTTACACCATTCCTCACTAAATATGCATACAAAATCATACTCATTTTTACAGTTTCTCTCATGTCAATTCTTACTCAAGTTCAGGGGGCTTTACAAGAAAAAAATACTGAACATGACTTGTAAAATTAAATACAAATGTTAAATGAAAATTTTCTGGTTCTTTTATGATATTTGACATATGATCCTCTTCACCCTTCCATTGAATAGAAACATACAGTAAGACTATTTGTTGTAGTTCCTTGATATTTTTATTGCAAAATATAAATCTTTGAACCCAACCTGTCCCCACTATGATCCTACAAAAAGAAAGGACCTGCAGGAATTTTAAAAAGGAAAAGAAAGAAATCAAAGAAATAAAAAAAAGAAAAAAATATTAAGGTAGGGAGAAAAGCAACTGACAAGGGAAAACAATAGAAAGATAATCATACTCTGTTTTCTCTTATATGGTTATATACAAAAACTAACTTCTTCTGGAAGAAGACTTTTTGCCAAAGGTTTTACTTTGCTGGTAGCAAAGGCATTATGTTAAAAAAAAAAAAAAAAAACAAAACAAAACACATTTTTACAAGCTGTTATCAAATCCTTGTTGTCATCCATCAGAAACATGCTGGGCCAGGTTCTATTTTCTGTCCTTTTTGTCAAATGGACATTGACTTTTGTAAGAGTTCTGCATGGTGTCTAAGATAGATACCCAGCTTAAGGCTTATTCTGGACAATGTGGTGTAGAATCACCAGCTTTTTTATTTAACAACATAGCTGCTTGCTTTTCTTTTTTTTTTTTTTTTTAATACAACATACCTTTTATTTGTGCTGTTTAAAACCCCCGATATAAATTCTTCTTTCTTTATGCAACATCGTTTTCATGTAAAACCATGTTAAAATGCATTAAAATCTTCAATACCTACAAACTAAAATCTAACAAGTTGGATCAGGGATTTTTTAGCATATCTGCAGTGTTTCCAAGGCTTACCACTGCACGGGAGTTTGTGGCAGTACACCTGACTTTTGGCAAGCCCACACTTTAGACACAAACATAGCACACCCAAAAAATTTGTGTATGACTAATTCCTTCAGTATGTTTTAGCAGCCAGCATTAAAAGAAACCCCATTCTCTGCCAAGCACCTCTGTGTGCTTCATCTCTGCTTAAGATTAAGAAAACCTTTGCACTACACCCAGAAGCTGCAATATCTGAGCTATTCCTCCCAAATTTACCAAGGGTCATTTCTGAAGCTAGTCAGCAAACCCATGGATGCTTACAAATCCCACCAAGAGCACATAGCACTTTATAGAACCAAGTTCTCAGGCAACCCAGCTTACAGAACTACTTCCTTTGTTTCCCTGAATAATATTATTATCAGCTGTATGCAGCCACCATATACAAGCACAGCATGTTAAACTAGCAACCATCAAGATTTACCACTTAGCCTAAGAGAAATTCAGCCCTTACACTGCCAAAACAGACTAAGTAAAGAGGATTCCTCTTACAGGCATATTTTATACAGAGGTGCTATATTAATGGCTATTGACCAAGAGCCAAGTGTTCCAGCATGGACAAAAGAAGAATTGCTACATTTAAAAAAACTCCAAGTTCTGTATCTTACTTCTACCTGCAAAGCTGTTTGTCACAGTACCTGTCAAATCAAAATATAGAGGTGGAAGGAGTTGACCTAAAACCTAGGGAAGTAACCAGGTCCACAGTGCAACCAGAACAAAATGTAGGCCTGTGTATTAATTTCTTATTTTGCTTTATTTTTTCCTCCCTTCTCACTTTATTATTGCAGCATACTATACATACTTGGTATGTATCGCAACATACAACACAGGAGCCTGGGCTTATTAGTCCACTAGACCATGAAATTGTAGTTGCTTGGTGGACAATACTTAACAGCACTCAGGAGACCCAAGTATGATACAAGAGTACAGGAAGCTTATAACACAGATCTAATCAAGCATAGCTTCAAACCTTCTTTTCAAGACTCTTATTTCATTTCTACGTGCAAAAAGTTACCTTGTATTACACAAAGTGTTTTTGCATGTTCTTCTGCACGTGTACCTTTCACTGTTGCCTCTCCAGTCACTTAGCACAGATCAGAATGCTGAGGTGCACGCCCCACACGCTGCATACGTAATGCCATCTATAAATAGCACTTCTACGGTAGCAATTGTCACAGCAAGATATTGATAACTAAAATATCACCTAAGAACAAAATAAGTAATACTTCCTAGTAAGTGATATTAATGTTATATAACAGTAATATTCCTGTAAAAGCTGTAACACTCAAGGAACTTAAAAGAACTCAGTATAATTAGGGTGATTACCAGGAACACCAAAGGGCATGTTAATGAAAGTATTCTGAAATTAAGCTCTTTTATGGAAAGCTGATTTGGATGCAAAACCCTGAAAGCCAATCACACGTCTTGGTATCTTCAGTGCATGTGGATCAGACACTTAACACAGGTCTTATTTGGAAGCTTACTCTCCATTCTTCCTGGCATTCTTCCTATTTCAAGTGTTTACTCTGGTAAAAGTACTATTGGTGTGCTTAGTTTGGCTTGGATAAGATAGTACTGATTTTAAACTACTTTTTGTGTAATTGATGCAGAAAATTTTCAGGTTTTGGGGTTGGTTTTTTTTTTGTCTTCTGTGTAATTACATACTGGGAACACGGTTGTGCTATGAATGGTAAAATCTCACTCATTCTATACATTTCCTAGCTGCTGCTGATGGCCTAAGTGTTTTGCTGTCTGTTCATTAGAACTTTATAGGGGGTGTTTCATTCAACCTGCTAAAAGCAACCTGGTAAGAGTTTCTGAACTGATTCCTTACCACAGTAGCATTCTTTATGGTACTTTAAATTTATTCTTTTGGTTGTGTAAGTCGGGAAAAGCAGTTGAAAAGGGAAACATCTCTCTATGCGTTTTGAAATATGGAATTTCTTAAAATAAGTCACTGACATTGACCACTATCTTGAAATCCTAAACAGTAAATTGTTATTTATTACACCTTCATCCGTCAAACTTCTGCTCAGCACTACTTATTTAATGAATACAAAGCCCCAGGTTTGATGTCTATAAGTTCAAGAAGATGCTCCTTCTTTGTGTTTGGTACACTGCTAGGGTCCTGTGGTCTAAGTTCAGAGATGACTTGAACTGTGATTTACTGCACCTGTGCAATCTCATCAGCTAAAGCAGAGTCTATTGGTGAAGCTGTCTGTGTGTACAGCCTTCAAGCTTTTCATTAGACATATCTTTATCTTCAGCATCTTAACAGTCTCAGTTACACTACTAAAACAAAGCATCCCTTTTCACGTCCACTGTTTCCCCAAACTTGTGGAAAAGAAATTGCCTCCATTTTACATTGATTTAAATTTCATTCTTTGTGAAGAATGTGTATTTTTCCTCAGGTACTGCCCTATCCTCTATAGCACAGGTCATTAAACTGACTGTATTTTCTCAGTGAGCAGCCCTCAGGTGGGAAGGGGAAGCAGAGCCTTATAGCGCAAACTACACTTTAACTGTTGACAGGACATCTAAAACCAGTTTGATGAATTTCAAGCAGTAATGATAAGCCCTAATATTTTCAATGTGATTTAGAAACCATAAACCCTTTACTGGGGAAGCACAGAAAATAGCTTTTACTCATAAGTCTTGTATGATTTATTCAAATATTGAGTTCTCATTACAGATAAGGAATAATGCACATCGCAAATGGTTAAGGTTTTGAAATTCTTTGTGAATTAGTCACTGAAATTTGCATTGCTACAAGCACAAACTATTTCTGGATTCTGCATAAATAGGATGTCCAATATAGAATTACATTATAATGAAATATGCATTTTTGCAAGTACCCATAAAGTGCTTTTCACATACTGCATGCACCCAGAAGTTTCGAACATAGAAACCGTGACTACACTTGCTGCCATAAATGACTGCATATCAGGTTCACTCACTTTAATTCAGCTCAGATATAAAAAATACATATATACAGTCTGTTATGACATAATTAAACTGGTACTGGTACCTGTCATGATACAAAGTATCAGTGGGAAATGGAGTGAATAAAGATGCAATTGGTCTTGAGAGTTTGGTCCCTCTAGTTAAACCAGACTTACACTTGGTGCTAAGCAAAAAAGACTACTTGTTAATGATCCATCAAAATGCAAATAAAGCTACTCTGGATCAAATTGTTCCACAGGTTGCTGCAGGCAATAGAAATATATAGCTTTTTTGTTTAATTATCTGTGATACTCTATTCCATAATAGCTTAAAACTTAAAAAGCGAGAACAAAAATAGTATGACAAATACATATGTATACCTTGATATGTATTCCATACTAACCATAATAGTTTTCAACTATTATTTCTCCTCCTCTCATTGTCATGCAGCCTCTGCAGCAGGACTCAATAGAGAAAACACAGCCACAGCACAGGCTGGTCTGTATCATGCCTGCTTGGATTATCTCTTAGGAAATGGAAACAGTTGATTTAAATCTTCCTGAACAAAGAGGAAACAAAAATCCTGCTCATTTATTTCCTAGATCAATGCTTTAACACCTGAACAACTATGTAAAAATGTCTAGTAACTCACATAGCAGCTGAGATTTTTTTTTGGTTGAGTTCACTGCTGTCTCAATGAGTTAGAGATGGTGAAAGGATACCTAAATTTTCTTGTCACTCTAGGAAATAAGGCAGAAATGAAATATCTCACAACTCCGTCCAAATTGCAGTGATACTTACATGTCTGCCTCTTTATGTCTCTTTCCAGGCAGGTTTCTTCTTAACATGCAGAGAGATATGAGTAGGAACCTAAGATTTGTGGATAATAATGTTCTTATTTATTCTTAGGAGTAAAATACCAAAACTGCTCATTTTACTGGATTATGCATCTTCACCAGGATTTCCAATAACACAAGGATAGCTGAAAATTAAATTTTCATATTAACTTCTTATATAGTAATAAATATATTTACATCTCTACCTGGTTTTGCTTTGGGGCCTATTGCTGCAGAGCAAAACAGGCAGCCATATATTTATGGTGGTGTTTTTACTTTTGCGTATAGAAGAGCTAGATCCCATTTTGAAAGCATAAACACACAGGTGTTTAGATTGAGGGTACAACTGAAAAATTAGTGTGTCTTGGATTGTTTTATCAATGTTTACATATCCATATCTTCTACAGCACAGAACGATAATCTGTTCCCTATTCCCACAAGAACTTAGTGTTTTCCTAACATTAGATGTCTGATCAAACCAAATACCTCCTGGACCTAACTTTATTAGAGTCCATCCAGAGACATAGCAATTCTGAGAGTGCACGACATCGCTTCATCACACAGTGGGGTCCACAGTAATATCCCTACTGAACAGGTCAGATCAAACCTGACACAAAGCATAAAGAAAATCCAGGGTGTGATTTCATGCACAGGGGCAAGTCCAGTCAGTTCAAGTGCACAAAAAAGTGTACACATTCTCTAACAAGTAGACACGTGGTTGCTTTCCTCCATGTGCAAAGTAATTACAATCTCAGACCTACACCGCACACAAAAGCAGTGCCAAGCCAGAGCTACCATCTCCTGAGTGCACATGGCAGGAAAAGACCAAGTAGGTAGGCTATGAAAAACAGCTGAGAAGATGCATTAAACAGTCATGGATCAGATCAGGCTGGAAGCTCAGGGCAAATGCATGACAAATGCTTTCTCTGGAGTTCCTCATAAGATACACCCGGGACCTGCTGCTATAACTCTTCCCTGAAAGGTGTGAAGTTCCCCAGAGTAAGAAGGAGAGTCCCTGAAGCAGAAGCTTCATCAAGACCTTGCCCCCAAAACCTCCCTCCCTAGGGATGGAGAAATACACTACAACCTTGTCACTACAGACAGGTTTTTTCTACTCAAGACTTTCAGATGTAAAAAGAAAATTCATATTTCTCTGGAGAGCAGCTCATCAGCTGCAAAGCAAACAGCTATGACTCAGTTTATCACAAATAAAAGAACAGGAATTAACACAAGCAAGCTAATGCTTCATCTAACTGTGAGGGGGGTTTTCATCTTGTTTCTAATTAATTTTAACAGATTGAATCAAAATATTATTTGCTTTGCATTTGATGTGCATGGGGCCCTCCCTGACTTCCTCTCACAGGATTATATGGTGTCAGCACCAGCCTTTGTGAATACTTTTTCTTTGGAACACTGAAGGAAAGGACTAAGTCCTTGTTTCCCTTTGTTAAATATTTTGATTGAGAAACTTCTGTTTTTCACCAAGGTTTTGCTGCACTTTTTCGTTTGCTTCTGTTTTTCAGACATAGAAGTTTTAGTTTAACTTGGACATTGATGCATAAGCTCCCATTTTGACTGTGGACCTCCCCCCTACCCCCGCATTATATTGTTTAAAAGACTTTCAGTGGATGTAGCAGACGTACAGGCTTCTTATCCTTCTCTCTACTTTCTGTCAAAACACTTGCAAGAAACATTTTTAAGACATTTCATCTGGAATCAAGAGAAAACTGATTTCCTAAGGTATGCATTCCTTCTGACAGAGTCAAGGAGACAGGCTGCTTCAGGAGAGAAATTACTTTTCTTGCATTCTTTTCTCCTTCTGATGTATGAGCAATTCACATTCTTATGAATTTAGATTCTAGTTGCTTACAAAGGTGGGTGCAAGCTGTTCAGCAATGAACATTTTTCAGAGCTACTGTGTGCAAAACTGTAACTATCAAACAATGTTCAAGACTAATTCTAAAGAGCTACAGTCTATCACACACAGTCAGGAGATTATTGAACTCTTACATTACTGTACCCTGTATATTAATACCTGCAGTTTTGATGACTGCTACTAGAATGCACAAGTTTCAGGGAAATGAAAGCAAAAGAGGGGAGAGAAAAATCTTCCAGCAACAAATTTGACATTAAATGATAAAAAACTTGAAAGTTCAGGGGTATGATGATACTGCACAGCGTTACAGCTGGTCCTCTATGCATTAATTACACTTGTTTAAAGTTGTGTTATCTGAGCATAATTGTGACTTCGTCTTGTGTTTATTGCCTATTTTACTTTTTATTTTAAAACTAGTTACATAAGTTGTTGCAAAAATAGAGTATAGGATAGAGAGTACATAGCTGAACTATATGCAAAAATAGTGCACACATTCACCACCACTTCATGTTAGTGACAATAAACGAACAAATATACCAATGAATAAGTCCAAAACAAGCCCCTTGAAATGAACAGAATTGATATGACTCCTGACAACTTTTCTCTTGCTCTAAGTGCTAAGTGCAGCACAGATGGAGTCAGTTATTCTGCAGCAGCACCACTGTAACTGAGAGCAGATTTCCCTCAGTGACTCCTGTTTCTCTGGGTTAAGATCAATTAAATGGTGGAACAAGGAAAGAGCAGTCAGTCTTGAACAGTGCTTGGCTCAGCAGACCCTGCAGCATTTATCAGTAACCACCACTAACCTGGAACATCAGCCAACATCACAGGTACCCTGTACACCAAGTGAAAGGGGAGATACCTGAACTGTCTTTTAAGATCTTGCTCCTCCATCACATGCAGGTATTGAAAAAACTATTCACAATTCCTTTTTCCCAAAAACAATAAAATCAGGCAACTAAGCTTAAATGAGTATTTCTGGCATTGAAATTACCAACCATGGTGTCTGCAGTCAGTTCCTACTGGAGGTTGAGATGCTTTTGACCGCCAGAATAAACCAAGCTGAGCACAAAAATCTAAAAGCATACAAGACAGCCCTTCCATGTTGTGTAGAGTAGGGTCACGACCTTCACACATCTTTTCACAGTGGAAGGATGATCTGTAACACAAGTAATGAGCTACATGATATAGGATGCTTTTCAAATTTTAATTTGATAGACATAATACTTCGTCATAGGGACAATCAGGGGAGATAGAAGGCAACACACAGGGATCAGGCAGATATTAAGAGACATATTTCAGTGTACTTGTAAAATGTAGTCATAGAGAACAAGTTAAAAGTTAAGTCGGCTTCTGTATTCCCCTAAGATTCCTACATTATTAAATAATATATCATAAAATCTAAGGCAAATAATTACTGACATATTGGGGGCTGGGGATTACACTTACAGCTTCAAACTTAACCTGCAAATTACAAGCCAGGACCAACCAATGCAACCAGAGAAAGACAAGTCAACACATTAACTGCGTGAAACAAGAACAGCCACTTTTCAGCAGGGAATTAAGTCTAGAACATTACTATTGCATTTTCCAAAGGAAGGACATTGACCAGTTGGAATTAAACAGCCAATCGTGATTTGGAGATCTACATAAAATTCATGAATGATGGATCAAGCTTTGAAATCATTAACACTGGCTTTTATCCTTCCCATGCTGGCATTTAGAGAATTGAAGTTAACATATTTCAGTTGTCTCTCAGGGGACTGGTTTGCTCTCTTGCAAAGGGATACATTTAACATTTCTCTTTGGTATGCTTATTTCTTTACTCTGATTGTTTTACAATGAATCAGCCAATGATTTTGAGTAGGTAGCCAAAATACACATACCTTCAGGCCTAAGAGACTGGTTAGTGACATTCCTCTATTTACCACAACATTTGCCTTTTCAGTGGATGAAAAAAAATTTTCCAATACATTTGCTTGAAAATATATCTTTCTTCCCTGACCATCTAATAGGTCTTAAACTCTAATCACGATGTTACTACCAGCACCAGTTTCACTGAAATTCTTCAATATGGCTCTGCACAAGGGTTATGAGTTAATGACAAGGAGTTAGTATTTAGGGTATTTAGTATTTTCAATCTCTCATTCTCAGTGAAGCACAACCTCGCTTCCCTTCTTGCTCTACTTATGTCAGTACCCAATTGTGATTATATAGTTTCTCTACTTTTTATTGCCTTTCATCTTCACTTGATTCTGAAAGGCCCTTGAATCTGCAGCTCAAGTTGACATTCTGAATAGAAAGTGATGTTCTCATGTTAGAACTATTAATTTAACACATTGCTTTTTGATAGTTTTTCAGTTGTTTTTTCCCAAAGTCATGTTTTTAGTGTTTGTTGGGTTCTTTTGCTGTGTTATAGTTTAGAGATTTTTCTAAATAAAGACTATAGTTACTGGTAAAATATGCTGTTCAACATACTATTGCACTGTGGACAGATGACCCGTTTAGCTAAATGCAAAAAAAAAAAAATAGTAGGAAAAGATCAGGTGAAAACTTGATCATTTGCTCTGTTATCTCTAAGGTCTAGGTTTCTTTGGGCACATTTCTGTAAGGATGTGCACACCCTCAATGTTACAGCATGCCTGTGACACTCTGAGAAAATTTTTATTGGCAGTATCAACAGAAGTAGACTAGAAAACTAAAAATCAAAATGCTCTTCAGTGGTAAGATGTTCTGGCAACACACATGACAAAACAAGGGAAAACCACAGTAAATCTATGGAAGGAATTGACATGCTCTCCATATAATGAAACTGGACAATCAGAGTAGTTGTAGAGGAATTTGGAAATTGAAATGGTTTTACTGGGAAGAGGAGAAAAAAATCATGACACACATAAAAAGTCAGTAAGACACAAAGTATTGGGCCTTTTAGATACCTCTGTATCTATATACAATAAAAAGCCCAAACATAACCTTTGTTGCAAGTAGATGGTTTTGAGTTGCCATTCTACCACCTGTAAACACTTGTCTAATATTCTGTAGTTGTAGGCTTCCAATAAACACTAATCCTTCACAAGCATGCTTTCAAAACCCATCATCTTTTCAGAATTCTTTGGGCCTAAAAGATCTGACCATAGGTTAATTAATAAATTTCTGCTAAAACTTACTGAGATTGCAACACAACTACTTGATACTGTGATACCATATCTAATGTTTTCAGCCTCCATAAGACTCTTCCAACTACTCTCTAAGGGTAATATTTTTTATCTGAAAAGTCTGAATGGAGTCAAATACAACATGAAGGGTTGAAACTTGGATAAACATAAGTCCTGCTTCCTTAATAGATTATCTAAAAAAACCCCAAACTGTAAAAACATTTCCTTCTTGTCACCCTACAGAGTGACAACTAACATGGCATTTTTAACAGGCTTTAAAGTTACTTTAGGACCAGTTTTAATAGTTAAACACATTTTATCATAAGTACACGCATAGCACAATCTGTACTTTTAATTTTCTTCATATATCACAGTTTGCTAATCAACATGGACTAGATGTATGCAAAACCCAAGCACAAAAGCACAATCCTTTTTGTAAAAAAAATCAGTTAACCATGTACAAAACATCTCTAAACTGAATTATTTAGAACCTCTCCATTTACTGTGGTAAGGCAATATCCATAGTTATACACAGTCTGCCAGCACTGAAATTATCCCTGTTCTTCCCCACAAGGACCAACTGCTGTGTTTTGAACTGATCTATAAGGAGAGAAAAACAGGATCACATATTTCTGTGTAGCTCTCCACCTTGAGCCTGAAAATTGCAAGCCAGCAAGCTTGTGATTCAGAAAAGCCTGCTGTGGTATTTTCTCCTTTACCTGGGGAAATCTCCATAGCAAAGAATATAATGCCTTACTCTGCAGTGGTTGTTTCGATACAGCAAGAAAAGGAGAAGTGCTGCCCACTGCTCCATTAACAAAATTGCCTTCTGGCAATCTGTGAAACTCCAAAGTAGCTGAAGTCCTTGACTTTTATTTTTCTGACAAAAGCACAGAGTTGTCCTCCCATTTGCAAATCAGCAACATGTTTTAAAGCTTATATTTTCTTTAGAGACTTCCAAAACCCGTTCTTCACAATTCAAGTGCAAGTCTCTCGAGATTCTCATTCTTTGCTTAGATACATCAGCAGCACAGCTACTGCTTAGGAAGTTATAAACCAGAACACCAACAGGTTGTGACTAAGTCACTGGAGAAGGCAAATTGGTAGTCTTGTGCAAATGGAAGCCAATTTTCTGATTGTCATAAGCATTTGATAATGTCTTGTTAATGAGACTTTTTTTTTTTTGCTCCTGACAGTTGAGCCCATGTTCTGTATCTTACTACATCTGACAAGTGACTGATGACAGCGCTTTTCTGTTTGCCTCTAGCAGTGCAACACCTGTCCTGAAAACCAACTAAATTCCCCAATCATTGGCCAATGTTAAGCCATGCTGCTGCACTGCCACTGGAGCCCAAGCTCCCTGACAGCGAGGAGGGAAAGCCCACAGAAGTGCTAAGTGTATCAAAAGGATAAGTGACAAATCAGAAGAATGAAATTGGGCATTTCTTGAACAAAACAATGCCCTGTTTCAAAAAGCTTAGAGGTAAGATATGCATTCAGTCTTGGCAAGAAAGACTAGGCAAGAGCTACATGATTTTAATAAGATGCATAGTAAGATTTTCTGCTGCTGAGGCATAAAGTAACATTTGGGAAAGTATCTAGGAAGAAAGGAGCAGGAGAGAAGTATGGCTCAACCCCTCCCTTTTCCACTCTCTCTCAGCACAGCACATGCAGGTAGTGAAACCCTGGCTGTGTCCTCAGAGGCAGCACCACCCCATTCCACAGTGCAGATCTTGAGTAAGACCCACTCACCCCACCTATCAAGAAAATTACTGGGCACTTACAGTGCTCAGACCAGATCACTCCCACGGTCACTGTCACTGCTCATTCTCCAGCACAGCTATGGGATCATGGAGAGAGCAAGAGGCACTATTTTTCCTTTACCAAAATTAAAAATACAGATACCTATTTTTATTTTTTCCTCCAGCAATTTCTTATTTTTAAATCAAGCCTGTGCTTTCAGCAAGGCAAAAGTCCAATTCTTTCTGTGGAAGATCTATTTTGAAGACTAGGATCTCCCAAACACCTCAAATGTTGGTCATGACTGGTTCCTAGTTCCCAACACCACTGATTCTATGCCACGTGGCATCAGTAGATATCATCCATTCCTGAGCATGAATCACTGTATATAATGAGTGGCATTTTCACCAATTGCAACCCTTCCATGAGATACACATGTCAGAACAGCATGCCATTTCCTTTTCATGCTGCTGCTATGTGTTCTGATTTTGTTAATACTGCTTGGACATAAAACCAAGGACATTGCATAACTTGAATATGCAATATTCAAGAACTTCTGAATTAGAAATCCTCTGAAGTTTTAAAAAGAATCTTAAGGAAGCCCCTACTTTATCACTTCTTTAAGAATATGACAGAATAATGCAGATTAAAGAATCTTAGGTTTCCATTCCCAGGTTGAAAACAATTTCACAGAGGTTGCATGGGCCTTGATCGGTACCACTGAAGTCAAAGGGGTGTTTTTCCAACCATTTTAATACATACAGATTTGATCATTCTGCGGGCACCATTTTCAAACCAAAGGTCTCTAATAACCTAGTCAGTCAGGATTGTCAGCACAGGTCTCAAAACCATTATTATTTCAAAATCATCAATAATATGAAAACTCATGTTCTCTTTTTGCAGCTGAATAAACCATGATACACAGTAGCTATGATACCAGTTGTTGACCCAGGTGTCCATTTTGACAGAAGCAGTAACAATAAATTATGCCTTTCATTTTGCTTTCAAAGATTCACATTTTTTAATGAAGAATTTTTTTCTTTTCACAAGTTGTGGATGTAACAGTACTTGCTAAGATATGGGGAAAATGCATATATTATGGTAGACAGTCTGGAAAATAATACTGGAATGCTAAAAAACAGTGGAAATAAAGAAAACAATAACTTGATTTATAAACTATTTTGCTATTGTTAAAGTTTCCTATAAAAACTTTAAACAGATTTGATGTCATGAGAGATGCAAGCAATAAAACTGGCTAGTGAGCATTTCGTACTCTAGTGATGTGCAGTCTGCAGGCAGGGTCAGTGTTCTTGCTAAAAAGAAATAAAGTGATATTTAGAAGTAGTAACAAGAAGCATGTTTGATAATTCTGCTTTTGGGCAGATGTAATGCAATTGAAGTGAAGCAAAAAAAAAAAAAAAATGTCCTTTCATAAAGATGACAGTGATGAAAACATGAAAATGCCAGTTACACAAATGTAACTGTCACTGCATAAAAGCAGAATTGAATGCTTCTATATATGCAAACACATATGCTGCTCTGTCAAAAGAAGGCTTTTGTTGCAATCAAGAAGAAAGAACAAAAATAATTAAAACACTCTATAGAGTAAAGAAGGTGGAAGAAAAACTTTGTGCCATCAGAACAGGCAGCAACATTTCCACTTACATCGGTGAAGTTAAGATTCCACTGTACCGCTAGAATGGACTGAAAGGTCTTTGAATACTGACATATTTTGACAGTGAAATATATTTTAAGTGACAAGAAAAGGCAATTTTCTAGCAGAAGGTATTCTAAATAAAGGTCAGCCAAAACTGTACATAAGCTCAAGGTCAGATTTAATATGGCCTCTTGGACATGAAAATAAGGAATACTTTCCTATTTGCATCTAAAGAGTTTAAAAATTTGGAAGAAGTCTTCCTTGACCTACTTATGTGTGGAAGCCTGATTGTTTTAGAGGTTTTCCTACTGGGAAGACATCTAATAGCATCTGTCCTTTCCAAAATGGACACACTTGCCAACATTAAATGATTTTTCTTATTTTTCTATCCCCACACATAGAAAATGCATTTTAAGGTGTTTCTTTGCATTATATTACAGTTACTAAAAATATATAGATTCCAAAAAAATTGACATAACCATTCAATTCAGTGTTTGAATATTCATGGCAGACTTTTTCCTCTCAATGAATTATTACATTTTTATCACTCTTCCTTGCTTGTAAGGGAGAAAAGGTGATGTATACATCACCAGCTGTGGCTAATCTTGGAAGACCCAGATGAGCACATATGGTTACTTGGGAGGTGCCCTGCATTTCTTTCACTGGAGCTCTTATCACGTGATACTATTTACCTTTGCTGTAATTTAATGTGGGGGAAAACATTCTAAAATATCACAGTAAAAATGGGACTGAAATGCACAGTCTTGCATGGTGCGGATGACTAAAAATAGTTAATATTTTTTGTCTTAACAAGTTAATAGCTTTAAAAAATTTTGAAACTTTATGCAGAATTCTGATCTTTGGGAATATGATTTGTTTTGCATATCAAGCTGCCACAGAGAAGCTTCATAGATTAACTGAACAGATCCAAGCCCTGGTTCTTAACTTCCCTAGACTTAGAAGAAATGCCAAGGAGTGGCTTTGAAGGTAGTCTCCAAAAAAAATTTCTGTTTATCAGTAGGGCAAGATACCAATAACATAAAGCTTTCAGGTACCTGTATCAAAAGCTAGATTCAGTTCTCTTATCTTGAAGTTTCTGGTGTGGCTCTGAATTTCATGTAAGATCATTACAGGTATCTCAAAATGAGTTATATCTCCCTCATCAATAAAATTTGTCATATTTCCATGAAGCAGATAATATTGTTTGCCAATCTAAACCAAATTGCCATCAGCAATGTTAATCTAGTAAGATTTACCAACCAGATTTAGACTACGTTCTTGAAGACAAGCTTTTTGTCTGTCACATTTAAGTTTTCCTTACACTGTATCATGATCTTGTATCATGGCACATCTGTAGCTGCAGTAATATCTGCCATTTAAAGAGGACTGAGCTTCTGTTACTTCTGTTCCTGATAAGTGGGAAAGACACACATCCCATGAACTTCAGAACAGAGGAAGGATAAGTAGAGTCATTCCACACAAAGTATCAAACATCCATTTTCCATTTTAAAAACTCAACTTTTTAAATGAAGATGTAGATCAACTAATGTACTAGTTAAACCTCTCTAGTATAGCAGAAATATTTAAGTGTTTCTTATAGGAAAGCCAGAATGCACCACAAATGCCATTGCATTACAGAAATGCATATTTCCAGGGAAAATTTAAACTAGCTAATAATTTATACTAGCTAATGCAGAAACTATTCAGTCCCTAATATTAAATCTAGTGCCTGATAATAAATCCAAGCTAAATAGATCTTCATGCTTTACTTACATTGTAGTAACTGTCAAAACACTTCAGAATTTTTTCTCAATGGAGTGCTTTCAGAGAAGTAGATAAGCAAATATGTTTTAGTTGACACCTAAAGGGCATGTTTGGATTCAAGAGGAGAAACTTGAATGTTTCCTGCTGTTCTTTATACAGATACCAAGCAGTGCCATCAGTTTGTTTTTCTAAAACTACAGTAAATTTTAACTGATCCACAAAAACCACTTGGATCAGCACAAGAATTTTGCAGTGTAATGCAGACACCCAATTCAATCATAATTCTTAGTTAACATACAAAAGCAGAAATCAAAAGAGACAAAATTTCAGGCTAGTAGTGACAGAGGTCAAACATTAGTTATTTTTCAACTATTTATAGGTTCAGATAAAAGAAAAAAAGCACAAGAAGACAGCTGTTAATGGTGCTGACTTACAAG
Organism: Florisuga fusca; assembly: GCA_038090715.1. Lineage (NCBI taxonomy): Eukaryota > Metazoa > Chordata > Aves > Apodiformes > Trochilidae > Florisuga > Florisuga fusca. The sequence goes on along the minus strand of JAAWXA010000015.1, from coordinate 9,987,776 downwards.
GCATTTATTAAATGCAGAAATTCTCAATGTAATTCTGAATTTGAAAAAAAAAGATGAACCGTTAGCTGCATATTGAAAAGTGAGTAATGGAGCAAGAGAATAATACCAGGAACAGAAGCTATAAAAAGGCAACAGATTACTGAGGTGGAGGTTCACTTGAGCTTACAGGATGTTTGTTCTGATGTTGACCTGACAATACAGATAAATTGCCTTATCTCAGTTCAGCAGTTAAAATGAGGCATATTAGATTAATCTAACAGAGAGACCAAGGAAGGAAATGAGCTGGCTGTATAGGCCTCTCCCCCCTCTCTTCTACATATTCCCACTGAAAGTCTCCCATGCTACCAGCCACCTGCTTTCTCACAGTGGTTTGACCCACTTAAAATGTTCATCTTTCCACAGCCCTGGCTACTGGTGAGCAGGGTTCCTGAGCAGAGACAGCAGATGACATTGAGCTGGTGAAGGAATGGTCCATGAACTCTTAAGAAAATGAACATTTTGTCAGGACAAGTACATCTGATATTTTTTTTATGAATTGGCGGGGCACTGTTCCACTTCTTCAGTGAGTTACTAGTTAAGGAATGATTACTTTGTGTAATGTTCTAAATGACATTAAGACTACACAAAGATAGTCCTGCTTAATGTGGGCAAAACCCAGCGTTAACTAAATGACTAACTGGAAAAAATATTAGCTTGTTTCTTTTCTGACTGTTTATTATGAACAATTTTCTTACTGAATCCACAAGGTACGTTTTGTAACGTCCAGCTGAAAGCACAGAAAATGTGTCCATCTGGACACTAAAATAAGAGCAGTTATAACCTTGGAAAAGGGCCCACTTAATTAGCAAATACTATGGCCACACACTTGGCTTTTCCAGTACAGGAAATCCTCAGCATGAGTAGACAATCTTCTGGATAAGCAACACCTGCAGACAGCAGCACATCTCAGTGCTGAACTACGATGCATTTGGGACCAACCAGACAGAACCAACCCAAACTCAAAGAATAGTTGGCGTTTTTCATAGTAAATAGTCATCTTGGCAAAAAGTGTAAATGAAATGCCCTAGGTTATTCTTCCACTTTGAACAGACTTCCTAATCCTAACAATGTTTATTACATTTACTACTATTTCTCACTTGTCTATTTCCTCTTCATGCTGTCACCCAAGGATATCAATTACTTGCTTTTTAGTACATGCTGACTTATTTTGCATAGATGTCTCACTTGAGTTACTTTTTCTATTATTCTGTTTCTCTGTGTAAATAATTTTCTCATAGCTGTAGTGCTGAGCTAGAATAAAATCTATATCTCGCTCCTTATATATTTAGGGTTTTAATTTTGTTTCCTGTAGCCATAGCATAATTTATAGAAAAAAACCAAAGGAACAAAACCATTTACTTCAAGGACACAATTTCAGTATACTCAAAGATACAAGGACATAAGCTTCCTAACTATATTCAGCTAGCAGGAGTTTTTTGTGTGACTGCTGGTCTGATAGCATTACTTAGGAAAAACAAAGAAATTCTCTCTCCTACCATTCTCAGCATTACTCAGTTAAACTGGTTGGATAACTGACACCCAATCTTTATTCAATGTCATGCTGGCCAAGTGGTGATATTTTAAAACTGATTTTTTAAAGCAGTGCAAAATCTTAAGCAAACACCTTTAGTGCACTAGACGCTCAACATACTTAATTGATGATTGAATTACCTGATTTAAGTTTCAGTGGTACACCTCTGCATATCAATGTGCCCTAAGCTAACAAATTGACTAGCAAAATGCAGCAGTAATCCTGAACAGTCTAGTAGTTCTTTGGAGAGATGCCAAAAGACAGTAACATGAACAGAATAAACTGCACAAACAAATCAATTTTTCAAAGGTAACATCTGTTTTGCAGTGGCACCTGGTGTGAATAGATTCATCTGTGTGCACATACAAAGAGGTTAATGGAAACTGTGTGTTCAAATACCCACCAGCCTCCCATGACTTAAAAAACTCCAATGTCAGCAGGACTCAAAGTTTTTCTGAAAGAAGCTGGACAACTTCTTATACTAGTTTTGCACAGTCTCATAGGAATAGTTATATTAAGTCCTCAGAATCAAAGCCTGAAAATATTTGTGTTTCCAGTAACATTTTTTAAAGGCTTTGAGACTAGGTTACATTTGGTCATATTGCTTGCAAATAAGGAGAGATTGCATTCAATTTCTTAGAAGTTACTGGAAAAAAAAGAACAAAACAAAACAATCAGTGCTCCAAAGGATGGAACATAGTGGGCTCTACTCATTCATCAATAACCGTCTTCTGTCTTTTGACCATGTCAAACAGTTGCCAAGACCTTTTATTTGCTGTGTGCCTCTCAGGAGCAACCAGCACCAGCCCAGAGTCTCATGAGAAAGCACTGCACTCAGCTGTGCTAATGTCTTCTCACACTTTCATTAACACAGTCTTTACTTACTTATTTTCCCAAGATGTTTCATTTACTCAGAAATGCAGAGAAAGTCTGAAAAATGTTTGAGCCTATTTCCCCCTGGTTACAATGTTTTGTATTGTACCTTTTTGCTAACTCCCTGAGACTCCCTAAATACCAAGACTGTGCTGTGCTAGAAACCATGACTGCTTTGCCTTGTACTCCGTTTCATTAATTTAAACCACATTTCCATAAAACTTATGACACAGCCTACTTATATCAATTATATAACTGAGGGTGCATGAAACACCTTGCACAAATACAGAATAAAAACTTAACACTGCCCTTACTTCACTCTGTCATACAGATTGTAAGAAAAATGGCAGTCTTAAAGTGTTATGTTTTTCCATATTTTGCAACTGCATTTTGGTTTAGTTTGTTTTCTACAAATTAATTTCCTATTGCATTTTATAAAACCTTTATGCTTTCTTTTGTTCTTTTCCAGTACAGTTTTCATTAAATTTTATTAAATTTTGCATACAATGTAAAGTCATAGTGCTTTTGTAATGGAACCCCTGGTAACAAAATTATGAATTTTTAATAACAGTTGTTAGTCTGGGGAGAGATATCTGAACCTGATGTTATTCTAGCATTTCCTGGGAGTTGGGCAGGTAGAGGGGAAGCAAGCAGTATCCTGCAAAAACTAGGGAAAAGAGGCTGTGTGAACTGGGTTAGGATCTTTATGAATTATAAGGCAGCAATAGCTTCACCTTTCAGCAACTGCTGCTTCAACAGTGTTGCTGCAGTGCTTAAGAATAGGTGATGAACTCAGCTAATTCCCAGTCTCAACTAATGCCTTCTTCCTACCATGGTGTTCCACAAGGTGAGGTGCACAGAGATTCACCCCAACACTTTTCATGAGATTATAACCACTGCAGCTGGGCACAGATGCAGTGCATGCAGAGGGGCAAGGTGGAAGGGAACACAGTTTGGCCCTTGTAAGAAAATACTTCAGGTCTAACATCAGACTATTAAGGTATTTTCTGTTTCAGCCCAAATAACTGATTGACAGGAACATTGCATAATTCATTGGAGCCAGTTTCAGGATCAGATAATATCAAGTAGCAGAAAGAAAAATCAGTGCATTAATACCAAAACCCCAAAGGAAACTCATTTTGAAGAGATCAGTCCTGTATAGTGTAAAAAGGTACTGAAAAAGAAAAAGCTGGAAGACAAAATTAAAACCAATAATAACCTAGTTTTCCTTGGGTTTAATTTTTCCTTTTTTAAATTTTAATGCTAACTGAAATTCATCCTCTTACACTATTTTTTGTCCCTTATTACTACCTCTCAATCCCTCCAAGCTCCCAATTTTTAAATTGTGTAAGCCCAAATGCACATGTACAATAGTTTATCTTGGCATCTGAAAGAAAAAAATTAGGGCAAGTCCAAAACTGGAGAAGAGAGGAAAAGTCTCACATCTTTCCAGCATTTGGTAGATCTTAACTGAAAGTCAGACTCTGCAGGTAAAGACCACACAGTACTGAGTAAAACAAAGACTTGACCCTGCCAGGCCACAATAGTACCAGGGAGAAGGGACTTTCCAGCCTCAATTCCTCAAGGAAACTGAAGGGCATTTTCTGTTTACTGTTGATTCTGGGAACAGGACTTAAGTTGGTGTAACTGACCAGGGTATGGCTAAAGACTAAGTTGTCTCAGTTTCCTCAGTGATGGAACAGAGATGCAGGCAACTGAAGTTACCTGACACACAGCATCTCAAAACAATACCAGCTCTGTTCAAAGTTCTGCCTCATGCTTAAACAAACACAGGCCCTGATTCACCTGTTCTGACAATGTTACTGCAGTTACAAAAGATAACCTGCTGCCATTTATTCTTTCAAGAAAAAAAGCCTTCTGCTTGCCTCTCAAAAGATAATATTGTCAGAGTTTTTGTCAAACCTTTGACATCAAGAGTGCTCTGCTATTAAACCTGTCTTAAGTTCCTTGCACTTCATATGTCAAAGGCTCCTTTCAAGTTTCCCACCTGACAAGGCTCACAGGAGAATACCTCAGTGTCCCAGAGTGACAAGAGTGCAAACGTGCACTTCTCAGGAACCTCTCTCACATTGTCAGTGCTTTACTCTAAGTGATGATCAGCCTGATACTATGAGAAAAATAACTAGAAAAAAAATATCAAGGTTGGAATTATACAGAGAGAGACTTATTTTTATAGTAACGGATCTTCACTAACAAGGAAGGAGAGCTAGATGTTGTTACAGTACACCATCCTTCCTATACTCATCTCTGACTTGCAACAAGTGTGTTTGGCAGGAAGTGACCCAGTTCCCACTCCCTGTTCTGAGCTCAGCCCTTGAACCCCTCCACAAATATGTGTCAAAGTTAACTTTGGATCATGAGACAAATGTTTTACCTATAGATTTCAGAGTGCTTGATGACTACCTTTACTAGTAATATCAGATACTAAAAAGGGGATGGTAGGCAAACTGAAGTGGCATGTCAACATGAAAAATAGTCAGTGAAGACTAGGAAGGATGTAGCCTTTTTCATGTCTTGTGTCATAAATTTGCCAATGCACTTCACTCCCTTGTGAACCATATAAAAGACTGAGTTTTGGTTTTCATGTGGCAGACCTGTCATGTCATGCAAGTTCAAACTATCACAGGACAACAACATATCATGATGTATCATAGTATCAGCACAGGATCATATTAGTCCAGTAAGAGCCTTTAACAGTTTGACTCAGCTACTTACTTGCACAATTTGTAGTATCATTCCAGTATTGGTTTCACTATCCTATTAGTAAAAGCAGTGAAAAATCACCTGATTATGATTATTAAGCATAGTCTGCAGCTTTTTAGAAAATCAATTTTCTGTCCAGCTAGATGGCATCGGTGAACAGTAACTTGCCTGAAGAATGTTTGAGTTTTAAGGGTCAACCCTTTCATTTAAGCTCTTTTTAAACACATTTTTCTAGAATTTGCCATTTACATCTGCTGAACAATTAACTTTGCCCTTTTCATAGTTGTCCTGGTAAGAAATGAGAAATCACTTGCAATGTATAAAAAATAACACAACAGATGAACCTTTGCTAAAGTATCCTATAATAGGATTGGCAAAGTAGATAAAGGTAAAATAAGGCAGGCAAACTGAAGTTTCTTGTACACAACCCCACAAAGAATATAGATTGGGAAAGTATAAACATTTGGAAGAAAATAGCTGCATAAAACCTCGGTAGTAAGTACATAAACCCACACTGAGATTAACCTTTTTCATGGTCCATAAAAAAAAACATGAAAGCCTGGAAATTCCACATACTGCAGATCCATTCTTACAGAAAAGAGTTAACAAATAATTTTTAAAAATAAACATCAAGGAAAAGAGTTCAGAAGGATAACATGCTAGACATCTGGCTTGTAGGTCTTATTTTTATTGCTGCAATATGTATGAAAGATGATGCTTCTTGTCTACCACTGCAGAGGCAAGTGAACCCAAATAGAAGAAAAAAACCAGACATTTGCAAACAAAGATATTCAAAGCTGAAAATGCCTAGCTTCTGCTGACAGCTCAGATTGTTTCCTATTTCCAAGACAGATTATTTACCAAATACCATTCATTGGTGTGTATACAAGCTGTGGCCAACACTGGATAAAACATTATAATAATAATGTATGTATCCAAGCATCATTTATATCACTTAGGGACAAGCAGGCTCAATGGCCATGATGGATGAACTCTTAAAATGAGTAAATAATTATGACAAATAGGAGTTCAAATTGCAGTATGATTTTTTTCCCTATCCTTCTCCATTTAGATACATATCCAGTACCACTAATGTCAAATTTCTGGTTTTCTTATTTCTTATTTCTTATCTTTACACCATCACAGAAATACACAAAACCAGAGGAGATTTCTTCTAAATTACAAAACCTTGTGTCATGCAGCTTAATTTGCTGTCAGAGTTGACTTCATGAGAAGTATCTAATCGGATAATGCTTGTGCCAATAATGCTTTTTAGTGGTTTTAATACGAAGTGCCTCTTAATATCTTCTCAGTAGATTGGTCTAGGATTAAGCTTTTGAGACACATGATTGCAAAATTCCGATGAGGAAAGTGAATTTAAAAAGCCAGATGAGAAAATTTCAAGTTTATTTAGGTTGATGGCATTACTGTACATAAAGACACCATTATACTCTGTGTATGAATCTGTCATCTAAACACATTTTCATTTCAAATGCTGTCTCTGATTAAGACTGCCAGAATGCTATGCTACCTGCCCTATTTTACGTCTGTCTACTTTGTAAATCAGCATCATGGCTGATATTAAACTTGGTATTCATACTGGCACTAAGTCACTCCAATGAGAGAGTACTTTGTTTTTACAAGAAGTCACCCTAGTTTAACTACCTTTTCAACTTCATTTCTTTCACTTTCAAGTCTCTTTCAGGCTCAAAAATAACTAACACCAAGTTTTAAAAAAATAGTTCCTTAAAAAAAAAAAAAAATTAATTTGACAAAAAGTTTGAGCTAAAAATAGTTAACACTACAGGCCAAAATACTTAAGAACTATTGTGTTCATTGAAAAATCTACCTTTCTAGAGTTTGAGCTATGGATACAATAGCCTCTGCTTTTCAAATGGTAACTTTGAGGATGCTTTAAAGATACTTTAAACCACAACCAGAGAGTATTGCATTACTAAATTCCCAAAACAAGAGCAGATTACAACATACCTGCCAAGTAGGTCAAATGCCACATTAATAATCCTGTTTTGCAGACTGATAAACTGAAAAAATGTGTTTACTTGGCACATTGTTGATTTAGCTGGGATTCTCATGCCCTGAACTCAGAAAATGGTATCTTTTTGTAAAGTTGAAGTAATATTTGTGAAGCACTCAAATACAGTGCCTGACAGAAGTGTAAAGTATGATTATAGCTTATGAGTATAGTTTCTAGTAAAAAGTATGCAAAGAGCAGCAAGTAGTTAAACACTTAGCAAATGTGTCAAAATAAATAAGATTAAAGCCAAATGTTCAAGCAAGAATCAAACTAGAAACAGGAAAACATTGTGATCAAATGTTTTTGAACAAACTCACACCTTTTTTTACATGCTTACACTTTGAAAAATGTGTCACAAGCCTAGAGTATCAAATTCTCTTTCTGCATTTCAGTGCTAGCTGGTCCTCACTGAAAAAAGAGAACTTATGAACATATTTGCACACACATCCACAGGGTTGCAAACAAACATAATTCCAAGTTGTTCAAGTAGCACACTCACATAACCAAATATATAAATTACAAGAAGCATCCTGAAAAAGCTGTTCTTGAGGTATGACAAATCTTGTGCCTAAGTAGTTTATGTAAGTAATTCTTGTGCAAATCACATCTGTTTACTGACACTGAGAGTCATACTGCTTTTGCACTGCAACTATCAAGAAGCTCTCCTTGCCTTATAAAGTGGTGTTATTGGTTATATAAAAATAAGGACTTGCCAGCTGAGGAGGATGTATTAAATAAGGATATTTTGCAGTATTCTCATTTTATTTGTCAGTAGGTGCTTAACTGTATTTCATACTATTAAATTCCTTCCCTTTCTACCATTGCTTCCCTCAAGATTCCTTCTGCTCTAGGAATCCAAGACTCCTCAGTACTGGTGACACCATCTTGGTTTTGTTTTACACCTCTTTAGGGACTTTGCTTCATGCATCAACCTCAGTTATGTGTAAGAGGACTGCTCCCAAGATCAGAACTTAAGGCATACCCCATACAGCCTGGCTCCATTCTTTAGTGACCCTTTTAAGATGACCCAAGCTGACTAAATGGGAAATTAATTTCTTATCTACCCTCAAATGCATACTGCTCTTTTGTCTCTCAAAAAATATTTTCCTATGAAGCAATGAACCTCATATGCTTTACTTAAACCTGCATATTTGATCTGTTATTTCAACTTTGTCTAGCAATCAGTCATCTTATCAAGTTAGATACTGTTCTAGTCCGACACAATTGGCTTTTGTTAAAAACACACTGCATTTTATCCAATTTTCCACGTAACCTTATGTCCTTCGAATACCCTTTCCCCTCAAAAGGTGTTAAGACTTCACTTAGTACTGAGGTCAGACTTGCATAGCCATCCTCAGCCAAAAATATTAATAATGGTCTGCCCTTGCCTACTATACTAGGTCAGACAAAGCTGTATTTGTATATCCAGTTGAGCCTTAAATGTGCTAGTCAAATATTTTCTCTCAAACTTGTAACAAAAAAGCTTTCAACTGAATGAAAATTGCCTTGGAAAGAATCTGACTTTCCCCTGAATAGTCAGGCATCTAAACACAAACTTTTCCAGCTGAGAAATCGGAAGATGTTTCTATTATAAAGTGCTAATTTACAATCTCACAGAAATTATAATTTGAGTCCCTCACTGTGATCAAATAGAGCTTTCCTGGGTGTGCAATAGTCAAGAACTACTATGGCAGAATCCAGACCAGCCACCACCACACAGATAAGGAAAAACAAAATTTAGGAAAGGGCAGACAGAGCCCTGTCTAGTGGTGTTCTCTGCACAGAACAGTCTAGAAGTGTGCGTGCCAAAAATAGCAGAGGGAGCTGCTCTAGTGGTGCTCTAGAAAAAAATTGTTATCCATAGAGGAGAAAACATATATATTTAATAAAGGTGTCATGATCAGTCACCTGGATGATAGCAATGGCAAAGATCCAGATAGATGAAAGGAGATTGTCCCCTCCCAGAGGGACCCTTTGGGCTGCTGAAATGCAATTAAGGAGAGGCAATTTAGAACAAGTCTTTCATGTTACAGATACCCACAAAGCATCACACACTGCGTACCAGCTACTGCCACGCTAGTAAGCCTTCTGGATGAGGAATTGAGCAGGTTTCTAGAGACACAAATACAACCTAGTATCTCTTCCTTGCATGTCACTAATTCCCCAGAAGGTGAATATGTGTCCCTGAGGGAGAAATTGTCACAGGGACAATGAAGACCCAGCCCCAACAGAGTTCCCTTTTTTACTGTTCTTTTCGTGGGTTCCAGACAGGTCCAGCTGATCACTGACACAAGTTTGCTCTGGCTCTTTAGGGAACAGAGGAAGTAGCACCCCTGGCTGGGCCAAAAGGAAGGAAAAGCAGCCCTTCTCCAGGAGAAGTGTAAAATATTAAGGTGGGAACTGGATAGCACAGGAGCAAAGAAAAACAGCACAGACAGAGCATGGTCACAGCTATCCAGGGTGATAGAGAGCCACACACACAAAACTGGTATTGTAGATACTGCCACAAGCTGGTAATTATACTACTTTTCACCGCTCAGACACCACACCACTACGTCTCTGAAGACCCAGCCTAGTTGACACAGCTTTGATGCAATTCTGTGGTAGTAATTCATGTCTTTATTGTCTGGGACAACTATTGTGTGTGATACCTGTAACAAAATATACATTTGACCCTCTGAATGAGACCAGCTCAGAGGGCAGCAGTCTATGTGCCTGTTCTTTCCTTGTGGATTAGTCTACATGATCCCACATGCTTTATCACAAGGGACTTGATCACGGTGAAATTGTTGGATATTGGATTTTCTATTGGCACCTCTAAAACCTGCATCAAAACAGCAATTCATGACAGTTCTTCACTGGTTATTACCATTTCAGGTCTATCAACCAGTCAATTCTTTATCAATAAAACGTGTTAAATTGATTATGTAGACAGTTAATTTTTTATCACAATGCCATTCCAAATGCTTTAGCAAATCTTATTAAATGCAGGTCATTTTATTAAACTTGTAATTTCATTCAAGGATAAAATTAGATTTGCCTGGTAAGATCTATTTTCTATAAAAAGATTCTTAACAGCCTCATAAGTAGCTTAAATAGATGCTACTGGCCCTGTGTTACCTTTGTCTTATTCCTTGAAAGCCACAGAAAAGTTCTAAACACAGCCAAAATAGTCTCCAAGGTCTGTATTACAGAGGTTAGAGCAGGTTTCCAGCACAAAACACCAGAAAATGTGTTTATTTTAAATTTGTATTATATGATTTAAAACTAATTATGATTCACTAATGCTGGACTTGCTTTTTCATTTTTTGAGAACTGGCAATATTAAGCCTATTTGATACTTACTTTCCAGATTCCACAGTCAAATGTGAAGATAAATGTAATCTAGTTTAAAATAATTCCTTGAAAATGTAAATAATATCTAGGGAAAGGTAGTAACAATTTTGGGGAAGAAATAGCTGTTAAAAAAAATAAACTGGGCATAAGTTCACCCTGAATTCGACTTTTGAATACAAATCTAGGTCTAAATCAATTAACATGTGACAGTACCTAAAAACGAGCCATTGCAGTGAAATTTGAGTGGCAAACAATTTTGAAATCAGATGTGAATCAGGAGGCGAGTGCAGGAGTTGTCAGAGATGGGAAATGTAGTGATTTCCATGTGTTTCTTGATCAAACCACCTTCCCAGAAGAGCCACAGGTGTTCCTGCACAGCATAGTTGGCTTTTGTAGTAACAAGTAACTCCTGACAGATATCCCAAGAGCTGACCTCTCCATCTACCAAGGAAACACAATGAGAAAACCTCATCCTCATTAATGGGGCACTGTACTTTTCCCCACCTTTATTACTGCCTATACTGGAGTCAGTACCAGCATTGGTATGTACACAGTATAACATGCCAATAAATAGAAGGAAATTACGCTAAATTAAAAGAAAATTCTTTCATAATATGTTTCCAGAGTATTTCACTGGAAACATAACGAACTGTCAGACATGAGGTAGGCAAGCTTTTAGAGACTGGCTTAACCTCTCTGAAACTGATGCCTGACTAATACCTGCAACACCTCTAATAACACAGCAAAATTATCCATCAAAAAAATTACAAAAGAATTTTATACTTTAGACAAACACAGCAATGACAATATTGGAAGGGCACATATTTTTCTCATCCTGTGGCAGATCCATTATTTGCCAACACGTTCATGTTCCAGAAGCAGATAAAAGACCTAACACCTTCTCAGTACATCTTGTGGTGTGTATGAAAATAAGAGGGAGGATTCCCTCACCGCTCCTCCCAGAGGTCTGTGACCCAGCACCCCCTGTTGCCATGGCCAGCCCAGTGTCATTTTGTTACAGGATCAGGTTGTATTTAACATGGGCTCCACAATTTTTTCAGGCAAGAATTGCCACTCCTTCAGTACCTGCTGTAAAATCATACATCTTTGCTTGCCTGTGAGTGCCTTTTATTTTTATTAAGTTTTCACATCACTAAAAATGTAGTAAATCAGAAGAAAGGCTTAGAAATTCTCACTGCAGCTTTCCATCTGGAATACTATAGCCTCACAAAACTGTATCCTCTCTGTGTCTTCACTATAGCAAAAATAATTTTTTCCACAATCTTCCACATTTGCCCAACTATATTCCTAACCAAAACATGAAAGTCACTTGTCACACTTGCAACAACCAATGTTTTCTCACAGCACCCACTGCCCCATGTGTCTCAAACTTGCTCCATCACAGCAGTTCCTCACTCAACATACATTTCTCAGCTACTCACAAAAGGAAAACCTTTTGTACAATATCTATCAAGAGTTTGGTTATTCCACTCCAGACAAGTATGGTGATCTATCTTGTTGCTGTCACCTTTGTCATGGGCTTCACGCAGCCCAGGCCATCTTCATGTTCTGCTTTTACGTTCCATAGGGATACACACATCCCTGATCACGTTTCAGTTTATATCCTGGGCCAAGAGTATAGCTCTCTGGTGTATCTTCACTACCATACCAACCAGTCTTCAAAAACTGTTTCTAGAGTTTTCATTTTCTTTGAAGTTAATGTTCTCATCTCTTATAGAATGACAACCATCTCCTTATTTACTCTTCATTCCACAGTCTTTTGATAGAGGAAGAGTTAGTTTTACAGATCATTTTTCCTCCCCTAAATGATACAGTGAATCATCACTTTTGTTTCTCTGGTTTTATTAGTATCTTTGCAAACATCAGTAAACATAAGAATGCAAAACATTGTTTTGAGAAATTTGTCTTCCGTGGTCTTCTCAGCTTCCTACAAAATTGTGCAAGAAAAGTTCTTCATCGGATTTTATTTCCTTTTCAAGTAGTACCTTTGTAACTGTGAGAGGATCCTCTGAATCTTGGCAATGCAGAAACTGGAGCTTTGACATAAGAAGTCTCCACAGATCAGTGAACTATTTTAACTGCTATTGTGCAGCTATAGCTGTGCAAAGATGAAATTTCTATTTGACTTGCTGAAAAAATACCTCTACTCTTGCAGAGTAGAGGCTCTACAACCATTGCTATCCTCCGTACCCATCATTCATAGGTCTAAGTTAATAATTCACTGACAAGTGTTTTAAAAGTGTTATTGTTTTCTCTTTACCTGAAGCAGACCTTTTCTATGATGTGACTGAAGTAACTAATTTGATCAAAACCAATTTGTAGTTGTAATTTGCTGCCTTTCATCTCTAAGATTTAGTCTGCTTGCATCTTGGCAATGACTGTATTTGTGGTGCCACTGGTATTAGATTGGCATTTCCAAGGCACCTTTCATCTTCCAGTCTTCCTTCTGCACACATCTGTTTTCTGGAATGCTCCTGAGGCAGATGGTGATGCCAAGGACATTGTCATGAAACATTCTTCCACACAGAATGCAGAAATCACTAACTTGCTCCTGTACATTCATTTCTTCTGCCAATACCAGGATGAAGTATTTCATACATTGAATAAACTTAATGTGAAGAGTTTCAAACTGATCTCATCTGAGTGAGGCAACTGGCATCAGAAATTTAAGTTCTCTGGGGTCTGTGCACAGCCACATCACACCAGTGTTCATCCCTGCTAATGAAATAATGTAGCTTACTTATGCCAATGGCACTTTCAGTTTTGTAAATATTCTGAAAAGATTTTTAAGTTTTAACCGAGTCAAAATCCCTTTTTACAAATTCCATTGTCATGCAGGTTTCACAAGCCTTAAGGATTTTCAACCTTTTGTTTCTGCTGCTGGTTTTGATACCATATTTATTACATGGAAACTTACATTATCATCTTTTATTTATTCTAAATGCATTTTATATAGCATTTCCTCATTGTGAAAATGGATGCCTTTCATAAACTCCTCTTTTTCTTGGCAAGGAAGATGATGTGTTTGGTTTCTTAGATTTTGCCTAAAGGATTTATTTTCCTGTGTCCCAAAGTGAGATCTATTTCACCAACCACTAGATAATTTTTAGCCATCTAGGTCTAATCTAGTTGTTTAGACTTATTGTCAATGAAGGGAAAGAAACTCATTCTGATTTCAATTCATTCCAATTAACTCAAGCTCTGCAGGATGTTATTAATTGCCTTAGGATTTGGACATCTCTTTAGAGAGAACTAGTAGACTACATTTCTTCCAAATATCCTATTAGGTGTCTGAAGGCAAGGGAAAGGAAACCTTCCAATATTGTCAACTGCAAATCACAGACATTTTTTGAAGTCACATGCATGTTTTCAGTGCTGATGTCAGTAGAGCCACACAGCCATCTCTTTCTTCACTGTGTGTGTAGCTGCTCCTCTCTCTCTCTCTCTCTATTTTGTTGGTTGGGGGTTTTTTTCCCTCCTTCCATTTGGGTTTGGGCTTTCTTATTAGATGAAGGATTATTTCCTAGTCATTATAAAACTATCAGGGAGGCTTTTTTCTCTCCAGCTGCCTCATGTAGTCTGCATCTTCCAAAGCTCCGATATTACGGTTTGACATGGGTGCCCACCCATCTATTCCTTTTGAATCTTAGGGGTATTATTCTATCCTTCTGCATGCCCTATCCTTCTATTTTCAAGAACAGCTGCATTACTGGCTCAGTTATATCAGCAAGACTCCATTTATGTCCCAGATTTTTCCTTTGTATGGAGGTCTTCTTTTTGGGATATAATGGCCTTCAAATAAGTCAAGAGTTCTGAGTTTACCTCTCTGCTTCAGTGATTTCACAACTAGACGCCTGTGGTCTGCAAATACAGCAGACATTTTACTCTGTGCATATTAGAGTAGTCTAGTAAAGCAGTCTGCAGCTACTTATGACCAAGATTTAAGGAAGGTAATAGAATTCTTTTCCCACATTTCTGCAATGCTTTGGGTCTGACACTACATCTGGCTCTAGAATTTGACAATCACGTTTCCCTGCAAGGATGCACTGCTCTAGTTTTTATTATACTGATTTTCATCCATCCTCCTTGCTCTCAGACATTATAAAGACAACGATAAACAGAATTTTAAGTAAAAAAATAGAGACCTCAAACTTTGAGTTTGCAGGACTACACTATGCTTCCTTTTATCCTCAGCTGTTTGATTTACACCACTAGTAAAAACTTTTTTAAACCACCTCATCAAAAAAGAAAAGGCACAAAGAAATAGAGCAGAAGTCACTAGTAACAACTATAAATTAAAATATTTAAACCAGATTTAGTTACTCCTTCTTAGGTTTCTCCACAGTGTGGGTCAGGTTATCTTTACATGTTAAATCACTGTAGATCCCAGTTTTTTGAAAAACATACCTGTTATTTCTAGTATTGAAATCTAATATAATAGCCATGGCCTGTAGTTTTCAGCTAATCTACACTGTTAAGACCTCACCCTCAGAAGAAAATTCTGTGGAATAAAATACACTCTTTTGCAACAGTCAGGAAGAGATACCCCTCCAAAAAAAAAAAATCTCTGCTACTTCAGGTGATTTTAATCTGTGGGGCATGCACATGAAATCTGGAGACATCTCTGTGCCTCACCAGCTCAGTCATGCACAGAAACTGTTCCAGAGTAATCAAATAATCTCAGTCAGCTGTTTGCAGGAGTCAGCCACGTGCAGAATTTAGCCAGATAATCAGTTCCATGGTTTGCCTGCTCCCACTCAAACAATACCCAAATGGAAATGTTTGCTCTCCAGGTTATCACACAGCTAATATGAAATTAATTTTCTGTTTTTAAAAACAACAAAAAAATTTGTTCTTGCTACAGAAAACAAATTCAACAGAAGGGACACATTTTTTTTTATTCCTCTCCTGTATGTTTCTGCATAAATACAAAGTAACAAATTCATGACACAAGTAACTTATAAATGGAGAAAAAATATTCACAAAAGAGGCACTGAAATAAAGGGCTGCAAACTTCAAGAAATCTTAAAAACCTTGCATGAAGGACTGGTTCTGGGACTAGTGACATTTACCTCTAAGGGTTGTGCCTACAGCAGAAATGTAGCACCTAAGCAAGAGTGTATTAACTTTTAACAAATTAATATTTGTAGTACAGTTTGATATAGCAAATAGTCTCTGGAAAAAATAGTTGTATGTAATTTTGACTGCTATCACAAGAAATTCTGTATTTTGAGGCTTCTTAGTAGGAAATTATATAGTGTGAGTACATTTGCCTTTGGGAAGGATGGGATTATCTTGAGATACAGAACCCCCGGTATGCAACCAGGCAAAAAGCAAAGAATTTCCTGGGCCAAATGCAGGGTTTACAGAGCTGAAGCAGAGCAGCAGTATTTTTGACTGTGTCCACATCATCTGCTTTGTTGGGTGGGGTGGGTGGGTGTTTGGTTGTGTTGGTGGTTGGTTTGCAGTTGCTTTTTGATACCTCCTCCCCAAGCTACAAGTTATTTCTCTCTTACTATTATGCTTTTCAGAAGAATTGGACTGGGACTCGCTTGCTCTGATAGAATAAAAGCAAAGCTCCTTTAAGCCTGAATCAAAAGAACCACAACATTTCTGCCAGAATATTTTCCCCTACTTGAACATACAATTTATATGAACATAGCCGAAACAAATACATGAGTATTTGAACATACCCATTATATAAAGGGCAGTGTTTTTTTTTTTAAATCAATATTCCCAAAATCTGGTCAGAAAGAGTCAGTTTGCCAAAGTGTGGTCATTTCATGCTTATTGGCTGAAAGAACAAATTTTGAGATTCTGATTTTTTTCATCCAGATATGACACAAAAGCTATTTTGTAACCTTGTATTTTTCTGCCTAATTGAAATCCTGGATGTTCTGCAACATGACCAGTAGCAGTAGCATTTCTCATCAAGATTACCTAAGACTTCTTGCTTGAAAAGTCTGGTCCTAGTTACCTGTATTTTTATGAAGCAGTGCCTATATATGAGGAAAGTTTCCATAATAGCTGTTTGTTTCAGAAATTATGTTTTCAGAAATAGAGAGAAGTCAGAAAATTCCATGATTTTGTTCCAAATAAATTCTCAAGAGATTTTATTTTATGCACTGTACTTAGAGCAAAGACATCATATTCCACCCTGGAGATGCTCTTTGCCACTTCTTTGAAACTCCAGCCTAAGCCAGACCACATTATGAAACATGCAAAAAATTGGCTATTCATACGCCTTAAAAAGAAAAACCACCACCACAAACAACTCTTCACTTTTAAGAGCTAAATTCTGAAGGTTCTCTTGCTATTGAGCACACTGTACCCTGATAGCTCCTATTTGAATTGCTCAGCCTCATCAGCCCAAGCAAACAACCCACCTGTGGCTCAACTTTTGGCTACGTTGTTCAAATACTTGCTGACTGTCTTGTGTGCAACAGTATTACCTTCTTTACTTATTCCTGGGCAGTACAGAACAGGATGTTACACGAGTCCAACCCAGAAGAACTAAAATGATATAGATGTCAGTGAGAGAGGAAGGGAGGGGGACTGTGCTGGGCTACTTGCAAGGAAAGACTGGAACTGTCTAGGAAAAGACATGTTCAAATAGCAAGGAAAGTCCCCAGGGTAAACATTTCTGGACATCTGAACCGAGAGCAGAAGCCTGGAGATGTGGAGAATCCATGGGAAAACTGGTATTCAGTTATCAAAGCAAGGCAGCACTGCATACAGATTAAAACCCTATATGTGTGTGTATGCAGGCATCCTGAATTCCGTTTCCTAAGTTAGAAGTTACTACCTTTATAATACTAATAATATTCTTTCACACAGTATACTGTATGGTATATTGAAACATGCAGGTGGGTTGATTCACCCGTGGAGGACTGAAACACAAATCTAGAAGTCAGTTGATTGATCCAATGTTTTCCTACTGTCCGTTCCCTATCCTGAATTAGGCAGGCATGAATTCAGTTCAGGAGTCATTTGAGTTATGCCAAGAGGTTTACACTTGGTATCTTCAAATTTTTGAAGTGACATCAGTGAAAAGTCTAGGTTTTTCTATTACACTGAAGTATTTCTTTCTGGAGATGCAACTAGAGTAGCTGGAGTGTGATAAGGCTTCTTGCCAGCCTTAAAATACTATAAACCCATGTCTGATATACTTCTGAAATGCCAACACTGCATGCTGATTAGAATTTCTCTTTCATGCTGCACTGAACTGTGTGATTATGTCTGTCATAACGTAAGGCAACTGTGTCAACAATAAAGAGGACACATTTACAGCATAAGTTATTAAAACAATGAAAAACAGGCCAGTGCAATTTAAGTTAAATTTAGTGGGCTGAATAACAACTATTTAAAGAGGAACAAAACAATAAATTAACTACAGAATCAGAAGCATAAGAAAATTGTCTTCACTTTAAACTGCATCAAGAGGCTTCAAAATAGAAATGTGACAATGCACAATAGAAGAGCAAATGCAAAAGGAAAGGGACAGAGAACCTACTGCAGCTCAAAATGAAGCTATCGTGCAACTTAAACATCAGCATACGCACATCACAAGCAGTTAAACACACCAGACAAAAGTTTTATCATAAAAGTGGTGGTGATTCAGAAGACTGAAGACAACCATGGGGGCCAAGTAGATTGCCCATTTCAGCATGCACCCTCAATTCCACTCTGAGGTGATGCTGGACATCATGCAAGCACGGGAGGCACACAGGACTCCTTTTTACTGGGAGGCATAGAAGCTCATTATAAATTTAAAAGCCTCCTAACAAATAAGGCCTAGCTCTGAGATAATCAGATTAAGGAGTAAATAGAGGAGCAATATTTGTCTTCCATTACTTATTCTGGAAGAGAATGAAAGAACAGAGAAGACAAAATTCAGTATAAACAAATGCAACTCCCATTACAAGCCTATGTTTTTTATGCTAGGTCTCACATTTCAAGTCATTTGTACTAACAAACACAATATTTCCAAATATTAAAAATCTAAAATTTGTCTCCTATTTCAATTTTTAGCCCTCTATTGAGGTTTTTCTAAAGTGCTGAAAACAAAATAACTAAACAAAATAACTGAAAACAAAATAATTGATGTGTTTTATACATTGATTTTTAATATTTCTTAACTGCTTGACATTTTGGAAGTTTCAGGTAATATTGTGAGTGGATTAGAAAAGCATTTTTTGGTTTGATTTTACTCTTTCAGAAGCAAGAGGATCTCAGCTTTCCTTACACAATGTGATCTCATGGGATATACAACACTGGATGAAAGAATGACAGTATTCCAACAGATGCAATTTCAATTAAAAAGAAACACCCCCACACAAATGCACACACAAACAAAGCTCAGGTACTATATAAAAACTTCCGTGGTGAGCAGAACAAATCACTTAGCTTATCAAACTGTAACTGAGATCATGAGCATTACAGGTTCTTCAGCACACAGATTTTGTACTTGGCATGTAAAAGTCATGCCATAATCAACCTATAATGAAAGAAAAGGAATGGTTAGGTTTAAGACCTGGTGTTATCCAATAATTCTGCTTCTGAGCCCAAATCACTACTCAAATTTACAGTTGTTCCTTTGATGGGGCAGAGAGAGAGGGAAAGCACAAGCAAGGAAACAAGGGAAAGGAGCACAGGAGAGAAATGGGGATGACAACCCATAAAGCAAATTTACCTCAGCAACAGTAGCAGACCTGCTTACCAAGGAAAACTGAAAATTACTTTGTGAGTAAAATTGCTGAGTCAATAACTCAATTTGAAGGACTCATGGGAGAGCTCTTATTGACAGATACAAGGATGATTTAATTGCTCAAGATGAGAAGGTTTTTTTAATCTCAATAAAGCATTTCTATATTAAAAGATTTGAAAGACAGGTGCAAGACAATAGCATAGAGCCTGTTTGTAACTTATTTACATAATTTTACATAAAGGAGCATCGATTTATAAAGTGTAAAACAAATGTGTTGATTGCTTATGTACACTCCCAGGTGTAAATGAAGAAATTTAAGTATTTGATGAAACACTCTGTTTTTACAAAAGGCCCGAGTATGTGTGTTTAACAAACTATTCACTACTGTTCTTAGAGAGTAGCCAAAACAGCTACAGCTTAAATTGTTTCCTGTTAAAATTGCCTAGGAGGTCACACTTAGAACAGACTGCAGATGAGAAGAGTGATCAAGATAATCAAGTATGTCTTCCAGCTGCTACTGCATGTATGTGCCCCATGACACATCCCCCTCAGCCATTCTGCTACCCTTCAGGACAGATTTTGAACACTAAGTGATCTGGGATTTCTTTGGGGGGTTTATGGGGTCACGGTGGTTCAGGTTTTGGCTGCTATTCTTCCTGAAAAGCATTAGACAAGACTGATAACAGGGGAACATATGCGGTAATGGTTGGGTAAGAAGATGCTATTTTCTGTTTCCATTTAGATAAACAAAGTTTTAAAAAGGAAATTTCTTTGTGTAACAAAGAGCTATGTTAGTATCAATATCTGCATGGGAAACATTCTTTAACAAATTTCACAGATACCTAAAACCTATCTTGACCCACACTGGTCCACCTCTCACAACGACATTACCAGAATGGTGTAATCCTGTTGCCAGGCTTCTGACCAGCCCCAGTGCATACGGGGTAAGTACCCAACTTGGTTAATTGCATTTAAGGTGTAATCCACAGCCTGCTGTGCTCAATGAAACACTTCAATAAAGCCCATTTTTGACAGCTTATTACTTTTAAGGCCAGGAACCATACAATTTCTGTAGGGTTGTGGAAAAGATGTCTCAGAAGGTGCAATTCTATGTTTTCAAGAACGGTCACTAATACCATGAGCTTCAAATATGAGTGACATGTTCCAAATAATAATTCAGCCAGATGCTGAAAGTATATGCTACTCAGTGGTATTTCATCACTGAAACATCTGAGGGGTACGTTATGTTTCCCAGCACTGCTCAGGAGCAGAACACGTTAAGCAACTATTTGCTTTCATCAACATGGTAAATTAACACCTGAAGAAAAAAATAGGAAAATAATGGGATTAAATGAAAGAAAGATTTTATCAGAGTTGTTCTTCATTTAAGCTTTAACAAAAATTCTCCCCCAGTGTCTCTCTTCCACTGATTTTTTGTCTGTTTGAACACAGGATCGACTGAAGGATGATGACACAGATTGCATCATATATAATGATGAACTGACTGAAAACTGTCAAACACCTGTTCACATCCCAGTGCAGGACAGAACAAGCTCTACCCAGGCTACAGGCAAAGAAGATATTCATGAAGGAGACCTTGGACTAGGACAGTGCCAACTCCAGCTTAAACATACTGCAGGTCAACACCAGATTAATTCATTGGCATGAGAAATCATCTGAATCACAAGAAATCAGACTAAAATAAAATGTGAACAAAAGGCCAGGAAAATGTGCAAAGCACAAAAAACCTAAGAAAACTTAGATTTTACCAATTAAATGCCTGCTGCTCCTAGGAAAGCATTTACAATCATCCATATAACTACAACAATATTCAGGGTTTCTGATTTCAGTAGTTTTTATTAAAAAGATGTATTTACCCATTGTAAATCTATTACAGTCATGCCTTGTCTCAGACAGAGCTTGACTGTACCATGCCCCTCAAATGTACATAGGCCTCTGAATGCTGCTGTTGTCTTTAGTCTGCTGGAATAGAAAGAAATAGCTTCCTAACATATATTGGCCCACATGATGACAGCACCTCTTATACAGCTGGTTCTAAGCAGATCCACAAATAGCTGCTGCTCCAGCAGCAATTATATTTATAAGGAAGCAGCAGAAGATGCTTTGCCCAATAAGTATCTGATATCAAGACTTGAAGCATACACTGCAACACCTCAGACCTCATAGATCAAAGTCTCCTTCATGCTCACAGCACAGACCTTCCCCGACAAGCAGCTCAGCATTTGCTTTCTGAATACACCTTACAGCCCAGGCCTAGAGTGTTTCACCAGGCTGCCACAAACCAAACGCTGATAGTGGGAAACATTGAAGTCTGTGGAATCAGCAGCAGCCCCCCTTTTACTGCTGCACTCAGTGGGTATGGTCACTATTTAAAGAAGTTATGCCACAAGGCATTTTTTCCTTAGAGCTTGACAGCACACAAAGCTGACAAAACAACAAAACCTCCCAACGTATAAGATTATTCTACATGTCTGCTCCAATTTAACAAGTCAACCGTTCCATTTTTGTTATTGCTCAAGGAAAGGGAGTGGTTTCTAATCAAACATTTCTGTGAAACAGCTGTATCTTAAGACTGGCTGCTGCAAGTATAAATTTGCTCACTTCTGCTTACCCTGGACACTCTATCACAATGGAGATGAGGACAGTGGTGGTTAGATATAAAAAAAGCAAGACAAGAGTTTAGGTATTAAAATATTGTCTCCATTAAGGAAGTAACTGGCCAACCATACTTAGAGCTAGCTGCCATATAATATTACCAAGCATATAATATTATCAAGCATTAGCACAGATCAGCTAAGCAGTGCAAACATGAGGACAGAGCCAGCCTTTTGTAGTTAGAGGATGTCTTTTCTCACTGAAGAAGTTTCAACTAACTGCATGATAACATTCCTACTAAGAAAGCTAAGCCAATAAGAGTTTTAAATAAGGTCATTCATAATATACAAAGACAATGAGCAAGCAAGAAACATGTAATCTGTAAGAATAACAATCAAGTCATCTCCATCAATGATCATAAAGCTGAATAGGTCTTGATTTCACTACAAATGGAAACTGAAATACAAACTTAACTATAATCAAGTTTTATTCATTCTTTTCCAGGCTAATTATTTTCTGGTTATATGTGACTAACAGCTGTTCTAAGCATAGATTTGAAAACTAGAGTTCTATATGCTGTTACGAAAGATGAAAAGCTTAAGCTAGAATTTTATTTTCCCCTAAACAGTAATCAATAGCTTCAAAGGACCTTGATTCTCATGTGGTTTAAAAGAAATCATATTCAGGCATGATAAAAAGTTCTTAGAAGAGCTAATAAAGTTCCTACTCGATTTTGCTTTAACTGCTTGAAATGGAAAAAGATGCACAGCAGGGTGTGAGAGGGGGTGGAGAATGGATGAGGAGGTAAGGTTTTAGGGCCAAATACTGTGCACACTACAGTATGCAGTGGGAGGCAGCAAAGATAACAGGAGGTGGGTGAGCAGGTGCAGACACACTGCAGTGAGGAGAGTATATGGCAACACAGTGAGAAGGCACCATGGATGGGTGCTGATTGCAGTAACCAGTTTCCATCTTCCCTGGTATTGAGTACATGTCACCAGGCTGCCTGAGCTCTTTGAGAAGCATGGGTCCAAGTCCTTAGATTATAGTACAAATCAATAAACTGCTGTGGTATTATGAAAATGCAAAGCTGTTTTTCTCAACTGCCACATGAACTGGAAGTGACAAGCTCTTCACCAACAGTTCTGCTCTTAGATTCTACTCTGGAATGCATCCTGCAACAGATTATATGGGGTTCTTACTGATTTATTTATTGTGCCTATGTCCAAATTTCTCACATTTGTGCAATGTGATAAATGGTGAGCTCTAGGGTCTGAAGTTCAGTTTACCAAAAGGAAGCCTGCAGTGAATATTTTCCACACTGTTCTGCCTGGATGACTTAAAGGGCTGCTTTACTCAGTGAAGAAAGTCATCCCTTGCAACAAGAGTCCATACTTCACGTCATATTTTTATGCTAAGACTATCAAGAGGCTGAATCGGTGGTCCCAGTACAACGGTTATTTATCCCCTGAGACCATACCCAGCTACCCAGCTTTTTTCTTTTTTTTTTAATTGCCAATTTCAACTTCAAGCAAACATGAAAACTTCTACTAAATGGCAATAAAAAGCCTCAATTACCCACTAAAATTAAGCAATGGAAGACTGAATAGTTTAAGATATTCTTCTCATGACATGCAGATCAAGAGAGTTAAAAAACATTAGAACAGATACATATTTGTATTCAAGGAGAAATTACTGACAGCTAGTAATACTGCAAGACTGTTTAAACAGAGTAATGGATGTTAAGAGAGGTCTTAAATGGTAAATTTACAGTTCATACACTGGAGATTTAAACTAAATATCACAGTGTTTGAGTGAACGTGCAAGTCACTCATGATAAGCGTGAAGCTGTACTTCCCAAGTTAGTCTAATAAACTGATTAGAAAATGAAATATAAAATATATTGTCAAAGCGTAATGACTGCATATTCAGTATGAAGGACAAAATATTAAGAAAGATGGAAATCTGGAATATTGCTAAACCTTTCTGGCTTCAGAAGTAATAACTGAAGTTTCATACTGAAATACAGAGCATGTTGTGCTAAGGTTGGAAGCAGCAGAACCGATCTGGGCTATATAGCAGAGCCAGTTCACAGTTATAAGAAGATCGGGTCACTGCGATACCTTTTACAGAGAAGGGTAACACCTGGAAACCTCCGTGAAAGAGGGAGGCATTGGAAATAAACATTTACATTGCTACATTAAAAGTTCAAACTGCCACAGTAACCACATTAGGGATATCTTCAGCAAATTTAACCTTGTGCATAATTTAAATCGCTGAACTTATGGTATTGAAGCCATGGGAGCAGCTCACACCCTTTCTACCTAGCAACTTAATTATGCGCCTTGTTGGGCTAAAGGTTGTCTATACAATAGGTCTCTCCTTTTGAAAGCTGGTCTGCATGTTTTACTATTAACCATCAAGTAACACTGAGCATGTAAAATCCTGGTTGCTGTGTATATTTGAGTCATAGAATGTCAAGTTGGAAGGGACCACAGTGATGATCTGGTCCAACCCTTCTAGTATTATTGTTTATATGAGATGCCTCAGCACCCCATCAATCTGACACTTAAAACTTTACAGAATGGGGGGATCCACTACTTCCCCTGGGAGACCATCCCAGTGTCTGACTGTGGTACAACATGAATGCAGTGAAACTATTTCAGATGCACATGAGCATTACGCATGTGCTTTCAAAATTGCTTTCAGAGATTAACATTTGTATCCCAAGAATTCTCAATTATGGACTTCAGAGA
This sequence comes from Florisuga fusca, assembly GCA_038090715.1. NCBI lineage: Eukaryota > Metazoa > Chordata > Aves > Apodiformes > Trochilidae > Florisuga > Florisuga fusca. Next base: position 9,963,138 of record JAAWXA010000015.1, on the reverse strand, counting down.
TCAAAGAAAATATCCTGAATACACACTTCAGAGATTCAAAATAACTTCTTCTAAAGACTTCTTTCCCATTTTGCTAGGAGGAGGAAGGGAAAATAGCTCTTTTCAACATCTTAAAGCAAACTAGTTCTGAGCATGTTAAATAACTTAACAGAAGCAAGCTCAACTCTGGCAACATAATCCCAACAGACATGAGTTCTGTTCAGTGAACTGTAAAAGACCTATAAACAGCCTTTCAGAACTTAGGAAATTTTTATCAACTGAAGAATTCTTAAGTGTTAGTTTAACCCACAGACTTTGTCCCAGTATGTCAATTTTTGGATAATGAAATCCTCTCCTTCCTTTAGCTCAACGATGAGTTTTCACAGAATATTCCTTTTCAGGAGAATTAGACAAAACATCTGAACACAAATTTCCTTGAATACTGGTTTGTTAGTGGGTTTTGTTTGTTTTTGGAGGGGCTTGGCTTACATACACTTTTTTACATCATAATCTCACACTGGAGACTAAGTTTCTGAACAGTACAAAACAAAAATTTGTCTGCCAATGCAGAACTTGTTTTTTTATCTGTCCCTTTTAAAGGATTAAAGAAATAAGACAATCCAGTGCAACGATGGACAACAGCCAAGCAAATATTCCCTTCACACCCTGGTGGTGCAAGTCACACTTCCAGGTTGAAAACAACCAACTGGACTTCTTGGTATGTGTTTAAAAGCATAGAAAAATTCTTCAAAAACCAAAACAGTGTCTGCCAGCTACATGGTGCCACTCACCAGCTCAGTTTTGTCTTTCCCTTATGAAAAGCACAGGGACTTCACTTTCCCACAGTTAACTCAAGGTCTATCAAGTCTCTGTCTCCAGCTTTGGCTCTATTCCTAACAGCCCATTGGCACCATCACCATGGGCCCACCAGCAAAGACTGTCTCATACTTCTGTGGAATTCCATAGGAAAAACCCAGTCTTCATGTTTCCATAAACACCCTTCCAGTTTTCCCAGGGTTAACAACCACAAGGGAAGTCATACCCCACACAACAGTGGAAGCAGTGAATGCCACACAAGTTCTGCTGTACAATGCACGTGACAGGAATGATTCTGATCACAAATAAACTTTTTCAGTGTCACAGCAGCCAACATCTTCCCCACCTAAATCAGTGTCACTGGTCAACATTACGCCCCCACAGATCTGAGGTACAGAACAAGTCTCAGATCTCAGAACAAGTACCTGAGCAAGTCAAATTAACATCGTCCTTCTGAGGACCTGAGAGAGCTTAAAATTCTGGTTCCAGAAGCAGTAGAGAATACCCCAGGGTGTTTTCAAGCTACTGTTCTACATCATTCTTTACCCCATTTCTGTCTGCTTCTGGTGTGCTACTGCAAAGGCAGATGGTCATAAATACTGCTACTTCATTCAGGAAGGATTTGAAACTAGAGAGAGGACTAAGCTTAACTATCTAAACAGTAAATAAAATAACCTTATGCCATAATATTAGGCATTATGCAGGCACAATTGGGTTGAAATAGGATAATATCCCAGAAGCATAATGAGATTACTTATTGCAGAGGTACAGCATCTCCTAAATATAACCAGTACTTTAGAATACATGCTTGACTGGAAATTAAAATGGGAGAAAAGGAAATAAATAAATGAATGATGAAGGAAAGAAAGGGGGAGCAAGGGGAGGAAGAATCAGTGCCAAAGAAGATATTCAAATTGAAAAAGATGAGGGAGATACTCATAGCAATTGCAGACTAAAACCTAAGTATTTGGCAATAGCGTGAGAAACTAAGAATTAACTTGAAGAACACTCTGAAGAACTTAGCTAAAAAGCCTCATACCTGAGAGTACTACTGCATTGTAAAAACCTGGATATTCTACAAGCCTAAAGGGAGCTACAGTAACCAAATTTAAAGAAAATTAAGAAAATGGACCCAAAGTGAAAGGCTAATCTTTCAATAGTACTGGTAACTAAGTGATAAGCAATGCAGGGCTGATATTTGCAGAAATGTAGAAAAACAACTTAATCATTTTTTTTCCCTACAGAGTTCTCTCTTTCACCTCCTCTGGTTTGTCTTCATCTCAAGATGAAAGCTTTACTTCCCCCACCCCCTTGGCTAGCAAAACGTTATCAAGTCCTTTTACTCCTTCACAGGGTATCCACCTCCAAGCTACTTCTTCAGGAGGAAAACAATATGGTGCAAAACAGTCACATCTTTTAGGCACTTCAGTATGGCTCCTTAATAGCAATCGTTCCTTTTTTAACTACCAAAAAATGTTGGGTTTATGTCCCATCTTAATCAGAAATGTGAAGAAATCTTCTATTCTTGGAACTACTTTCTGCAAACATTTAAATCCCAATTAACAAGGTTTATTAAAGAAAAACAAACATTCATTGGTGCCTTTAAACAGTCACAGTTCATCTTGGGCTTACAGTGCCCCTTCAAAGTCTTTAGAAACTGTTGTATCTTCTGAATTACCTTCGACACCTTCCTATCAGGTGCTTTCCTTAAAAAAATAAATATTTCAACACAGTATACAATGGGAGTAAGGAAGACTGGTACAAAATTAAATCCAGTCCTTAGGGCTTTCCAGGTGATTTCTAGATCCTTAATGACATAGAAAGTTATTTCACTATTGCTCTAATCATAATGCAAAGTGGGTGATCTGAGCCAGCAAACTTTCTGGGCAATGGAACTGCTTCAGCCTCAGTGACTGGAGCAGGGGAGATACAGATGCTGTCAGCAGTGCACAGTCTCCCCTTTCAACCCTTTCTCCCTCATCTCCTTCAGGAACCTGATCAAGGATAAGGTTGGAGCAGCATATAGAAAACCCCAGTTCCCCCTCACGACTAAATTAATTTTTTCACGTCCAAGGCTTTCCAAAGATTTGCTTCACATTAAACTGAGACACGATTTGGAGTTTAAACTGAATCTCCTAAAATCCTTATGCTCCTAAATCAACTAATCTAATTTTTGACAATGATGGATAATCTGCACTTCATGCTAAAAGCTATTGCAACCTTAAAGTTGCACCATAATTAGCCCATAGGAAGTGCCAAAATTCTCCTTTCTCTCAGCAGGGCATGCAAGACAAAAATGCAACATAAAATGCACATTACTTTGTTCAGCACAATAAGATCCCTACCCCAAGAATGAAATTCATTTTTATTGCAGCCTGACTTGGGTACCATGTGAGGAATAATTTGGAGACCTAAGCAGTACTGACCGCCCTTGAGGTGACTGTTGCTGAATTTTTTTGCTTTGTTTTCCTTTTCTGAGGTTGATGCTACCTGGGGAGACCTAGCTAAGTCCTGGACAAGCATGAGGACCGGTGACCTCATCTTTTGTTCAGCCTCTCAGCCAAGGCAATGTGGAACAGTCTGCATGACTCCTGAGGACAGCCAGGATTTGTGTGAAAGCTCAGTGTGTGTTGCATCTTATTTTCCCATGGCTGCTCCAACATATGCCTTCTGTACAATTTGGTCTCTTGCTCATAACAGCCTTAGCTGGGGTCCTCAGAAGCTTCCTATGCAGAAAGGCATTTCTTCAGGAAGCATTAGAGCAAGGCTAGAGATGGGGTAGTTAAACCTAAGCAATTCCTGAAGCTCTGGGATTCTTCGTGGTCTTAACATCCAAGATTTACTCATGTTGAGAGCCCTGGTGGAGACTTAGTTTACTTAAACTAAGTTTTCACAATCTGTTCTTCTAAATTCTGGAAAATCACAAAATATGCTCCACAAGCAGCTTCAAACATAGATGAGCTCTTCCATTTATACTGGGATATACTGCATACTGGAAAAACAGTTTAAGACCAACAAGGTTTTTCCTGCAGGCATAAATGGAGGATTGAAGCTCTAATGTGTTAATTTTGCACTACAGTGAAACAATTATCTGGTTTACATGAATTTGCTGTCATGCAGCTCTGCAGTATTAAGTGAAGGCCCAATCTCTGAGGCTAAGGCAGCTTATAAATTTTCTAATTAAAGATTAACTGTCCAACCTGACTAATACATCACCTACCTTTACAGAGTGCTTACAAAGACATTTTCTATTATCTGGAAATTAATCTCTCCAAATAATTAGCAAATTAATCTACAGGTAGAATATATTTTAAACAGTTTCAAGCCATAGCCACAACAAAAATGTATGATTATCTACCTCCCTGAAAGTACAGCTCCCAGCGTTTAGTTCTGGCTTTTTGGTCCATTTCCATGAAATTGACAAATCAAGCCTCAACAAACTGTCCCTGTTTTCCAGACACTATAGGTAGCAGTTGCCTGTAACTGTGCTCAGGATAACGCATTGGAGCTTCCCTGAAGTAGACTTTATGAAGACCTCTCCAAAGGATGACCTGACCCATCAGCTCCCAGGGGTACAGGAGACTGCCCAGACCCTGCCTACACCTGCATGGCCAGCAGCCATCCCAAGCAGACAAGAAATACAACCCTTTTTTCTCTCCCCCTGCAGGGACTGATATTTCCCAGTTTTCCTCTGAAATAAACTGGTTTGACAAGAAGGCACCACCACCACTGAAAACTGGAGAAACAAATCACTTATCCCCAGCACTTATCCCCAGTGTCTGTCATGCTTCCCTGGCCAGTGCCAAAGTCTCCTCCTGCACTGGTGCACTGTCCTTCCTGGTGTCTTGAGAAGGGGCAAGTCTGCCTCAAAACCTTTGAAAAATGCTGTATATGCATATGAAGCCAGCATCATCCCTTTGAAGGAAGCGATAGGTCCTCTTACCATCACTTATGCCCCTTTCCCTCACCCCAGAGATATTTTTTATTGTCTCAACAATGCAGATAACTGGCAAAATCAGCATAGGAATTCACAGGAGAAAGTTGGAGTCCTCTTTGATGGTCTGTCTTCTGCACCTTATTTCATTTCTCCTTGGACTGTCTTTACCTTTGCAGTGTTTTCTGTACGCTACAGAATTCAAAGCAACTCAGGCATAGTTAAGTTGAACTCCCATGGTTGCAGGGCACTTGCTGTAGAACTGATCAAAAACAATGCTCAGATATTTTGCACTAAAAAACCTTTACATCAAAATCGAATATCGCACAATACTTTGCTGATTTCTCTAAACACTCTATGGAACAGAAGTAAATATTTATTGTTCTCACTGTAGCTTTGCTTTGGTTAGCATTTTGCACATTTATATCCTTACTACCTTGATTATTAATAGTGGTATATCATTTGACATTGTATACTATACTCAAATTTAAAAGTAAATTTTAAAAGGTAAACATTATGAAAAAACACTACATTCAAACCCTAATAAGAAATTTCAAGTTTACATTTTAGTTCAGAAGGGGGAGAAAGATTTCAGGTAAGAGGATTCTCTGTCCCCAGTGGAATTAGCCATTATAAAACCACCACGCCTCCTTGAACTACGGCTAACAGAGTTTTTTTGGCTGCTTCCAGGCCCAGAGCCCAACCACTATGGTTAACAGCTCCACCAGGCATGCAGAACATGCACAGGGCTCCTCAGATAAGAGAGAAGTATCTCTCTGCTCCAGCAGCGACAGGGTATTAAAGAATGCCATTTATCACATGAACTCTGCTGCTCTCAAGCCAGCTCACTTCCTCTCTTCCCTGGCTCCCTGTCAGCTTCACCCAAATAAGCTCCATCCTACAACAAAAATAATTTTCCATGACAAGACCTCAAACCCCCCAGAGGTTTAAATGGGAACATGATGACAAAGCCAGGAAACTCACAGAAGTTAAAGAAAGGACAGCACTCTGTCAGTTCACAGGCAAAAGCATCTGTTAAACCCAAGTTAAGTCTGAAATTAAGATTATATTAAAAAAGGATTTGTGAATACAGAAAAATTTCTTGCATAAATTTAGTATGAATTAAACCCCCAGCTGCACAGAGCTGGCCGTTTTTGTTTTTTTTCTTTTAAATCATCATAAGTTATTCATATAAGCTGTCCATTTGGCAAATATATTCACTTTACCCCCTTGTAAGAAAAACAGAGACAGCTCTTTATGTCAAAAGAAAACCTACACAACATGAATCATGCATTTGGGGGAGCCTGGCAAGTTCCTTGGGTCTGCCAAATCAGGAGGTTGGGGTTTTTTTTGTCGTAGGTGCTTTAAGAAAATTCTGTGAAAACACTCATACAATGAAGTTTATTCAGAAATTAAATCAACTGTTTTGAGGAGACAAAGTATACAAATCCTTCCTGCAGTATAATTTCTGCTAGTATAAAATTTTGACTCTCTACTTTGAGAAAGGTCCAACAGAAAAACTTGGAAGAAAATGAAAGTGGTTTCTTCTAAATTTGGTAACATAATTCTAAATTAAACAGTTTCAAACCAAAGAATGGAATAATTGCTTTTCCATAAAACCTAAATCCATTGCTACTTGAAAGAATGTTGGGAGAGTAAAAGTAACTGAGAACAATTTTTTCATTTTTTCAGCATGTTTCTTTATATATATATATATATAAAAAAAAATGAAATATATATTTCAAAGGATTTAAAGCCATCACAAAATTTTAAAACCTGAAATGTTGTTCAGGTTCAGGGAGGCAAGAAGAGTTAACACAGCTATTTCTAACACTCAGAGGAGGTCCTGATCACAGAGGGGCTTCCAGCACTGGGTCCTGGGTGCTGGAGGAAGGGAAGGAGCAGCAGCACTTGGAGACTATACCTCTCCCTGCTCAGTGTGTCAGCAGTGGGAAAACCCAACCCTTTGCTACCAGAACTGGGCCACCCAAGACACAGGTGGCTATCTCCCATGTGCCTCTCATCTGTATTTCCAGTATTGATGAGACAGATGTTGCTGGCAATGCTCATTAGAGTTGTGACATAGAAGTTTTAATCATCCCATTTCTCAGATGCAAGCAAAGTGAGTATGGCACACCTTAGGGAAGGGAAGGGCTATGGGGACCCAGCATGGTCTTCATTTGAGATCTATATGCTCAGATCCTGATCTGTGCCCAAGTCCAGTGGCAGGTTCATCATTACATGTGAAAAATCTTAACCCTAACTCAGAATTCAGTCCCAGCAGTGTTCTTGTGCTATGAAAGGGGCTTGCTGCACAGTCACAATTGCCCTGTAAAGGCTTCTCTTTTTTGCTGTGCTGTCTTTCCTAGTCTTGCACCAGTGCCTGTTATCAAAATACCTAAAAAAAGAGCTGAACAGAGCATACATCTGAACAGTGAAGCCAATTTTACTAATGCACTGCTGCCAGGACTATTGTTTTTTGAAAGAATAAATCCTTCTGAATAGAAAGGTGGCTTGCATTTCCCTTTTCTAATTCTTTTTTCTTAAGGAGAAGGACCTGTTTGACTTCAGGAATTTAAAAACTCAGAAGGAAATATCCAATAATTTTGTCCATCTTTGAGCTCAAAGAGGATACCAAAGATACTCTGCCTTTCACCTTTAAGCATCACCTCCCTTTGCATCAGGGGAACATATTCCCATACTTTGTGGAATTTAGCTTAGGAAGTTTATCAGAACAGGCATCCCAGTCCCATGCCTCTTTGCATGCATCTGACCCTCCTGCCAGTGCTGCCAAGCAGCCCAGCCCCAGAGAAAGTTGTGCTTGCCCTTAGCTGAACCCAATCATACTGCAGACAAAGAAGCAAAGCTGGGAGAGAGCCCTTGGAGTCATCTCGTCTGCTGAGCCACAAGATGAATCCATAGTAAGCACTCCAAGAAGGAGAAGGACTTGAAGGCACTGTTACATAGCTGACAAGTTGGTAAGAAAAGTTAAAGGAGATTATTACTGTTTATTTACTGGTATTTTCTGCTCACCAAACCATTATTACCAAGAATATGCAATTCAGGGCATTGCTGTTCCATTTCCTGGACTTCTGGCAAGGGGGAGGTGGGACCAAAATGAGGAACAGGTCACTAATGGTCTTGAATTGCCTCTTGAATGGGCTAATATCTACTTTCAGAGGTTTCGGGTGTTGGGGGTTTTTTTTTGGTTTTGTGGTTTGCTTTTTTTTAAATTCCCTCTGATCCTTCCCACCCCTCTACAAAAAAATAATGAGGGAAATTCACAGCTTGAATTCATCTAGTCTTATTTCAATGAAGCAGCAAATTGTGCTTGCCAGAAGCAATTATGTGAAAAAGAGCAACCATTAGGTAACTGAGGGGTCCTGTTTACTGCAACAGAAATGCACTGCTGTGCTCCTGTAAAGGGCAAGCTGCAGATGGGGCGAGGAGTCTGTGTTCAGACAGAGAGGCATTATGGGGGGATTACATTAGGACTGTCAGAGAGCTGAGACTGAACACTGCCAATAAAAGCTGAGACTGAACACTGCAAATAAAAGCTGACCCATCTGGTAGGAGCAGATTGCATCAGGGCTTCTTACTGCTCTTGCAAAAACTCTACACACGAGACTACACACTTTGGGCAGAACAGGCCCTGAGCTATCAGGCCTGGGAGAGGCCAGTCCCTACCCCAGGAACCAAGACCCAGATTATCTACTCCAAGTTTGAAGAGGCTGAGAATCACAGTTTGGGCCTTCTATTGCAACTCTGGTTTTTACTCATCTCTGTAGCCTTATGTCTGCCACAAGGCAATGCACCTCAGCAGCAGCCCAGGACTCCAGATCACCTACAGGTGCCAAAGGGGAATATACTAACATTAAAAATCAAAATTATTTTGCAACTGTCCAATAGCTTTTCAGGCTATTTCTTAAACCTAAATGACAGATGCCCGTGTATGCCCACAGCTTGGAAAGCACTGTATCTCTCATGCTGGAGAACATGGCAGTGACCCACATCTCTGCTGCATGTGTCAGTGCTGAGCGTGAGGCACATAAATAAAATGACAACCTGAGCCTCACCAACTGTGGAGAGGTCTCAGACCTCCTCACCACCAGCAGCTCTCTCTCAGCTATTGCCAAGACCAGTGGCTACAAAGATCAGCATTTCAGCATCTCCAGTTTTGAAAGAGCCAGTTGTTCGCACACTGCTCTTCCTCAATATGCCAACAGCCCATAGGCTCCACTGAAAAATAATGCTTTGTGATATGAAGCCTAAATTTTTCTTCCTTAATCTGTTGCACCAAGCATGTTGCTCATCATCATGGAAATGAAGCCTCTTTCTTCTTGGCATTCAGACCCTTCAGAAACCTGAAGAGTTTAATGCTCTCACAGAAAAAATATTTTACTTTTTCTGCTTTTCTAGATAGCCTGAGCCAAGTTCTCTTAAGCAGGGACAGAGACTGGAGCGTAAACCAGAGAATGGCTTTTTCTATTTCCACTTTTAACAGGGAAAATCTAAGCAGAGAAGCTTTACTTTCAGCCCTCACCCATTCACATGCTTGGAGGAAGCAATGGACATGTCTCATTCAGAACCTAAATTTTTATTGCTCAAGAAGCCAACCCTCTGTATAAATACATTTCTCTTTTTTTTTTTTTTTTTCAGAGAGGGACAGACATATTTCCCGTCACCAGTCACCAAAAAGTGATTATTAATACTGATCTGTATTACAGACAGCAGTGTCCCCTGGCCTCGTGGTGCTGGAGAGTCAGAGAGAACAGTCCCACTTATTGAATCAACAGAAACTTCACACAAATTTTGGAAGGTTGGTTGTCTGAGGAAGTCTAGTTCTGTCTGGCTTTAACTCTCACCAAAGAACCAAAAGTGTTATGAACTGTAAATAAAACAGAGTAGCACTACCATATGAGCTTTGCTCTCTTTCCAACAGCTTCGCTTTCCTGCCCCAGAGATGCACATAACCTGACTGAACATTTTCAGTTGTTCAGCAAGGCTGCTGTCTGTTTCTGCCCGCCCAGACAAAGGGCTGATTATTACCTCTCATGTTAAAGCCTACATGTATAGGCAGGCAGGCTGCTATCTCCCATCACTGCCTTTCCCTTTCACAAAAAGGAAGATGCTTCCCTGTGGCACTGTGGGGAACAGAGCCCTTTGCTCTTTCTGCAGTACCTGCCTTACAAAAAAAAAAAAAAAGGACAGGGCTTTCACTGCTCTCAATATCCCCTCCTGAGACTCACTATATTGTCAATTCATTTCACCAGCCCTGATAAAATCCCCATTGTGAAGGTCTGAAAGACAAATCCATCCTTACTGTAACACTGCTGCTTGGGTGGAGTCGTAGCAGAGTTGAATTTGGAACAAACTCTTCACTTTGATTTCCTTTAAAAGCTGCTTTCCCCATGTGTATAATTATTAGAGACAGATTGCTTCTCTCCCAGTATCAAACCACTTCTCTGTATGTGCTATTTAGTCTTAACACAAATACCAGAGTTAGATATGCCCATGTGAAGCAGATCAATAGATGGCCTCCTCCCTCTGTCAGTATTAATTCAGCCCCAGACACATCTTTGCCACTTGCCTTTTTAATGTTTTTGTGTAGGAGCTAAGGGTGTTGGCAAGTATTTTCATTAGTTTGGTGTCTTTGTTTACAACAGATAGAAATCTTGCCAACCACACACCAAATGCTCTCAAATTAAAGTCAGTTCAGTGGCTGTGATTAGATGAATTGGGACTTGATTCTAAACCCTTCACTTCTCAATCCTAAATCCCTTTTCCCCAATCACCTGAAGTAATGACTGATGTCAGGTTCTCCTAATTACACTGGAAAAGGTGAAAGTGCTTGGAGATTAGACAGGACAGTCTGCTGCTTCCAGCTTATTTTCAGGCTTTTACCCCCATCAAGAATTAAAATATGATGAGAGAAGCCCTAGTAATTATATTGCTCCTCTCCTTTTCATCCCTTGCTACGGAAGTGCTGAACACAGCTTGTTTTCCTTTCAGTTGATGTTAGCTGCCATTTCCTGACTGTTTCCCTGATACATTCTTCTCCATTCATTTCCTGAATCATTTGTCATTATCATTCACACTTGCAGACTTCCACTGCAAGAGCCAGTATCCCCATTAAAAAAAAAAAAAAAAAAAAAAAAAGAGGCATAGGAGTCCACTTCTCACTATCTTTCACCATAAAAACACCAGCATATCTGTGGAATTTTATTCCACATTTCCATCACAAAAAGAAAACCAAAAGGTTTAATCCTGTCCAGTCCTGGGCATCCCCAGCTCCCACATACACATGGAAGTCAATAGCCCTCAATGTGACTTACATTAGTAATATAATTAGGCAGGCACGACAAGAAACAGATTAAGCTTTGCCCACGTCTTGAAATGTGCTTAGCAAGATGAATACTTACATTGGGTTACTGAAATACTAATAAGCTTGTCTTCTCAAATGCAAAGCCCAGTTCCCTTATGAGTGAGATGAAGAATAATACATCTTCATTTTTTACTAGCTGTAGGGGAATGCCCACCTCCTCCTCTTCCTTTTCCTCTGAAAATGGCTGTGTGACACAGGTAGCCCTCATTATACACAATTATTTTCCCTGAAGCTAGGCAGATTTAAAGAGCAAAACTAAAAATTTAATAAAACTTCTCATGGAAGTTGCACAGCACAATTGTCTCAAGGAATTCCCATTCCTACCTTCCACCCATTTCACTACCAGTACCTGGACAGGTAAAGCAATCACAGTCTTTCAGCAAGCCAGGGGTAACAGTGAATGGTTTGTCTATGAAATGTCATTTTCAGCCTCAGTTAGAGGAATTCTCTGAAACTAAGAACTCATTAAGCATAAGATTTAATTAACTTTGAACACTGTAAATAGGGCTTGTTAGCAGAAAAATTTCCTTAGGAAAGAGCAAGGACCAGCTTCTCACCTAGTGAGGTTGCACAGAAAGACTTAAGTGCCTAAGCATCACTAATCACAGAGGTCTTCATTAGATTTCTCTACATTTTCATTATGAAAATAAGGTTAAGGACAGTTTGCTCCTTACAGTAAAATGATAGTAGACTGCTGGGGCTGGGTTGTCTTTTTGCAGCAGCTGTATGACAGATTATTCAAATCACAAATTCCCCTTCATAAAGAAAAAGGAACGCGCTGCCTATGTTTTATTATTGTCTGCAGAACTGAGAACAGCATTTCCTGTAGGAACATTTAACCATTAAGATATACCCTAGACAATAATTGTCATGGACACTAATATCTGTCACCCAACCTTTCATCTTAGAGACTACTGTAGCTCTGCAAACCAAGGCAGAAAACAGAAGCAGTTTTGCAGTGTCCCTGCCATTTGCAAGACAGCTGCTAGCCAGTGGTTCAGGCACAGTCCTGATTGGAGTCAGGCCATTTTCTGCCCTCAGCAGCCTGTGAAGGGCAGCATTCTGAGGCAGGAGGAGAGCATCCCTGCAAGAATGCCTTGCTTGTCAGCAGCTGTTGCTAGGGAACTTTGTCAGGGCAAAAGTGTCAAACAGAGCCGTTGCCATGGGGCTGCTGCTGCTTTTCCGACCCAAAAGCCAAAGTACCACCCATAATGCACGAAAATCCCAACTAGCTTTGGCATCCCTCAAATTACATCAGGACCTCTGGACTGCAAATTAGTATCTCACATTACAATAGAGAATCTTTGCAATGCAGAGCACGGCACTCTTTTTCAGGTGTTGATTTCTGGTTAGGTGTTGGGATTTCAGAGAAAAATCTCACTGGTTTATAAAGTTAAAAAACCTAGTCATGTGTTAGATGAGAGCCTTAAAGGATTAGAAAAACTAAGAATAAAGAATATCCATGCACTGCAACCTAGATGCTGGATTACACTAATAAAAGCATGCAACATGGATTTGCTGCTATCTTAGTGAAAGGAAAGGGAGGGTGTGAGCAACAGCAGAAGAATCCCATCCTATCTTTGGCACCAGCTGGACAAAAAACTATTGTATGCAACTGAGACTCTGATCAATCAGAAACCTGTAGACTGAATCTGGTTATTAATTTTCTTGCAAATGTAGCAGGCAATCATTTTGGGGGAGGGAGAGAGAAAGCAGAGGTAAGTAAAACACTTCAGCCATTCTACTTCCTCACCCACAGTTTCCATCCCTTCAACTGCAAATTGTACCAAATGCCAAATCAATTGTTCCATGACCTTGCACTAAGTGAAAGGTCAAAACAACAATCTCTTAAAATGATAAAGGTAAGCTATCACAGCTTGAGAAAATAGTAATCAATAAACCACTTCCCATTTAACAGCCTTTCTTCTAACCAGATTGGGATTGAACGCATTCTGCCTACACTATTCATTTAGGAGTAAAAGACAAAAAAACCAGCACATGTAGGGCAGCTAAATGCATACAGGACACTGAAAAATCCTTTTAACACTTAGAATCAAAGTAACAAAATATATACACATTTTATCTAGCCATTGAAGCTACAGATTTTATGATCACTATTCTCACAGCAAGAGCAGCATAATCCATTTTAATTCTGTGCCCCTTAAGTATCCCAAGTCTTGTTTATTTTTTATCTTCATTTCCACTGAAAGGTCAGGAAAGAGGAAAGACTATTTCAGCTCTGGCAGATACTGGGAAATCTGTTTCCACTACTAGATATCTATGACTAAGAACTACTGTTCTGTGAACCTCATTTGATTCTTGCCGTTTCACAGTTACTCTTCACTTCCCACCTATGTCCTCATCTTTAAGGCATAACATATTGCTGGGACTCTTATAAACAGCTTCCCTACAGTGATACATAAATAAACTGAAATTGCAGATTAATTAGCTTTAAAGCTCTCTAGGCTCTGCTGCTGTTCACAACACTTGGTATAACAAGACTCAGACCCTGAATGGGGTCTCTGGGCCTTTCCACACATAAATAACTGGCAAATACACCCAGTATTAGATTGAAAATTGTTAGTGTCCTCATTCTACAGAGGAGAGAAACTTATGACACAGAGTAATGTAATAATTTTCTCAGTGGCTGTCAGGGTCATTTGTAGTAAAAGCAGCTCCTGTGAGTGCACTTTTGTCACAAGACACTCGGCCTCCAAATGCCTTTTGTCCATTATGCTGAATATTCCAATATCTCCATTTTCTTCTCCATCCTCCATTTCTCCCCTTTCACTTAAGAGTCCATCATACTGGACATGAGCAGCTTTCCTGGCTTTCCCCCTGGTCATTATGATGGTCTTTAGATGTATGTAATGGTAAATACAGCCCCAAGGAAAAGTGCCCAATGACAACCTCGTGTCCAGCATTATTCTGCTGCACTGTCCCCTCATACCCAACAGAGGGGACTCCTCTGCACGATGCCCACCCAGCTTCTCTGTATACAGCATGCGTCCTCTCAGGTGAGCACCCAATTCTGCCACAGTCCTGTCCTTCCCACAGGATCACTCATCAAGCCTGGAAGCTTTTCCCCAGGCTCCTCCACTTTGCTTCCTTATCCACTGACTCCTCAGCTGCCCCAGTGCTTCAGCCAGGTTTCTCAGTACTTAGAGTACTGAGTTACTCTACTCAGTACTCAGTTACTCTACTCTGGAGTACTTAGAGTTACTCAGTTCTCATCGTGGTGGTATTACATGCTGAAGTTGTTCATCCAGGCTGTTATTTGGATCAGTCCAGGATTTCTAAAATAACATTTTCTGTTACAGCTGCAGGCTTGGCCTTATGCACCACTGCATCCCAATGCTTTGCTCCTTATCCCTGAGCAGCTGCCATTCCCCCTGGAGCCCCAGCAAGCTGCTTTCTTTAGACAGACCATCAACCCTCCTGCTGCACTCACTAAGTGCCTCAATCAGGAATGGGAAGTGGGACTTTATTCCCAACCATTTCCCCTCAGTTTCTGGTCTCCTGGAGCAAAGGGCAGCAGTTTGCACTCCTTGGGTGCTGGCCAGCGAGGCAACAAGCCCAAAGAGAGACAAGCAGAGCAGCACAAAAGATTCCCTGTCTAATGTATTATCCTGATTTTAGTTCAGTATTCTATTTATTATCCAGAGTATTGAACCTTTGTCCTTCTTCTCTGCAGCCATAAGAAATTTAGATGATGAGGGCGGGTGATCTCTTTGGGAGTAACCTAGGCCAGGAGTGTCAGCCTACTTATACTCCCCGCTCTAATTTTGTTGACAAGTATTAACACACTCAGAAAGGATCAGGTTTGCCAATCTCAATTTGCAGATGCAGAACAGCTCTGAATAATGACTGCCCTACAGAATCAGTCAGGCTGCTTCTCCAGTTCTGTTGCTTCCAAACACCACACACAGCTTCACAAAACCCCACAGACCTAATTCCCAAGGTTTGCTTTTGCCCAGGGTCTAAGTTTAACTCGTTACATTAAACAACAATTGAATACACAAGTCTGCCCAGTATTCCCTCTTGAACACTGGAAATACAGAGAGCATGATCTGCCTACAGACTAATATGTCATAGGAGAGGGTTTCCTCTCCATCCATTACCAAATTGGAAATGGAAAAAAAAAAAAAAAAAAAAAAAAAAAAAAAAAAAAAAAAAAGGAAAAAAAAAAGTAGATTTGGAATTTTTTAGATGTTTCAATCCTTTGAAATCTTCTAATTAAGATGGTCTGTTGGGGAAGAGGCTGAAATTTAAAAATCTATTTCATTTTGTGTTTTAAAAAAAAAAAATCATTTGCCAAAGCATTTATTTCTTGCCCTTTTTCTCAAAAAAACTTAAAGCACAACATTTACTTAATCTAAACAGTGATGGGTTTGCCTTTCAATTTCTTGGTTTTATACAAAAATTGCAGGTTTTGAGCAGTTCTTTCTAGTACCAGTCTATAAACCACTCTGCTCTCTTGAAGAGTCCTCTGCACTCTTCAGAACTGCAACACTGGTAAGCAGGTAAACACTTTTTTGCAAAAGTTGAGCTCAAGACAGCAGTAGATTGGAACTCTTCAAGCTCAAATAATCTCTTCAATTCATGTATAAATCGAAAAAATTGGATTCTTTGCTGGAACAGCAAAGATGAAATGGATGAAATTGCATAGGACAGCTTGGGAAGCTACACAACAGTTCTCACCATTTCCTGTGAGAAATACTACCTCTCCTATTTCTATCCCACATGACCCTGTTAAAAAAAGGTATGATTTTTCCTATGTTTTCAAATGTACATAACAGTCAACTGCATTTCTTCCAGGCTGTTTGATGAAGCCACTAGAGCATTTACAATGCAGCTCAGTTCCCCAAGAAAATATTGTATATTTGAGTTTGGATAATGCCTCAGCAAACACAAAGGGATGCACATGTATTTCCAGAGGAAGAAGTCTTACATCTACACAGCTGGATGCCTGTGGCACATAATTTATAACAGTCAGCCATGCTGCTTGTGGAGCTCCTTTTTGCATACTATACAGGGTTAGCTGTATAAGAATTTCTTGTTTATTTTTTCTACTATTTTGACAGCAGTATCTAAGTTTAAAGGGCTGTTTTGCAAGTCAGGCAATTTGAAATGAGATCCAAGATCAACAGAGCTGAGCCCTTGAAGGCACATTTTTCCATATGACAGACACAAATACACCTTTTCTCAGTCACTAATTAGAGACATATCAAACTTAAAGTCTGGCTCTGCAGTATGTTCACAAAAACTTCAAAAAGACAGGAAAAGGCACAAGATTATTTGTTCTGAGCACTTGGTTAAATTACTATTTTTTCCCCCATGGATGCTCAGAGCACACGTGGTTTTGTATTACATATTGCTGTATTGTTTATAGCACTCTGCGTATTACTGGTTTTACATACTTGAACACTTCATTGAAAATAAACTAGTTGCAGATACATCCTCAAAGAGCTAAAAAAGGCCATAAAGAAAGGAATCCTTTTAAAATAAATAAATAAATCTAAGGTCATTGACAGTTTGGGCATGCACCATGCTCTCCAATTTTTACTTGTTACTGGATGTGAATCTAGTTGACCCAGCACTGACCAGCGTGAGAATCTGACACATACACTACAGTATCACAGGACACAGAAAAGGGCAAGTCACAAACAGCTTCCTAAACTATTTTTGCAGTGTATGAGCATCCACTCATCTTCAAGATGATGCAAGTTCATGTCAAAAGTAAGATATCCTACTGAGCTGTTGGAAAATATAATTGGTTTGAGGCAAATAAAGCACAATTCTTCCCTGAAAAATCAGCTTGTTGCCATCGGATGATTTGGCACAGTAGAAATAACACTGCATATTGTGTTTCTCTGTTTCAGGGTGAGGAAATATGTTCATACATAAATCAAGCTATAATATACAGTTTATCTGCAATGCAGTCAAGAACCATATCTGTAATACATCAGAAAACACCCAACTGGCTTTGAGCTAGGCAGCTCTGCCATCCACAGCAGTGAGACTGCAGATTCCTGGTAAGCATGAGGCCCTGCACAAGCCCTCCTAGGATCCCCAGTGTGCACTCAGTAACTCAGGACCATAGACCCCAAAGTGAGGCTGCTTTCAGAGGGCAGCTTTATCACAGCTGTCATTCTTGAGTTTTCACATAGATCAGTCCTACCTTAGACCACATTGAAGTTACATTCCTTTTTGTCCCTTAAAGTCTGAATGTGGTTTTTCTTCAAAGAAGTTCAACTCCTGGCCCCGGACACATTGTCACAGCTTCCCCACATGATGTTAATGCCACAGTTGATCATTGGACCAGAAGAAAAGGAAACAGTTTAACAACTGACTGAAAACTACCACATCCCTGTTTCTTACAGAGGTATAATCTGGCAAGATGACACATTCCTGTGTAACTGCTAAAAAACCTCCCACAAATGTCAAATGTTGCTGAAAAAACTACTGAAGAATATCACCAGAAAACACAATGCTTCACATAACTGGATATTCACCTAGGAGAAATTCTTGATTATGCATAATTGAAAGTCAGGCTCAGAAATTACAGAAACAGATAAAGCAGGAGAATTGACTTGTGTGTCAAGCTCTATTATTTCCTATGTGAACTTAGTTTGTCACCATGTATTCTTCCATTAAATACTCTTACTGGCATACAGAAGAATTAATGGATACAACAATCTATTGGAAAACGCATTGATCCCCCTATACAAAATTTAGTAAGTGCAAAATAAATTATTTTCTAAATTTCACAGGAGAGAGGTCATCTGTAGGTTAGGCAAGCTTTTTGGTGGTCAGTCTATTCATCCATCGTAATTATAGGATCCTACATACCACCTTTCTGGCAAAGCCTGGGCAGAAGCCACACAGTTTCCACCCAAAAGCATCACTCTAAACCACTAATGCCCTGAGGTCTCTGTTCGAGTTGTCCCAGGTTATGATGCCAGGGCTAAGACTTCAAGTCTCAAGATTGCTTTAACATGATCCTTAGTTCCAGCTCTTAAGACCACACACTAATTTATGTTTAACCATCTCAGATGTTATGCAGAAAGATTTTATCAGTAAAAGTTGAGAAAAGTTAAGAAAAAATGTTTTAAAAGTTAAAAAGTTTAAAGAATATCCAAACAATGTATACCTATTATAGTTAAGAGGTCCTTTGCATCCATTTTAGTTTCTGTCACTGACTGAAGTATCACATTCTCAGTCACTCTGTTCAACCTCTCTCTTAATTCCATTATTATTTCCATCTCCTCTTTCTGATAATTAACACTATGCAGCTAAAGCTTGATCCTTTCAAAGACCAAACTTTAAAGTCAAGCATATTTTGACACCACCTTTCAGCTGTGCTAAAGAAAGATTTGCAAGAGCAAATCCAAAACTGCTTTCAGGGAAATATTTCCTAGAGTGGCTGAATCATCATCTCTCATTGTGTTCAGACAGCTATTTCAGTAAAATTTAGTTTCATAAGTGTCTTACGAAACCTTTACTTGGGAAATCATACCTGAACTGAAATGACAGTCAAACTGATAGAAGTTTTGCATTCATGGAAAGAGAAGATGATCACACATGTGACAAACTTCGCTATGCTAAAAAACAGACAGTACCATAGGTCTTGCTCATCAACCCCCTAATTAAAAATACAAGATATTACAACCATCAACCAGACTCTTAAATCATACACATTATGTTGCATCCAGTCTAACAAGGTTTTCTATGCGCTGCAGAATTCTTCTGAAACATGGCACAGGCTTAAAGAGAAGTAATCGAATTCCAGAGATCCAAAAAGTCTGGTAGTGAAGAAATAATTATGACATAATACATCAAATGCAGGAGTTTTGGCTTGGGTTTACTGCTATATCCATTTCATTAAGATCAGTAATGAACACCATAAGATGGAATTTTTAATAAAGGAAGCAAACACAACTTTGCAATTAATGCTGCCAAAATCAAGCACAACCTCACTGAATTATTCTGGCACAAGATGGCAGCCAGACTCCTCATGAATAAAAAAGGATACCATTTACAAGAGAACACAATGCCCAGTGTTGAAAAGCAGTATGTGGAAATTACATTAACAGAAATTAGGGACAAGTCTTATCTTTAGGTGATTTCAAGGCAGCCTTAATAACAAAATCATCCCCAGAATAGAAAAGGGCTTTGTTCATGGCAATAGTAATGCCCAGTGGCTCTCTTCCTTCAAGGAAAGAAAAACTATACAGCACTTAATAAATCATTATATTGCTTATTTCAATTCTTGCAGCTTTCCACAGTGTACATTTGTTTTTATGTTGTTTGTCCTTGTTGTTTCCTCTTCATCATTTTCTCCTCCTTGGTGAATAATTAAGATTTTTCTCCCAGACTAAGTTGTAAATTAGATTTTTAGTTGAACCATTCTTAGCTATAAAAGAGAAATGAATCCTGGGCTGTACAAACACCCTGTATTTACATTTTACCATCTTCAGAAGAGCCCAAAGGAGGCAACAGTATTGCTTACAGTACTTTTCTCAGAGTTAATCTAACAGGCTCAGACAGCAGCAGCCTCCCCAGAAGAATTAGCAGGGGTGCCAGGATGTGGGTGGAAGAGAAAGGATGGAAAAAAGAAGAATAACTTTATATAATAAACTAACATAGAGTGGGTGTGACAGAGCACAATGGTTCTTGTGAACCATTGGTTTTATTGTAGATCTACAATAAGTTAATTAAATTTTGACATAAGAAAAAAAGCATAGGGGGAAACAAGTTCTAAGAAACATAAGCAGTCAAATAACTGGTTTTCATGGTATATTTGATGTTCAACACCCAAATAAGCCCAGGAGAACTTTCAGAAAACAGTCCATTTCTCCTGCTGCACCTTTACAATAAGGAAAAGATTTTTGTGGCCCATTCTTCTCATAACACCGAGAGTTATCTGTTAGCACAGAAAATTATCCTTTCTGAAGAGAAAAAGAAAAGTACCACCACTGCTGTTATGCATTACTATTTAGCTCCAATATGGGGTGTTGGGGTTCACACAGAAGACTGGCAATGCAAAAAATGTTCTGACAAAATATTCACTGAGGCAAGTGTGCAAATGACTGCTGCCAGCCTGGAGACAATGGCTCCATTGTTCTGCAGACTCAATTGGTTTGGGAGCAATTTCAGAGGGTCCAGTAAGAAATAAGAAGCTGAATTTGCCGAAATGTTACTTATTTTTGCTGCTTCAATAGTAGGCTCCCTTTTTTATAAGTTATGTTGAGCTGTGCTCAGTACCCAGGCTCTGTCACTGTAAGCAATAACAGCTTTGCCAACTTACTGGATGCCACTCAGCTACCAAAGCAAAGAAACATGCCCTTCAGTGTTTAAAAAGGCCTGAATACAGAATGAAAGCCAGAAAGCAATATATGACACTAAATTGTGGTATTTAGTACTTATACATGCCTTGTAGAAGCCTCTTGCCCCCCTTTGCCCCCCTTCCCTTCATCCTAGTGCTTTTTACCCTCCCTTTATCCCAGTGCCATAAGGCTAGGTCATCTTTGAGGCAGAAAAGACTGTACCAGTCCTACCTCCCTGCAATGCTGCAGAGATACCGCACTGAAGCATAACAACAATCTGTTACCAACACAAAAGGCTGGTTTTAGTCTTCTTCCTGCAAATGGTGCTAATGATGCCCACAGGGTCTGCAAGACATGCAAGACTTTTAGTAGCCCAGGGAACAACCCCACATCCCAATTCTTTGTTCCAACAAACCTGGAAGAAGTGCTTTTTTGTATCATAGAGATAGTGTTTGTAACTTCTGTGTCTTAAACCCTGAATAGCAGAAGCAGCCCACATTATTTCTTTACTTGCCTCCTGTCAATACTTTCTTGGCATAGCAAATGTCCTTATCCGAACATCTTTATCCTACTGAAAAGTAACACTGTAGACCTGTGATCTCAAAAACAGTACATTAGACTTAACATCAAAATAATCCAAGTTCACCTGTTCAGCACAGCAGCATACATAACATCTGCTTTTATGCAGGATTTTTAAGAGATCCAGGATGAACCACAAAGCAAAACGTTACATCTTCGCAAGTCCATGAGCAGTGTTCATTGAGAGAAGGGAGGAAAAGGGATGGAAGGAGGTGTTTATCAGTGCAATGCAAATTAAAACAGTACATTTGGAGTAAAGGTCTTTTGTTCACAGGACTTCATTCTTTGCTATTAATACTGCAGCCCTCAATCTCTTCTCTTCGTTGATGTTGCTTCCACACTGTTCCCATGGGTAATGTTCCCATTACCCATCATCTCTCCATCTGTCTATGCTGCCTCTCTCCTTTTACATATTTCCACTGAGTAAAATGCACAGATAGAAAATGGAAGTTCAAATACAGATTCCACTGAGAAACTTCCCACTAGGGGAATAATTTCATACTAACAGTTTCATGGTTTTGAATGACGAAGTCTGGATTCCAGAGCTCACGTCAGGCTTGTGTTCCCAAGAGCCTCCAAACACAGGAGCTGCTGGAACAGGCAATCCTCCACAGGAGGATCTGCAAAGGGTCTGGATCCAGCTCCCAAGGGGAACAGTTTCATATGAACATTGCAGGGTCTGCACCAGCTGCCTGATGTACGGGTTCCTCAGAGGGGACTTTTTTTGTTGTGATTCCTCATAAGGATAAAATAGCCTTATGGCAGCTGAGAACTAATGATTTTCATGTGTTTTGTTGTTTGGTTTTCTTTCCATTTTTTAGTCTGGGAACAGTATTATAAAGTTTGCAATTTATTTTTAGATTACATGAGTTAATACTGGAGCATATTTCTACTAAGTGTTTTAAATGGGCTCACACAGCAAGCAGAACCAAGTACTCTTCCTACTTCAATATTTGTCTAGCATAAAATCAATACAAATGGTTTTGTCTTGGTTTTTTTTTTTTTTAAATTAATTCTAGCCCTGGTGTTATCAGTCGTTGTGTTAGACTGCATTTAACTTAGAAAATTTTGCAATTGTGTGGTAAAGAAATAACTACAAACACAGAAGGCCCTGATAATGAGCAGGTCCTCCAAGAACATGCTGGAGCAAGTCATTTGTCTCCAAATTCTTCTCTTGTGAGTAGGATTAACAAATCTCAAGCTAAGCCTTATATCCATCATACATACTATTTTACAACTGAGTATTTGCCTTCTTTGGAAACAGCCCTGTGTTCCAACAACTCCACATCTTAATTCATTAAAGAACATGGGCTATGACTGACAACCTGATGTGGGATTGCAAGTTACAGTGCTTATCCTGTTGTTATTTACAGGCTCAAATTTGCCTACAAAGCAATTTTTCCCAGAAGGTATAAAACAGAGGTCTCTTCAAAAGCCCTCTGAGCCATAGCAAATTAAACATGGACTATTTCACAGTGAATCCCACTTTGTCCAACAATTATTTCTTGTTGAACTATCATGAAGCAGTCTTATCATCAAAGCAGCCTTTGGTCCCAAAAAGACAAGCTGAAAAGCCAGTTACCTGGGGGGTTTTGTTTAAGTTTGGGGCTTTTTCTGTTTTTTGTTTGGTTTTATAGCAGTTATACCTGTCTCCAAAATACATACACAGCTCTTCAAAACAGACAGATGAATAGTTTGACAAGAAAAGAAAGACACTTCTACATACCAACAATTCCCCATATATTTATCTGAAGTTATTCAGCTGATTAGTACAGGGAGGTTATGCCAAGTGCAATAACTCTTCAGCTAATGTCCTTAGCTTGCATTTTGCACTGATTTTGTCAAGCCTCAAAACCCAGTGTGAGGATCTTGTGTCCAAAAGCTTTCTGGGTTTTCCCAACTGCATCAGGCATTCAAATAATACATCATTTCAACCCATAGATTTTGTATCTTACATCTCAGTAACTGCAGGATGCTAAGCTTACCAGTACTGCTATCTAAGTATTATCTAATCTATACTTTAAAGGATGAAAAATCGATACACTAAGGATGCCAGATCTTCCAGTCAGAAACCTAATTTAAGACTGAAAAAAAATATTCAGATTTATAAAATTGTATTATCATCCTTCTGACACACTGCTAGCAGAGCAGCAACTTTAAAATATTTGTCCTTAAAGCTGAGGTACACTTTCAAGAAAATTGTGCTTCCACTTAGGAAGTCAACAGAAATATGTTTTTATAATATTAAATATTCACTTCAAAGCAGCAAGAGCTTAGAAACATGATCATCTCAGGTACTTAATGCATTTCCCCCCTCTTCAATCACCTTTTTTTGTTGCCCACAGGATCTCTCAATCTGACAGTAAAAATGTGGTAGTGTAAGATGTGGTAGGTGTACCATTCCAAGACTTAAGGGCAGGATTGGGTGTGAATAATGCTGAAGGCACCCGAGTTGTGGCATACTCCATCTGGTAGTATGTGTTAAAGACAGGGAAAAACTAATAGCTGAAAATATCAAAATAGATCTGAATAGCCTACAGTAGACGAAAGCCCAATCCTTGGGATCTGCCTGTCAGATAATAACTCCCATTACCCTTACTAGTAATTCACCAGTACAGGGACCATCAAGGTAAAAATTCACCATTCACACTGTTTATTTTGTGGCATCTGCAAGGTCATGATACAAGTTGGTTTTACAGTTCCCAGGTGAACTGGGCCTTGAAGCCAAGTTTTACATACACATTACCACTGTCCTGAATTTACCCCTCCAGCCTTCTATCCTGCAGCCTCTGCTCTACTAGATTAAAGGTGACTAAACTTTCCCTGAAGACTGCACTTACTTTAAGACATGTCTCAAGATACAGGTAGCACACATCTGTGTGAGGTTATGATTACACTTTACACCACACTGACAACCCCATCATCTTCCCACACCTTCATTTCCAAGAGGCTTCCTGGTACAAAGGTAAGAGGGTACAGTCAAATGAGCTAATCCTGATGGAGCAAACTGCCAGAGAAAGACAACTATTGTATTTAATAATGGTTTCTGAAAAGCACTTTCCAGCTTTCAGGGTGAGAGTAAAAAGAAGGAGAATACAGTAATGAAAAGCATTTCCTTTTCCTGATTAGACAAAGGCCATTACAACTTAAGACACTGAACAGAAGGAAAACAACTGCTTTGGAGGTTAGTCTCTTCCATTCTGGGGTCAAATGGATTAATGAAGCATAATGAATCACATACCACTGATACTACTGATCACAAGTTGTGCTGCAGGCTGGAATCCACAAATTCCAGAAGCAGTTCCCTTCACTGGGCCTCCTGCAAGCTACCAGCACAATCTGTAACAGGAAAGCCAGTTGGACAAATGAACACAAAACTTTTGCATTTACATTGTCACTGTAGTTTGCTTTCCCAACAGCTTGCTATTTCACAGGAGCTGGTGGGCTTCTCAGCCTTGGGCAGGGGGTGTGAACTCCAGTGTGTACTGTGAAGTATTGCTATTGTGAAAAAACTGCCGAGCTTTGAAGAGAAGCAGCAGGCAGAACTCTTAAAATACACGCTTAATTCGCAGCAATGATTGCACTTCAGCTCTACAAACTAAGGGAAGTCAGCAGGAAAAGGAACCCCTACAACTAGGCATTTCCAGAAATGTTTTGAAAAATTTAGTTCTATATATTGCTTTGGAGAATACAGAAATGCTTAATTTTAATTACCATCAGGGTGCCCAGAACACAGATGGATGCCTGTTAATTGAAGCTACCACAGTTCCATGTAAAATTGAAAGAATACATCAAATATATATCAGCCTCCCAAAAACATTCAAAGTAAAAAAAATGGCAATAAGTTGTGGAATCAAGGAAGGAAATTGTTGTCAGTAAAAAACTGTCAGCAAAGATAACAGACCTCTGCTTGCAGATGACCATCAAT
Source organism: Florisuga fusca (assembly GCA_038090715.1). Classification (NCBI taxonomy): domain Eukaryota; kingdom Metazoa; phylum Chordata; class Aves; order Apodiformes; family Trochilidae; genus Florisuga; species Florisuga fusca. The sequence continues at coordinate 9,938,188 of JAAWXA010000015.1, read as the reverse complement.
AACAGCTCTGTCTTCCCAGGAAGCAACTTTTCAGCCAAGTCTGTAGATGAGAGGGACAGCCATAAGCCAGGCAGATACACTGTAGGGATAGACCTGTTCAGTCAGGTGTTGCCTTAAATCCAGAGTAACAGAAAGAGTAATGCAAGTTACCTCTCCTGAGGCAGGCACAGGAAAGAAAAAAAAAAAAATCTAGTCAGCACATGTGAAACTAGAATGAGACACTAAAGATCATGGAGGAAGATAACAACTATGTCTTCAATAACAAGGCATGAAATGGGATAGCAAGGACAGCTAATGACATCTCCATTAACATTATTATCTGCTAAATTTCAACAACTGAGATGCTCAAATCCTTTTATAATTAATTTAGGACTCCCAGAGTGGCAGGTTCACAGCCCTGAATACTTCAGAGTCTCAAGAATATGAAATAAGGAATATTAAGTGGCACAATATTTGTAGACACTGACACATGGTTTCTCTTTGACACTGAAAACAAGGACATCAACTGTAAGGATGGATTCCTACCAGAGTCAGCATCTGCAGTCCTCAGCATCTTACTCAGAAGAAGCCAGTGAGTAGCCTAAGCCCATAGTTACTTTCAATAAACACAAGCCTGAGATGAACCCAAGTCATCACAATATCACACCTCATACTTGGCATCAGACTCAAGAACCACTCCACCAACTGCTCTGGGATATGCTGCATCAGCAAAGTCTCTCAACAGCCCCTCAGTTTTGTGCCTTTTGGTAGGTGTGACAAGAAAGGAGCAGTGCTGATCACAATATATCACAAAGAAAATTTCCTTTCAGCTCTGCCTTATTCTGAGCAGTTATGACAACAGTGCCCGAGCTGTGTTACGGGATCTGTATCTGGAGAAAAAAAGCTTGAAAAAAGCTTTTATAAAATGCCAACATCAACAGACCTATCTTGACAAGGAGCATTTATCACTTCCTTAAAATACAAAACCTGAGTAAAGTACAATACTCTGTATGGGAAACATGACTGATTTTACAGGCTAGTATTCCTAGTTACAGGCAGCACAAAAAGAACAAACAAAGCCAAATAGTGTAGATAAACACTGTACTGAAATTAGTCTACAGATTCCATTCAGCTATTTTACAATAAGGAAATATTTCATCCTGTTCATAAAACATCTGCATAGTTTTGTTCTCTACAAGAGGAAAACAAGAGATTTTTCAGAACTGACTTTTCTACAGGTAAGGCTAAAATCAGCTGCAATAGAAATTAGATGCAATATCATAAGAAATTACAGAATGAAGCATCTTGCAGTCTTACCAGACCAAAACAACTATGCAAAACTAAGCTGAAGTATGACTATTTTAGTAGTACAGAAACTCTTGAGCTATAGAAACAGAGCTGAGTAATGTAATTTCAAAAGCGCTTTAAAAAACCCAAAACCCAGCATTGATACATAATGCATTTTTCAATAACTTAATATAGACTTAAGACCAACATTGTTCTGACGTTGCCCACAGAAATTCTTTCCAGCTTGTATTAAAACTTGTCAAGTGGAGAAAGTGAGAAATAACAGTAATAGAAAATATAAGGCACAGCAGATGGGAAAATTAATTTTATAGAGATGCAAACTAGCTATATTTATATTTTCAAAATGTAGTCATACCTCCCCTATCCTAGAAACAGTATAAAAACATCATTCTAGCCCTCTATTTAAGCTAATTAGCTCTACCAAGAAGAATGTTTGTAGAAGCAGAGTAGAGTGTTAATGCAGTTATGAAGTTCCTGGGACCGACCTGGTTAAGCACTACACTATGTAGATACATGCTAAATGATTCTGGATAATAGCTATTATTCCTCTTACGTGTGTCTCTGAACAGTTTTAAAATCTGAGCAAATAAAAGCTCCCAAATAGAACTCACAGAAGGTTAAAAGCCAGGAAGAACAAAAGCTCATAGGTTTCCATAGTGTTAAAGCACAATTTAAGTTATTTCCAAATACAGCATCTGTAGATGGGTTTCTCTCATCAGTTTTCTATAACATACACACTGCCTTCATACAGTAAGTACCACCACAAATTTGCCATATATTATATTCCATCTTTTAAATGTGGTTCTTAGAGAACTTTTACAATCTCTTCATCCTATGACACTGCAGAGGTGTACATCTCATTGGCTTCAACTGAATATAAGTCCAGATACTTGATTGTACCCCCAAATCCCAGGACTAAATCCTGCATACAAAAGACTATCTTAATTGTGCTCACCTTTGGCTCAAACAGAAGCCTTACTGTGGATGGCTTCCAAATTCCAGTGATTAATACAGAAAAGCCTTTGATTAGCCTGCCTTGCAAGCCTATTCATGATCCACTAGCCACTTACAAGCCACTTACAAGCACTGGTAAACTCAAAGCATTATTGCAGATGCCAGGGCAGGAAAAGCAATGGAGGATGTGGCTGCTTCACTCCTGGGAGGACGATTACATTTTACTGAGTGGCTAAGAGTCAGAGAAGCCAATGACCCCTTCAATCTGAATGCTCTAATTAGTAGACTACAAAGCTAAGGTATTCCTTGCCCACCTTCCCCTTGGTTTCATAATTAGTACATTTTTTTCAGAGCCTTATCCCAGCTATAAGAACTAGATTTGACACACAGGAGGGCCAGAACAGTACCCTTGCAAAGCCTGCATTAGCCTGATGGTTAGACTGATTCCCAATGTGGATTAGCTACATACTTTCACTTGAACTCTGGGGCTGTATAGTCCAATTTCAGTTCCATCCATCCTCATCCTCAGTGCTACACTACTGATACCGTGTGCCTGATGCAGGCAATTGGAACACAGTACTGTAGCCAGTCCACATTTGAATGTATGCAGAACCTTAACATCTCATTTTACAGTACATGGTTTCAGCATCAAGCCTGAGGTGCATGTCCCTGTCTTCTGGCCATGTGACTGACGGTCACAAGATTTGTGACAATCTATGTTAAAAGCAGATTATTTTTAACCCAGCCCTCCACTCATGGATGTAGTTCATAGCAAAAGATCTCAGACATATCAACACAGCTAGTGGGGCAGAGAGCCACAGGCAGGGAGGAGGAACAGCTGTTGCTGAGGAAAACACAGGGTTACTCCAGAGGCTATGAACTGTGTCTTCAGAAGTGATTAAAAGCTATGCCCTGCCATGTAGCTCCCCACACCTCCATCATCAGTATGTTTCTGCATTCCCCAGAAAGCCACTTCGACATGGGTGTAAAATACTGCATGATTTCATTTCAGAAGCGTTATGGTGAGACTACACATCAATCAGGCTGCTGAAAGCCTCATGTCCCTGCACAATGCCCATTGCAGCACTGCTGAGCTCAATGTAATGACACCAGCCTCACCCAGGAGTTACACCAACCCCTTTAGTTTAACATCACCACTGTTTTTCAGGTAAAAAAGGCAAGCTCCACAGAGCAAGATTCTGACACCAGTCCAATCTTCATTGCAGAATTCAGGTCCCTGACCCCCCGTGGCAGGATTTCACACACCCTTCTGCTACAGAGAGAAGTGCTGGAGGACAACAGCATAGGATTTCAGGAAACACCTGTGCAAGAAACTCTGCTGGAATACATTTAATTCAAAACACCTGAGTACCTTAGGAACACCACAACTGGTCTCTGCACCACAGCATAGTTTACCTGCTTCTGATGAACCAGTTGCCAAACATTAAATTTACATCTCTGCCTATTTCTACCAAAATCTCTTGCAAGTCAGCAGTTCTCCTGATTTAAAATAATCCACCAGTACTTAGCGGTGAACCCTAAAGGTCCAAAGGCTGTTTCTAAAGGACTCCAATGGTAGAAACTGAGGCATTTTGAACATGTAAGTAACAATAAAGGGACTGGTCAGAGGCTTGAATCACCACTGAAATGTGTTTTGTGATCCTCAGATGATTTAAAATCACTGTTTTAAAGTAAACAAATCCAAGATCTGTGCTAGAAGTAAACTGGGCTGCGGACTTATCTCAATATCTGCAGACATCTCTAGCTCTCTGATGTCAGTATCTTTACAGCTTAGATATTTATACACAAAGTTGTAGAGTAGACAGAGAGGAAATTTTAATTTTCTTTATACAGCCTTTAACCTAATTTTTTTGCTGATTCAGTGCTGCAAAGAGCAGTGTTCAGGAAGGTCTCAAACTGGATGGATATAAATACTGAGGATCATCTCAGGGATCCTTGCATCAGTTCTAATTTAGCTGTTGTATAGACTGGGCCAACCAAGCTAATAGTAGTGATTCAGAGAATTTGAACTCCCTTCTGCACAGCACTACCCTCAAAGAGCAGTTTGGATTCTGGCCACAGAAGAAGGGGACTTGAATCTCTATGCCAGTCAGAGACACCAATCAGTTTACCAAATAGCCCCATGCTACACCGTCTTCCAATGCTCCTTGAACACAGCAACATCACACAACAGAAGGCAGTGGCTTGAACCACTTCCGTACCTTAGATTTTAACTGAGCCACAACTAAATAGCTAGCTTGCTCACATCCCTTCTCTGCACTTGCAGCCCAGTTTCATGACTACACCAGTCACTTGTGCACATGCACACATTATCAGAAGGAAAAAAAGGACTACAGCCATTGCATGCAGCCAGTGTTTGGTATTACACTGAGGTGATGCCAAGTTCAGAGCAACTTTTTAAAATCGGTCATCTCTGACCTAAGAGGCAATCCCTCTACACACGTCTGGCTGAGCTTTCCCATGAAAAAGAAGGCTGTTGCAGGGAAAGACAGGCTCAAAATTTCTAGAGGAATACTGCCCAGAGAAGCAATAGTATCCAACTATAATTTGGATCAACTAGTTATTGGAAGCTAGTGCTTAGTACTCAAAATCTCAGCCAAAATTACTACTCCAGTCCTAATGATTCGAAAAAGCACAGATGTCCATTGCTGTGAACCAGCCTGTGGATGTTGTTTGCAAAATCAGAAGTTTAATCACAAAAAATAAACATGGGCAAAGGGAAATATTCCTGCTTAACAGTTAAAATAATTTGCATGACCACCATCTGGAATTAAAGTACTTCCTCTCCCTCCCCCCCAAATTAAAATGTATGAGGGGGCTCTTTCCCTCTGTGCATAGTGGATATCCCTTCGATGGCTTCTGCCTTTATCTTGCTTTGAGTCAGACACTGAATGATGTTTACTTACTGCTCTAAATCAGCTCTGAATATATCCTTTGATAGGGCTGTTCTTTCCAGATTGCTTCCATTACAGTTAGTTATCTGCCACTGTCACTTACTCTGGATCTTGTCTTGTGCTCTTAAATATAAACAGAGGTGCACCATTGATTTCAGTAACAATAAAGTGGGAAAAGGCATTAGTCACAACACAGCATTATCTGACAGCACCCAGTCATGAGGCCTGACACAAATGCTCTTTGCATCCAATTTATTTCTTATTATAGTGACAGAACCCAAAACTCAAGCCCTTCCTCCTCCCTCACTTCCAAGTATCTCTGTGCAATGAGAAACTGAACTTTTGTTCATCACAAAAGGGCTGAAAAATTATTCAGGGGAATATTGCAGATGAAGTATTTGCTGAGAAAATCAGGGTGCACTACCTCTCCAGAGCACCGTTGCCAGGCACAGTGAAAGCTTTCTGCTCCACCTCTACTCTAACACACTAATTTGCATTTTCTACCTATAAACTAAGTTCTCCTTATTTTTAGGCTTGCAAATGTCTAAAATTAGAAAGCCCCTTTTTGCTGACTTCAGCCTTTTTTTTTTTCAATTCCTTGGCCAGGAAGACACAGAGTAAGGAGTGCTTAATCAGCTACTGCTATATAGTATATATGTTACTATATTGCACACTGCTTTTGTGGGATAAATTTTTGTAAAGGGAACTTCCAAAAGTAAAGCCAGCTGTATAGTTTTTACACAATAGCTTTAAGAACAGAATTCAGCAGTACAAATCCTATCCAAATACCTAGCTGTACATTGCTCTTTTCTGATAAAAATAAAGATGACTAAATGATTTCAATAACTAAAACTATTTGTACTTTCTGAAGATATTAGTTCAACCTAGAAATTCTTTTCCTATTCCAAATTTCAGAATATTTCAACAAAACAATTACATATCTGCTGTGAACAGGTTTTAAGCATCTTATAAGTCTACTAAAAAGGAAGTCAGGTTGTGACAGTAGTTGACAGTATCTAGCCCAGCGCAAGTCAAATATCAGTGAAACCTTTGGCTGAAGATTAATCTTCATATCTACCACACCAGGTGTTTATCCAGGTTGTCATTCAACACAACCTTTCTAGTCAAGAAAATTAACTTACAATTTCTTAAGTTCTGAAAAAAGACTGATGTTGCTCCACTGAGATACCGTGACAATTTCTGATACTCTTGCAAGGAGATATTACTTAAATTATAATTCTTCACACTGATTTTTATCCAAAGATACATAGCATGAGTAAAAGGGACTATATTTGTAAAATAGGTAGACTCTTATTAAACAATCCAAATAGTGTATAAAGAAGTCTTTAGTCATTGGATTTTACAAACAAAGAACACCAAGTTGGTGATGTTCAGGTGACTTTGCCCCAAAATCCTGTGGTACAAAAAGCAGCAGAATCCTATCTCCATGCAGATAACTAGGATAAAGACGAAACCCAAGAACAAAACTAAATATTTGATCACCTGAAATACTTCTATCCTTATTACTATTTATAAAATAAAATCCAAAAAGTGTTGAATTTAAAAGTAACATTGCTTTTCATGTTTTCCACTATGCAAAAGAATTTCAGTGTTCAGTATGTGTTATAAAGCACTTAAATAAAGCATTCTGATTCGATCTGTAGCCTAATTCTGAGACGTATGTTAGATTTGATTTAGTGCACATTGACTAGATTACTGACATAGTTTAATTCATGTTATTTACAATTGGGAGAGCTTGATGATAAGTAGAAAACAAATTATACAAGTTTATTACACCCTCCCTCTCGCTTACACCAATGACTGATTATAATGAGTTATAATCATAGAAGATTTACAGATGGACAGACAACTGTGTTGCTAGCTCAGCATCCAGAAACACAACATAGGCCCCACATACTGATGAGGGGACATTATGCAGAGACACGGCTGCCTACAAAGCACTGCCATAACACTGTGCTGAGCTTCCCTCTCCAAGCTTATCTACATCTGACTCTGTAGCTCACCTGTTCTCCATCACCAGCTGCTGCCCGTGGAGGCAGCGTGTCACACAAAGGAAGAGCATGAACTGAGCAAATGGTTGTTGATTCTTCGAAGACAACACATGTTCCTGTAGCTGGCACTCAAGATGCCTTAAAGATGATCCAGTTTCACAGAAATTTGGTCTTGCATTTTTCATTAGGCTGCCATAGATGTTTAGTACCTCACAGCTGGCCAGAAACATCTTTATCCCACAGCTGTGTTCCATAACTTCGTTTTCTTCCCCTTATTCTCTTCCAAAACAATCCAAATAACCTTATGCCTGTAACAATGGCCGTGGGGGGTGTAAACCTATCACATGGCTACTCTGAACCCTGCAAATTCCAATCAGTTTGGAAGATGTACTTCCCTCTTTGAAAACTGTTCATTCTAGAAAGTTCTAAGGCACAGAATCCATAACCCAGAGTTTCTCTAAGAATGGAAATTATTAAAAAATATTTGAACTTCATTATCCATAATTCTTTAAAAAAATTTGATTTAAAGATCTGCACACAACCAGATTTAAGTTACTTGAGGAAACCTATTAATGTATATTAATATAACCTACTAGTAGTTATCTATCCTCTTAGACATTCCCTATTTTCAAGTTACAACTTCAAGAACCTCCTGTTGAAGACCTTCATCTTTGGGACCATATCCTTGAAAAACTGATCCCAGAGAGCAGAGATTTTCGTGTAGGAATCTCCTAATCCCAAGAGCTTTCTAAAAATACAATCCACTAACACATTTGATCACCACCTTTGTACTAAAATAAGGTACCATATCCAAGAACTAAGAAAGCCATTCATTTTTCAGGTCCATCAAATAGCAAGCTGATTTTTTTTTATTACCTATTGAACATCTCTGCTTCCCATCAGAAGCTTGCCATTGAAATAGACACAGTATAAATCAGATGCATTGTCTAATGAGTCAGGTCATGGCCCATTACAGCAGATGCTATAATGTATCATTTCACATACTGAAGTGCAAGGCATTTTGTGAATATATTTAAGAATATAATACACAATCAAATCTGAATCCTGATTCATGGCAATAACGGAAGTATCCTTTTTAGTCACTTCACTCAATCAATCTGCATATTAAAGGTTCTTTTCAACTTTTTAACAGTGAAAAAATAGAGTGAAGAGAGATGACCCCTCAGGGTAGCACTTCAATAAGTGCGTTCTGATATCAAAAGCCAAACCCACCCACTTATCAGGCACATGAACAGTCAAAGGGGTATGGAGGGAGCAAGGACCAGGCTACATCTGCCCTGCCTGAATCTTGACTTTGTTTTCCTTCAGGGACTCCAGCATAAGCACTTTCTCTTGTCAGAAGAGGTTTTTCTAGCACCAGCTACCAGAGCCAGCCTGAGATAGTACAGAGGTGACTGCCGAGGCCAGCACTTAACTGGATCACAGACTGCAATCCATTACCCAAACAAATATTGCAACTGAACTTGATAGATCAACTGTTTAGCTTGATACATCCACTTCCCAAGCAGTTGTGGCTCTTCCCAAATTCACCGTATTGACTTTCTGACAACAGCTGTTACTACAGTGAAATAATGATGAAGCGGCAGATAACAAAGCAAGAGTGCCAGATGAGCAACATCAATTCCTACAATGCCTTAGAAAGAACAGGATTGTTCAGGAAATGAACTGCTTTTAGAAAGAGAAAAAGAATTAAAATATATCTGGAAATACAGGGCAAAAAAATCTCTCCTGACTTGCATGTAAAGCAGCCTGGTTTCAGTGCAGGAAATCATATTAAATTCCTGCTAGAACCAGAAGTGTTCCTCTGGCCCCCAAAGCTCCATTATGGGGAAATTTGTAAATAATACCATTACTGCATGGACAGATTGCCCTAAAACCCTACATGAGACTGTGAAACAGTTGTCCAGAGATGCCCCTAAGATGTGGCACAGTTCCAGACTGGTGCAAGCACCAGAGCACGTACTGCTCTGTACAAGGCTGCAGAGCCAAGCATGCAACTTACAGGGGCATCTAGGGCAAGATGAAGTGCCAATGGCACTGAATAGTCAAACCCAAGAAGGAAGACAAAGCTAAATTAGAATTAAAATACATCTGAAAGCAATTATTAGGAATTTCAATTACACTTTAGGGAGAGGGAGTATATACTTCAAAAACTGCTCAGCCTAACAGAAGGCAGTGTTGTTTTTATGCAATATGCTTTGTTAAAACAAAAAAGAACATCAATAAAAAAATATTTGCCACCTCTTTATCTAGCCTCTATTGTAAATCCAAACTCAGCCCTGCCCACACCTCAACACCCATCAGTAACCTTCAGAAATTGATTTTGATCCCGCTGCCTGACAAGCTCTTGTCATTAAGCCCATAAAAGAAAACAGTTTCTGCTCCTACACCACATCTTTTGTGTGGCCTGCTCATGTACCACTTGTTCCCTAATGCCTTACATCAGCATAAAAAAAAATAAAAATCTTCCTTTCTAAATTACCTTGAATACACTTGCTCTTTTTACTTGAGGGGGTTATGCAAGAATTAAATGTCTGAGTTAAGACCATATTCTAGTCTTAACACAGTAATGCTTTTCACGAAGCATAGATTTTAAAATTAGTATGTTAAATTGATGACCCAAGTAGACCTGTCTGCCCATCTCCTGGTCGTGTACCATAGCACCTGTCTCTATATTGATCACACAGACCAGGCCTGGGTATTTGGAATACAATGTATACACATTTAGCAATATTGCTGAACCATTTTAAACATTTTTCAGAAGGTCTTTACTGTATTTTTATGTCTTCTTTTTCACAACTGTTGGATCAAAACCCTTGGTTATTCTCTGGGCAGTGAGACAGAAATGCGGAGCTTTTGGACACAGCCCCCCACACCACACACAATGCCCCACACCCTGCTCACCTCTTCTCTAGATCCTACCTCCAGCTGCCTGGGGCTGTAGCAAACCCCAGGGCTGTCTGGAAGCAACATGAGTGCTTCCTCCCTCACCACAACCTCTCTCTGTAAAGAAACAACACTTAGGTTATGAAAAGATATGACATGGGAGAGGAACCTCAGGGTTTGTGTGAGACACACCCCTAGACAACTTCACAAGATTTTATAACGAAACATATCAGCGTTGGTGAGGCCACACCTTGAGTGCTGTGTCCAGTTCTGGGCCCCTCAGTTCAAGAAGGATATTGAAGCCCTGGAGCAGGTCCAAAGGAGGGCAACCAGGCTGGTGAAGGGACTCGAGCACAGATCCTATGAGGAGAGGCTGAGGGAGCTGGGGCTGTTCATCCTGGAGAAGAGGCGGCTCAGGGGAGACCTCATCACTCTCTACAACTCCCTTAAAGGAGGGTGTAGCCAGGTGGGGTTGGTCTCTTTTCCCAGGCAACTATCAACAAGACAAGAGGGCATGGTCTTAAGTTGTGCCAGAGGAGGTTTAGGTTGGATATTAGAAAGAATTTCTTTACGGAGAGGGTGATCAGGCATTGGAATGGGCTGCCCAGGGAAGTAGTGGAGTCTCCGTCCCTCGAGATATTTAAAAAGAGACTGGATGTGGCACTCAGTGCCATGGGCTGGTAACTGCAGAGGCAGAGGATCAAGGGTTGGACTTGATGATCTCTGAAGTCCCTTCCAACCCAGGCAATTCTATGATTCTATGATACTGGACAATGGGGAAAATAGATCTGCATCAGCAATGTGTCCAGTGGCTCAAAAAATAGCATTCTGCACATCCACAAGAATGCCAGTGTACTGCATTTGTCACTATTACAGTCCAATAAATGCAAAAGATACATTGCTTTCACTGAAATACCAGAGAGACAAGTTAGAAAGAGTAAGAGCTTTGTATAATGAGGTATTTACCATTCATGTTAGAATAACCATATGTCAAACTAACTTTTTAGACAATAATGTTGCCTATTCTGTCAGACTTATCTCCTCACTGCCCCGCTTACTCATCAGTTCCCTGAGCACCCAGCACATCCTTGGGCCACAGAATGCTGGTGCACACTCTCACAGCCAACATGGGTACAGGGAGCTCATTCACTACCTAGATATCACAGGATGACCCCCTTCTCCCTCCAAGCCCACCTGCCTAACACAGAAAGCAGAATACCCAGGCACTAACAGCTTCCAAAGTCAACATTAGGGAGCCCTTTATAGATGAGTCAGAAGAAATAGGAGTGGATATCTTGATTTTGCTTCAGTAACCTAATGCAGAACAACTGCTGGGAACACTTCAGGTAGTTGTCTTAACGATAGAACAAAAATACAAACTAAATAGTATGAGGGATTTATTTAACTTTTTTAAACACCATTTAAAACACATCATCCGGCTGTGCAGTTAGCTTCTCTCTCTGCAAAATTATGTTTAGATTTTTTTTTCCATTTACAGATTATGGGGACACACATTCATGTTTATCAGAGCAGTCAATAGGACTTCAGCTGTGAGCCCACACATGGGTTTTCTCAGCATCTCCAATGTAGAGACTATTAAGAGAAAATGAGGAGCCATTACCACACACTGTACCAAGGTCTGGAGCCTGCAGTGAAGAAAAAGTCCATCAATTTCTTGATATGATTTAAGAAATCTAAGTATAGTTTACAGACTCTGCCACTGTGAAATCCAGCACTTGTAAAGTGTCAAAGCTTAAAAAATATTTATGCAGATAGGAGTAACAAAGATAAATGGTTGGTTACCACTCAGAGCAAAGCACTTAGCCAGATTAATCATTATGAAAGGACTAATTAAGGAACAGGAAATCTGATCCCCTACAGGTTCTGAATGAGAAAGAAGTGAGGAGATGAGAGCTCACTGGTGCAAGAGGTAAGAGAGGTCAGGGCAGCCACAGCCATTTCAGGGAGGAGAGGAAGAGAGACACGGGCACTTTCTGTGTCTCCAAGTATTGGATGGGACTGTCACTAGATACTCTAAGAGACTCCATGGGAAGACCCAACAAGATTTAAACATGGCAATGAAACACATACAGACCACATATTTTCTGTCAATGAATATATGTGTGTGATATGATCAGCTTCAAAGCCTCTCCTTACCTGTAGGATATCTACTTGACTTGTTGTGTGTCTTTGAAGAGGTGGGCATAAGCAGGTGTAGTCAGGTTGTTAAGAGCCCATCCAAAGAACATGTCCATAGATCCAGGCAGGACATGTCAGTAACACACAGCCCACAGCAGTGTGCCAGCATGCCCCAGCACAGACAGGACCCCAGTGCCCTCACAGCAGGGCCTGACCCATTCCCACAGCACTCCAAACAACACCCTCCTGACATTTGGCTGCATACAACAGCCCATGGGCATCACTGCTACCCAGAGGTTCCTCAAAACACAGCCAGGACTTCCCAGGCTTATCAACCTTATCAACTCAGCCATCAGCTGGAAGCCTCCCCCTGCCAGGCACACAGCTCACCCTCCATAGCATTGCCAAGAGTCTGAGCCAGCACTACTCCATCACCCTGCACTCACACTCAGCAGAACCCTTCCCAACCTATCTCATTCCCCTTTTAGAGGCCACTTGATGACAGCTTATCTTTGGAGCTACATTAAATCATTTTTAACACCTCTTCACACAAGTTCTCTTCAAGCTTCAATCCTCCTAGTTAACAGCCCAAAACAACATTCCCAGAGCCCTGGTGCCACCAGGACAAGCAGACTCTTTGCCCCCATCTCCTCAGTATGGTTTAGCAGACAGCACTCCTAAACAAGCAGGACATTTTCTCACAAACCTCACCAAAGTAGTGTAGCAATGCCACGGCCCCTCCTGCCCTCCACTCACCCTCCCCACCACAACATGGAGGCCGCCGCACGACACCTCACCTCCAACATCCCTGAAGCGCCTCACAAGCTGCTCCATGCGTAGCCACCTCTCCTGCACAGCACACAGCCACCTGCACCACTCTAGAGTCTCATTTCTTGGTTGATTCCCCGCAGGATCCTCCTTGGTCCCAGCAGATGCTCCTCCATGTGTTTCACCAGTTCTTTATCTTGATGCGGACCTACACACAGTGGCCTCACCGCTTGACTCGTTAAAGCACAGGAAGGCCTTACGATGGAAAAGGCACATTTTGTTCAGTCTTTTACTGACTTTCAGCAGTCCTTGGGTCACAGTGAAGCAGCCACAGACAAGAGGTCTACAACAGTCCTTCCTCCCTGAGGTACCACTTCAAGAAGGAAAGAAAGACAAACAACCAAAAAAAAAACCAAAAAAACACACAATCCTACAGAGCAACCCCTCTCGTATTTATAGAGAAAGCTCCTCCCTGCACTTATTCTCCCTGCAGCCACCCCTCGGGAGAGCTCTTTCCTCACAGCCCCAGCTGCAGCCCATGAGGCAGATTGCACGTTCCTGGCCCTGAAACCACCAACACCTGTGAGTGGGCCAGGCAGCCCTCCTCCTGCACCCAGCAGGACACAGGTAGCAATACAGAAAGAAATAAAGGATGAGGGGACAGCTCAGTACCATGCAACCTCGGAGGCTGGGGAAGGCTTCTGCTTTTATCCTATTTTCCCCAGAAACACTTACTTGTCTGGGAAGCATAAGGGTTTAGCAGTACGTCTCCTCAACCACTTTATGGTACCCCTTTTCTGTGTCAGGTGTCAGCATTTCTAGTTAGCCCCAGGGTGCACTGCCCTCTGAAAGTCAGTGGTTACACCTCTGGTGTGGCATCAAATACTCTATTTTCTATTCAAAGCAAAATAAAATGGAGGGGACTCGTGGATGCATGAGCTACGCTTTGTGGTGAGGTCTCCTGGATTAAAACAACGCAGCAGGTATCCTCTGGGCAGTAGCCACAATATTACACTTTTATACTGTGTATTTTTACCCCTGCTCAGCACAAAAGGATATGCAGTTAGGGAGCAGATGTTAAATTCTTAAGAAATCAAAGCATGATGGTCAGCACTGGCTGCTTTGTGTTCATTCCCATAGAATGTGCAGAGAAGCACAAATAACTGCTTCCTACCACTTACTCTTTACCTCTGTACCAAACCCTTTCTGAAATGGATATCCTTTACCACTGCCATCTCTGATACTTTGAGCTGGAGCTATAAGCCATCACAGCAGGTCAAAAGCATACAACGTCATGGTCAGCAGGCTTCAACCCTGAGCTCTGCTCCAGCAGTCAGACCTGTGTCACTGCTTAATGGGTGGAAAGACCCCAGGTGTCCCCAAGCACTCCAGCATGACATTGGCAGGGTGTGATGTACTCATTGCACCATATGTGAAGGAGAGGGCAATCAGACATAAGGGTATCCTGAAGAATAAAACAGGCTACCATTCTACTGACTAAGCTAGCACACCTAAAAACACCTTCTTGTAAAGTGTGTAAGGTGTTAGATTTTAGTAAATGGACCAAATAATGTGAAAATCTGACAGGCTTATCCCAGACTGATGCAGCAAGCATCCATAGGAACCACTAGTAGTGGTAAATAAGCAAATACTGAGAGCTGTCAGAAATGATCCTGGAAGTTATATAAACACTAAATAGGTCCCTTTTCCATTTTATGTCTCCCATGATAAACTGTTATGAGACATGCACATGGCCTGAAACAGATAATTACTGATAATCCTGACTGGTGGAAGAAGGAACCATCTGGCAGATGGAAAAAGAAGGTGCCAAGAATTCAGAAGAAATTGAGACTTCTTGAGAATTTATGCATAGAGGTCTGCAGAAAAGCATATTTAGACAAAAGGTCAGCTATTCTATCTATATCTAAACAAACTAGAACACCAGAAGTATCCAAATAATTACAAAAATTATTCCTGTTTGAAATTTATCTTGGAATTATCAGCAAACTAAGTGTCAGAAGTGAGGAATTCTTTTTGCATATCATGATTAATCACAAATGGTTACAGTACACAGCATCAACACATTTTATCTTACATCTTCCACATTTCTATCGTTTCTTTTTTTAACATGCAAATACCTTTTTTCATCCTCTCCTGACCTTGCTACATGGTATCATTTGTTTCTTTCCATTTTCCTTAACAGTATCTCTTTCTTCTTAGAGCAGAGAAAGAGTAACTTCTGATAGACTCCACTTTGTATCCCTTTGCTTTCTTCTAAGTGATTTTCTTTTGCCTCTGCTCTCTTCTTTATCACTCCTGGGGACGTTGCTGGATGCAGCATTCTAATTACGAAGCCACATCTTTCCATGGAAATCATTACTCATTAACCATATTGCTGCCGAACCGTTGCAACAGCTGAGCTGCAGCCAGCACATATTGCAGCTCAAGCAAAAGAGCAAGAAATTTATGTAGTGTAATTAGTGATTTGGGGCTGCTTTTGCTGAAGCATCATGGTTCAACAGCAGGACTGCAACAGGTTGCTCATGGAGATTGTGAAATCTCAGTCTCTGGAGGTTTCCAGGATAAAGCCTGGAGCAGCCTAGTTTGATCTCAGAAACTGACCCAGCTTTGCACACTGAGGCCCCTTCCAACATGTATTCATAAGGCCATGATACTCTGAGGCACTCTGAAATGTAATTCCCACTGACCCCTGCATAATAATCCCATTCGAATGAAAATTACAAATGAGGGCATTCTTGGAAATCCCTTAAGCTTACTAGCATCTTCACAGTCCTTAAAACTGTAGCAGCAGGGCCCCTTCCAGTTAGCAGTTTAAGCTAATGCCAACAGTTGCTCAGCAGCTCCCACCAGCTCTCCTTGCTCAGATTGCTTTGTTAATTTTTCATTTGCAAAGTTGCCCCAATCTGATTTTCATCTTGGTTTTCAGCAGGAAAGTCCTGTTTTCATTCAAACCCTCATCAGAATAATGCCATTGTATCCAGACACCAGTGTGTGACACCTCATACTAAAAGGCTCACAGACTGTCCTGGCTACTCACCAATTTAACTGAGGAACAAAGATGGTAAGGTACTGCTCATTCTCAATTCCCTTCTCACCACCGTGCTTAAAACAAGCATATTCCTCTGTCAGACCTGAAGTGGACACCAGGTACCTCACCCATATCAGTGGGTGTAAATGAGTTCCTTACATATGGAATTTTTTTCTATGAAGGAATATGCCATATTTTTAAAAGCATTTTACAGATTTGTGGTTTTTCTAATCCTAGTTCTTCCCTTTGCAATGCTATTTATATTATGAATTATTTCCTTTCATAGCTTTCATGGTATTGATGTGTCTGAAGAACTGGCTCTTCATGCATTAAGGGAAGGCAGGACACCTTGTGTTTCACACCAGTTCTCACTGGATTTGCATTGATCCAAATACTAAACACTCAATAAAGAAAGTGAGTTCTTGTGATCCTTTCATGATCTCATGATGCTGGGAACCCCAAGCCTCAAAGAAAGATAAATGCAAGGAAATTTTCCAACTTGCAAAGTTAAGACAACTTATGTACAGAACCTATTTTCTTTACAGAATTAATAATTTATGTGAAGAATAATAGATGTCATGACAGCCAAAAGCTCTTATTTAAACACATTAATACAATTCATTTGATACCAGTGAATCCAAATAAACTAGATAAGGTTTAATTTTTACTTTAAATTTGTATAATATAATTAATATTGTTGAAATGTTATTCCTTTTTTTTTCTTTTTGTTTTTTTGTTGTTGTTGTTGGTTTTTGTTTTTTTTTTTTTTTTTTTTTTTTTTCATGTGCACATTTTCATAAGGTCTTGCTGATGCAAAATGTAAACTGCATCCATTGTAAGCCAGGATAACTACCTGAAAGCACTGACCCTCGACACTGGGGACATCATAGGCAAGCAGTCTCGTGTTCACTTGGAGCCAAATTACATCTGCTTGCTTTACTCACATGCATAATTCCAGCAGAGCAACATTTATCCTGTTGGTACAACACTGGGTTTAGCCCCAGCTAGCAACTAAATGCCATACAGCCCTCGCTCACTGTCTCTTACCTCCAGTTAGATGGGGGAGAGAATCAGAAGGGTAAAAGTGAGAAAACACACTGGTTGAGATAAGGACAGTTTAATAGGTAAAGAAAAAGCCACACACATGAGCAAAGCAAAGCAGGCAGGTGTTCAGCCATCTCCAGGAAAGCAAGGCTCCAGCACTTGTAATGGTTACTGGGGAAGACAACATCAACCCCGAATGTGATCCCCCTCCTTCTTCTTCCCCCAGCTTTGCATGCTGAGCATGGCATCATACCGTGTGGGATTTCCCTTTGGTCAGTCGGGGTCACCTGTCCCAGCTCTGTCCCCTCCCAGCTCCTTGTGCACCCCCAGCCTCCTCGCTGCTGGGGTGAGAAGCAGAAAAGGCCTTGACTGTGTCAGCACTGCTCAGCAGTAATGAAAACATCTCTGCATTATCAACACTGCTTCCAGCACCAATCCAAACCATAGCCCCATACCAGCTACTGTGAAGAAACTAGTTCTATTCCAGCCAAAAACAGCACAAACACCCTTAACTGAAAAGGCACTAGAAGACGAACATTTTTGATCAATTTGATTAAGTAACACAGGCAGCATTTGCCTGAAGTTCATATCAGTCTGTTCACATAAGGCAGCCCCACACAATTTGACACAATTGGCATTCACAGCTCCAAAGAGACCCATGCCCGCACTTGAAGAGATGTGCAGAAGCAAAACTGAAACACAGACTTTAAGATCACCCTTTCACTGTGCAAAAACCCATGTTAAACACCCTTCACTTTCCAGGACACTTAAAATACAACACAGCAATTAAAAATGAAGGGAGGAAATAAAGAATAATCTTCTCATGGCCTACAGGATGAAAAACACTTGTTTCAGAATCGATTAGAAACACCAGTATTTTATGTGCAGAAAATGGAGTCTAAATCATAACTGAAAAACAAGGTTTGTTGTTCTAATTTAAGTCATTCTTCCCAGCCAGGGCATGAAGCTTAACACCTGACAAATTACAAAGTGAGTAAAAAAGGAAGAACTCCTTCATTTTATTAGAAAGACCAAAAGACACTTTATCTAACCATTCTTTCACTATCAGCCTTTAGATCAGTGCAACAACTTGTACACTTTTATGTCTTGTGTTTTAAGTTCATTCACTGAAGGACAGAATTCTCCCATGCACACATGCACTGAGCGTTCATTACTATTTACAATACTTGTAAAATTTTCTGGTTTGTTCACAGCTGAAAACAACACGTTTCTATTTCCTTGAAATTATGAAGCAAGTCTCAGAAGCCTCCTTCCCTGTTCAGTGCAACCTAGTGCACCCTGTACCTTGCTATTGATTATTCACTAAAGCAAGCATTAGCTTCAGTTGAAGATGCATACTGTAATTAAATCAGATAGAAAGAAAAACCAGGTGCTATTTTTAAGCATGAGTCCAATATTATTTAAGTGTTCCAATCTCAGATTTCCCTCCTAACAACTGGCAAAGATCTTGTAACCATGTTCATCATCTTTCTGATATCTTACTTTTCTCTATAATTTTAAACATTTAATTTTTTTTTTTTTTCTGCTATGCTTGGCTTTCTTAAATTCCTCTAATCCTCTTTTCTGAATAAAGTGGCCTTTCTGAATAAAATGGCCTCTTTTAACTGCCATTTTTTCATTCTTATTTTTATAATTGAGCAGTATTAAACGCAAGCCCACCAACATTCTACACAAGCAGAGTCCCATTCACTTCCCTTGAAGCTTTACCTGAACAAGACTGCTGTGATTTCTTTTCAAAAAAATTGGCTTTGTGTTACCACTTCTGTTCATCAAAACATGCCCAGGTACAATTGTAGAATATGTTGATTAATTCCTTGCTGCAATGTAGTAGGTGGAGCTCAAATTATGGACCAGATTCAGAAGCTGTAACTGTACTGGCACACCGCTCCTATCAGTCAAGTGAAGCAGATACTTGCAATGCACCAGTATTGGAAGAGCAGCAAATGCTCTCTCAGAATGCCAGGATGGTCTTTTTAAAATGATTAGAATCCAACGGAGTTTCTTGGAAGCTAAGTCAGTTGGGCTTATCTGTTTCACACTCCCAGAGGCAATGAATTCCTGTTCACTTTACTCACCCAGAAAACTTTCCCAGAAGGGACCAAGAAATTCTGCTCATATAAATGACCTTGCTTCAACCCCCCCCACCCCCCCCCCCCCCCCNNNCACCCCCCCCCTCCAAATTAGGAGCTTATGCTGTAAGATGCTGCCACAAGCAGCCATTCAAAAACCGCAGCAGTTTCATACTTGGGAGTGGAAATCGCGGCGCAGGGTCCCAGCCCGGGGGGGCAGCAGGGCTGGGTCCCGGTGGGCGGCACAGGGCTCTGCAGAGCGGCTCTGCCCGCAGCAGCGCTGGCCAACACCACGCACGGGCAGAGGCAGGACCGTGCAGAGGGGAGCCGGCTTGTTTCACAAAGCTGTGGATGGATAAAAAGCAAGCGACACGCTCCATAAGCGGATCAGAATTTCAAGCACTACCCCAGGTCAAACCAACCGGGAAAAAAAAATTAAATAAATAAATAAATAAATAAATAAATAAATAAATAAAAAGAGAGAACAACCCACAGGGTGCAGCCCAAGCCCAGACATTCGAAATCCACTCAGCACCACACCAGAATATTTATACAGTGATAACACAAAAAACACTTACTTGCAGAACAACACTAGTACCTTAATCTGCATTTCAAATACTTAAAAATTTATTTTAAATACATTTTAACTATCCCTCTAGTTTTAGAACTGTTATCTGGAATTTGGCAATACATCCTAAGAGGCCAATTATTGTATCTCCCATTGACAGATATTATTTATGTTGTTTGTGCTGATGGTGAATGTGAACCAAGGGAGCAGACACGAGTAATGCAGTCATTCATTAAGTGTATAGGCAACCTTAAACAATAATATTTCAACTAGTTTATTAAATATGTTTCCTTTTCAGGGCAAGTTAAATATCTAATGCCAGCATTTCATCAAGAACTCAAATAGCTTAGCAGCCAGTTACCACCTGTTTAACTTAAAGTACTGATACAAGAAATACACGTATAACACACCACTAAAATTGTCACACATACACACACACACTTAGCATTCTGTTTATATCAATTTATTTTCACAAGTCAGTTTCCTTTCTCCTACTCATACTCTTTCCATTTGCTGAAGGCATAACACCCAGCTAGGCAATGTAAAATCTACTTCCTGTACAAAAATCTGTAGTCTCTTAAGAGAACAGTTTGGCAAAATGATTTTTGTTTAAAAACTCAAGTTCCAAAATGAGCCTTCAAAGAGCATCAGAGAACACTGCCAAGATTAAGAACTACTTGAGGTGTCTGCACTTCTCATATACAACACTGCATTTCACCTTTAATAAACCAAGACGTTTCCAGGAAAGTCTAAAAGCAGAAGTAGTATATTCTTTCTTTTTCCTTTTTTTTTTTAATTTTAATCAAGTTTTAACAATGGGGCAGAGTGCCTAGGCAAAGCTCCCAGAAAGAGCCAGACCACCACCTGGCTCCATCATTGAGCAATGACAATTCACACAAATGCATATTTAACTGGTGCTTTTTTAAATCAAATGCTACGTTGACTCTGTAAGAGCTCCACTTCAGCTATAAACACACAGCTGTACATTTCCTCCCTCATACATAATATACCCTCAGACATTCAGATAAAGGGGAAAAATCATTTTGTACATTTTTCTGTGCCTCCATGTTATGCCTGGTAAAAGTCAATGTCAAGAAATATCTTAAATATGGACTGTTAGCACTATAGAATATATATTTTTTTTATTTTTGTTTTCACACATGCTAATGTTTCCAGTATGTTAAATGTCTTAAAATCCTGCACTTCTTGTCACACTGTAGATCCACTTCTATTTGACAGTGACTCCTGGACATACACATCGAGACAAAAATAAATACTGCTGTGATGGCAAACATTTTAAAACTCTTAGGACACCAATACAGTGGCACTTGAAAGACTTTTTAAATACAACAAAAAGACAATACTTAAATAGATACCTGCTTTGACATAGCAACGAAACCTGCACTATATTTGTGAGACCTGTCCTTGTTTCTACGAGAGTAGCTCCTAATCTTTCAACATTTCCAATTGTGCACTCCAGCCCTCTACCCACACCCTTAAAAAAAAGTCCACATTGTTATTTTAAGCAAGCACCCCCTCCTACTGTACATAAACAACATTGCAATTCCCAAACAATTGAGGTAATTATAAAAATGAATATCATTTATTGGTTTATTACTATCAAGTCTGAACATTTGCTTTCATACAAAAGTCTGATTTTCAGCATTATGTTTTCCAAGGGCATCCCCTCTGCAACAAGGGATAGAAACAAATGTTAGCAATTGTGCAAGAGTTTTTGTTACCATCTCCAAACCCACAAGAACTCCATAAACAAGATTTTGGTACAGAATCACTGCCCGGCATTTCAGAGAAGGGAAATGGGGCTTAATACGTATTTTCAGTTGCACGTCTCTTTTTTTTTTTAATTTTTTTTTTTTAAATCTAACCCAACATAAGGGAGAAAAAAATCCTCACATTACTATATGCTATCCTTCAGCAGTCTTTGGGGGAAGTCATAAACCAGGTTGCTTTTCCCAGCTCCCTCCCTCACTCAAGCCCACTGGAGCAGCTTTGCTCCCGGAGGGGGACTGGTGGGCTCCCTCTTGCACTGTCACAGCTGCGGCTTCCTGAGCAAGGTTCTGCTGAGGTCCTTCACCTCTTCTGGGCTGCTGACCCTCTCGTAGCCCAGCAGGGCCATGGGCTGGTGGCAATACTCCTCAACCTGCTTGATCTGCTGGTAGCTGAGTGCAGTCCTCCAGGCACTCAGTGCCTGGGTGGCATTCCTGGCAGACACCACAAAGGGCTTGGAGGAGTAGCTGGGGCCACTGGTCATGTTCAGGGTGAACTTCTCCATCTCTGGGCTGACAGACAGGTTGACAAAGCCATACACTTGCCGCAGGGTCTTGATGGGTTCCACCACCAGGTCCTCATAGCGCACAGCCATGTAGTTGCCCTGCAACCAGTCAGGGGGGTGCAAGGCAGTCTGTAGGGTCTTGGCCATGCTGCTGCAGATGACCTCCATGGCACCCAGGGCATGATAGTCTGAGCCACCCCCCCCCTCCTTCTTTCCTCCCAGCTTGTGTCCAGCATCAAGGAAGGGCATGCGGTGGATGCGAGGGTCCCTGCTCCTCACCACCTGCAGGCTCTCCCGGATGAGGCCGTGCCGGGACTTGATGCGGGAGCTGGCAACGGCCCGAGGGTCCCGCACTAGGTGGATGACTTTGAGGTCCAGAGTCGGGTCCCGCATGAGCGGGGCGAGGATAGCCAGGTCGAAGACGCGGACGCCCTTGATGACCAGCGTGTGATACTTGTGGCACTCCTCCTGGAAGCGGCTGAGGCGCTGCGGGGGACATTTCTTGCACACCCGGTCGTCCACCATGCCCACCACCTCCTTGCGGTAGGCCGGGCAGAGAGGCGAGGAGCAGATGACCTTGTTGGTGGCTGCTCCAAAGATGCCCAGCGTGGTGAGATTCTTGCCGGCGCCCGCCGTGCTGTAGAGCTGGAAGACGGAGAGGTCGCAGCGGTACAGGGAGCTCAGCATGTCGCGGGCCGCCCCTTGCAGCGAGACGGCGTCCCCGGGGTACAGCTTCTGCCAGACGTGCCACACCGGCTCGTAGAGGAAGAAGACCTCGGGGTTCTGGTTGAAGAGCTCCCCGAAGAAGGAAGAGCCCGAGCGCCAGGTGGTGAAGACATAAACCAGCTGCCGCCGG